>CM060916.1:650031325-651231325 GCA_030737875.1 Allium sativum | reverse complement strand
CAGGAGAGTACTATTTACTTTTCGTTGAAATCAAAATTTAATATATTAATTAATTGTTTATGTATTCAGATTAATAAATAAAGTATATTTTAAAGTTAAATATTTTGAAGGCGTGAATTATGGTTAAAATTAACGATTATTTTAAAAGAAGAAAATTCTCAATTTGAATTTAGAGATTACAAGAATAAATGTTTATTTGTATTCAAAGTTGTGAACTTTATCTGTTTCAAAGTTAATAATGTTGTTCAATTAAGGTCTGAGAGGTAATTACACCCCAACTTGATTGACTTCATTATTGGCTAAGAAATGGTTATGGTTCGATAGTAATGGTTGATTAAGTGAAGAGAGTTAATGAGTGTCAACAGTTGAATGAAAATAACGATGTTTTATTTAATATCTGTTTTAATCCAAACAACGAATTTAGAAATGTTTTCCCCTGAGAATAAAGTATATTTTAAAGATGTGTGAATATATGGAATCGTTTTTCCAATGGCAATAAGATATTTTCTAGAAATACAGATAATAAATATGATAATGGGAAATGATTTTTTTTAAATCGTGAAAGGTTAACTAGTCTGGATGAGTCAGAATGGCAATGATTGAAGAAAAAGAGCTGCACGTCGAAAATGAAGGGTGGTACAGCGTAAGATAAATGAATTTGCAAACTCAATTCGAGAGTTGTATAAGAATTTATCTAATAAGAAATTAAGAAACGGAGTTAAGGAATTTGAAAATTGACTAGATATTAGTTAAGTTAAATAATTTCCTGAGTGTTGATCTAATGTTGGCTTCGGCCTTCGGGGTTAACGCTTAGGGAGTTGTTCGCTTGCTAATTTATGGTCGAAGGATGTGGATGTAGAAGAATAATAGTGCATGGATGAGAGATTTGTTATAAAATTGAAATTTTTCGCAATTTTGGGAGCATAGAAATTTGAGTTAATCGATGAATTTAATAATCGGAGTTGGAAGAAAATTTGGGCTATAGAAATGGATTCATAAATTTGAGTTTGAAAGGGTATCAAATATCTGAATTAATTAGGAGATCAAAACTGAAAATTTGAAATTGGAATGGAACTTGAGGATATTCGATTTTAAATATTGAATATAAAAGTTTTCAGAACTTATATGAGAGATAAAAGAATATGGTGAATTTGAAACCACTGGATTAGAAGGTAAACGAATTGAAATGAAATATTATATAAGAATAAGTTGTTTGAGAAGATGATTTAGAAAGAAAATTTTATGTATGATTTATGAGGAGTATGAAATGAAATACTATATGTATATAGTATTATATGTTTTCAAAGCAAAATAGGGAAAGTACCTTCCTTCTTCTTTGAATTTCGAGCTTAGTTGAGATGTGCTGCTGGTGGTTAGGCTGTCCGGACATAAAACTCGAGTTATCTGAAAGAACACGATCGTGTAGCGTAATTCGCAGGGCTATAGATAGCCTATGGCGGACGGATGTTTGTTGGGGGAACCAAGCGTAATCATTGTGTCTGCTGCGATCTACAGTAGTGATAAGGGCGTAATCCGCAGAGCTGTGAAAGCTTACGGGTATGGATGTTTCCTGAGGGAATCAGGTGTAACCATTGTGTACCTGCGGTCCCCATGGAATATCTACAAGTGAAAGAGATGTAACCACTAGAGTTACTAAAGGTAAAATGGAGCCATGTAATGTATGGAATATCTTAGTAATAGTGAGCCACTTGTTTGATGCAGCACTGGGTTTTCGTGACTTGATTTGTCTTCAAGACGTGAATTGTCCTTGTGACTTGATTGATCCTCGTGACTTGAAGTATCTTCATAATTCCAAGATTTGTTTTTGTGATCCTGAGGTAGAGCAGTCAACGCTCAGTGATCTCAGATTTTCTTTTGATTCTAAAATATCTTCCATTGATCTGTCCATGACGAAATTCACAGGGAAGTGATTTCCTATGGATACGGTTGTTTTCTGGGGGATCCAGACGAAACCATTGTGTATCTGCAATTCATGAACAATCAAAATATCAATATCACATTGGTACTTTCTGTATCCATTTCTATAAAATAATTTTTGGAATATTTTCACTTGTGGGTTGAAGCAAAGATATTTAGTAATTGGGGATTTTAGTCATGCGTCTGGCCAGCATATACCTAACATCTGCAAAGACAACAATGGACTTGTCAAACTTCAAGTTAACAAATATTTTCAAATCAATAAATTGAAGTTAATATATATACCTAACCAAATAAGTAGCGAAAGAGAATAATACAAATATTTTTGGTATAATTTTTTTAAGTAATTTCGATTTTAGGAAATTTTGAAGTCGATAATTTGTGACTTGAAGAGGAAATGTTATTTACACTCTTCAGCGAGTTTGACAAAAGCTAAATGGACCGAATGTAAGGAGATTTGGTCGAATTTGGATCGTAATGAATATGTGAAATGATGGATGAACAAGAATTGACGGATGAGGGTTATACAGAAATTTGGGATAATTTGAGATGCAGAAATCCAACTTATGCATAATTTGGAATTTAAAAAGAAATTGGTTTTGAAGGAACTTTGATGTTCCGAGTGAATTGAGTACAATGGATGAACAAAGAGGATTAATGACTTAAATATTGATATTTAAAACAGTTATGGGAAATTTTTACATAGATATAAATATGTGAAGTATATAGTGATAGAACTCTAACGATCTCTCCTTTTCAAGGACGAAAAGTTTTAAAGGGGGGAAGATTGTAACATCCTAGAAATTTCGAAAAGTGTGGTATAGGTTTAATTAAAGAGGTAATTATTAATAATCAATTCTATATTGATACATGGGTTAGAAAACCAAATATATTATTTAAGTTGAATTGAAATTAATACTTAATTTAGAATGGTTGGTTGAGGATCAAATGTTTATTGTCGAATAGTTGAATAGAATTTGATTAAATAATTGAATTGGATTTGAAATTCGATTGAAGAATTTAAATGGTTGAATAATAATAATAAACACTATTAATGTTAAATAAATTAGAAATTTTATTTGTCAATATATATGGAAAATTAGCTTGAATACGTGTGCATTTGTATGTATAAAAAGATTGGAAACTTAACGTTTTGAATTTGGCAACAGACAGGGTGTTGTTGTACAAACGGAATTAAATTGGCGAACCGATAAATTTAAAAAAAAAATTGTATACAGACGAAAAAATGATTTTATTAAATTCAAGACACTGAAAATTAAGAAGTGCGTACATTTGCATCGCATTTAGATAGTGTGATGGCGGCACGAATATTGAGCGTCATGGGGTAGAATTTAATATTAAAATAAATTTAAGTACGGCACGAATATTGAGCGTCATGGGGTAGAATTTAATATTAATATAAATTTAAGTAATACCTTCCTCGGTTTTTATTACGCAGACCTATGGTCTGAAACGCGCCCTACCCTAAATTCTACGATTTAACTCTGTTCTTATCCTTCCGACCTCGCTTCTATAAATCACACATTTCCCTTCCATTCCTTCAGCAGAAATCCAATTTCCCTAAATCAAAACTTTCCACTTTTACAATTTTAATGGCCACCGCCACTTCTAATTCCAATTGTCGTGCCCTTTTCTTGAATAAAATCACCTCCTCCCTTCATTATTGTATTCCTCAAGTAAAAATCGAAGCTGGTCCAGCCTTGCTCCTTTGCTCTACCACAAACACCGCAGCCTCCATTACCGCTCAAAGTCATCAGTAACCGCTTTAGCGTCAGTCGAACCGCCGTAAGGCTAGCGCCACCAACAATCTGGGCTATTGCTTTCTGCAAGTGCAAAGGCAAGTTTCTTTTGGAACCCACAATAAAATTTAAATTCAAGTATTTTGATTTCAATATTTTGTTTATACTGTGTAGTTGAACTTTAAAATTGATGTGTTCACCCTTCGATAGTAAGCTGTTGTTATGTTTGAAGCCGAAAACTCTGTAGTTTTACCTTGTTTGCCGCATCCATGCCTCGATTATATAGTCTGAAGCATTCCTATTGCCGAGTATCGTTAACTTGAAATTGACTTGGTTGCAAAGTCTGAAACATGAACCTTGTTTATACCAAAGTATTAATGTTATCTCTGAAAACGTATTTGAATAATGGGGACTCATTTATAAAGTATTACTGTTATATATGAAAATCTAGAATACATGCCTTGAAGTATGGTTGGCTCAGTTGAAAGCTAAAAAAGTGATTACTATATAATATATTATTACTAAATCTCCACTTAGTAGCGGCTGGTAAATGATTTACGATGAGATATAACTTTATAACAACTATTGTTATTTGTTTCTTGAGAGATTTGCACTAGAGAACCCAACGAGAACAGTATTAACTTATATTGAAGATCATTATAAAGTAAATAAAAAGATGTTTTAAATTAATCAGTTCTTTGAGTTAATGTAAAGATTTTAGATTTCAAATGATTATAATTTTTTTTATTGTCCTGCACACACGAAATGGTCTGTTGATCCACACCTGCTCTTGTATTTCGGGTGGTTCATGTGTACAAATTGATATTTAATTATATATGTTTTACTGTTTTCATGCTTATAATGTTCATCTATACATAGGTTCAACTGCATATCCTTTTGGTCAGTTTCTCTATAAAATGTCCATCTCTACATGTCTGCATAAATTTGTTTCTGAGTATATAAAATCTTATATACACAATAATCATAACTTGATTGACTTCATCATTGGCTAAGAAATGGTTAAGGTTTGATAGTAATGGTTGATTAAGTGAAGAGAGTTAATGAGTGTCAACAGTTGAATGAAAATAACGATGTTTTATTTAATATCTGTTTTAATCCAAATAACGAATTTAGAAATGTTTTCCCCTGTGAATAAAGTATATTTTAAAGATGTGTGAATATATGGAATCGTTTTTCCAATGGCAATAAGTTATTTTCTAGAAATACAGATAATAAATATGATAATGGGAAATGTTTTTTTTTAAATCGTGAAAGGTTAACTAGTCTGGATAAGTCAGAATGGCAATGATTGAAGAAAAAGAGCTGCACGTCGAAAATGAAGGGTGGTACAGCGTAAGATAAATGAATTTGCAAACTCAATTCAAGAGTTGTATAAGAATTTATCTAATAAGAAATTAAGAAACGGAGTTAAGGAATTTGAAAATTGACTGGATATTAGTTAAGTTGAATAATTTCCTGAGTGTTGATCTAATGTTGCTTTCGGCCTTCGGGGTTAACGCTTAGGGAGTTGTTCGCTTGCTAATTTACGGTCGAAGGATGTGGATGTAGAAGAATAATAGTGCATGGATGAGAGATTTGTTATAAAATTGAAATTTTTTGCAATTTTGGGAGCATAGAAATTTGAGTTAAGCGATGAATTTAATAATCGGAGTTGGAAGAAAAATTGGGTTATGGAAATGGATTCATAAATTTGAGTTTGAAAGGATATCAAATAACTGAATTAATTAGGAGATCAAAACTGAAAATTTGAAATTGGAATGGAACTTGAGGATATTCGATTTTAAATATTGAATATAAAAGTTTTCAGAACTTATATGAGAGATAAAAGAATATGGTGAATTTGAAACCACTGGATTAGAAGGTAAGCGAATTGAAATGAAATATTATATAAGAATAAGTTGTTTGAGAAGATGATTTAGAAAGAAAATTTTATGTATGATTTATGAGGAGTATGAAATGAAATACAATATGTATATAGTATTATATGTTTTCAAAGCAAAATAGGTAAAGTACCTTCCTTTTTCTTTGAATTTCGAGCTTAGTTGAGATGTGCTGCTGGTGGTTAGGCTATCCGGACATAAAACTCGAGTTATCTGAAAGAACACGATCGTGTAGCGTAATTCGCAGGGCTATAGATGGCCTATGGCGGACGGATGTTTGTTGGGGGAACCAAGCGTAATCATTGTGTCTGCTGCGATCTACAGTCGTGATAAGGGCGTAATCCGCAGAGCTGTGAAAGCTTACGGGTATGGATGTTTCCTGAGGTAATCAGGCGTAACCATTGTGTACCTGCGGTCCCCATGGAAAATCTACAAGTGAAAGAGATGTAACCACTAGAGTTAATAAAGGTAAAATGGAGCCATGTAATGTATGGAATATCTTAGTAATAGTGAGCCACCTGTTTGATGCAGCACTAGGTCTTCGTGACTTGATTTGTCTTCGTGACGTGAATTGTCCTTGTGACTTGATTGATCCTCGTGACTTGAAGTATCTTCATAATTCCAAGATTTTTTTTTGTGATCCTGAGGTAGAGCAGTCAACGCTCAGTGATCTCAGATTTTCTTTTGATTCTAAAATATCTTCCATTGATCTGTCCATGACGAAATTCACAGGGAAGTGATTTCCTATGGATACGGTTGTTTTCTGGGGGATCCAGACGAAACCATTGTGTATCTGCAATTCATGAATAATCAAAATATCAATATCACATTGGTACTTTCCGTATCCATTTCTATAAAATAATTTTTGGAATATTTTCGCTTGTGGGTTGAAGCAAGGATATTTAGTAATTGGGGATTTTAGTCATGCGTCTGGCCAGCATATACCTAACATCTGCAAAGACAACAATGGACTTGTCAAACTTCGAGTTATCAAATATTTTCAAATCAATAAATTGAAGTTAATATATATACCTATATATACCTAATCAAATAAGTAGCGAAAGAGAATAATACAAATATTTTTGGTATAAAATTTTTAAGTGATTTCGATTTTAGGAAATTTTGAAGTCGATAATTTGTGACTTGAAGAGGAAATGTTATTTACACTCTTCAGCGAGTTTGAGAAAAGCTAAATGGACTGAATGTAAGGAGATTTGGTTGAATTTGGATCGTAATGAATATGTGAAATGATGGATGAGCAAGAATTGACAGATGAGGGTTATACAGAAATTTGGGATAATTTGAGATGCGGAAATCCAACTTATGCATAATTTGGAATTTAAAAAGAAATTGGTTTTGAAGGAACTTTGATGTTCCGAGTGAATTGAGTACAATGGATGAACAAAGAGGATTAATGACTTAAATATTGATATTTAAAACAGTTATGGGAAATTTTTACATAGATATAAAAATGTGAAGTATACAGTGATAGAACTCTAACGATCTCTCCTTTTCAAGGACGAAAAGTTTTAAAGGGGGGAAGATTGTAACGTCCTAGAAATTTCGACAAGTGTGGTATATATTTAATTAAAGAGGTAATTATTAATAATCAATTCTATATTGATACGTGGGTTAGAAAATCAAATATATTATTTAAATTGAATTGAAATTAATACTTAATTTAGAATGATTGGTTGAGGATCAAATGTTTATTGTCAAATAGTTGAATAGAATTTGATTAAATAATTGAATTGGATTTGAAATTCGATTGAAGAATTTAAATGGTTGAATAATAATAATAAACACTATTAATGTTAAATAAATTAGAAATTTTATTTGTCGATATATATGGGAAATTGGCTTGAATACGTGTGTATTTGTATGTATAAAAAGATTGGAAACTTAACGTTTTGAATTTGGCAACAGACAGGGTGTTGTTGTACAAACGGAATTAAATTGGCGAACCGATAAATTAAAAAAAATATTATATATAGACGAAGTCGGATTATAACCAAAATGATTTTATTAAATTCAAGACACTGAAAATTATGAAGTGCGTACATTTGCATCGCATTTAGATAGTGTGATGGCGGCACGAATATTGAGCGTCATGGGGTAGAATTTAATATTAAAATAAATTTAAATACGGCACGAATATTGAGCATCACGGGGTAGAATTTAATATTAAAATAAATTTAAGTAATACCTTCCTCAGTTTTTATTACGCAGACCTATGGTCTGAAACGCGCCCTACCCTAAACTACGATTTAACTCTGTTCTTATCCATCCCACCTCGCTTCTATAAATCACACATTTCCCTTCCATTCCTTCAGCAGAAATCCAATTTCCCTAAATCAAAACTTTCCACTTTTACAATTTTAATGGCCAACACCACTTCTAATTCCAATTGCCATGCCCTTTTCTTGAATTAAATCACCTCCTCCCTTCATTATTGTATTCCTCAAGTAAAAATCGAAGCTGGTCCAGCCTTGCTCCTTTGCTCCACCACAAACACCGCAGCCTCCATTACCGCTCAAAGTCATTAGTAACCGCTTTAGCGTCAGTCGAACCGCCGTAAGGCTAGCGCCACCAACAATCTGGGCTATTGCTTTCTGCAAGTGCAAAGGCAAGTTTCTTTTGGAACCCACGATAAAATTTAAATTCAAGTAATTTGATTTCAATATTTTGTTTATACTGGGTAGTTGAACTTTAAAATTGATGTGTTCACCCTTCGATAGTAAGCTGTTGTTATGTTTGAAGCCGAAAACTCTGTAGTTTTACCTTGTTTGCCGCATCCATGCCTCGATTATACAGTCTGAAGCATTCCTATTGCCGAGTATCGTTAACTTGAAATTGACTTGGTTGTAAAGTCCGAAACATGAACCTTGTTTATACCAAAGTATTAATGTTATCTCTGAAAACGTATTTGAACATGAGGACTCATTTATAAAGTATTACTGTTATATATGAAAATCTAGAATACATGCCTTGAAGTATGGTTGGCTCAGTTGAAAGCTAAAAATGTGATTACTATATAATATATTATTACTAAATCTCCACTTAGTAGCGGCTGGTAAATGATTTACGATGAGATATAACTTTATAACAACTATTGTTATTTGTTTCTTGAGAGATTTGCACTAGAGAACCCAACGAGAACAGTATTAATTTATATTGAAGATCATTATAAAGTAAATAAAAAGATGTTTTAAATTAATCAGTTCTTTGAGTTAATGTAAAGATTTTAGATTTCAAATGATTATATTTTTTTTATTGTCCTGCACACACGAAATGGTGTGTTTATCCACACCTGCTCTTGTATTTCGGGTGGTTCATGTGTACAAATTGATATTTAATTATATATGTTTTACTGTTTTCATGCTTATAATGTTCATCTATACATAGGTTCAACTGCATATCCTTTTGGTCAGTTTCTCTATAAAATGTCCATCTCTACATGTCTGCATAAATTTGTTTCTGAATATATAAAATCTTATATACACAATAATCATGTTGATTTGAGTCATGGAAAACCAATATATTGAAAACAAATATTTCAAAATGTTGGAATATACATGCAGCATTACTGGAAATATATGTTTATCAGCCTGGAATATATAAAGAAAATATGCTGATAATGTTTGAAAGTGGAATACACTACGAGCCAGTATTTATAGTTTGGTTAATCTTTTCCCATTGGATGCCATGAGCAGTAGTTGTGGCAAAAATAACAAAGGTTGGTTACTATGTAGTTGGGAAATAGGATGAGTATTACTGATCATAATTAAGGATCCTGACTGCAAGTCTGTTTTCTGCAGGAAAAAAAGATTTTCAATTTAATATATGTATATACATGAGAATGCTTATTGACACTTAACACTTGAAACCTGTCATTTTCTAACACCGACCGGGTTGCATGAACACAAACTTGTTGTTTGTGAGTAGTATTGATTCACTGAAAACTGTTTTTACAAAGGCGAGTGAGTAATTATAAATAAAAACTGTTTTACAAGAATATTTGACCTTTTCCTTGAATTTATGCTGGTTGTTACCACTGAAAACCTTGTGATATTATTAATTCTGTAGTTTCACACAATATATTATGCCTATTGGAGTGCCCACTTTTGTTAATATTTTATAAACTTGAGAACCCATGTAATCTGAAGGTTCCTGATCATTTGGTATCTTTAAGCTCATGCTCTACTGAAATAAAGTTGCACCAACTCTGTCCCTTTGTTTCCTGCCAATTTATTAAACATGGTAACTGAACATGCAGGTTTTTAACTAACCATATTTACTTTACAATATTAGTATCCATTTGGAATTTTGACCATTGTATATGAGTGTAGCATCCATACCTATTTTCTTGTTTACACGCATAATAGATTAATAATGGTACCATGGGTGACACGCTTTGAAAACTGTGAGATTTAGTAGAAAAGGAAAAAAATGCACACATTGATTTACATCCTGTCTTAGTTAGAGAAATGTAAAACTCGTATTCTTCTTGCTTATAGATTTTGAACCATACGCTTCCTATTTGACCACATGTATGTAATTTTCTTGATTGAGAAACCTGGAATGTATGATTGTACACTTCTGCTTTGTTATCAGAACATTATGTGCCATGCTATTAAAAACATATGGCCTAAAATTGTATGTCCTTTTATACCCATGCACCTAGATTCTCACCTACCTATACATTTGTGTTATGCCATATTATCACTTTCCCTTGCATTGTTATTTTATACTGAGTATTGTATACTATCGGGTGGTGTTTTAGTTGTGATATTTGGGTTGCATCATTGCCTCTGATACCATATTTGGATTGTTTACCTCTAGCACATTACCCTTGTTTACATGTATACGTATGTGTATATACACACCCACGTTATGTGTGTATATGTATGGAATGCATACAACTTGGTGCTATAAATATTCTGACCAAGTTGTAACTGAGTTAATAGCATGCAACATAACCTTTAGTAATTTGGTAAATGGCCTTTTGAGTGTATCCAGAGCTTCTCGATTTAATTGTACCTCCTAAAATCATTTTGATAGCATATAATTTAATGTTTATTAAAATTATTATTACTGTTTGACACACTGTTACGTTAACATAGAATGTATGTGAACTCAAGTTTATGGAAGCATCTGCCTCTGCCGACATAACTCGTTTCATTTCTGGTATGCTTGGGCAGTGCACACATGTACATGTGTGTATTTGCAGGCTCTTGGAATCACATTCCCTAGAGTATAAAAAGAGAATGATGATTTAGAATGGATGCTACATAACTGTATAGTTGGCATAGGGAATAAAATTGATGTTAAGATTAGATATTATATATTCATTTTATATTGAAGTTAATTTACTTGAACTATGATTTAATCCTGACTCGAGTGTTTTATGTTTTTGCATGGAACGCTCGGGTCAGACCCCGAGTGTTACAGATTAAACGATCACCGCTTAGGATTTGAAGACTGGTGAAGTTGGGGATTCCAAAGATGGTCCACTCTGAAGTTTTAAACAGTAAAATTTTCTTTTGTATTCAAACTATATTTTTATTCCACTGTATATAAAAAAATCTTGTCTTAAAATTTTGATTAATATATAAAAGTTCTGTTCGCTGTTTAATACTGTATTATTTATTTATTCTGTGTTAATCTTTATTTTAAACTCTGTAAGCTAAATAACGATCCGACGATTTGAACGATTCAAGCTGGTTTAACTACCGATTTGAAGTGGTCAAAAATGCAGGACGTTACATCCGCGGTGGGGTCGACCCCCTTGAGGTGGGTCGACCCCAGAGTTGACCCCCCTTGAGGTGGGTCGACCCCAGAGTCGACCCCCTTGAGGTGGGACGACCCATGGGTTGACCCCCAACGGTCCATTTTCCCCCGAACTTTCCTACTCGTGGTTTTGATTTATGGATAAGTTTTTATTTAATATATATACATATAAGTTTCTTATATGTATACAAACGTCTAATGCTCGTAACTTCTTCATACGGCATCTGTTTTACGCAAACTAGGTGTTTATTTGAACCAGAATTCCAAGACAATGCAACGACACAGTCCGTTTTACTTAATTCTGAATATTTATTTAAGTTATTCTTATTTTATTATCTTTAGTTAAAAATGCAGGGTGTTACACTTACCAATGCAAACAAGTGTTTGCAATAAAAAAATCAAAAATTTGTCTTTTCGGTAATATATTTTCAACATAGAAACACATATTATTATGGCTAACCTATAACACAAATAAGTTTTGGAAATTGAAAAAAGATAAGGGTTACCAAATGGCCATTATAGTGTAGTGGTTCTCGCTTTTTTCCTTCTTTCATCCTTGTCAGATCAATCTCTCCTCCCACTAATTCATCGATCCACCTTTCCTTCCACCAGCTTTCGCAGTTGTGGTTTAAGAAGCTCATCTAGCCCTCTTCCTGATCTTGCAGTTCCAACTTTCAATTAGTAATGTATCATCTTTGGTATTCATCACGCATTGCCAATTGCACTCTTTCTTGTTTGTCTCCATTCATACCACCCGTAGCTAACGTTAATCGCTGAAAAAACGAGTATGATCAAGTAATATGGAAATACGTGTAATAATCTAAGTATGGAAGATATAGTAGATAATATATAAGAAGTAAATAAAAGTAAATGATGCTATATATATTTATACTAGTTGGATGCACCATCGTATATCCGGCTGAAACACCCCATGTTCGTTAATGTCACTCACTAAGGGAATGCATTAAGTTTCGTAAAGCGCTATAGGTAAACAAACACAGAATAATTACAAGACAGAGATAAATAAGGCAGCAGCAGAAAATTTAAACTTTTATTTCAAACATAAGTCATAACTCTATGGTCCAAAATTTCATAAGTCACAAAAACCATTACAATAAAAATACTTTTTGTCTTGCACCATCAGAGTACATAAGTAAATAAAAAGCATCATTTCCCCAATAAAAAGAGTTGAGCCATATTAGAGTCAAGAACTTGAGCCATACTTCAGAAGTAGCTCCTAGAAAGATGATATCGGATTCCTGATTAAGTCTAATTATTTCCTCCCTGAGAACCTTGGGGGGGGGGGGAGGGGGAACGGAAGAAAGAAGGAGAAACAACAGGGTCAGACATAAAGTATGGCGAGTCTAGTTGCTTTTAGCCAGTAGATAATTATAAGCAACATGATAGGCATATAAGTGGATTTGAGAGAAATCACTACATAAACGACAGGTGTGACAAGGTAAGCAAGCTAAGGTATATGTGCCTTACTAATGATAACTCAGCATTATTACTAGTATAACTGAAATGAAATGATCCCTTCCACTATAAGCTGGTAGGCTTAGGTCATACGTCCAAGTATACCCTAACCACTACCCTAATCGATCGGCTCCCTACCTTGTAGATATCCTGTGCTAACCCCACACTAGGAGGTATCACGGTCGTCTTAGCCCCCGCTGCCCAGCCCATGCACGCACATGTCCCCGATCGGTTTGCGCTGCCCACACCATCTGCCTCGTTTGGATCTCTTACAATCAATCAGTAAGCGTGCCCCTTCTCCGCCTAGTACGGAGGTATTTACTTGATACCACTTCGGGTTACTGACTGAAATGGGTCCCTCTAAATATGATACAAGCTCTCCCCTTGTACTGTATCCCCACTAGGTTTTTCTACTGACAATGTGTACCGATAGTGTCTTTAATTACATCGCCCTATACTAGTTATGCTTACCCTAAAGGGTGTCTTTAATTACATAACTTTCTTACATCATCCACCGGTCAGGTATACCACTTAGGTGTCTTTAATTACATAATCTTATTGGGTTAAGTATATGGGCCTATATATATATATATATATATATATATATATATATATATATATATATATTACCCATCCCTTCTAACTTACTTAACCCCCCACTACCCATCCAATTTTACTTAACCCTAACTTAAGTCCATAGCCATATTAAATTAGGTCAAGTAGTCCATTTCTTTACCATGTCCAATTATGGTTATAATGGGCTAGACCTCCCATATTAGGTCTGCTGGATATGCCGGTCGGGTCCTGGCAGTCTTATTCCACAATTGGGCCTAACCTCGTGTCTTAGCCCGATTCGTATTTGCATAGTTAGACCTCCCACATTAGGTTCAACATTAGTGGCTGCTGGATATGACGATCGGGTCCGGGCAGACTTCCGCCGCTAATGTAATCCAATCTTGTGTCATAAGTACAATTTATGATTCCTAATTTTAAATTATTAAACATTCCAAATTAATCCAAATCTACCTATGTCATTATAGGTAACTATTTCTATGTTTTCCCCATTTGATTTACATGTCCCATTTCCTATTAAACATTACATAAATCATGCCATTTTTAATTCCTTTTTTCACTGTTTTCTCTTTGATGTATTTGTACGTATTATAGCGGCATCTAGGCTATAAAGTAGCCTAGCTATAATAATTAAAAGGGAATATGACGAGGGAGATAGTTTCAACATGTCGTGACATAAACATGACCATAAACTGGCATAGTGACAAAGTGAATGGACTTGTGATTAAAATTATAACTAAGTGGGCATAATTAATAACTTATGGAAATTACTATGATGTTTAAGCAAGCATAATGAGATCTAGATCTAACATTAGGTGTCCAATTACCTAGATCTAGCATAGTCATGACAACATATTTAGATCAAAAGGTAGATTCACATGTCAAGTTTACAATATATACCAATGTATCACAATATGACAAGTGAAAGGTGATTAGCATTATAGTGATCTAGATCCAAGTAATGTCACAATTATCTGAATTAATAGATGTACTTCCATCATAACATGGTTACAAGTCAAGATCCATATAAACATCATAATCGAATCACCACAATTATATTAGATCTAGGAAATTGGATCTTGTCATGACATAGGATAAAGTTTCATATCAACATAGAATCATACTTTACAACATATCCAATTCATTGTCTATCAAAGCATACTTTTTTTTATCTAAACCTAAAAGTAATCTAGAAACTCATAGCATTAGGTTTAGAGAATTGAGAGAGAATAAATCTGAATTTTGAATTTGATTAGCCAAACTGTTGTTGTAGAATTTGATCTTCTAATTTGACTTGATGGAGAAGAAAGGCTTGTTTTAATTTAGATTAGAGCAGGATGGAGGCGCCATGGATGAACATAATGAGATTAGGGTTAGATTTAGGTGTTTATTTATAGATGTATTAGGTGTATAAGGGACTTTAGATTTGATTAGGAACCATCCGAACCACTCAAATTAGAAAAACATGTCACCAGGAAACTGCCCAGAATCAACCAGTCGACTGGCCAATTTCAACCATTCGACAGTTTTCACTTCTGTCAAAAAACGGTCGACTGGTGATAAATGGGCGGTCGACTTGTACTAGTCGAATGGTGAAAAATGGGCGGTCGACTTGTTTTACAGCTTTAAACTTTAAATCTTACGAGCTTCATAACTTCTTCATACGATGTCAGTTTTATGCAAACTCGGACTCTATCTCAAGCAGAATTCCGAGACGAATGCAATGGCATAACCCGTTTCACTTAATTCTTCTTCTAAAAATTAAGTAATCTTTAATTTGTCATTTTTATATTTAAAATTACAGGGTGTTACATTCCCCCCTCCTTAAAGGATTTCGTCCCCGAAATCTTCAAGTTAAGAAGAATGTAGCCTATCATACATCATACATCTACTCATCCATCATCCACAAGCATCCATTGTCCTTAAAATTTTCTAATGCTTATATGCATGTGTGCAACCATGTGTGTATATGTCCCAATGCTAATGCAAAAGATCAGGCGATCTACTGATTCAGTTGACCTCCTTAATGCGGTATATGTTAGTGCCATGAATCCAGTATGTATGCAAATAAACCTATTGTATCATATAAGTTCTATATGTGTGCGCACCCATTCGTCCAAATGTGACATCCATATGCCAGTTCATCCATTTTTAACCATAAAAGAAAAGAAAATGCACACACATTTATATGCAATGTGAGCATGATTGAGCTGATCTTAGTGCCTAATGTGTGTATATGCATCCACAGGCAACCACTAGAAAACACTTGCATCCACTTGCATCCATCAAACATAACATGTTTCAAACACATGTTTACATCCATAGGATTCCTATCTAAAGGTCAAAAATACCATGGATAAGACATACTCTATTGACGGAAACAAGTACTAATAAGATTTAGGAAAAAGGAGTTAAGAACATACCCACGAAAAGAAAAAAGTACGAAGCATGAATCTTATCTTCAGGTTCCCAAGTCCCATCTTCTAGGTTATCTCCCCATTGAACCTTTAGTGTAACAACCCGAATTTTAGTAACATGTTAAAACCATAAATCAAGGCAGAATTAATTTTTAAAATAAGAATCAAGGGAAACAGGTTACTCCATTGCGTTCGTCTCGGATTTCTGCTTGAAATAGAGTCTGAGTTTGCGTAAAACGGATACCGTACGAAGAAGATATGGACGAACGAAGTTAGGCAGAAAAACCAGAAATGGGCCAGAATGCACTGGCGCACTTGGGAAGTGCGCCAGAACAAAATTGCACTGGCGCACTTGGGAAGTGCGCCAATGCAATTTTGCATTGGCGCACTTGGCAGGTGCACCCAGGCCAAGCAGAAACCTACTCGGTCAGGCCCTGGCTGGCCTGGTCGGGTTCTGGTCGAATTTCTGAGCTCTGGTGTGTCACTAGGGCTGACTTGTCACTTTCTGATTGGCTTCTCTTGAGATGGATGGCCTTGATTAACTCTAGCTTCATCGACGGCTCTAATTAGTTTGAAACCCTATATAAACAGCCTCCTAGCCTCATTCTCTTTACACCATTCTTCTCTAACCTTATGCTGCTCAAACTCTTAATGATCATGTCTTCTTCTTCTTCCTCTAAATTAAATTAAATTAAAAGACTACGGCTAGGAATTGCATATTTGGGGGATTTGCTTCTACAATCAAATCAAGATTCAACGATTCAACAATTCAACGACCAATTTCTAGACTTGACTTCTGCATCTAAATTTCTTAGACCACGATCTGTAACTTCCAGTTACTTTTAGATAAAAACTATAAATCTAATATGGGCATGTTAAATTGGAATTGATTTATGTATGGTTCATATCTATTCTTGTTTTCTTCTTGGATCTTGACTATTGGGAATATTGCCTACGACGTTGAAACTATTATTAATGGCATAAGACTATGATTAAGGCTATGAATGTGAATATAAGACCATGACTATGCCTATGACTATGACGGTGAACATAAGACTATGCCTATGACTATGACAGTGAACATAAGACTATGCCTATGACTATGACGGTGAACATAAGACTATGCCTATGACTGTGAATATAAGACTATTGCCTATGACTATGACAAGGACAATTGTGGCTAATCACCTAAGATTCATGACCATGAGGTTATTGCCTAGAATTATGACTATGAAATTGGAACTAAGCTTGATTTTCTATTCAGACCTATTTTCCTTATTTGTCTTGATTTTGGGGATTTTTCTATTTAAGTTAGATCTATCCGTGTTCTTGAATCTAGGTTATTATTCAAACCTTTTCATGTTCATAATGTTATGCCTACGATGTTTTAATCAATTTATTCAGTTATGTCATGCCTTGGAAATAAATGGATAATAGGACAATGTTTATTATGTTATATGTGGAATTGAATGATACTGATTTATGCCTGTGGTTTTATTATCATGTTGAATTGGGAATTAATGAATAAGTCTATTGATATGTATATGAACTTGGAATATAACATGTTATGACAAGTTGTGTAGTTTATCATGTTATGCAAGTTTTAGGTTGTAAAATCATATCACATATGTGACCAAATGTTAGATCTATATGTTTATGTGTGTATGTTAACCTATGTCATATTTCAAGTTCACACTTATTCATATGTTCGTGATTGATTTGCAAGTTCACATATATGTATGTTGATTTAGTCTATGTTGCAAGTTCACATCTATGATCTTCATGTTGACTACTTTACAAGTTCACACCTATGGTATTCATGTTGACTACTTTGCAAGTTCACACCTATGATGTTCATATTGACTATGCCAAAAATGCCAAGTTTACCCCTATGTCGTGTTTATGTTAATGAATTTCTTTGTGCCAATTTTGCGTACGTTAAATTAGGCTAAGTTTTAGCCTAATATTATATGCCAAAAATCATGCGAATGAAAAATTAGGCTAAGATTGTTAGCCTAATATTTAGACGGGGTAACACTGGGAATAATTGGAAATTATAGGAGACTTGGCATGAAACTTGCCTTGAAAACTTGACACGAACTTGACATGAAAACTTGAACATGGACATGACATTAGAATGAACTTGAAAATGGCCAACTCGAGGTTGGGTTGAGTTTGCAGTGTAATTCTGCCCGGAACTTCCCGGCAAATCCAGTTACTGCAAACAATAGGATCCAATGTGGGTAGTTGGTCATATCGCACTTGAAAACCCGAGGTCAGACTGAGTTGTGGTGTAATTCTGCCCGGAACCGCCCGGCATATCCAGTGACCACAACAACAGGTCTGATGTGAGAGGTTGGGGTGCATTAATGAATTAATGTCACATGATAGGGTTAAGTCATGAACATGAAAGACAACACTTAACCAACTTGACACATGATTCATAGGGTTAAGTCACGAACTCGAAAGACAACACCTAACCAACTTGACATGCTAAACTGATAGGGGTTAAGTCACGAATTTAAATGACAACACTTAACCTATTAGACGGAAACCCTAGTTACGTGGTCCATTTCAGCAGTAACCCACTAGATGTATCATGGTACCCTGGAACTAGGCAGGGTGGGGCACGATTACTGGGTTGATTGTAAGAGACCATAACGACGGCTGTGTTAGTGCGCCAGTGTAGGTTCAGGCGGGCTATGGTCGTGCACGTGGTCCGGAGTTGAAAAAGAAGGCATTGGGCATCAGTAGGTTTATCTGTGCATGCTTGATTCGTGTCGGTGGTTGGCACCCTAGGGCTTGATACACCCTATGGTGGACCTAGCACAGGTGACTACATTCATGATAGGGCCGTATGACACAGACACATGACGAGCTAGAACTTGTAGGGAGCCGATCGATTAGTGGATCGTTCCGCTGGACCCAGTAATGGGTCATTTCATGATATTGGGCAAAGGGATCACTTCGTGGTTAACATTTGACATGGGCTGGAATACTAGTACAGTCGATGCAGCGAACATTGAATATGTGATGCTATACTTTATTTATACTTGATTTATCATGTTATCTTAGCCTATCTTGCCAACCTTGACAGCGTCCTTATGTTTACTTTCAGTTTATACATGTCATGTTACTTTTACCTGTTTTTATGCTGAAAGTCACTTGGACTTAACAGTCTTTATGACTGGCCCGTTTTCTTTCGCCTCTTTTTCTTTCGTTCCCCCCCAGGTTCTCAGGGAGGAAACTCTAGCACTTAGCTTGGATTTCGCTTTCTTTCGGTTCAGCTCATGTACGGTTTGATCTTGAGCTATGTTATGGCTGCATTTCTGCTACCTTTGGGGAATTAAGCTACTTTTGATGTTTTAAGTCTATGCTTCTTTATTTATGCAAGACAGAATTTGTTGTAATGGAAAATAATGACCTTGGCTATTCGATGTAAAAGGTTTTGACTCTTCTTGAAAGTAATGAAAATTTTCTTTTGATTCTTCCGCTGTTTTATCTATGTTCTGTCTTGTAATATTTCTGTGTTTGTTTACCTCGATAACGCTCCTCCAAAACTAGTGCATTCCCTTTGTGAGTGACCCTAGCGGAGGTGGGGTGTTACATTTAGCAACTTGATTTCCTTATTGCGCAGCTTCTTAATCTCTGATCCAAGAATACAGGTGGGGATCCGTCTGACTGTCGCCTCCCGTTCCACTTTGACTTCTTCCAACATGCTCGGCTCAACAACTTCCGCGGTGTCATGTAGGCACTTCCATAGGTGAGAGACACGGAAAACATCATGTACACCGGATAAATTTTCTGGGAGCTTTACTCTGTAGGCCATTTGGCCAATCCTCTCGGTTATGGGAAATGGTCCCACAAACTTAGGTGCCAAATTCCCTACTGATCTGAAGTGAACCACATTCCTCAAAGGTGATACTTTGACAAAAACTAGGTCTCCTACTTCGAATTCGATGTCAGTCCTTCTCTTGTCTGCATAGGACTTCTGCCTATCTTGAGTTGTCTTCATCCGTCATCGATTAAGGTCAGTCCTTTCGGACATTTCCCTAACCATATCTGGTCCAAGAAATAATCTTTCTGTAGATTCCCACCAACAAGTTGGCGATTTACAGGGTCGTCCGTACAATGCTTCGAAGGGTGCCATATCGATACTAGCCTGATAGCTGTTATTATAGGCAAACTCTACTAAAGGAAGATGCTCTTCCCAAGTACCTCCGAAGTCGATGATACACAGCCTTAAAAGATCTTCTAGAATTCTGTTCACCCTCTCCGTCTGCCCATCGGTTTGAGGATGATAAGCGGTGCTCAAACACAACTGTGTACCCAATGCTTCTTGCAAGCTCCTCCAAAATTCGTTGGTAAAGGTGGGGTCACGATCGCTCACGATGTTGGAAGGAACCCCATGGAGACGAACTATCTCACGAACATAAATTGCTGCCAACCATGGTGCCGTCCTTTTACTTTTAAATGGAATAAAGTGAGCACTCTTGGTGAGTCTGTCCACTATCAGCCAATTACTAGTATTACCTTTCTTCGATCTAGGCAAACCATCTATGAAATTCATAGAGACGCTCTCCCATTTCCATTGCAGAACCTCCAACGGATGAAGTAATCCACCGGGCTTCTTTTTCTCAGCTTTGACTTTCTGGCAAACCAAACATTGAGAAACAAATTTGTCCACGTCCTTCTTCATCCCAGCCCAAAAGAAAACCCTCTTCATGTCTCTGTAAATCTTGTCACCGCCTGGATGTATGGTCATCTTAGAATGGTGGGCTTCTTCTAGGATTTCCTTTATCAAGCTTCCAGTTTGAGGAACACAAAGCCTTCCATCTCGTCGCAACCACCCCTTTTCATTTATGGCATACCTATGAGGTGATTAGAAGTCTCCCCTCTTCTGAGCTTATCCATGATGTCTAGAATCTGTGGGTCACCTTGTTGCGAAGCTCCTGTCTGCTCCACAAGATTTGGTCGTATCTCCAAGGATGCAAATAAATCATGAAAAACTTCTATGGAGGGTCTAAAATCAAAAGCTGATATGAACTCCAAGTTCTTTCTTTCCACAAACAGAGGACTCAGGGCTACTCTCTGCCTACATAGTGCGTCTGCCACCATATTACCCTTGCCGAGGGTATAAGCAATCTTAAAATCATATGAGGTTAAGAACTCCATCCATCGTTGTTGCCTTAGGTTTAGATCCTTCTGGGAGAATAGATACTTGAGAGATTTATGATCGGTGTATAACTCGAACTTCTCTCCAAGTAAGTAATGACGCCATGTCTTTAACGCGAATACTATGGCCGCTAGCTCTAGATCATGATGGGGTAGTTCTTCTCATGAACTCTCAACTGTCTACCCATATAACATATTACTTTTCCTTCTTGGATCAGAACAGCACCAAGCCTTGTACTGCACGCATCAGTGTAAACAGTAAACACTTTACTCCCATCGGGCAAGGTCAAGACTGGGGCTATTGTCAAAGCCCTTTTTAGTCGTTGGAAAGCAACGTCACAGTCTATGTCCCATGAAAATGTCAAATTCTTCTTTGTCAGGTGGTGAGAGGGGCTGATATCTTTGCAAAGTCCTTAATGAACTTCCTGTAATAAGCTGCCAACTAGGGCTGTCAATGGTCGTATCGGGTCGGGTTTGGGTCGGGTCAAGCCGGGTTCGGGTTGATTTATAAACGGGTCGGGTCAACCCGTTTATTAAACGGGTCATATTTTCCCAACCCTAACTCGACCCGTTTATAAACGGGTTGACCCGACCCGACCCGCGTTGTAACACCCCGTAATTCTATAACATTAAGTTTCACAAATTAAAGTATAAATAATTTTTAGAAGAAGAATTAAGGGAAACGGGTAACGCCATTGCGTTCATTCTCGAAATTCTACTTGAGTTAGAGTCCGAGTTTGCCTAAATTGGACTCGGTATGAAGAAGTTATGACCTTTGGAAGTTTCAGAATTCAATTTAAAATTCAAACAGCTCAAAATTCAGTTCAAAATTCGAAAACAGACCTAAACTGGGCTGGGCGCGAAAATTCCCGCCCAGGACCCAGGTCGACCAGGGGGTCGACCTGGGTGTCGACCTGGGTACCCAGGTCGACCAGGGGATCGACCTGGTGGTCGACCTACCTAGTCGACCTGGTCAGGTCTTGGCTGGCCTGGTCGGGTTCTGAGCAATTTTCTGAGTTTTGGTGTGTCACTAGGGCTGATTTGTCATTTTCTGGTTGGCTCTTCTCGATGTGAATGGTCTAGATTCATCTATGATCATCTGACAGCTCTAATTAGTTTGAAATTCTATATAAACAACTCAAGTCTCCAACCTAAATTCACACAAGAAATAGAACCTAGAGCCGTCATGCTGCTGGAAGGAAGCCAAGAATAGCCTCCACTTGAAGAAGGCTTAGAGACGAACAAATCTAATTCAAAAATAAAAATCAAAACAATGTTTATCTACCCAAAGGAAAGCATCTCAATTCCAGAACTCAGAATCTAGAATTCAAGTTCGTCGTTTGTTGTAAATCAGTTACTTTTTAGATTTGAACGTCTAGATCTGTTTGTGGCATGTAATTAAATGGATATAAGAATATGCCTAATCCTCTCATTTGAATCTGTGCTTGTATATGCCTTTGGATCTAATTAAGAACTATTGCGATTAATTACCGATGAGACTGTGCCTATGCCTATGACGTTGAAAACTATTGTTAATGGCCTAAGACTATGACTGTGAACATAAGACTATGCTATGCCTATGACTGTGAACATAAGACTATGCCTATGCCTATGACTGTGAACATAAGACTATTGCCTATGACTATGACAAGGACCATTATGGCTAATCACCTATGATTCATGACTATGAGATTATTGCCTAGGATTATGACTATGAAACTGGATCTAAGCTTGATTTTCTATTCAGACCTATTCTTAATTATCCTTGGATCTTGATTTTGGGAATTTTTCTATTAAGTTAGGTCTATCCATGTTCTTGAACCTAGATTATTATTCAAACCTTTTCATGTTCATAATGTTATCAGATCTATATGCCTGCGATGTTTTAGCCAATTTATTCATTATATTGATTAGATCTGTAATTCGTGAATTCGGGATTATCATCTTATGCCTATCTTTTCATGGTATTCTTGTTTATTCCCTTTTATCTACGAATCTAGATTGACCTATAATCTAGACTGAATCACGATTACACAAACGATGGGGATACGATTTGGGCAGAACATGAAACTAACATGAATGTGATTGAAAACTTGGAAGTTTGGTATAACATGAAATTTATATAATTTGGCATAATAAATATGTTGGCATGATCTGAATTGGCTATGATAGTGAGTAATTTGCATGCATATTAGAATTGGGCGTAAACGGTAAATTGTTAATTGGCCGTAAAACTTGTAGTTGGCATGTGAATCTAGTTTTGGCATAAATTGTAAACTAGAATATTAAATCTAGTTCTAACATGAATTGTAAAATTGGATATTTAATCTAGATTGGGCCAAAAATGTAAACAGGAACATTAAGTCTAGATTAGGCTTAACTACTTATTTAGAACGCCAAATGTATGGCATCGTGATTTTGGGCATGACTATTATGGCGAGTTTGGGAAGGTGGGTTATAGCCTATTCTGATTTATAACTTGAAATTACATGTAATTGTCATGTTTAGCATAATCATGGTTAGTGACACTTAATTTGGTATAATCTTATAAACATGATTTAGAGGGAAAGTGGGCCATAATAGTAAATGTTGATAATGTACAATAGAGGAGTAATTATGGCATAAGTAAATTAGGAATAATTTACATAAAGAATTTGTCCTAAATGAGAAATGTGTACATTGTAGAAAATATGAATACGCCTAACCCGAGGTTAGATAGAGTTGTGGTGTAAAACTGCCCGGGCCTGCCCGGTTGTCCAGTAACCACAACAATACCTATCTAATGTGAGAGGTTAAGGCATTGAGCCCAATAAGAACCCAAGGTTAGACTGAGTTGCGGTGTAAATCTGCCCGGAACCGACCGGCACATCCAGTGACCACAACAATATCTTTCTAATGTGAGTGGTTAGTGCTTTAAATGAATAATTTAAAGCTAAGAAACAGTTAAGCTAGAATGGGAGGGTTAAGTCCATAGGAACACTTAACCAACTTAACATGTTAACAAGACAAGACTTGTAGGGGTTAAACAACCGTTATAACATGTTGACTAGACAAGTGGGTGAGGTTAAGAAAAGGTTTAACCATTTTAACATGTTAACTAGACTAGAAGGTGGAGTTAAGTAAACGTAGAACACTTAGCCATCATAGTGTGACAAATGAACAAGGTTAAGTTAAAACATGAAGGGACAATACTTAACCATTAGAACATGTGAATTAAACAGATGTTAGGGTAAGTTAACTAAGGGAACACTTAACCAATACAAGATGAAGGGGTGGGGTTAAGTAATAAGAAATACTTAACCAATATAACTTGACTTGTAGTAGGGTTAAGTCAACATGAACTACTGATAACACTTAACCAGTTTAACATGACAAATGAATGGGTTAAGTTAACTTGAATTGACTAATGACACTTAACCAATCCAAGTGGACGAGAAAAAGAACTAAGTAGTAACCTTAGTTAAGAGGACTAATTTGTACACCTTAGTTAAGAAAACGACGGTTCAGGAAACTAAGTAGTAAACCTTAGTTAAGGGAACTAAGTAGTAAACCTTAGTAGAACACGAGAAGGAGCGAACATCCATCCGATCTTAAAGAAGGCTCCAACAAACTGGGTTACAAAGCACGCGGGTTCGAGGGGACGTGAGGGTACTCTTGGTATCCCTCTGTGAGGCTGCAGATGATCCGACTGGGCTCACAGAGGTTAAGGTCTGCGTTAGAAGAACCAAGGGTATGCCTTGGTTGCAATATAAGGCAACCTAAAGACTAGGATGGACCAGCGTGATTCGGCGAGACCAGTTGCCCTGTGATAGCAACTCGTTGTCTACCTACCATCTTGAGTCAGTGGAGATACGTGCAGCGGAAAGGCGGAGAACTCCAAAATACCATATACTTGCTATCTAGTTATGGGTGCGGATGGCCATAGGTTAGTGGGGGCATAGAGGGCCTGCATATAGTTCTCATTTTTCAAGGTGTGCCTTTCATTAGTTGAGGGAGGGGTCAAGTGGGACCATAGCCACTGGGAAAACAGACCTTAGCATCTGCATCGGAAGATATCTGAAAGCTCCCAACCGAGTTCCATGTTTCTTGATTTTCCCTGCCACGAGACTCGGGTCGCACATATAGAGGACATGTGCATCTAGACAGCGATAACGATCCACGACACACACGTGGGGAAAGTCTAGGAACATATACCACTCTGGGTAGTGTGTCCTAGATTAGGGGCGTTGTTCGATAGGTAGCATAATCCCTAGTTGGACCTACGTCGCGTAAACCCTAAAATCCGAGAAACGTTCAATAGGTAGCATAAACCCCAGTAGCCCTGGGTAGCGTAAACCTTGGTTGGATCTAGAATGCGCTCGATAGAAAACCCTATATTAGATCTAGGTAATAAATAATAGATGTACACCTGAAAACAACCATAATTACGGGAATTGGGATCACGTTATTGTTTTATCAGTCTATACAGATTTCTAGTTGGGCACTAGTTAGGTGGTGCAGACATATAGAAATTCAGATAACAAGGTAGTGGCGAAGCAGAGAAAGTATAGAAGCGCATCCAGTTTATTTTACCTTATCATATCTTGTGCTAACCTTATGGTTCCCATCTTCATGGTTTAGTCTTGTATTCAGTTAATTCATGCCATGTTGCGTTTTACCTGTTTACATGCTAAAAGTTACTGAACTTACCAGACTTTATGCCTGACTCTCTTTTCTTTCGCTTTCTGGTCTTCCGTTTCCCAAGGTTCGCGGGGAGGGAATATTACTACTTAGCCCAGTTTTCTTTCCAAGCTGAAGATTAGTCGAAGTTTTGCTTGGATTCTCTTTTCCATTGCTATGGCTGGCTCACGCTACATTGGGGAATATAAATGTTATTATGCTTCTTTATTTTGTAAGACAGATATTCTCGTATTGGAAAATAATTGTTGTACAAACTATTTGATCAATAAAGTAAAGTTCTATCTTCCGCTGTTTTAATTTTATCTATCTTGTAATTTATCTGTATCTTTTACCTATAGCTCTCCACCGAAGTTAAGGCATTCCCTTTGTGAGTGACCTTAACGGATGTGGGGTGTTACACGCGTAACCCGTTTAATTAAATGGGTCATGTCGGGTCGTGTTGGGTCGGTTTACCCATTTGACCCATTGATAGATATTACCTACTAATATAAGCAACAAAAAAGTCAAATCACCAACATGCACACTGTTATATAATCACCAACATGCAAGAAGTTGCAAAGTCACCAACAGACAACACATATATAAAGCATGAAATCACCGTATCCAAAAACCATTTTCTAAACATAAGTATATATTCCCATACTGCATAAATTAAAGACTACCAGTATGGAAGAGATGCAGTTGTTATAAGTAAAATATAGCTAACAACATACAAGAATAAATTAGTAAAATATAACACCTTACGTATACGAGCATACTGATTACTGCATACATAAAAGATTAACACTAACATCATACATAAAAGACTAACAGTATGGAAGAGATACAACATATAATCGGATTTGGCGGGTCAAAATCGGGTTAGCGGGTCAACCCTAAACCCACCCGATTATAAACGGATCAAATTCGGGTTGACCCGAAAATGACCCTCTAACTAAACGGGTCGGGTTAACCTACTAATTTCTGTGTGGGTTTCGGGTCGAGTCACGGGTCGTGTAGAAAATTGACAGCCCTACTACCAACCCAAGAAAGCTTCTCACCTCAGTTGCATTTTTAGGAATCTGCCAATCTTGTACTGCAACCACCTTCGTGGGATCTACAGCTATCCCTTCTTTGGAGACTACATGCCCCAAGAATCTCACCTCTTTTCTCCAGAAATGGCATTTGGAGAACTTTTCTTTTAGCTGATGGTCACGGAGAGTTTTCAGAACTTCTCCCAAATGCTGGGCATGCTCTTCTTCACTCTTGGAGAAGACCAAAATATCATCAACAAAGACTACAACGAATTTGTTTAGGAACTCCCGAAACACCTTACTCATCAAGTCAACAAAATAGGCGGGTGCATTTGTCAACCCAAAAGGCATAACAAGCCATTCAAAGAAACCGTCTGGAGTTCTAAAAGCAGTCTTATCTATGTTGTCCTCAGCCACCCTCAGTTGATGGAACCCCGTAGACAAGTCCAACTGAGAAAATACCGAGGCACCAACAAGCTGGTCAAATAAATCATCAATCCTCGGAAGCGGGTGCTTATTCTTCTTGGTGAGCTTATTTAACTCTCTATAGTCAACACAAAAATGGAGTGAACCATCCGCTTTAGTTGCGAATACTACTGGAGCACCCCACTCAGATATGCTATGTCTGATAAACCCTTTTTCAAGTAGCTCCCCTACTTGCTTACTCAGCTCCCTCCTTTCTCTTGGAGCCATATGGCGCACTGGTAATGCAACTGGCTTTGCATTGTCCACCAGATATATGTGGAAGTCGATCTCACGTCTTGGAGGTAAACCCCGTACCTCATCAAAAACATCGGGATAATCTCGAACCACTGGAACAGTTTGTAAATCATCTATGGATGCATCTAGAGACTCTAGGAAGTTAAGCATAACAAACCCTTGAGGGTCACAAGAAATGTAACAACCTAGAAAATCAGAACCAATTTAAAATTTTTATTTTGGTTATTTTAATGAATTTTGAATATTTAAAATGATTTATTTTAAATAATAACGATGAGAAATTTATTTTGAATAGAATTAGAACGTATATATTTATTTGAATCGTCGTTAGAAAATAAATATTTATTTTTAACTATAAAAGGAATTGAAAATGGCGCGGTAGTTTGAAAATTCGATTTCAAATTTCAATTGAATGTACAGGATTCAAAATAAACCGGATTTTAGCAAAACCAAAAATATTAGAATCTATTTGAAAATATCTTTCCAATGAATCCGAAAAACTGAAATTTTGTAGTGGGGATAAAAAGTTATGTCCAGTTAAAAATTCAGAATAGTCACTATAGAAAATATAGCCCTTAAAAATGGAAATTTTGCAAACGACCTCCATTTTCGACGAAACCACTTATGTTGGATCCAGGATGTCAAATTATTGCTAGATTCAAAAATTCATAATTTTTGAAATCAATATGTGAGCGAGGCAAAAGAAAACGTGTTTTTAACAGTTTTAGTTTGAATTGGATCGACTAGAAAATGGCCATTTTTCAAACGGTCTTCAAATTCGATGAAATTAGTTTTGTTAGGACTGTATCGTTAATACGAAGCTAGAAATAATTTTTCTGGAATTTTTAGAGTCAGTATATGACCCCGGTAATTTAAAATGTGCATTCAAATTCAATATACATTGAATTATATTTTAATTTAAAGAAAAAATGATCGAAACAGTCGAACGGGGTTACGAACCATATCCCATTGCATTCGGAATGGGGGTAATTAGCTAAGGGTGATAGTCGTTGAGCCTCGTTTGGAGATCGAAATTAAAAGTCAACTTTGGGGGAATAAAATAATATAATTAAATTAACCCTATTATCTCTCTCCCTCCCTCACCCTACAGAACACGATCAGATTTAGAAAGAAAACCGCTAGAAGATCGTAGGAGTGCACCGCCACCCATCATCGCCACCGTCGTGCCCTCGACGCCTCTGCCCTCCGACCGCCCTCTCCTCTCTCAGCCCCTCCTCCTTCCCTCTAGCTCTTGCTCTTCGATTTCAAGGGAACCCTAACCCCCTTTCCTCCCAAAAACCGCCCCAGTAGGTCTCCCCTCCCTGACCGCGACCACCACCGGCCAATGTGCCTCCTCCTCGACCACGTGCAGCCTTCAACGCCGCCCCTTGCCACGTTAACACCGACGTGGGGCCCTCCATCCAAGAAAATTGAATTTTTTTTACAAGCCAATAAGGTGAGTTTTACTGTTTATTTATATGATGTAATTAGTTTTGTAAAGATCTGTTTTTATATATGAGATTAACATATAAAAATTGGATTTTTCCTTATGCGATTAACATATAAAAATTGGATTTTTTCCTTATGAGGTTAACATATAAAAATTGGATCTTTCCTTATGCGATTAAAATATAAAGACGAGATTTTTATGAAATTAAAGATGTGATTTTTTATCCGTACAAAGATTTGATTTTTATTAGTAAAGATGTGATCTTTCATTAGAGAAAGATTAGATTTTTCATAAAAGGAAAAGATATGATTTTTCATAATATAAAAATATGATTTTTATATATGTAACGGAATAAAAATACGATTTTTATATAAATAGATTTGAAATACAAATATAATTTTTATCGTATGCATAGCGAATATAAAGGTTTGATCTTTACAATGAAGTAGCAATGTTAAAAACATGATTTTTAACATATACCGCGTGAAACAGATCTCGTTGGAAACACGGCGAAGATTTTCTATATATGGAGAGTCGCGTCGTTTGGTTTAACTTCTAGATGAGAACTCCTCACCATATTTTCTTATACAGTTATTTATTTTTATAACTTTATATATGAACTGTTCACCGTCGTCCATAGACCATGGACACTTGTTTGATTGTTTGGTTTGGTTGATTAGATTATTTGGTTGAATTTGGTTGTTTGGGGTAAAACGAATTGATTAGAATTGTTATGTGGGTATGGTGTGAGCCAATATCAAGAGAGGGGTAATGCTAGACATTACCCGATTTTGATATTGCACCGTTATGCCGCCAAAATTTTCTAAAATATGTTAGATCAATAAAAATATTATTTTTATTGTGTAAATGAATGGAATAAATATTTTTTAGTTAAAAATATAATTTAACGTGTATACGAATAAAATAAATATTCATTTGCAGATCAGACGATTTGTTTATGTACACCCATTTGACTGATATGGATTGGGATGGTAAATTTTACACATCGCCCAACTGCACAAACAAAATCTGTGTTTGTTGTTTGAAAACCCCACCCAGGTATTGGGATGATATTCGACATACACTAGTACCAATAAGTAGTTGTATGTCAATCGATGGGTTGACAGACAGTTATAAGCGTTGAATATCTATATTTAATGCTTATACAATGTAGAATGCACTTTGGATGATGGTTGACTGTGTTTGATTGTTGTTGTGTATATGTGTTTATGAAATCCATATAAATAACATTATATAGTACTTGATTATGTCTGATTTCAGTTCAGAAAGAATGAATATTTTAAAATAACGATTATTTTAAAATAATGAATAATTTAAAATAATATTCAGTAAAAGATCAAAATCAATTTTTGATGTCCGATTTGGGATGGACACGAATATATTTAAATATATATAGCCGTGTTGATTAGATTGACGCCATTTTAACGTGAACGATATTTACATCGATTTTATTCATTTCTATAACGAATATCGAAAAGGAAATGATTTTGAAATCTAATGTTTTGAAAATACTATTATCTATATATATATATATATATATATATATATATATATATCGATGATATGGAATATTCAATTTTGATTTGAAATTGAATATGAAGTTGAAATCGTTTTGAAAACGAATTTAAAACGATTTATAAAATACATTTTAAATGGAAATTGACGAAATATAAAATTATATATTATATATATATATAATATAATGGCCTGAATAGAACGCGCCGCGCTGCGGCAGTTCGCGAATTTCGACCATTGACTTCAAATGAACATTACGGGAGATCCGACCGTTGGATTCTCCTAAAACCAGAATCGTTGGGTTCGTATCGAAAAGAGCTTTATAACGAATATTGGAGATTTGAAATCTAACAGTTGGATTTGGAATTATGTCCAAATCAAATTTGGAAAAGGTTGCCGTAAGTGCAGTTCGATGGCCGTTTGTGGAAATCGACTGTACGGGCCTTGATAAAATTATTAAAAATATCAATAATTTGTGTGAAATCACAACAAATGATTTGGAAGGAATTGGGATGAAAAATTCCATATTTGAAAAGATAAAAATATTTTTTTATCGAAATGAACTAGTTATGAACTAGAATTATGAAATCGAATATTTTTAAATAAATAAATTGGATTTGAAATGGTTTTAAAAATAACTGGAATTTCCAATATATGAATTGGAATGGATTTGAATCGAAATATCTTCGGAATATTTCGATATTGGATTCCGTGATTATATGGATATTGTGGAGGAATTTGGAAGATATATATCGTTATTCCAATACGGTATTTGTTGATTCCAGAATTTGATATTGAATATAAGCTGATATATTTTCTATTCAGAGCCATGTACTTAATATTAAATGTGATTTTGGGTTGTCGTGAATGGTATCTTTAATAATATTGTTCTTAGACCCAATGGAGTTAAGAAAATCAAAAACTAACCGAAGATTAGTTAAGTTGAATGGTTTCCTGGGTATTGATTTGATGTTGGTTTTGGCCTTCGGGGTTAATACTTAGGGAATTGTTCACTTCATAATTTACGGTTAAAGGCTGATGGAATGGAAAGTGATTTTGGGTTTATCGTGAATCGTGTTTTAAATGACATTGGTTCTTTAACCCAGTTAAAGACAGGGATAATATTTTGGGTTATCGTGAATGGTATCTTTAATAATACTGTTCTTAGACCCAATGCAGTTAAGAAAATCAGAAATTAACTGGAGATTTGTTAAGTTAAATGGTTTCCTGGGTATTGATCTGATGTGGGTTTCGGCCTTTGGGGTTAATACTTAGGGAATTGTTCACTTGCTAATTTACGGTTAAAGGTTGATGGAATGGAATGTGATTTTGGGTTTATCGTGAACCGTGTTTTAAATGACATTGGTTCTTTAACCCAGTTAAAGAGTGATATGATTTCCCAACTTAAACAATCATTAATATTGATTTTTGGGAAGATTAAAACCAAGTGGAGTTTTAATGCATCTTTAACCAGATTGAAATGATATCCAAAGGAAGATAAAAGAATAAATTTAAAGAATTGATTTTTGATAAAATTAATGGGAACCTTTCCCAAAGTATAAGAAAATTTGGATAAAGGAATATTCTGGATTGTAATGAGGCGTATGTTATGTTTTTATAGCACTTGTTTATTATATACGCGAGTTATTCATAAAGACCGGGTTTATCCCATTCTGAATAACTGATTCGACGATATGTTGAGGATGAAGACGGTGGTTGAAGACCGGAGGTCTTCACATCGTTTGGATGATTACTGATGTCTTGATTGGGCTATACACCCAAGACAAGGTAATAAGTGGTGATCGTTTAGACGTACATGGAGATCGACCGGATATGCGAGGACCTCTCCCCTGTATTGGACATATGGGGGAGGAATAAGGTGCCTCTGGTTTCGTTCAGACCCAGAACGAACTTTTAAATGGATGTGTGTCTGAAATCAGATTTCATTCTATGTGATTGATAGACATTGGTTGCATAGCGTGAATTGCCTGTGTGGCATGCTGAGATGCAAATGATCAAGGCTTCTGTTGAAAAGCACAGTCTTAAGCACGACCTTTGTGGCATAGCTTTGTGTAGCGTTAATTCGCGAGCCTCACACCCTGGTGTGAACCAGAAACGGGAGAGGACTTCAGGGAGGACATGCGTTTTCTTCTAGCTAGGAGTGGTGTTTTGGGTTTTACACGCCCGGACATTTTACTTATGTGGATGATGGATAGCGACGCGCCTCGGTTATATCGGTCGTTCCGAGGCCGATAGTTTGGTCGGGATATAACCAATTTACGCCCCATAGGGCGGGGAAACACAGTGTTCAAGCATTTTGTAACACCCCACTCCCGCTATGATCACTCACTAAGGGAATGCCATAGCATCGGTGGAGTATTTTAGTGAATATAGAACAGAAAAATTACAACAAGACAGATATAAATAGTACTTGAAATTTTAAAACATCATCTCATAACAGCGGAAGTAAAACATGTCTGGTTACATCATAAAACCACAATAAAGGTCAAGTACAATATCCATCAAAATAAAGAAGTACATAATCCCACTCTCATACAATAGCCAAACAAAAGAAAAGATAACTGGATAACTGGAGCTTTACATCTATCCAAGCTCCTAAAGACTGGAACAGCAATCCGATCAAGCTCCACTACTGCTAGGATCCACCGTAGGACCTGAGGGTTGGGAAAAAGATAAAAACAACGGGGTCAGACATAAGTCTGAGCGAGTCCTATAACTTTAACAATACAATCGTTAAAGTAACCAGAGAAGACATAAACTGATATACGGTAACATATAGGGATGAATGGCTACCCTAAGCAGTCAACTAAACGAAGATAAAGGATAAAGACGCATCTACCCTCCCTAAGGTAAATTACTAAACTGCACCACACCAGTCGTTCCTAACTTAAAGGTTGATCCCACCCAAGGACTTATAAAATTTACTAATTAGTACCTGCGTACCCCTAGGTGACCAAGTAGGCGCCACGGGGCCCTACAATCCACTAGGTGTACACACTACTTCCCATTCGATCGGCTCCCTAACGTAGATACCCGTGCTGGCCCCACCGTGGGATGTATCATTCCCCAATGTGGCAACCTGATGAAACTAAAGGTGCACGGCTTATATCTACTCGATGCAACAACGGCTTACCTACCAGCCCGGGCCCACTCACGCATATGAAGCCCGTTGGACTTGCGTTGCCACCGCTAACCCGTTTGCCTCTTACAGTCAAGCCCAGTATGCGTGTCCCGTCCTCGACATGGGTCGAGCCCACAAAGATACGTATGGGTTACTGGTTGAAATGGGCCTCCACAAGCTACCCACCTAAGCTTGTCCCTTTTTCTAGTATATCCCACTTAACCCTTTAATCATGTTTTAATTACATGTTCCATTTTGGTTAAGTATTCTAATCGTATTTTCTATTGCCACCCAAGGCAACCACTAGATTTTCTCATGCCACCGAGGCACCCACTTAACCCCTCATGTCCCTCTACATGCTAATGTGGTTAAGTGTTTCTTAATTAATTAATTAAGAACGTAACCTTTGTAAAGACCTCTCACATTAGACTGTCTTTTATGACCGCTGGTTAAGCCGGTTGGGTCCGGGCAGCCTTATGTCATAACAGAGTCTAACCTCGTGTCTTTACATTAATTACGTATTTAGTTTGTGCCTAAGACCTCTCACATTGGGCTAACATTTGTAGCAACTGGTTAAGCCGGTTGGGTCCGGGCAGTTTTACGCTACAACTGAGTCCAACCTCGTGTCTTAGTCAATTAATTACACCTAATTAATCACCCTCATAATTTTATATTAATTATCCCTAATTAATCAAGTTTTCTTAACATGGGTAGACCTAACTTAATAGGTAAATTCCCATGGGGTAGACCTAACTCAATAGGTAAATTCCCAACACATAGTATGGGTACACCTAACCAAATAGGCAAATTCCCATACTATGTTTATTTATTTTGTGTTATGCATAATTATATTAATTTCACACAATCTTATTAACTTATGCATTTAATTACCCCATCGTTCCCACGTAATTTCGTTCATGATATAACACATATAAAAGGTGTCAACTTGCATATGAATGAACATGTTTCAAAGGTGCCATCTTGCATATTAACAAACACATAACTTGCATATGAACTTGCATAACATGTCACATAACTTGCATATAATATGTCACATAACTTACATATTCATTTTGCATAACAAACTTGCATATTAGCTTATAGACTTGCATAATGTGTCATCATGAACTTGCATATTAATAAACATGTAACTTGCATATTTACATACATGTAACTCGCATATTAACAAACATGTAACTTGCATATAAAGAAACATGTAACTTGCATATTTACATACATGTAACTTGCATATTAACAAACATGTAACTTGCATATTAACAAACATGTAACTTGCATATTTACATACATGTAACTTGCATATTAACAAACATGTAACTTGCATATTTACATACATGTAACTTGCATAGCATATTACCATGAACTTGCATAACATGCATATGATTACATAGCCCACAACTTGCATATTTAGCATCATGCAAACATAACATACATCATATTAAACTTGCATAAGCTTACATACTCAACATGCATAAACATAAGATTAATGCTATCATCATATCATATGATTCAAAGCTCATTAACCCACATACAAAACCATAAATCTCATCACATCTCATCTAATTAGTTTACCAAAAGATCATCAAAGTGATAGAAACTCACAACTAGCAACTTTGAACACCAAATGAAGAAGATTAAGATGCTAAGAAGGGATTAGAAGTTGATTAGAGAGTGATTAGTATGCAACCCTCTTCATAAAATTAGTGGAGGCCATGAGAGCTAGCATTTTGCCATAGTTTAGTCACTAGGTTTAATTATGAATGAATTAGGGTAGGTTAGGGTCTTATTTATAGATTAGGCAAGTGTTTTAGGCCATAGGATTAACCCTAGATTCAATCCAAGCCATCAAAGCATGTCTTGGGGAAGAAGTCAAGTGTAGGAACCATCTAGGGCCTTTAGATTAAAGATGGACCATGAGAACCATTCAAATGCAAAATCTGCACTTGAGCGAATCGGCCCACGGGTTGACAGCCAAACACCCTGGATTAACCCCTAGTCGACCCAGCGGGCTCGGGTCGACTTCAAAAATCGGCCGGTTCGGTTATTCCCCTCTCCCAATTCGCTGTTTTGAGCATTTTTGCATATTTATTTATTAAATTTTCAATTATATATATATATATATATATCAATATATATATATATATATATCTACACAACCCATTTCACTTAATTAAGTATACTTTAATTTGGGAATTTTCGTGAAACTTCGCGAGGCCATATCTTGGTCATACGGACTCCGATTTTCGAAAACTCGGACTCTATTTCGCGTATTTTTCCGAGACGAACGCAATGGCATAGCCCGTTTCCCTTGATTCCCATTTTAGAATTAAATTCTGCCTCGATTTATGTTATTACAGGTTATTGAAAATACGGGTTGTTACATTCTCCCCTCCTTAAAGGATTTCGTCCCCGAAATCTTCAAGTTAGGAAGAACGTATCCTACCATCCAATCATCCATCTACTCAAAGCATCATCCACGAGCAATCATTGTCCTTACAAGATTCTAAATGCTGGATGGATATATGCAAAAGTGTGTGTATATGTACTTACCTAATGCGAAAATCAGGCGGTTACTGATACAGTAAACCTCCTTAATGCAAACCATGATAGTGCCATGCATCCAATATGTATGCGAAACCCTATTGACACATACAAATTTCTACATGCGTGCACAACCATACACAAAAATGCATCATCCATATGATAACACAGCCATGATACATCCATCAATCTAACTACCACATCCATTTATGCAATATGCAACATGAAGTGACTGAGCCGATCTAGTGCCTAATGTGTGTGTATATGCATCCACGAGCAACCACTAGCAAACAATTGCATCCATATGCATCCATCAACCATAACATGTTTCAAACACATGTTTCAACCATAGGTTTTACCCTATCTAAAGGTCATAGGTATTAGCGAGAGGATATACTAAAGATAAGATAAGTACTAGACAAGCAATAAAGGAGAAGTTAAAAGACATACTCTCAAAAAGAAATGGATACAAAGAACGCATCTTTGCTTCCGTCTCCCAAGTAGCATTGCTTTCGTCATCTCCCCATTGCACTTTAACTAGATGAACTTCTCTGTTCCTCAACTTCCTAGTTTCTGACCCAAGGATGCGAGTAGGAGCTCGTCGAATCGTCGCATCACGCTCTACCTCTACATCTCTAAGCAAGCTCGGCTCTACCACCTCCGCGGTCTCATGTAAGCACTTCCTCAAATGTGATACATGGAATACATCATGAACACCACTAAGTCTGTCGGGCAACTCCACCCTATATGCCATCCGTCCAATCCTTTCCTTAATAGGAAACGGTCCAACAAATCTCGGTGCTAACTTCCCTACGGACCCAAAGCGAACAACATTTCTCAATGGAGATACTTTGACAAAAACCATGTCCCCAACCTCAAACTCAAGATCCGTCCTTCTCCGATCCGCATAAGATTTCTGTCTATCTTGCGCTGCTTTCATCCTTTTTCGAATTAAATCAATCTTCTCTGAAGTCTCTCTAACCATATCCGGCCCAAGCAAGATCTTATCCGTAGATTCCCACCAACATGTAGGAGATCGACAAGGCCTTCCATAAAGAGCTTCGAAAGGAGCCATGCCAATACTAGACTGAAAGCTGTTATTGTATGCGAACTCCACCAAAGGAAGATGTTCTTCCCATGTACCTCCAAAATCCAAGATACAAAGCCTCAAGAGATCTTCTAAGATACGGTTCACCCTCTCGGTCTGACCGTCCGTCTGAGGATGATATGCGGTGCTCAAACACAACTGAGTCCCTACCGCCTCTTGCAAACTTCTCCAAAACTCACTTGTGAAAATAGGATCTCGATCACTCACAATGCTGGATGGTACGCCATGCAATCTAACAATCTCTCTAACATAGACTGAAGCAAGCCATGGAGCGGTTCTCTTACTCTTTACGGGTATAAAATGGGCACTCTTGGTAAGTCTGTCTACCACAACCCAAATTCCCGTATTGCCCTTCCTCGATCTCGGTAACCCGTCGATGAAATCCATCGAGACACTATCCCACTTCCACTGTGGAACTTCCAATGGGTGTAGCAACCCACCGGGTTTCCTTTGCTCCACTTTAACTTGTTGGCACACTAAGCATCTAGCCACATACTCGGCCACATCTTTCTTCATACCGGCCCAGAAGAAAACTCTCTTCATGTCTTGGTACATTTTGTCTCCACCGGGATGAATAGTCATTCTTGAACGATGTGCATCATCCAAAATAGCCTTCTTCAAACCCTCATCTTGCGGTACACAAAGTCTACCGTCTCTATGCAACCATCCCTTATCATCTATGGTGTATCTACCCAAATGGCTGGACGACTCCCCTCTTATAAGCTTCTCTACCAACACAACCAACTGTGGGTCGTCTCGCTGAGCCTCGCCAATCCGTCTCAAAAGAGTAGGTCTAACCTCCAAGGATGCCAACAAACCAGGTACAAAATCAACAGAAGGTCTGAAGTCAAACAAAGAAAGAAACTCCAAGCTTCGTCGTTCCACGAACAATGGACTCAAAGATAGCCTTTTTCTACTTAAGGCGTCTGCCACCACGTTACCCTTACCAGGGGTATACGCTATCTCGAAATCATAGGATGCTAAGAACTCCATCCACCTTTGCTGTCTTAAGTTTAAATCCTTCTGAGAGAATAAGTACTTCAATGATTTATGGTCGGTGAACAACTCGAATCTCTCACCAAGAAGATAATGGCGCCAAGACTTAAGTGCGAAAACAATCGCGGCCAACTCTAGATCATGGGTAGGGTAATTCTTCTCATGCACTCTCAATTGTCTCCCTCCATAGGCTATTACCCTTCCCTCCTGCATCAAGACTGCGCCTAATCCTGTTCCACAAGCATCGGTATAAACAACAAACGGCTTACTCCCATCCGGGAGCACTAAAACTGGAGCGGTGGTCAAAGCTCTCTTTAACCGTCGGAAAGCATCATCACAATCTACATCCCACGAGAAAACCAGATTCTTTTTCGTCAAGCGGGTTAATGGGGCTGATATCTTCGCGAAGTCTTTGATGAACTTCCTATAATATCCTGCCAACCCCAAGAAACTTCTTACCTCGGTAGCATTTCTAGGAACTTTCCAATCCTGGATAGATACTATCTTTGCGGGATCCACAGCTATCCCTTCCTTAGAGACCACATGCCCTAAGAATCGCACTTCTCTTCTCCAAAAATGGCATTTAGAGAATTTAGCTTTAAGACTATGCGCTCGAAGAGTCTCCAACACTTCCTTGAGATGTAAGGCATGCTCTTCTTCATTCTTGGAAAAGACCAAGATGTCATCCACAAAAACTACTACAAACTTATTCAGATACTCTCTGAACACTCTACTCATGAGATCAACAAAGTATGCGGGGGCGTTTGTCAACCCAAATGGCATCACTAGCCACTCATAAAAACCATCCGGAGTCCGGAAAGCAGTCTTCTCTATACTGTCCTCCGCCACTCTTAACTGATGAAACCCTGTAGCTAAGTCCATCTGCGAAAATACTGACGCGCCAACCAACTGATCAAAGAGATCATCTATCCTCGGTAATGGGTGTCTATTCTTCTTCGTGAGCTTATTAAGTTCTCTATAATCCACACAAAGTCTGAGGGACCCATCCGCCTTTGTGGCAAACACTACTGGAGCTCCCCACTCCGATATACTTCGCCTTATGAACCCCTTCTCAAGCAACTCCCCTACTTGCTTATGAAGTTCTCTTCTCTCACGAGGAGCCATGTGGCGTACTGGCAAAGACACTGGTTTGGCATTATCCACCAAATAAATTCGGAAATCTATCTCCCGCTTCGGAGGCAAACCCTTTACTTCTTCAAACACATCCGGATATTCCCGGACTACTCTGACAGAACACAAACTCTCGACCGAAGCATCGAGCGATTCAAGATAACTTAGCAAAACAGATTCCATGGGATTGCAAGAGATCTCGAGAGTGTTACCCAAGCGGGTCATGAGCCTGACAACTCTCCTTTCGCAATCAAGAACGGCACCATTACTGGATAACCAGTCCATGCCCAAGATCAACCCATAGCCCGTGAAGCCCAATACAAAAGCATCACATCTAAACTCAACGCTAAGTATAGAAATCTTCAAACCCAAACATATCATAGACAGATATATGGAGCCCCCAATTGGGTTTGAGACAACCAAGGGATCATCAACTAGACTGGTGTCTAAGTGCAGTGACTCAACTAACGATGATGAGATAAAAGAATGCGATGCGCCAGAGTCAAACAAAGTACGAACTGGATGATCAAACAGAAAAACCAGACTTTCAACGGAAATAGTTCTACCTCTCTGCTGAATCGGTGGAACTGAGAGAACCTGAACTTGCCCCCCTGACTGAGGTGGTGCTATAAGAGCTTGCACCTGGCCTCCTGAGGTAGACCCCGTCTTCTGCCCCTTCTTTGGGCAGTTTTTCACAAGATGCCCTGCTTCACCACAATGAAAGCAACCGGTCTTCTTCTTTTTGCGACAATCCTTACTAAGGTGTCCTGGTGTTCCACAATTGAAGCACTTCTTCTTCGTCTTCTTTTTGTCACCATTGCCTTTTCCGCCCTTGCCTTGTTGTTGCTGTTGCGGTTTCTTCTGATCCCCCTTTTTCTCTGGTGCCTTAGAATTCTTATCATCCTCATGCATAAGTGCCATGTAGACAAGCTTCTCAAAAGTGGCCCCCATAGGAATGTGAGTCATAGCTATTCCTTGCAATGGTTCGTTCAAGCCTCTAACGAACCTCAAAGCCTTCTTCTCCGGTGTATTCACCAACTCTATGCCAAACCTTGCTAATTGATTGAATTTGTTGACATATTCTTTCACCGTGAGATTCCCTTGCTTCAAATTCAAGAACTTCTCCATAAACAGATTCTCTTCCGCCCTTGAGAGAAACTTAGCCCCAAACCTTTGCTTAAAATCTGCCCAAGAGTCAACAGGGCGTTCTCCATTAGTGACCTCCCACCAGAATGAGGCCTCTCCCTTCATTAACCAAGCCGCCAACTTGACTTTCTTTCCCTCTTCCACTTCAAAGATATCTAGCAACTCTTCCACTTCCTTAAGCCAATCTCTAGCCTCTACGAAAGTCTCTGAACCAAGAAAAGGTTTTCCTCCTATAGCCTTGAACTCCTTGCAAACCTTAGCAAAATTATCCACTCTAGGCTGAGGAGGAGGAGCGGTTGTCTCTGGTGTAGTAGCATTGGACGGACCCGCAGCCGCGGCCCTAGCCTCTTGCAACCTCCTATACCATAGTGGTATAACTAAACCCTCCGGGATGTTAAGATCTTCAGCCATGCTGAAACGAAAGAGGAAAGATTCAAAAAGGAGATTCCGAAAGATAAAGATATGGCTATTGGGGATTATGCTTTTCTTTTTCAAAAACTTTTTCTCTTAGAAGACATGCTTTTAAAAATACTTTCTTCGAAAATACTCTTAGAAAGTAGTTTTTCTCAAAAAATTTATCTGTTCTGGTAACCTTAAGCTCCGATACCACGTGTAACACCCCACTCCCGCTATGATCACTCACTAAGGGAATGCCATAGCATCGGTGGAGTATTTTAGTGAATATAGAACAGAAAAATTACAACAAGACAGATATAAATAGTACTTGAAATTTTAAAACATCATCTCATAACAGCGGAAGTAAAACATGTCTGGTTACATCATAAAACCACAATAAAGGTCAAGTACAATATCCATCAAAATAAAGAAGTACATAATCCCACTCTCATACAATAGCCAAACAAAAGAAAAGATAACTGGATAACTGGAGCTTTACATCTATCCAAGCTCCTAAAGACTGGAACAGCAATCCGATCAAGCTCCACTACTGCTAGGATCCACCGTAGGACCTGAGGGTTGGGAAAAAGATAAAAACAACGGGGTCAGACATAAGTCTGAGCGAGTCCTATAACTTTAACAATACAATCGTTAAAGTAACCAGAGAAGACATAAACTGATATACGGTAACATATAGGGATGAATGGCTACCCTAAGCAGTCAACTAAACGAAGATAAAGGATAAAGACGCATCTACCCTCCCTAAGGTAAATTACTAAACTGCACCACACCAGTCGTTCCTAACTTAAAGGTTGATCCCACCCAAGGACTTATAAAATTTACTAATTAGTACCTGCGTACCCCTAGGTGACCAAGTAGGCGCCACGGGGCCCTACAATCCACTAGGTGTACACACTACTTCCCATTCGATCGGCTCCCTAACGTAGATACCCGTGCTGGCCCCACCGTGGGATGTATCATTCCCCAATGTGGCAACCTGATGAAACTAAAGGTGCACGGCTTATATCTACTCGATGCAACAACGGCTTACCTACCAGCCCGGGCCCACTCACGCATATGAAGCCCGTTGGACTTGCGTTGCCACCGCTAACCCGTTTGCCTCTTACAGTCAAGCCCAGTATGCGTGTCCCGTCCTCGACATGGGTCGAGCCCACAAAGATACGTATGGGTTACTGGTTGAAATGGGCCTCCACAAGCTACCCACCTAAGCTTGTCCCTTTTTCTAGTATATCCCACTTAACCCTTTAATCATGTTTTAATTACATGTTCCATTTTGGTTAAGTATTCTAATCGTATTTTCTATTGCCACCCAAGGCAACCACTAGATTTTCTCATGCCACCGAGGCACCCACTTAACCCCTCATGTCCCTCTACATGCTAATGTGGTTAAGTGTTTCTTAATTAATTAATTAAGAACGTAACCTTTGTAAAGACCTCTCACATTAGACTGTCTTTTATGACCGCTGGTTAAGCCGGTTGGGTCCGGGCAGCCTTATGTCATAACAGAGTCTAACCTCGTGTCTTTACATTAATTACGTATTTAGTTTGTGCCTAAGACCTCTCACATTGGGCTAACATTTGTAGCAACTGGTTAAGCCGGTTGGGTCCGGGCAGTTTTACGCTACAACTGAGTCCAACCTCGTGTCTTAGTCAATTAATTACACCTAATTAATCACCCTCATAATTTTATATTAATTATCCCTAATTAATCAAGTTTTCTTAACATGGGTAGACCTAACTTAATAGGTAAATTCCCATGGGGTAGACCTAACTCAATAGGTAAATTCCCAACACATAGTATGGGTACACCTAACCAAATAGGCAAATTCCCATACTATGTTTATTTATTTTGTGTTATGCATAATTATATTAATTTCACACAATCTTATTAACTTATGCATTTAATTACCCCATCGTTCCCACGTAATTTCGTTCATGATATAACACATATAAAAGGTGTCAACTTGCATATGAATGAACATGTTTCAAAGGTGCCATCTTGCATATTAACAAACACATAACTTGCATATGAACTTGCATAACATGTCACATAACTTGCATATAATATGTCACATAACTTACATATTCATTTTGCATAACAAACTTGCATATTAGCTTATAGACTTGCATAATGTGTCATCATGAACTTGCATATTAATAAACATGTAACTTGCATATTTACATACATGTAACTCGCATATTAACAAACATGTAACTTGCATATAAAGAAACATGTAACTTGCATATTTACATACATGTAACTTGCATATTAACAAACATGTAACTTGCATATTAACAAACATGTAACTTGCATATTTACATACATGTAACTTGCATATTAACAAACATGTAACTTGCATATTTACATACATGTAACTTGCATAGCATATTACCATGAACTTGCATAACATGCATATGATTACATAGCCCACAACTTGCATATTTAGCATCATGCAAACATAACATACATCATATTAAACTTGCATAAGCTTACATACTCAACATGCATAAACATAAGATTAATGCTATCATCATATCATATGATTCAAAGCTCATTAACCCACATACAAAACCATAAATCTCATCACATCTCATCTAATTAGTTTACCAAAAGATCATCAAAGTGATAGAAACTCACAACTAGCAACTTTGAACACCAAATGAAGAAGATTAAGATGCTAAGAAGGGATTAGAAGTTGATTAGAGAGTGATTAGTATGCAACCCTCTTCATAAAATTAGTGGAGGCCATGAGAGCTAGCATTTTGCCATAGTTTAGTCACTAGGTTTAATTATGAATGAATTAGGGTAGGTTAGGGTCTTATTTATAGATTAGGCAAGTGTTTTAGGCCATAGGATTAACCCTAGATTCAATCCAAGCCATCAAAGCATGTCTTGGGGAAGAAGTCAAGTGTAGGAACCATCTAGGGCCTTTAGATTAAAGATGGACCATGAGAACCATTCAAATGCAAAATCTGCACTTGAGCGAATCGGCCCACGGGTTGACAGCCAAACACCCTGGATTAACCCCTAGTCGACCCAGCAGGCTCGGGTCGACTTCAAAAATCGGCCGGTTCGGTTATTCCCCTCTCCCAATTCGCTGTTTTGAGCATTTTTGCATATTTATTTATTAAATTTTCAATTATATATATATATATATATCAATATATATATATATATATATCTACACAACCCATTTCACTTAATTAAGTATACTTTAATTTGGGAATTTTCGTGAAACTTCGCGAGGCCATATCTTGGTCATACGGACTCCGATTTTCGAAAACTCGGACTCTATTTCGCGTATTTTTCCGAGACGAACGCAATGGCATAGCCCGTTTCCCTTGATTCCCATTTTAGAATTAAATTCTGCCTCGATTTATGTTATTACAGGTTATTGAAAATACGGGTTGTTACACATTTTATTCCACTCCGTGTGGACTGGCCCTGACGATCCAAAGGCTTGACATAGTACTTGCCTGAGACATGGGCTATATTGTCTCAAAGCGGTAAAGATGATCCCTTGCCTTTGTTCACAAATGGAAATCCAACTTCCGATAAATAACTTTGCGGTTTTGATTGTAGACCCTAGTATGGCGACATAGTGGTATGGGGCATTTATGCCATCTATGATTGATACTTATAGTTGAAATTGTTTTGACACTATACACTTATAGTAATACTAAAATATGAAATTTCACGTACCAAGCATTTTTTGCTATTATAAGGTAAAAACTCTATCCTCCGGCTTGCGTTGCATTGTGTGATGGGACCTGAGTCTTATAATAGCTTCACTATTCTTTATTTAGCATTGCACTGTTGTTTTATGCACTGGTATTCTCGGGAGGAAACCCGTTCCGTGTTATATGGCGTGGTCCCTTGATTTACCGAACTTTAAAATAAAGATTAATAGCTGTTTTAGTTCTCACACCAGTCACATGACTGACCTGGAGTTTATTGTTTTAACCAAAACTCAGGGTGCCTCTATTTTCCGCACGGGCAGCTGGTAGTTTTGGTTATGCAGACTTATATTCATAGGATTTTGATATACAGCTGAAGCGATATTCGGAAAGCTCTGTATCCGTGTATTGTTTTCGGTAGTGTTTTGTATTATTTTCCGTTGCATTGTAATTTGTAAATCTCTAATATTTAGTAAATGTGTAATATTCATTCATACTCTGTATATTCTTGTATTCTGATGAAATTGTTGTAATAAGCAATGAAATGTTCTTTTGTTTGTGTTCTGATTTGTCTTGTCCTCAAAGAAATCCAGGCTTTCCTTCACGGGAAAGTTCGGGTCGTTTCATTTTGGTATCAGAACTTTGGTTTACAAAGCTCGGAGAACAAGACACGTTAGAACCAAATGAAAGAATTCATCAGAGATTGGATTAGTAATATCCAATGAGAATGACTCGTTAGAGATAGGATCAGTAATATCCTAGAACGAGTGTGAAAAGTGTATTTTTTAAAATAAAAAAATGAAAATGAATTTTGTTTTGAAAATTTAAGCCTGTTTGTACGTATTTGAATATTTATTTTAAATCGATTTGGACTATCGAGTATATAGGGATTGTAACATACGTCTGATCCACATGTATTGAAGCCTCAAATATACGGGATGGATATAGGATCACACTTTAGTCGCCTGGAGATGGTTCTGATGATCGCTATAATACGTACATCATCAGAATTTATGTTCGTGTTTCGAAAGTGAGATATCTATATATTTCCAATTGACTGGTGTGAGAAACAAAATATAGTTAGAATATATTGTTGTGAATTGGCATCAAAAACATGATTTTTGAGTATATAAAAATTTATTTTGAATTTGAAACGTTAATCAACTAATTGATTACTGATTGTATTATTTGATTATTGTTTTGATTAATTAGAGTTTGGAACCATCAAGCCAGATTGTATCAAATGTTGAACTGAATTGAAAATTGATAGAAAATGCATGCATATACATGTATATACATTGATAAGGTCATAGCAGTGAAGCTAAGCAGAGGAATAAAATTGTTTTCCCGACAAATAGATACATGTTTACTGTATTTCTTGGGGGTTTTGATGATTTTATGAGCTGATTGGCTTGCCGCTTGGCTGTTTCTTTTTCTTTTTGATTGGAGAGGCTTGCGTGGCGGTTTGGGGATTTTCCCGGTGCTCTCGTACAAAGGAGGTTATGGCGAAATTTTTCGAAAATTTAGGGTGTTAGCCAAATTTTTCGAAATTTTTAAAGGTTCTTAGAAACTAAAAAGTTGAAGAACTTAAGTGTAACACCCTGTATTTTCTGTGAACATAAGAGTAACAAATCAGAGAATAATTAAACTGTAACAAAATAATTAAGGGAAACGGGTTACGCCATTACGTTCGTCTCGAAATTCTTCTTGGAATAGAGTCCAAGTTTGCATAAATCAGACTCCGTATGAAGAAGATATGGCCTTCGGAAGTTTCAATAAAAACCAGCCCGAAATTCAAAAATTCAGATTTCGAAATTCAAAACAGACACCCGGGCTGGGTGGGAAAATTCTCGCCCAGGACCCAGGTCGACACTAGGGTCGACGTAGGTAAATAGGTCGACACTAGGGTCGACCTTAGGGTCGACACCCCACCCTTTTCCAGATCTGGATACATATCCATTTTTCTGCACCTAGATGCCTTTCTGACCGGATTCGTGAGCTCTAACCTATTTAAACACCCCCAAACCTAGCTTTCTCTCCACACAATTTCATTCTGCCTATACTCTGCCTCTATTCTAATTAAAAATAAAAAAGGCATCGCTACTCTACTAGAATCAAAACTAGAACTAGTGCATCTTCTTCCAATCTGAATAGAGAGAACAACTATTTTCAAATTTAATCGATAGCCTACGCCAAAGAAGCGCTATTCAGTGTCAGAATACAAATCCCGAAAATCAAGAATCTTTCCCTTTTTGTTAGTACAGTTATTTTCAGATATGAACTTTAATTGTGATTTTCGCCTGGTTATAAATCTGAATCTGAGGTTATGCATATTCTTAACTGACAGATCCGTTTTTTTGTGACTATTATGTATCTCTTTCTTCTTTCTGCTCTATAGCCAGGCTACCACAAGCCTGAGCCAAATCTCATAAGAGATTAACGCACAAACGCTAAATTTTGGGAAAAATAACGAATGAAGCATAATTGGACATGACTGATCTGTGACTAATTTGAGAAAAGGGACATATGTTGTAAATTAGATCTAGATCTGTGCATACTCTATGATTTGGAAGAAGAGGAATCATTGTATGATAACATGTGACTTGAAACTTGGGGACATAATGCATATTAAAATTAAGATCTGATTTTGAGATGTTATAATTTAAAGATCTAGACTTTTGGGTAAATTTTATGTAACGATTCATGACTTGAAAAAGGAATATGTGACTTAGGCATGGAGACCTATATTATAATAGGATAACTATCAATGTGTATACGCCTAAAAGTGGATTTTTGGATATTTGGCATTAAAGGGTATAATTTGGCATAATTCATATGGTATATCATGATTTGGGCTTTTAGAGAATATTCTGTACTGTGCAAAGTTTAACTAAAAATTTGGGCATATGTTGTATTATGAATTATGACCATGATTTAGGCATGTAAGTTTAGGCTTAATTTATGATTAGGCAAGATATGTAAATAGAATTTTAGAAATATATAATCTGTTTAATTGCCTAATCTGCTAGATCTGTTATCTACTAAATGTGTTGAATTGCCTAATCTGCTAAATCTGTTGAATTGCCTAATCTGCTAAATCTGTTATCTGCTAAATCTGTTATCTGCTAAATCTGTTGAATTGCCTAATCTGCTAAATCTGTTATCTGCTAAATCTGTTGAATCGCCTAATCTGCTAGATCTGTTATCGGTTGAATTGCCTAATCTGTTGAAAGCTGAATAATTGTAATTTAGGTATGAAAATTCGTAGGCTCGATCTAAGATTGAGTAAAACATGGAAATTTGATTAATCTACTGTAACCTGTAAAGAAGTTTAATCTGTTAAATGGAAATAATTAGTTTGATATCTGTATAATCTATATTGGAATAAATTGGCTATGACACGAGGTTAGACACCATTTGCGGTAGAAGCCTGCCCGGAGCCAACTGGCTTAACCAGCAACCACAAACTATCAGTCTAATGTGAGAGGTCGTAGGCATAACTAAAATATACTTAGACACGAGGTTACTTCTGGCTTGTGGCAGAAGTCTGCCCGGAACCGCCCGGCACATCCAGCGGCCGCAAGCTACCGACCTAGTGTGAGAGGTCTATAGATTAATATTTAATTAATGCAAATTTAAGAGAAATGTGGTGTCTAAAAATGTGTTGGGTGGATAGGGTTAAACCAACTGGACTGATGAATATAATAAACCCGTTTCGTGAATCTGTAGGCCCAATACAAAGTTAGACAATCTGTAAGTCTGTTAAATCCATACATCTGATCTGTTAATCTGAAAACTTGTTAACTTGATTGTCTAATCTATGAACTAGTAATATGAACTCTGTCTGAAATCTGTAAACAAGTTAATCTGAAATCTGTTAGTCTGGGGACACAAGGTTAGAAAGGGAATTACTTGTGTCATCTGTTGTGTGGAACCCATATTAGTCAGTAACCCTTTCTGGTATCAAAACTTTGACCCCACGCTATGTAGGGGTCCGGTCACACTTACTAAACTGATTATAAGCGGTTCATTCTGATAATGGCGAGGGGTGTTGATGGTGCGTTCCAACCAGGTTATGTGCGTGCATGGATCCGGTCTGCTCTGAGGATGTAGGCCACTGTGACATCTGTAAATAGGTCTGTGCCAATAGGTTGCCACTTTAGGGAGTGATACACCCTACTGTGGGGCCGACACAGGGTATTTATGTATTAGGGAGCCGATCGCTTGGGGTAGGACTTAGGGTACACTTAGTTCTGTTTGTTTCTGTTGGTACCGTCTGTTTCTGTTGGGTGGTAACAACTGTCTGTTTCTGCGTGGTACCATCTGTTGGGGTGGTAAAGGCCCATTACTAGTGTATACCTAATTCTAACATTCTGTTTCCGTAGGGATTATTCTATTTCCATCTCTGATTCCGTTTCCAATTCTGTTTCCGTAACTTCTGTCTGTTGGGGTGGTAAAGTCCCATTAGTTGGGTGTAAAGGCCCATTATTAGTATTCTGTTTCAGTACCTTCTGTCTGTTGGGGTGGTAAAAGCCTACTCTTAGCATTCTGTTTCTGTACCGTCTGCCTCTGTTCGGGTGGTAATGGCCCATTACTAGCATTCTGTTTCTGTTGAGATTATTCTGTTTCCGTTTTTGTTTCAGTTTAGACATTAGGGTAACGCCTAATCCTGTTATACTAGTATTAGTGTAGAGAAGTGAAAACTAAGTAAGAAGCTTAGCTTAGCTTATACATTCCGTTTCTTCTGTTAACCTGCTATTCCTGTTACGGTTATCTCTCATCCAGTTTTATTGACATGTCATGATACTATTATCTGTTTATATGCTGAAAGTCACTGGACTCACCAGACTTATGTCTGACCTAGTTTGTTTCGCCTCTTTTCTTTCCGTTTCCCCCCAGGTTTTCAGGGTGGAAACATAGGAGCCTGATTCAGATTCTCTCTGCTTGAAGTGTTGCTTGACTTTGGCTCTATCTTTCCATGGCAGTTTATATTGGGGATTATGGCTCTAAAAACTATGCATTCTGAAGGCTTTTGTACAAGACCGATACTTATGTACTTGAATTCCGATATTGTGATTTTGAAAGATGTAACCAAACATATTTCTGTTTCTATTGTAATAAAGATATAAAATTTTCAAGTACTACTTTATCTATCTTGTAAATTTCTGTTCTGTCTACTAAAAACACTCCACCGTAGTTAAGGCATTCCCTTTGCGAGTGACCTTAACGGAGGTGGGGTGTTACACTTGGTATCAGAGCTGAAGGTTACTAGATTTGATAAAAAAGTTTTTGAAAACTATTTTTAAAAAGGAAGTATTTTCAAAAGTAGAGTTTATTTTGAAAAACATAGTCCCCAAAGCCATATATCTATCTTTTGATTTTCTGTTTAATCCTTGTTTACTTCTTTTTTGAGTCTCTGGGGCTCCTGGCTTTTTGGGAGGTAACCTTATCGCGACATGGTTAGGCATGATGAGACTACGGCGTCTGTCGAAGGGCAAAGAAGTGTCTAACTTCCATCTGTAGCCGCAGTAATTTCACCTACGGCTAATCCTCTTTCGAGCTTCGTAGGGTTTTCCGCGCGATGGTGGCAACTTTAGAGAAAGACTTGTTAACATGTAAGAAGACTAGTTGTTTCAGTGCGGTGAGACAGGACATCTGATCAAGGATTTCCCCAGAAGGCAAGGATAGAGGGCAGAACCTACTTCTAGAGGGCAAGCGAATGCTCTCGTGGCTGGTGGATAGGATAGAGATAGGAAAAATTTCTGTAGAAAGTTTAATTTCCTTATCTGATCATTCTGGCATTTTAATTCTGTAGTTGAGTCTCTGCACTTTAATACTAGTCTTGTTTCCAATCCCGCTTTAGTCTCAAACCCCATAAGGGTTACGACTCATATGTTTGTGGTAGGTTGGGGTTTGAAGGTATCTGTGTTAAGAGTTAAAGTTGACTGTGACACATACATTCTGGTGTTTTGTGGGATATGGTGGGATTTTATCATGCTTAGTTTCCTAAGAATCATTTGATAATCTGATCTGTACCAGTGGTTTGTAAGTATCTGAATATTTCTGAAAAAGGATAGGGGTTTTTACTCAAAGCGTGAAGTAGATTTCCAGTTGGACATTTGTTTAACGGGAGTAGTTCTCTGAGTGTCAATCTGATGTTGATTTCGGTCTTCGGGGTTGATTCTTAGGGGGTTATTCTCTTAAACCGATGTGTAATGGGAACCAAGCTTTTGTTTTAATTGTACTTGCTTCTATCACTCGGCTTTATCCTATCGACAGAATCTTCGACCTTTAGGTAGAAACTAATGGGTGTAAACATGTGTTTGAGACATGTTATGTTTGATGGTTGCAAGTGGTTGCTATTAGTTGCTCGTGGATGCATATACACACACTAGGCACTAGATCGGCTCAAAAACACTCTCATACTGCATACGGATGTGTGTGCATTTTTAAAAATTTTATGGATGCAAAAATGGTTGACTCAGCACATGGATGTTGCATATGAATGAATGGTTGTGCACTCATATATAAATGATATGTATCAAATAGGAAAATTGCATGCATATTGGACTCATGGCACTGACATAATTCGCATTAAGGAGGTCAACTGAATCAGTGGACCGCCTGATCTTTGCATTAGAAAAGGAACATATACACACACTTTTGCATATGTTCATATAACATTAGAAGTTTCTAAGGACAATGGATGCTTGTGGATGATGGTTGAGTAGATGGGCGATTGGATGGTAGGACACATTCTTCTTAACTTGAAGATTTCAGGGACGAAATCCTTTAAGGAGGGGAAAATGTAACACCCTATATTTTCTGAGAACATAAGAGTAACAAATCAGAGAATAATTAAATTGTAACAAAATAATTAAGGGAAATGGGTTATGCCATTGCGTTCGTCTCAAAATTCTGCTTGGAATAGAGTCTAAGTTTGCGTAAATCGGACTCCGTATGAAGAAGATATGGCCTTCGGAAGTTTCAATAAAAACCAGCCCGAAATTCAAAAATTCAGATTTCGAAATTCAAAACAGACACCCGGGCTGGGCGGGAAAATTCCCGCCCAGGACCCAGGTCAACCCTAGGTTCGACCTGGAGGTCGACCTGGGTAAACAGGTCGACACTAGGGTCGACCTTAGGGTCGGCTCCCCCCTCCCCTTTTCCAGATCTGGAGACAGAACCATTTTTCTGCACCTGGACGCCTTTCTGACCGAATTCGTGAGCTCTAACCTATTTAAACACCCACAAACCTAGCTTTCTCTCCACACAATTTCATTCTACCTATACTCTGCCTCTATTCTAATTAAAAATAAAAATGGCGACACTATTCTACTAGAATCAAAACTAGAACTAGTGCATCTTCTTCCAATCTGAATAGAGAGAACAACTATTTTCTAATCTAATCGATAGTCTATGCCAAAGGAGCGCTATTTAGTGTCAGAATACAGATCCCGAAAATCAAGAATCGTTCCCTTTTTGTGAGTACAGTTATTTTTAGATATGAACTTTAATTGTAATCTTGGCATGGTTATAAATCTGAATTTGAGGTTATGCATATTCTTATCTGTCAGATCTGTTTTTCTGTGACTATTCTGTATCTCTTTCTTCTTTATGCTCTATAGCTAGGCTACCGCAAGCCTGAGCCAAATCTCATAAGAGATTAACGCACGAATGCTAAATTTTGGGAAAAATAACGAATGATGCATAATTGGACATGACTGATCTGTGACTAATTTGAGAAAAGGGACATATGTTGTAAATTAGATCTAGATCTGTGCATACTCTGTGATTTGGAAGAAGAGGAATCATTGTATGATAACATGTGACTTGAAACTTGGGGACATAATGCATATTAAAATTAAGATATGATTTTGAGATGTTATAATTTAAAGATCTAGACTTTTGGGTAAATTTTATGTAATGATTCATGACTTGAAAAAGGAATATGTGACTTAGGCGTAGAGACCTATATTATAATAGGATAACTATCAATGTGAATACGCCTAAAAGTGGATTTTTGGATATTTGGCATTAAAGGGTCTAATTTGGCATAATTCATATGGTATATCATGATTTGGGCTTTTAGAGAATAATCTGTACTGTGCAAAGTTTAACTAAAAATTTGGGCGTATGTTGTATTATGAATTATGACCATGATTTAGGCATGTAGGTTTAGGCTTAATTTATGATTAAGCAAGATATGTAAATAGAATTATAGAAATATATAATCTGTTGAATTGCCTAATCTGCTAAATCTGTTGAATTGCCTAATCTGCTAAATCTGTTATCTACTAAATCTGTTGAATTGCCTAATCTGCTAAATCTGTTATCTGCTAAATCTGTTGAATTGCCTAATCTGCTAAATCTGTTGAATCGCCTAATCTACTAGATATGTTATTTGTCGAATTGCCTAATTTGTTGAAAGCTGAATAATTGTAATTTGGGTATGAAAATTCGTAGGCTCGATCTAAGATTGAGTAAAATATGGAAATTTGATTAATCTGCTGTAACCTATAAAAAAATTTAATCTGTTAAATGGACATAATTAGTCTGATATCTGTATAATTTGTATTGGAGTAAATTGGCTATAACTTGAGGTTAGACTCCGTTTGCGGTAGAAGCCTGCCCGGAACCAACCAGCTTAACCAGCAACCGCAAACTGTCAGTCTAATGTGAGAGGTCGTAGGCATAACTACAATATGCTTAGACACGAGGTTAGGTCTGGCTTGTGGCAGAAGTCTGCCCGGAACCGCCCGACACATCCAGCGGCCACAAGCTACTGACATAATGTGAGAGGTCTATGCATTAATATTTAATTAATGCAAATTTAAGAGAAATGTGGTGTCTAAAGAACGTGTTGGGCGGATAGGGTTAAACCAACTGTATCGATGAATCTAATAAACCCATTTCGTGAATCTGTAGGCCCAATACAAAGTTAGACAATATGTAAGTCTGTTAAATCCGTGCATCTGATCTGTTAATCTGAAAACTTGTTAACTTGATTGTCTGATCTGTGAACTAGTAATCTGAACTCTGTCTGAGATCTATAAACAAGTTAATATGAAATCTGTTAGTCTGGGGACACAAGGTTAGGAGGGGAATTACTTGTGCCATCTATTGTGTGGAATCCATATTAGTAAGTAACCCTTTCTGGTATCAAAACTTTGACCCCACGCTATGTAGGGGTCCGGGCACGCTTACTAAACTGATTATAAGCGGTTCATTCTGATAATGGCGAGGGGGTTGATGGTGCATTTCAACTGGGTCATGTGCGTGCATGGATCCGGTCTGCTCTGAGGATGTAAGACACTGTGACATCTGTAAATAGGTCTGTGCCAATAGGTTGCCACTTTAGGGAGTGATACACCCTACTGTGGGGCCGACACAGGGTATTTATGTATTAGGGAGCCGATCGCTTGGGGTAGGACTTAGGGTACACTTAGTTCTGTCTGTTTCTGTTAGTATCGTCTGTTTCTGTTGGGTGGTAACACCTGTCTGTTTCTGCGTGGTACTGTCTGTTGGGGTGGTAAAGGACCATTACTAGTGTACACCTAATTCTAACATTCTATTTCCTTAGGGATTTTTCTGTTTCCGTCTCTGGTTCCGTTTCCGATTCTGTTTCCGTAACTTCTGTCTGTTGGGGTGGTAAAGGCCCATTTCTTGGGTGGTAAAGGCCCATTATTAGTATTCTGTTTCAGTACCTTCTGTCTGTTGGGGTGGTAAAAGCCCATTCTTAGCATTCTGTTTCTATATCGTCTACTTCTATTCGGGTGGTAAATGCCCATAACTAGCTTTCTGTTTCTGTAGAGATTATTCTGTTTCCGTTTCTGTTTCAATTTAGACATTAGGGTAACACCTAATCCTGTTATACTAGTATTAGTGCAGAGAAGTGAAAACTAAGTAAGAAGCTTAGCTTATATTATTCCGTTTCTTCAGTTAACCTGCTATTCCTGTTACGGTTATCTCTCATCCAGTTTTATTGACATGTCATGATACTGTTATCTGTTTATATGCTGAAAGTCACTGGACTCACCAGACTTATGTCTGACCTAGTTTGTTTCGCCTCTTTTCTTTCCATCCCCCCCCCCCCCCCAAGGTTTTCAGGGTGGAAACATAGGAGCTTGATTCAGATTCTCTTTGCTTGAAGTGTTTGAAGTATTGCTTGGCTTTGGCTCTATCTTTCCATGGCAGTTTATATTGGGGATTATGGCTTTAAAAACTATGCGTTCTGAAGGCATTTGTACAAGACCGATATTTATGTACTTGAATTCCGATATTGTGATTTTGAAAGATGTAACCAAACTTTTTTCTGTTTCTGTTGTAATAAAGTTTTAAAATTTTCAAGTACTACTTTATATATATGTCTTGTAAATTTCTGTGTAGTCTACTAAAAATGCTCCACCGCAGTTAAGGCATTCCCTTTGCGAGTGACCTTAACGGAGGTGGGGTGTTACATTAAGCCATAATGAAAATGATGAAAGTTGAGCTGGTTTGTAAAACAACTTTCAGCTCCGTTCCTTTTCAGGGACGAAAAGATTTTAAGTGGGGGAGATTGTAATAACCCGGAAAATCAGAACCAATTTAAAATTTTTATTTTGGTTATTTTAATGAATTTTGAATATTTAAAATGATTTATTTTAAATAACAATGACGATAAATTTATTTTGAAAAGAAATAGAACATATCTATTTATTTGAATCATCGTTAGAAAATAAATATTTATTTTAATTATAAAAGGAATTCAAAATGGCGCGGTAGTTTGAAAATTCGAATTCAAATTTCAATTGAATGTACAGGATTAAAAAAACGGATTTTAGAGAAACCAAAAATATTAGAATCTATTTGAAAATATCTTTCCAATGAATCCGAAAAACTTAAAGTTCATAGCGGGATAAAAAATTATGCCCAGTTGAAAATTCAGAATAGTCGTTATGGAAAATATAGCCCTAAAAATGGAAATTTTGCAAACGACCTCCATTTTGGACGAAACTACTTTTATCGGATCCGGGATGTCAAATTATTGCTAGATTCCAAAATTCATAATTTTGAAAATCAATATGTGAGCGTGGCAAAAGAAAACGTGTTTTAACAGTTTCAGTTTGAATTGGATTGACCAGAAAATGGCCATTTTTCAAACGATCTTCAAATTCGATGAAATTAGTTTTGTTAGGACCGTATCATCAATACGAAGCTAGAAATATATTTTTTGGAACTTTTAAAGTCAGTATGTGACCTCGGTAATTTAAAATGTGCGTTCAAATTCAATATACATTGAATTATATTTTAATATAAAGAAATACTGATCGAAATAGTCGAATGGGGTTACGAAACATATCCCATTGCGTTCGGAATGGGGGTAATTAGCTAGAGGCGACAGTCGTTGGGCCTCGTTTGGAGATCGACATTAAAAGTCAACTTTGGGGGAATTAAATAATATAATTAAATTATTATAAAACCCTATTATCTCTCTCCCTCCCTCACCCTACAGAACACGATCAGATTTAGAAAAAAAAAACCCGCTCGAAGATCGCAGCAGCGCACCGCCACCCATCGTCGCCACCGCCGTGCCCCCGACGCCTCCACCCTCCGACCGCCCTCTCTCCTCTCAGCCCCTCCTCCTTCCCTCTAGCTCTCGCTTTTCGATTTCATGGGAATCCTAACCCCCTTTCCCACCAAAAACCGCCGCAGTAGGCCTCCCCTCCGTGACCGCGACCACCACCGGCCAATGTGCCTCCTCCCCGACCACGTGCAGCCTTCGACGCCGCCCCTTGCCACGTCAGCACCGACGTGGGGCCCTCCATCCAAGAAAATTTAAAAAAAAATTACAAGCCAATAAGGTGAGTTTTATTGTTTATTTATATGATGTAATTAGTATGTGAAGATCAGTTTTTATATATGAGATTAACATATAAAAATCAGATTTTTCCTTATGCGATTAACATATAAAAATTGGATTTTTCCTTATGCGATTAACATATAAAAATAGGATCTTTCCTTATGCGATTAAAATATAAAGATGAGATTTTTATGAAATTAAAGATGTGATTTCTTATCCGTACAAAGATTTGATTTTTATTAGTAAAGATTTTCATTAGAGAAAGATTAGATTTTTCATAAAAGGAAAAGATATGATTTTTCATAATATAAAAATATTATTTTTATATATATAACGGAATAAAAATACGATTTTTATATAAAAAGATTTGGAATAAAAATATAATTTTTATCGTATGCATAGTCAATATAAAGGTTTGATCTTTATAATGAAGTAGCAATGTTAAAAACATGATTTTTAACATATGCTGCGTGAAACGGATCACGTTGGAAACACGGCGAAGATTTTCTACATATGGAGAGTCGCGTCATTTGGTTTAGCTTCTAAGTCAGAACTCCTCACCATATTTTCTTATACAGTTATTTATTTTTATAACTGCATACATGAACTGTTCCCCGTCGTCCACAGACCATGGACGATTTTTTTTGATTGTTTGGTTTGGTTGATTAGATTATTTGGTTGAATTTGGTTGTTTGGGTTGAAATGAATAGATTAGAATTGTTATGTCGGTATGGCGTGAGCCAATATCAGGAGAGTGTTAATGCTAGACATTACCTGATTTTGATATTGAACCGTTATGCCGCCAAAATTTTCTAAAATTTGTTAGAACAATAAAAATATTAGTTTTATTGTGTAAATGAATGGAATATTTTGTAGTTAAAAATATAATTTTTAAAGTGTATATGAATAAAATAAATATTCATTTGCAAATCAAACTATTTGTTTATGTACACCCATTTGACTAATATGGATTAGGACGATAAATTTTACACATCGCCCAACTGCATAAATAAAATCAGTGTTTGTTGTTTGAAAACCCCACCTGGGTATTGGGATGATATATGACATACACTAGTCCCAATAATTAGTTGTATGTCAATCGATGGGTTGACAGACTGTTATAAGTGTTAAATATCTATATATAATGCTTATACAGTGTAGAATGCACTTTGGATGATGGTTGATTGTGTTTGATTGTTGTTGTGTACATATGTGTATGAAATCCATATAAATAACATTATATGGTACTTGATTGTGTGTGATTCCAATTCAGAAAGAATGAATATTTTAAAATAATATTCAGTAAAAGATCAAAATCAAATTTTGATGTACGATTTGGGATGGACACGAATATATTTAAATATATAAAGCCGTGTTGATTAAATTGACGCCATTTTGACGTGAATGATATTTATATCGATTTTATTCATTTCTATAATGAACATCGAAAAGGAAATGAATTTGAAATCTAATGTTTTGAAAATACTATATATCGATGATATGGAATATTCAATTTTGATTTGAAATTGAATATGAAGTTGGAATCGTTTTGTAAACAAATTTAAAACGATTTATAAAGTACGATTAAATGGAAATCGACGAAATATATATTATATATAATATAATGGCCTGAATAGAACGCGATGCACTACGGCAGTTCACGAATTTCGACCATTGACTTCGAATGGACATTACGGGAGATCCGACCGTCGGATTCTCCTAAAACCGGAACCATTGGGTTCGTATCGAAAAGAGATTTCTAACGAATATTAGAAATTTGAAATCTAACGGTTGGATTTGGAATTATGTCCAAATCAAATTTGGAAAAGGTCGCTGTGTAACACCCCGCCTTCGCTAGTGTCACTCGCAAAGGAATGCACTAGCTTTAGAGGGGCATTATTGGTAAACATGCACAGAAATATCACAAGACAGAACATATAAAATAGCGGAAGTAAAATTGAACTTTCATAAACATCGATAATTAAGGTCTAAAGCCTTTTACATCAGAGTACATCAAAACCTGTCTTGCAATAGTAAAGAAGCATAAAGATTTTTTCATAAATTATTCCCCGAGTAAAAACAGTAAAGTAGCCATAGCCAAGAAAAGTCCAAGCCATCCATGATGACCTTCAAGCAGAAGAAGTCCGAACTAAACAACAGTATTTCCTCCCTGTAACCTGGGGGGAAACGGAAGAAAAGAGGCGAAACAAAATGGGTCAGTCAAAAAGACTGAGTAAGCCCTATCTACTATCAGCATAAAAACTAGTAAAGTTAACTGACATGAGAAACTGAGATGAACATAAGCATGATGACAAGATAGATAAGCTAAATCAAAATAACATGATGAACTACTGAACTCAGATAAACTAAAGTGTCATGATAAATTACGATGTCAAGATAAGACAAGGTATCACATCGTCAGGTTTCTATCAAGTATAATATCCCAAGATATCTATCAAGTCTAACGTCCCATGGTATCTATCCTGTACATCTGCTCTGCACCTACCGTACTAGTATCCCAACCGTATCATGTGTTATCCATGAATGACCCTTACTCAAAAGTCGTATAATGGTCCATGTCAACCTAATATGCCGCATATATAGGTTACTCAACTCATATGTTCCTTTCCGTGTATAAGTTTAGTCCCTTGCCGTAGACCATACGGGCTTTCCCATGAGATTCTATATTACTTTAACATAGTTCCATGATCCTTAAGATCGGTTTGGACTGTTACTCTAAACCTAGCTAGGGTCTTCCAACATGAATTATCGTTTGTACAACTAGGACATACTACCTAGGGCTACTAGGGATTATGCTTACCTATTGCACGTTTTCGTATCTCGGTTTTGGTTCAACCACCCAGGGCCACTAGGATTTACGCTAACCGTCAACCGCGCCCTTTTTCCCACGCATTCATCGTGAATCGTTTTTCCATGACTGTATGCACATGTATCACATCGTGCCATCCGAGTCCTGTCACAGGGCATACTAGGAAATACAGGACTCGGTCGGGAGCTTTCGATTTATCTGCCGATGCAGATGCTAAGGTCTGTTTTTCCTATACGTGGCTATGGTCCCACGAGACCACTCCCTCAACTAGTGAAAGACAAGACAGGATAAATCCTGTATGAGAACACAACACTGGCCAACCCACATCCAAGCCTTACCGCAACCATAATTACATAGCAATTATGGTCTTTTGGGTGTTCTCTGCCTTTCCGTACGTACACGCTTGACCAAAGATGGTAGGTAGCCTGACGAAATGCTATCTAGGGTACGACCGTGTATCGTCGACTATCCCCTATCCATCCCCGTCTTTAGGTCGCTCGTATAGCAACCAAGGCATACTCTTGGTTCTTCTAACGCAGACCTTAACCTCTCATGAGCCTAGTATAATCACCTGGCAGCTCATAGAGGGATACCAAGAATACCCTCACGTTCCCCGAAGCCGCTGCTTCGTTACCCAGTTCGCTGGAGCCTTTATCCAAATCAGATACTTGCTCCTACTCGTATACTTAAACGATGACCTACCGTATTAGGTTACTCATCTATCTATGAACTGGTCCAAACTTCCTTGACTAAGAATCATTACTTAGTTATTCTTCAACTAAGGTTTACCACTTAGCCTTATTCCCGCTATCCTTGTTAACTACGGTTATCCACCTAATCCTCAGAACTAGGGTTTACATAATGGATTAAGTGTCACTTAAGTTCATGACTTAACCCGTCTACAAATCATGTCAAAATTGGCTAAGTATCCAAGTTCAAGACTTAACCCTACAAACCATGCTCAAGTTGGTTAAGTATATTAAGCAATTCACGACTTAACCTCGTCCAATTATCATTCTAGATTGGTTAAGTATATATTAACTTGACCCTATCAATTTACTTAGTCAAATCGGTCAAGTGTATTCAAGCGATTCGTGACTTAGCCTTATCATGTTTTCACGTTATATTGGTTAACTTAACCACAATAAATTAACGAGTTAGATTGGTTAAGTATAGGTCACTTAACCACATCAATTCATCATGTTTAGATTAGTTAAGTGTTTAACTTAACCACATTAAACTACCAAGTGGGATTAATTAAGTCTAGGATAACTTAACCCCATCCGATTTCCATGTTTAGACTAGTTGAGTCTAATCTTAACCCCATCCGTTAACCGTATTTTTCGGTTAAGCGTCATTAAGAAAACTTACTTAACCTTACCAAGTTATCGCGTTGGATTGATTAAGTGTTGGTTAACTTAACCCCGTCCACTAGTCATATAAAAAATGGTTAAGTGTCATTAGGCAAATCAAGTTACTTAACCTACCCAACCTTGTCATGTTTTGTTAAGTATCATTAGCCTAATCAAATTACTTAACCCATTTGTCCATGTCATATTTGGTTAAGAGTCATTAATCAAATTAACTTAACCCTATCATGTGGCATTAATTACTTAATGCACCTTCACCTCTCACATTAGACTTCGTTGTGGTTACTAGTTAAGCCAGTCGGTTCCGGGTAGCTTTACACCACAACTTGGTCTAACCTCGGGTTCAAGCACAACATGACCAACTTCTCACATTGGGTCCTATTGTTTGCAACTACTAGTTAGGCCGGTCGGTTCCGGGTAGTTTTACGTTGCAAACTCAACCCAACCTCGAGTTGGCCACACTTATATTATCTAAGTGTCATGTCCATTATGTTTCCAACACATATTACAAGTTTTCAAGCAATTGGGTAGACCTAACTTAATAGGTAAATTCCCAATGGGTAGACCTAACTTAATAGGTAAATTCCCAAGCTTATGTTTTCAAGCATACTTACATGTCAACTTCCATGTTATATTTCAAGTCATGTTTTCAAGTATAAACACATGTCATATTTAACGTTACATGTTGTCATGTTTATACCCATTTACCCAAATCATGTTCATGTCATTATGTTTTCCCATAATGTGACCCCAACGCTTTTAAGCTCGCATAATGGATTCAAAGAAGGAACTTGTCAAAGGCATGACAAAAGGGGGTATAAAGCCACTAGTTGAACATGGTGGCAAATGAGACATAATGTGTTCATTAACTTCCATGTTACATTCTTAAGCCTCAAAAACATGCATAACGTTCAAACTTGGCAAATAAGCGAATCATGATGATAAATGACATAGAAAGATGGCTAGAAGTTCGCATATGACATTACATGCAAGCTATCATAAGGGGTATGATAGTTCTCATGTTGCCAAAATGCAACATTTAACATAAAGGCCAAAGCTTTATGGCCACAAGATCAAGATGAAGACTTCATAAACTTGCATGACATGATAGCATGTATTATACTCAATGATCAAACCCAAACTTGCACATGAACATTTAACTTCATAGTTAATATCTAAGAGTAGGAAAAGGGCTTACATTGCTATGAAGGCACAAAAGATATGACAAAGCCCTTATGCAATCAACTAGACCCAAAATGCAAGCTCTAACATAAAAACCCTTGAGCTAAAATGATCAAAACCCTTGCTTTATGATGCAAAGATAGAAACTTGACTTGAATGCAAGCTTATGACACTCATACAAGCTTGAAAACACTTGTATGCATGGAAAATCTCTCATAGAAACAATTTAGAAATTTTATGAAGAGAGTGGAGGCCATGAGAGGTAAAATTTTGCCATAGTTTAGTTGCATGAATGAATAATGAGGATTTAGGAGAGGGTTAGGGGCTTATTTATAGATTAGGCAAGTGTTTTAGGCCATAGGATTAAACCCTAGTTGCAATCTCAGCCCTTAAAACCGAATCTGGCCCCCAAGCTCAACACAATCTCAAAATGGTGCACCAGGCAGAACTGCCCGGCTGGACCAAGTCGACAGCCAAGTCGACAGGGCTGTCGACTTGGGTCCAACCAAGTCGACTCCCAAGTCGACAGGGCTGTCGACTTGGGTGCTATGGCGGGAATTTTCCCGCCTGGCCCAAACTGGCCCAAATTTTCAAATTCAAACTTGAATTTGAAATCTGTTTTTACTATGAAATTTTCAGAAAACTTCGTTGGGTCATAACTTGGTCATACGGACTCCAATTTTCGAAAACTCGGACTCTATTTCGCGTATTTTTCCGAGACGAACGCAATGCCACAGCCCGTTTCACTTGATTCAGAATTTATAATTAAATTCTGCCTTGATTCTCGTCTTAACACGTTATCGAAAAATACGGGTTGTTACACGCTGTAAGTGCAGTTCGATGGCCGTTTGTTGAAATCGACTGTACGGTCCTTGATAAAATTATTAAAAATATCAATAATTTGTGTAAAATCTTAACAAATGATTTGGAAAGAATTGGGATGAAAAATTCCATATTTGAAAAGATAAAAATATATTTTTATCGAAATGAACTAGTTATGAACTAGAATTATGAAATCCAATATTTTTAAATAAATAAATTGGATTTGAAATGGTTTTAAAAATAACCGTAATTTCCAATATTTGAATTGGAATGGATTTGAATCGAAATTATCTTCAGAATATTTCGATATTGGATTCCGTGATTATACGGATATTGTGGAGGAATTTGGAAGATATATATATCGTTATTCCAATACGGTATTTGTTGATTCCAAAATTTGATATTGAATATAAGCCGATGTCTTTTCTACTCAGAGACTTGTGTTTAATATTAAATGTGATTTTGGGTTATCGAGAATGGTATCTTTAATAATATTGTTCTTAGACCCAATGGAGTTAAGAAAATCAAAAACTAATTGGAGATTAGTTAAGTTGAATGGTTTCCTGGGTATTGATCTGATGTTGGTTTTGGCCTTCGGGGTTAATACTTAGGGAATTGTTCACTTGCTAATTTACGGTTGAAGGCTGATGGAATGGAATGTAATTTTGGGTTTATCGTGAACCGTGTTTTAAAGGACATTGGTTCTTTAACCTAGTTAAAGACAGGGATAAGATTTTGGGTTGTCATGAATAGTATCTTTAATAATACTGTTCTTAGGCCCAGTGGAGTTAAGAAAATCAGAAACTAACTGGAGATTAGTTAAGTTGAATGGTTTCCTTGGTATTGATTTGATGTTGGTTTCGGCCTTCGGGGTTATTACATAGGGAATTGTTCACTTGCTAATTTACGGTTAAAGGTTGATGGAATGGAATGTGATTTTGGGTTTATCGTAAATCGTGTTTTAAATGACATTGATTCTTTAACCCAGTTAAAGACATGGTATGATTTCCCAAGTTAAACAATCGTTAATATTGATTTTTGGGAAGATTAAACCAAGTGGAGTTTTAATGCATCTTTAATTAGATTGAAATGATATCTAAAGGAAGATTAAAGAATAAATTTAGAGAATTTATCTTTGATAAAATTAATGGGAACCTTTCCCAAAGTATAAGAATATTTAGATAAAGGAATATTCTAAATTGGAATGAGGCGTATGTTGTGTTTTTATAGCACTTGTTTATTATATACGCAAGTTATTCAGGAAGACCAGGTTTATCCCGTTCTGAATAACTGATTCGACGATATGTCGAGGATGAAGACGGTGGTTCAAGACCGGAGTTCTTCACATCATTTGGATGATTACTGATGTCTTGATTGGGATGTACACCCAAGACAAGGTAATAAGTGGTGATCGTCCAGACGTACTTGGAGACCAACCGGATATGCGAGGACCTCTCCCCTGTATTGGACATATGGGGGAGGAATAAGGTGCCTCCGGTTTCGTTCAGACCCAAAACGAACTTGTAAATGGATGTGTGTCTGACATCAGATTTCATTCTCTGTGATTGATAGACATCGGTTGCATAGCGTGAATTGCCTGTTTGGCATGCTGAGATGCAAATGATCAAGGCTTCTGTTGAAAAGAAAAGTCTTGTGGTTGATGATCAAAGCACGGCCTTTGTGGCATAGCTTTGTGTAGCGTTAATTCGCAAGCCTCACACCCCGGTGTGAGCCACAAACGGAAGAGGACTTCAGGGAGGACATGCGTTTTCTTATAGCTAGGAGTGGTGTTTTGGGTTTTACACGCCTGGACATTTTACTTATGTGGATGATGGATAGCGAGGCGCCTCGGTTACATCGGTCGTTCCGGGCCGATAGTTTGGTCGGGATATGACCAGTTTACGCCCCATAGGGCGGGTAAACGCAGTGTTCAGGCATTTTAATCCACTCTATGTGGACCGACCCTGACGATCCAAAGGCTTGACAGAGTACTTGCCTGAGACATGAGCTAGATTGTCTCGAAGCGGTAAGGACGATCCCTTGCCTTGGTTCACAGATGGAAATACATCTTCCAATACGTAACTTTGTGGTTTTGATTGTAGAGCCTAGTATGGCGACATAGTGGTAATGTGGCACTTATGCCATCTACAATTGATACTTATGATTGAAATTGTTTTGACACTATACATTTATAGTAATAATAAAATATGAAATTTCACGTACCAAGCATTTTTGGCTATTATAAGGTAAAAAATCTATCTTCCGGCTTGCGTTGCATTGTGTGATGGGGCCTGAGTCTTATAATAGCTTCATTGTTATTTATTTAGAATTGTGCTGTTGTTTTATGCACTGGTATTCTTGGGAGGAAACCCGTTCCGTGTTACACGGCGTGGTCCCTTGATTTATCGAGCTTTAAAATAAAGATTAATAACTATTTTAGTTCTCATACCAGTCACATGACTGACCTGGAGTTTATTGTCTTATCCTAAACTATGGGTGCCCCTATTTTCCGCACGGGCAGCTGGTAGTTTTGTTTTGTAGATTTGTATTCAAAGGATCCTGATTTATAGCTGAAGCAATATTCGGAAAGCTCTGTATCTGTGTATTACTTTCGGTTGTGTTTTGTATTATTTTCCGCTGCATTATAATTTGTATATCTCTGATATTTAGTAAATGTGTAATATTCATTAATACTTTGTATACTCTTGTATTCTGATGAAATTGTTGTAATAAGCAATGAAATTTTCTTCTGTTTGTGTTCTGATTCGTCTTGTCCTCAAAGCAATCCGGGCTTTCCTTCACGCGGAAGTTCGGGTCGTTTCAAGAAACTTCGAGGGTCTTTCCATAATGAGTCAGGAGTCTAACAGCCCTCTTCTCACAATCCAGAATGGCCCCATACGTTGTAAGCCAATCCATTTCTAGAATCAACCCATAGCCTATAAACCTGAGAACATACGCGTCGCATTCAAATTCGATGCCCAACACAGATATTTTCAAACCCCGACAAATCATCGACAAATGAGCCGAACCACCAATGAGGCTTGAAATAACTACAGGATCTACTACCATACTAGTAATTAAATGCAGAGACTCAACCACAGAACTAGATATAAAAGAATGTGAAGCACCAGAATCAGAAAGTGTTCTAACTGGAAAGTTTGAAAGAGAAACTAAACTTTCTATGGAAATTTTTCTACCTCTTTCAGGAGCACCGATCCCGAGAGCATGCACCTGCCCTCCAGAAGTCCCTGCTCTTTGCCCTTGTCCCTGCGATCCCTGTTTCTTCGGGAACTCCTTAGAGAAGTGTCCGACCTCTTCGTAATTAAAGCAACTGACCTTCTTTCTCTTGCAATCTTTGATTAGGTGGCCCTCCTTTCCAAAATTGTGACATTTTCTCTTATCCTTGCCTTTAACATCTTTTACCCCTTTCTTATGTTGTTACTGATGTTGCTGTTGTTGTTGCTGCTGCTGCCCCTTCTTAGGCCATACCTTCTTATTCTGCGATGTTCCCTCAGCTTTCACTTCCTTCTTTTCTCCCTTGTCCTCCTCATGCATAGGGCCATATCAACAAGCTTTTCAAACGTGGCCCCTATTGGAATATGGGACATTGCTAGCCCATGTAGAGGCTCATTCAGCCCTTTAGCAAACCGCAAAACCCTTTTGTGTGGTGTATCCACCAACTCTAAATCGAACCTTTCCAGCTGATTGAACTTGTTCACATATTCCTTCACCGTTAAATTTCCTTGTTTGAGAGCTAAGAACCTTTCCATCTGTATGCTTTGCTCCACTTGGGAAAGAAATTTTATTTCTCTAAAGTCTTCCTAAGTCTCTACCGAACGTCCAACTTGGGTGACTTCCCACCAAAATGAGGCTTCGTCCTTTAATAGCTAAGAAGCTAATTGGATTTTTCTTCGGCCCTCCACTTCAAACATTACGAATAAGTCCTCGGTCTCCTTGAGTCAGTTCCAAGCTTCTATGAATGTCTCGTTCTCATGGAATGACTTCCCTCCCATAGCACAGAAGTGCTTGCAGATCTTGGCGAAGTTATCTGCTCTTGGAGGGGGGAGGAGGAATGACTGGTGCAGTTGGGGGAGGAACGTCTCTTTGGCCTTCGCCTGGCGTCGTGGCTTCCAAATACCTACGGAACCATCCGGGTATAGTGACGCCCTCTAAGATATTATGGATGTTTTGTTTGCCAGACATGCTGAAAAAAAGGAAAATGAAGAAACTTAGATAGTGGACCGAAGGATACTACATATGGCGCTTCGGGGATTGTTTTTCAAAACAGACTTTTCTTTTTGAAAATAATTTCTTTAAAACCGTTTTTAAAAAAAATCAAAAACTTTTATCTAATCTGGTAACCTTCAGCTCTGATAACAAGTGAAACACCCTACGTCTGTTAATGTCACTCACTAAGGGGATGCATTAAGTTTCGTGAAGCGCTATAGGTAAACAAACACAGAATAATTACAAGACAGAGATAAATAAGGCAGCAGCGGAAAATTTAAACTTTTATTTCAAACATAAGTCATAACTCTTTGGACCACAATTTCATAAGTCACAAAAACCATTACAATAAAAATACTTTTGTCTTACACCATCAGAGTACATAAATAAATAAAAGCATCATTTCCCAGTAAAAAGAGTTAAGCCATAGTAGAGTCAAGAACTTGAGCCATACATTAAAAGTAGCTCCTAGCAAGATGATATTTGATTCCTGATTAAGTCTGATTATTTCCTCCCTGAGAACCGGGGGGAGAATCGGAAGAAAGAAGGAGAAACAACAGGGTCAGACATTAAGTCTGGTGAGTCTACTTACTTTTAGCCAGTAGATAATTAAAAGCAACATGATAGGCATATAAAGTGGATACGAGAAAAATCACTACATAAATGGCAGGTGTGACAAGGTAAGCAAGTTAAGGTATATGTGCCTTACTAATGATAACTCGGCATTATTACTAGTATAACTAAAATGAAATGATCCCTTCCACTATAAGCTGGTAGGCTTAGGTCATACGTCCAAGTATACCCTAACCACTTCCCTAATCGATCGGCTCCATACCTTGTAGATATCCTGTGCTAACCCCATAGTAGGAGGTAACACTTCCTAAAGTGGCAACACATGGTGTGCACAACTATATCTACTGATGTCACAGTCGTCTTAGCCCCCTCTGCCCAGCCCATGCACGCACATGTCCCCGATCGGTCTGCGCCGCCCATACCATCCGCCTCGTTTGGATCTATTACAATCAATCAGTAAGCGTGCCCCTTCTCCGCCTAGTACAGAGGTCTTTACTTGATACCACTTCGGGTTATTGACTGAAATGGGTCCCTCTCAATATGATACAAGATCTCCCCCTTGTCTTGTATCCCCACTAGGTTTTTCTTCTGACTATGTATACCCGTAGGTGTCTTTAATTACATAGCCCTATACTAGTTATGCTTACCCAAAAGGGTGTCTTTAATTACATAACTTTCTCACATCATCTACCGGTCATGTATACCACTTAGGTGTCTTTAATTACATAACCTTATTGGGTTAAGTATGTGGGCCTATATATATATATATATATATATATATATATATATATATATATATATTACCCATTCTCTCTAACTTACTTAACCCCCCACTACCCATCGAATTTTACTTAACCCTAACTTAAGTACATAGTCATGTTAAATTAGGTTAAGTAGTCCATTTCTTTACCATGTCCAATTATGGTTATAATGGGCTAGGCCTCCCACATTAGTCCTACAACGTGTGGATGCTAGATATGTCGGTCGGGTCCGGGCAGTCTCATTCCACAGTTGGGCCTACCCTCGTGTCTTAGCACGATACGTATTTGCGTACTTAAACCTCCCACATTTGGTTCAACATTAGTGGCTGCTGGATATGTCGGTCAGGTCCGGGCAGACTTCCGCCACTAATGTAACCTAACCTAGTGTCACAAGTACAATTTATGATTCCTAATTGTAAATTACTAAACATTCCAAATTAATCCAAATATACCTTTGTCATTATAGGTAACTATTTCTATGTTTTCCCCATTTGATTTACATGACCCATTTCTTATTAAACATTACATAAATCATGCCAATTTTAATTCCCCTTTTCACTGTTTTCTCTCTAACGTATTCGTACGTATGTTGGCGGCATCTAGGCTATAAAGTAGCCTAGCTATTATAATTAAAAGGGAATATGACGAGGGTGATAGTTTCAATATGTCGTGACATAAACATGATCATAAATTGGCATAGTAACAAAGTGAATGGACATGTGATTAACATTATAACTAAGTGGGCATAATTAATAACTTGTGGAAATTACTATGATGTTTAAGCAAGCATAATGAGATCTAGATCCAACATTAGGTGTCCAATTACCTAGATCTAGCATAGTCATGGCAACATGTTTAGATCAAAAGGTAGATTCACATGTCAAGTTTACAACATATATCAATGTATCACAATATGACAAGTGAATGGTGATTAGCATAAAAGTATATATCCATGTAATGTCACAATTATCTAAATTAATAGATGTACTTCCATCATAACATGGTTACAAGTCAAGATCCACGTAAACATCATAATCAAATCACCACAATTATATTAGATCTAGGAAATTAGATCTTGTCATGACATAGGATAAAGTTTCATATCAACACAGAATCATACTTTACAACATATCAAATTCATTGTCTATCAAAGCATACTTTTATTTATCAAAACCTAAAAGTAATCTAGAAACTCACAGCGTTAGGTTTCGAGAATTGAGAGAGAATAGATCTGAATTTGATTAGCTAAACCGTTGTTGTAGAATTTGATCTTCTAATTTGACTTGATGGAGAAGAAAGGCTTGTTTTAATTTAGATTAGAGCAGCATGGAGGCGCCATGGATGAACATAATGAGATTAGGTTTAGGTGTTTATTTATAGATGTATTAGGTGTATAAGGGCCTTTAGATTTGATTAGAAACCATCCGAACCACTCAAATTAGAAAAACACGTCATCAGGAAACTGCCAAGAATCAACCAGTTGACTGGCCAATTTCAACCAGTCAACAGTTTTCACTTCTGTCTAAAAACGGTTGACGGGTGATAAATGGGCGGTCGACTTGTACCAGTCGAATGGTGAAAAATGTGCGGTCGACTTGTTTTACAACTTTAAACTTTAAATCTTCCGAGCTTCATAACTTCTTCATACGATGTCCGTTTTACGCAAACTCGGACTCTATCTCAAGCAAAATTCTGAGATGAATGCAATGGTGTAACCCATTTCACTTAATTATTCTTCTAAAAATTAAGTATTCTTTAATTTATCATTTTTATATTTAAAATTACGTGGTGTTACACCAGTCCTAGACTCCTTCTGGATTTCCGACTAAACAACAACCCTCACTTAACCCGTAGGAATATGTATTACGTTACCTGAGCAGCAAAACAGGACTTGAGCAGTAGAACAGTATTTCGCCTCAGTAGCTAAAGAGGGCTTTCACACGCTTGAGCAGTAGAACTGGACTTTCACTAATAAAAATTTAACAGACTTTTTGTGTTCTTAATAACACAGATATATCACTTTATAGTACACTCTTCCTATAACTTTCTCTTTGATAATATTTATATAGTGTTCAAGAATTAAGGAAGAAATAATTTTCATTAATCGAATATTGAAATTTGAATGTTATTTTGAAACTTACAGAGCAAAAATATAAGATAGCTTAGAGATTCAAAATAAGAAAGATTAGATGATTGAAAACCATAATTCTGAAGTCTATTTATATAGAATAAAATGTTTCTTTCATTCATGAATGGATTCGATCAAAAGATATGGATATAAAAAGAGTTATGTCCCTTTAAATAGTCGCAACCCTTTAGGTCAGCCTGTTGAAAATAAATTTCAGCTGGCTAAAAAAAGACTAGTTTTTAAAAGTTTTTGTGCACATGTTCAAGGCATAATATTAAGCCGACTGAATGTTCATTTAATTTTATGAATATTCAGCATTCAGCCGGCTAAATTGTAAATTGAGCCGGCTGTTTATACATGTGTCTTTGTACATATGCACAGCCTAATATTTGAGAGTATAAACTACTTATACTACTATATATTTCAGGAGAGATTTTAACAAGAATTCTAACTACAATATTGATTCGAATATAAAATACAACAATTAATCCTGTCTTTGAATCTTCTTGTATTTGAAACATAATCTTCAATATTTGTCCTATAATAATTGTTAGTGTATGATATTATCGATATATAGTTGTCATAATCAAAATATCATAAAATAGAGGTTCTAACAATCTCCCCATTTTGATGATGACAACTATATATGACAAGCATATATATAAAATAAAATAAAGATAAATAATATTTCTATTTCTATGTGCTATATTTTCTCACCCTTTGTCATTGACAAAAAGAAGGTAGAGCTTATGACATTATAGTGATTGTATTAATGACATTATAAGTACACAAGCATTGGTCATGTATGAATGTATTTTCATATAGGCATGTATGACTTAATAATTATGACACTGAAACATATGGACTATTTAAACATTGAATATCGCATAGGCATTTTGGATTAGAATATAGACTTTTTTCTTCCTAAATTTGTACTCCCCTTGGTGATATGACCTCTTTCTGTTGGTATGATTGTATTTTCTATCCCTTTTTTTATCAACAAAAAGAAGATGAATATCAATAGGACCAATATAAGGTTTTAACTATGTTGAGATTTGTGATACACAAATCACAAATGTGGGCAACAAATTATCTATGTTAATTCGTTTTTTATGGAGAGATTTGTTGCTATATTTGTGGGATATTTAAAAGTGAAGGAAAGGATTATTTGGTTCTTATCCAAAAGATTTTTGACATATATGAAGATAAGTTTGGGGTCAAGTTTACTTGGGCATCAAGCATACTTTGGTGTCAAGAAAATTTGGGCATGAAGCAATTCATTTTATAAAGGCCGAGTTAACATCTTCATTAGGTGTGGAAAATTTGACGGTTATTAAATAGAATTATTAGGGTTGGTGCCATTGTTCTACAATGGCTTTCTTCTCAAATTGTTTGCCCATTAGATATTCTCTACCTATTTCTCAATAAGGTTATTGGTTCAAGTTGTGCTTGTTTGCAATGACAATTGAGATCAATAGTGAATGGTATTCCGATGAATCAATAAAGAGGGTGGTTGGATGGAATATCATGTGTTCATATTTTCGATATTGTTTGTGTTTTTATTTTTTTCAATTACATTTATCTTCAAGTGATTGGGTGAAAAAGATTCGCTTTGCTTTTTTTGGGTGTTCTATCAAACTTTCGTTGCGCACAAAACCCAATAGTTGGTATCAGAGCTCAGATCATCGCATAGCTGGGAGTGTTTGTTGGACTAAAGACTGTAGATGTCAGAGATGATGACGTTTTTGAAGATGACTATTTTGAATGGGAAGAATTGGGGTATATGGAAGCCAAAGATGGAGGACGTTTTATATCTCAATGATTTGCATGATCCCATTGATGGAGATGGGGAGAAACCCTCGGATATGGATGAGGGAAAGTGGAAGAAAATGAACAAAAATGCAATTGCTTTGATTCGCCAATATTTGGATGATTCGGTGTTCAACCATGTGGCTAGTTGTGAATCCACAAAGACATTGTGGGACAAATTAGTATCGATATATGAGTCGAAGAGTACTACAAGGAAGGCTTTTCTAGTACAAAAGATGGTATAGTTGAGGTTAGATGAGGAAAAGTCGGTTGTAGAGCATTTAAATGAGTTTCAGGATGTCATCAATCAATTGGAAAATATGAAAGTGAATTTTGATGATAAGTTGCAGGCTCTTTTGTTGATGAGTTGTCTTTCAGAAAGCTAGGAGACTTTGGTTTTCGTTGAACAATTTCAATGTTAATGGAAATATCTCTTTAGAAACGTTTCGAAGCGGTCTTTTGAATGAGGAGCTAAGGAGAAAAGGGTCGGAGATGAAATTGGTTCAAAGTGAGGCAATGGTAGCAGGGGACTCAAAGGATATGGTTTGGAAGAAAAAGGGAGCCAAGGGTAAAGGTGCAAATACTTGTTTCCATTGCAAGAAGGTAGGTTACAAGTGCAATGATTGCTATTCATATATGAGATATGAAGAAGAAGAAGAAGGCGCAAGGTGATAATAATAGTGATGAGGCATATGCAGGCTTTGTTGAAGGTACCAGAGGCGATTCATGGGATGTCCTATTTAGTGTTGTGGAGCCTTGGAAGACGGATTCAGGAGCCAGTTTTCACATACGTTGAGATGTGAAAAGTTTTTCTTCATATGAGAAGAGTGTTGGCATGATAAAGATGGCCAATGGAGTAGAGCTACCAATTTGTGGAGTTGGAGCTGTTAGGTTTTGGATACATGATGGAGTGGTGAGAGAAGTGGCATGTGTGAGGCACATACCTACTCGTTCGCATAACCTCGTATTTCTCGGTCAATTAGATCGCCGCAGTTGCATTTGTGAGACTCGAGGTGGAGTTTTGACAGTGAATAAGGGTAGTCGAGCGATGATGCAAGGAGTTTTGGAGGATGGAAACCGATCTAGTTTGGTCGGTTCGGTGGTCGACCGTGGAAGGCGGGTGACCATTGAAGAACCTAGTCTGCAACAAAGTGAAGAGGTTAATGTGGTCATGACGGATGGTCCTAAGGAGGAGGATCATGGTATTGACAAGGGTATAAATGTTAATGATGCTCAAGAGATCCTAGAGATGAAGAGATTATGTCAAGCGAAAGACGAATGTTGAGTTATGAAATCCACAAAGACAAGATAGAGGTCTTTGTGATATTACAAACGTTTTTGAAGATCGCTATTGGTGTGGTGCACGAATGAGGGAGGTGCACCATTAGTAGACAATGGTGGATGTTTGTAATGATTTTAATTGAGAAAAATAGGTTAAAAGTGAGAATTAAGTTGGATGGTGTTGAGTGGAGGACATGTTGTGATTTGGTATCAAGGTTGAGTGTTGAGATTTATGATACGCAAATCACAATTGTGGGCAACAAATTATCTATGTTGATCCATTTTTTGTGGAGAGATTTTGTAACAACCCAAATTTCAGTAGACCAACAATTTTTTTCAAAAATTCCAATCTATCGAAACTCGAGTTGGCTTGTCTGGTATACTGCAGAAAATATAGAGATATAAAATATATCATAGCTCAGAAAACATCTCATAGCGGAATGGAATAAAATATAATATAATCAAATATAGCCTTACCAAGGTAATAATACTGCCTAACCCGTATTGTAACGACCCGGATTTCGCCCGACCTGATCAATCGCTAAATCGACCAAGATCGCTCAAAACCCGAATACGTTAACTTTGGGAATACAACACATCAGAACAGATAACAACAAACTTTTATAAACATTATAATAATGTTACATCAGAGTACAGAATATCAGAGTACATTGATAAATAATACAGTTGAATATTTAATTACAACATAATTAATACAATGCAGCGGAATAATTAAATTAATCACAGTGGAAGACTATCAATGCTCTGGACACAGCTTTAAGCTTCAATCCAGAATCCTGCTCAATATCTGCAAAATAAGCTACTCGACTGCCCGTGTGGAAAAGAGGGCACCCGAGTTTGCAAAGTGAAACAAACTACGGGTCAGTCATGGGACTGGTGTGAGAAATCTTTATTTAACTTAACTAATAATGAGGCTAATCACAGGACCAGGCTGCTATCGTGGAACGGGTATACTCCACTGGATTGCCAGTGCACAAATAAAGTAAATCGTTAAAAACAACACAATGCTTCTTAGATAAATGAAACCATTATAAGACTCAGGTCCCATCACACAATGCAACGCGAGCCGGAGGATAGAGTTTTACCTTATAATGGTAAAAATGCTTGATACGATAAAAACGGTTTTGACATTATTATTAGTGTATATATGTTTTAAAAACATTTCAATCATAATGTATTAATCATAGACGGCATAGCACCCCATCCTACTATGTCGCCATATATAGGTATACAATCAAAACCGCAGGATGTCGTATTGGATGTTGGATTTCCATCAAGAGTCAAGGGTAGGAACGATCTCCTTACCGATTCAAGACACTCTAGCAATGTCTCAGGATTCAGACACTGGCGAACCCTTGGATCTTGCAGGGCCGGTCCCCCAGTAGTGCAATGGGTTGGATTAGTTATGCCTGAACACAGGCTTTCCGATCCTATTGGACCTATAAATTGGCCATTGCGGCTAATAAAATCCAAGGCGCCTCAAAATCCATCAACCACATAAGTAAAATGCTGGGCCGTATTAAACCCAAACACCACTTCTAGCTAGAAAGAAACGTGTGCACTCCCTGCGTTCCCTTGCTCCGTTTTTGACTCTACCGGGGTGTGAGGCTCGTGAAGCAACGAAATACACAAAGCTATGCCTAAATAGGCTATGCTTTGATCATCATCCACAAGGCTCTGCTTTTCAACAAAAGCCTTGATCAATTGCATCTTGGCATGCCACATTGACAGTCCACACCATGCGATCGATAACTATTAATATATAACCTCTGAGCTCATGCGTCTTAGAGAAGGGTGTTAAGCAAGAGAATAAATTATCCGCCACCAACAGATATATATTAAATAGAAAACAATTTACATGGACTGAAATCCAATGTCAGAAACACATCCATTTACAAGTCCGTTTTGGGTCTGAACGAAACCGGAGGCACCTTATACCTCGCATATCCAAACAATCAACAATACGTCGGGACAACTACCACTGGAACCTTTTCAAGGTAGCAAATCCAATCAAAGGCATCAGTAGTCCTCATCTATTCGATGTGAAGATCGCCGGTCTTCAACCACCGTCTTCATCTTCGACTTTTAATCGTCATAATAATTATTCAGAATGGGTTAAACCCGGTCATTCCGAATAACTCGCGTATTTTTATAATTAAAAATCAATTGTTATAAGGATACATCAAACGCCTCTTTCCAATTCAGAATATTCTTTAAATAAAATATTCATAATATTAGGGAAAGGTTCCCATTAATTTTATCGAAGATAAAATCTTTTAAATTTATTCTTAAATCTTATTTTCAAAGATTTGTTAAAATTCCAATTCAGTTTTAATATCAAAAATCGCTACTTTACAATTATTCCAATTTAAGGAATAAATCTTATTTTTAACTGGGTTAAAGAATCAATGTCAATCAAAAACATTATTTACGATAAACCCAAAATCATTAAATAAATATAAATTGAAATACCAATAATCTTAGTTGAAAGATTTATTCTTTATTTATAAGAAATTCTTTGTTAAAAAAAATATTCTTTATATAAAGGATATTATGAATCGGAAAGCAACTCAATCATTTACCATATAACTTTGGTTATATGGATTTCATACATCGTATGTAAATGACAATAATAATAAATAATCATCAAACCATCCATTCAACATCCAAAGTGAAGTTCACAACTGTGTGAGCATTAAAATGAAATGATAACGCTCATCGCAACCTGTCAATCTATCGATTGACATACGAATAAATATTGGGACAAGTGTATATCAATTAACATCCCAATACCCGTGTGGGGTTTTCAGCCAACAACAGTACATATAAATAAATATTTGGTTAATGAATTCAACCAACTTTGATACTACCAACATGTTGATAATGATGGACAAAATGATATTTTATTCCTAATGTTGAAAATAAAATATATATATTTGACTTGCATAATTTCTTTTACATTTCTAATATATAATAGAATGTACTTTTTTTTATATGACATTATTGTGGATGACAAATAAAAGATAATTTTCATTTTACTTTATTTGTATATAATTATTTTCAGTTTGAACACATAAAAGAAATAATCTCATCGGTATATGTTTTTCAATGTATAACCTAACATCTAAAAATGTTTAATTTAAATTGCATACAAATCCTAATGTGTGCATTAGCATATAAAAATGTTACTTTAACTCAACTACAAATTCTAATGTATGTTTGACCAATACTACGATTCTTATATTTGAATAAAAATTCTAATGTAAGTTTGCAAATAAAAATGATTTTTGTATTTGCATATAAATTCTATCGTACGTCATGCAAATAAAGATGATTATTTTATTGCATATAAATTCTATCGTATGTCATGCAAATAAAGATGATTATTTTATTTGCATATAAATTCTATGGTATGTCATGCAAATAAAGATGACTATTTTATTTGCATATAAATTCTATCGCATGTCATGCAAATAAAGATGACTATTTTATTTGCATATAAATTCTATCGTATGTCATGCAAATAAAGATGATTATTTTATTGCATATAAATTATATCGTATGTCATGCAAATAAAGATGACTATTTTATTTGCATATAAATTCTATCGTACGTCATGCAAATAAAGATGATTATTTTATTTGCATATAAATTCTGTCATATGTCATGCAAATAAAGATGATTATTTTATTGCATATAAATTCTATCGTATGTCATGCAAATAAAGATGACTATTTTATTTGCATATAAATTCTATCGTATGTCATGCAAATAAAGATGACTATTTTATTTGCATATAAATTCTATCTCAACAAAGTGTATAAGGAGTTCCATCTTGCTGATAATTCTATTTTATCACAATGGATATTTCTATGGTAACACAACCTATTACACAAAAACGCTATTTGTGTTTAAGTTTTTCATTCAACAAAAATGTAAATTTTTGTCTTAATTCAAATCTAATTAAACTAAGGTAATTTTTTGTTCAACAAAAATGTGTATTTTGATTCAACTAGTCTTATCTTGACAAAAATATATAATTTGTAACGACCCAGCGGTTTTCGGCCCAGAAAATCGATATAAATACCTTTACCGTATCTTATACCGATCCTCCAAACACCGAAACACTGGAGCGTCTAGAAAGAAGTTAGAGGGTGAGAAAAGAAAGAAAGAAATATTAGGATAGAAGGAGAAGAAGTATCAACACAACACAGAGTCTCACATCGCAGCGGGACAAAATATAATACAGGAAATAATCTTTATTGAGGGCTTTCGAAAATACTTACAATATCAGAGTACAACACACATCTGGACAGTTTTGATAATCTGTCCTTATATACAACACAGCGGAATAATATCATACGTCTGAACTTTTCTGGCCCGTCTCTTCACAGCTTCCGAACCTGAACCTGTACACTCCGGGCTAACCCGAGCATTTACAAAACACCGGGTCAGTCTGGTGAACCAGAGTGAGATAAACTCGCACAGCATTAAGGATAAATCATCCAATCATGATTTTTAAAGTTCGAAATCTTTTCAAAAGAAAAGGATAATCGTAAGACCGAATCCACACATAAACACGGACGATTTTTACCTTACGATAACCCAAAACACTTTGGAAATCATATATTATCTGATATTATAATAATGTCTAATCACAAGTAATTAAAATCTAGTAGAACGCTTGCATCTCACGCTCTACATATATAATATACAATCAAACTCGCAGGCACTTATTGGAGATTGGATTCCAACTTGACAAGGTATGGGACCACCTTCCGCACGTGTATCTCTAGAGGCGAATACACTGGGTTCAACAAGAACGTCTTGCAACCCGGCCCTCACATGACCGACCACTCATTTCGCTTGAGTGTATCGAATGTATATCACCGACGGTTGGACTCAAACCACCGTCTCCCGATAAGGGACAGCATCGAACATAGATTAAGAAGCAATAGGAATTTCTCTAGATAGGTGATCATACATCCTAATGGGAGCGACCCACATAGCCATGCTGCCTGCCCGATTTTTGTCATTTCCCGGTTGATGAAGCTTGAGGTCAGAACACATCTGGTCATCATACACTTTGAATGCCACATCGTCAGATCCGCCAGATCACACTTGATTGACGTCCACAAACATACTCTAGCTATCTGGCTAGAGAATAACCATTTCTCCGCCATCAACTATGGTACGTTTGGAGAAATCAACGCATGCAAACCCTTTTGGAAATACTCTGTCAGACATCCGTCCATACAAGTCATCCAGGAACAGGATGAACCGAAGGTACTCTCCTACCGCATCCAAAATAGCAATCACCCCATGGATCAATAGCGATAGCCCTTGCAATCCACAGATCCCAACCACGACAGAACCCCAGTATATCTCTGGCGCGAATCAGAGATTGTAAGTGGTCCTTCCGCTTAATGAAGATCTATGGTCTTCAATGCTCCATCTCGATCATCTTTCGATCTCTTCACGTCTTGTTGGCCGGAATGGTTTTCGAATATTAATTTGATCCCGGTCTTTCCATACCAACAATCGTATTGGTCAAACTTCGATAGTCGGTGATTTAACTATCGAATAACAATAGTGTGAACACAACACTTGGCACAACTCGACCACTTTTAAAATATACTCAACGATATAAAACAATTTTTCTCTGACTAACTCTGCTTGAATTACTTTGATTGGTTAACTTCACTTAACTCACTCGACTTATTTAACTCGATTAACTTGACATGATTACTCTTAATCGATTCATCTATATTTGACTTAACTCCATTTACTTGACTCTAGATTGCAGCGATCACAATGGTTACGCCCGATTCCCTCAGGAAACATCCGACCGCCGTAGGCTGTCTGCAGCCCTGCGAATTACGCTAGCAGTCGTACGCAATGGAAACTTCCCTAGATAACTTGATTCGTTTATCTCTAACTATTTCGATCAATTCTAATTGACTAACAAATGGTTGCTGTAGTTTGAAAACAACATTTTCATCTCTTTTGAACTCATGTCGTAATATTATTTAATTTCCAAAACCTTGCGTCAGAGTTTGATATTCTCGTATAGGATAAGACCAATCTCAATACTTCACTCGATCTAAACCAATACTATACCTTGATAATAATGAAGCCCATCAAGTTGGGGTATTTTAGTTACCTCTCAGACCTTGATTGACCCGTTCTTACCTCAGAATAACATTAGTTCGTCCACTAACCTCAAAAAGCCCCTTTGCCCTTTGGGTTTCAATTTGGTTTTTAAACCCACCCCTTATATTTGAAACTTCGTTCAAAATCTTTTACTTAATTCTTTATTTAAGTAAACATCCTTTTAAAACACCACTTAAATTTTCGGATATTCTTTCATTTATAAACCCTTGACTTATCATGTCAAATCCTCGCCAAATGGTTTTATTCCATCTACCTAGACATTCTATAATAAACCCTTATCGCCTCTTTGGCTAAACTCATCGTCAGTTGGTCACTTGTTAATTTGATTCCCATTTATCAAACCTCGTTTGAAACTTGGATTTTACTATCTCCTTATTAAAATTCTTACTTGGCATTAAATTGACTTCACTACTTCAAATCATTTTAAATTAAAGAATAAATTTGCTTTGGCCACTACTACATTAAAACATAGTTAACTTTAACCTTAACCAAAAATAGCATTGTCATCATGTTTACATGCTTACTCAATAATAATCCAGGTTATTCACAATGACTAATTCACTTATTCCTTTAGATTATAGTTAATCAAAGATTAACTAATATCCAACACTATTCGTTAAACTTTAACGAATATCTAAACCGATATTTATTTCCTTTGTCCATTTTACTCGAAATGGTGAATTTTACCAATCATACACATCAGTTAACTATTAACTGGATTCCAATTGTCATTTCCCTTTTCTTAAATAAATTAATTAACTTGATTAATTAAAGTCACTTTTAATTGTTTGAAAACAATTATTTTCCTTTTTACTAACCCCTGGAAAATTCTTGATTTCTGCTTCCCAACTGATCTAAATTATTTAATTTAGTTCTCTTACTAACTCGATTAAAAATATTTATTTGTGAATCCTCAATTTAAAATCCCATACAAAATAAATTGAAACTTTAATTCAGTTATAAATGAATTTATAACTTTTAAAATACATCGATTCACCTGACGGGTCAAATGACGTTAAAATCTCACATTTGGGCTTTTACTGCCAATTATCAAATCAACTAACATCCAATTCAAACAATTCCAATAATTTCCATACACGTTTATAAACGTGATCAATCCAAGGAGTTACTTTGTTATGGGTCATCCCCAACAGTAGGTATTTCTAAATTTAAACAATTCGATGATCAACAATATATATATCTAACAGTCAACCATTAACAATCAGAACACGCAAAATAAATTACCCAGTTTATATAAAATATAAACGAGGAGGCTGAGAGAGTTTAACTCACCTGTATTTGATTTTCAGTCAACAGTCTGGTTTTTGTCGAATTAAACTGACATTTAATTTGAATAGAAATTCCAGTCACTTCAGATCCGAATTTGCTCCGCTCTATCTCGAAGTACCCGTCTCCACGGTTCCAACGCAACTGACCGTGCCTGAATCCGGGGTCGTATGAGTGAGAAAACATATTACGAACTTTATAAATTAATTAAATTAAAACATGGATTATATATTTAATTTTAAAGTGGGCTTACCTCTTGATTACCGGCCCAACTAAAAGGACCCGACCCGCTTCCCATTAAAACCCCATTCCATCGTAACCCTCCCATTCATTTAGCCGCCTCCACGAAAATTGATCCCAAAACCAAAAATTAAAAACCCTAATCCCCCTTTTAATCATCAAAATCTGAAATCGATGCCATCGTACCCCCTTCCAGCCTTCGATCCGCCTTCTCCCCTTCCAGTGATCGGCCCGAACCCACAACAACCTCTCAGTGCTCCCTCGTTCGAATCGCAATCCTCTAAAACGACGAGCCAACTCGAAACCCTCCCATGAACGAAGCGGTTCTCTCATATTAAGCTAAGTATTTTTTCTATTTCGATTTCAGATAGATTTGCTTTGATTTATTGTTGTTCCGAAACTGTTTTCCTGTGTTGTTCGAATGGATGAATGAACCCCTGTTGTATATATAGTTGCGGTTTTGGTTTGGGATAAAATCACTGTCTATCACCGTATACGAGTTGTTATTTCAACCCAGATTCAAATCTTAGGTTAGATTATAGTTCGGATTTCCTATATGATTTTCAGATCGGTTGAAATGGACTTTGATTTGAACTGATCAATGACAGTGAACGGTGCATTGTAAATTTCAAAGATTTGTGCTGTTTTTGAGGTAGATATTGTGTATGTCCTGATATGAATTCGATCTTGAAAATATACGTATTACTGTGTTAAATTAGCCTAGGCTCATGGCTACGAAATGTGCAAATCAAATTCAGATTCGAATAGTATTGTCGAATCGAGTTGGGTTTTCCCATGTAGGTAAACAGTAATTTAAAAATGGATTTATTGTATCTTCTTTTCTGTTTTGATCTATCTTGCTACAGATTGATGTATATGAATATATATACACATATTCTACTATTCATTGAATTGTTTAATCGGCCAGAGATGTACATCTGCTTTGCATTTTACATTCCTAGCTGTTTATAGCTGTTCACTTAGCCATATGGATTTTTATTTGGTTTTCTTTTTCCTGTCTTGTTCATGATCTTTTGTTTGGATTTGTGTGTTCGAGATGGATTTTATACACATGTATGCATAATACTTAGAAGTTCTGTCTGGCTTGTGTTAAAAGATATACAGATTTTTCATTACCATAGCATGTGCATTGTACTGATGGCATTTAATGTATGAATATAGGATCTAGATTAGCTGTTCAGCTATATTTTCAGATTTCAGATTTTCTTAGATCTGTTTTTCCTAGCTATTACTTTTTCCTGTTTGAGCAGTCTGTTTGTATTGTCTAGATTAATGTAGATACTGAATTGTTTTATCAAATCAAAAGATTTGAACTATATTGTTAGGTCTGGTGTGTGCATATTTGGGTTCTGCGCCATGTACATCTTTTTAGATTCTCCAACCATGTTTTCCTTAGCTGTTCTTTTCACTTTTTCCTTTTCTATTTCACTACTTGTCATGAGATTTTTCCCTTTTAATGGGTTTTTATCTTCTTCTCGCAGATCAAGGTTGATCGAGACAGATGGATTCGCTGTTTTAGAAGGATGGCCATGCAGACATTGATTTGCAAATGTTGATTTTTTTTCCCTTTTTTCTTTCTTTTCTTTCTTTGTTTGTTGTATTCTTGAACATGTATATAGATTTAGTGTTCAGGTGCAAATCTTGTATAGATTTATGCAAGTTGTCTTCTTGTATCAATATACTCAATTGTTTATTGTATTGTGTATATATACATTACTGTGCTGTTTTTTTTTATATTTTAAATTCTATGTTTGATTTCCAAAGTGTATGGCAGCATGTATCTTGTGTCAACCTGATTTATATATACCAGATGGACCGTTGATACGATATGTTCATGTGGCACTTGTTAATTCCTTATTCATACACTACATATTCGTCTTGCTGTTTGAGGTTGTTGTCGTTTGATTTTAGTAAAAATTTCAATTACATAAAAACAGGTTTCGAGATATAACTTTAATGATAACGGATTATCATATATATATATATATATATATATATTCAACTAGAATTGTATAAAATATCAAAATATACCAGTTCAGCTTTTAATCTCAACATATAGATATTCTAAATTAAAACGATAATAAAAATATTTAAAACCCCTTTTAACTTTAATTAAATAAATTCGATAAAAATCCATTATATTTCAAATAAAATATACAAAATTATTTAAATATTCGAATTTAAATAACCGAAAAATTCGGGACATTACATTCTTCCCCCCTTAAAATAATTTCGTCCTCGAAATTGCAAAGTTAGAAGAATGTTTTGAATCATATTATTTTAAAACTCTTACGTTTTGAATTAGATTCAAAATAAATTCAAACTCTAAATTTTTTCGAGAGTTCAGCCAATACCTCCCCTGCATGGCTCGATCGGTACAACTACCACTGCCATTCTGGGCCTCAACTTCTTCGTAAAGAAATTTAAAATTCAAAATCCAACCGGCTACCCAATCAGGGTATAAAATTAATCGCTTAATCCATAATATTAAGGTTTACCTTTTTGTTGACGTTTCAACTCAAATTCCAATTTCCAATACGTATCAAGTGACTGCTCATCGTCTGCATTCTCAGTCTGTATAACCAGATTATCTCCACAACCTCCAGGATTCTGCATTTATTCCACTTATAATGTAAATAATAATTCTGTTTTCACTTCACACCCAATCTTGTTTCTAATCCACTGCATCGGGATTTATCTCCTTGCTTTCCCTTTATATAGTTTCTGGTAAAATTCACTTAACCAGGTTCAGCTTCACTTTCATATCTGATTCAATCGACGAATTCAAATTTGATTTCAAATCATATCTATCAGAACAAACAACCAAACACCCAACATTATTATAGAAAATAAATTACTTTTTCCTATATAAAAATATATCTTGGGAAAAATTATTTCATTTACCTTCTTTACAAAACAATATTGTATTCCTTATCAGTTCAACGCTTTTCAACACTTGAACCGACCAAACAACACAATACAAAACAATTGTATATGAAATTTACAAATACGCTCTCATATACATGTACACTCAAACTCGATCTAGGGTGTTGCTAACCCCATCTCTATCGAGTTATACCACAGAGCCAAGGTTATTACTAAACCAATAGCTCTGATACCACTGTAACAACCCAGCGGTTTTCGGCCCAGAAAATCGATATAAATACCTTTACCGTATCTTATACCGATCCTCCAAACACCGAAACACTGGAGCGTCTAGAAAGAAGTTAGAGGGTGAGAAAAGAAAGAAAGAAATATTAGGATAGAAGGAGAAGAAGTATCAACACAACACAGAGTCTCACATCGCAGCGGGACAAAATATAATACAGGAAATAATCTTTATTGAGGGCTTTCGAAAATACTTACAATATCAGAGTACAACACACATCTGGACAGTTTTGATAATCTGTCCTTATATACAACACAGCGGAATAATATCATACGTCTGAACTTTTCTGGCCCGTCTCTTCACAGCTTCCGAACCTAAACCTGTACACTCCGGGCTAACCCGAGCATTTACAAAACACCGGGTCAGTCTGGTGAACCAGAGTGAGATAAACTCGCACAGCATTAAGGATAAATCATCCAATCATGATTTTTAAAGTTCGAAATCTTTTCAAAAGAAAAGGATAATCGTAAGACCGAATCCACACATAAACACGGACGGTTTTTACCTTACGATAACCCAAAACACTTTGGAAATCATATATTATCTGATATTATAATAATGTCTAATCACAAGTAATTAAAATCTAGTAGAACGCTTGCATCTCACGCTCTACATATATAATATACAATCAAACTCGCAGGCACTTATTGGAGATTGGATTCCAACTTGACAAGGTATGGGACCACCTTCCGCACGTGTATCTCTAGAGGCGAATACACTGGGTTCAACAAGAACGTCTTGCAACCCGGCCCTCACATGACCGACCACTCATTTCGCTTGAGTGTATCGAATGTATTTCACCGACGGTTGGACTCAAACCACCGTCTCCCGATAAGGGACAGCATCGAACATAGATTAAGAAGCAATAGGAATTTCACTAGATAGGTGATCATACATCCTAATGGGAGCGACCCACATAGCCATGCTGCCTGCCCGATTTTTGTCATTTCCCGGTTGATGAAGCTTGAGGTCAGAACACATCTGGTCATCATACACTTTGAATGCCACATCGTCAGATCCGCCAGATCACACTTGATTGACGTCCACAAACATACTCTAGCTATCTGGCTAGAGAATAACCATTTCTCCGCCATCAACTATGGTACGTTTGGAGAAATCAACGCATGCAAACCCTTTTGGAAATACTCTGTCAGACATCCGTCCATACAAGTCATCCAGGAACAGGATGAACCGAAGGTACTCTCCTACCGCATCCAAAATAGGAATCACCCCATGGATCAATAGCGATAGCCCTTGCAATCCACAGATCCCAACCACGACAGAACCCCAGTATATCTCTGGCGCGAATCAGAGATTGTAAGTGGTCCTTCCGCTTAATGAAGATCTATGGTCTTCAATGCTCCATCTCGATCATCTTTCGATCTCTTCACGTCTTGTTGGCCGGAATGGTTTTCGAATATTAATTCGATCCCGGTCTTTCCATACCAACAATCGTATTGGTCAAACTTCGATAGTCGGTGATTTAACTATCGAATAACAATAGTGTGAACACAACACTTGGCACAACTCGACCACTTTTAAAATATACTCAACGATATAAAACAATTTTTCTCTGACTAACTCTGCTTGAATTACTTTGATTGGTTAACTTCACTTAACTCACTCGACTTATTTAACTCGATTAACTTGACATGATTACTCTTAATCGATTCATCTATATTTGACTTAACTCCATTTACTCGACTCTAGATTGCAGCGATCACAATGGTTACGCCCGATTCCCTCAGGAAACATCCGACCGCCGTAGGCTGTCTGCAGCCCTGCGAATTACGCTAGCAGTCGTACGCAATGGAAACTTCCCTAGATAACTTGATTCGTTTATCTCTAACTATTTCGATCAATTCTAATTGACTAACAAATGGTTGCTGTAGTTTGAAAACAACATTTTCATCTCTTTTGAACTCATGTCGTAATATTATTTAATTTCCAAAACCTTGCGTTAGAGTTTGATATTCTCGTATAGGATAAGACCAATCTCAATACTTCACTCGATCTAAACCAATACTATACCTTGATAATAATGAAGCCCATCAAGTTGGGGTATTTTAGTTACCTCTCAGACCTTGATTGACCCGTTCTTACCTCAGAATAACATTAGTTCGTCCACTAACCTCAAAAAGCCCCTTTGCCCTTTGGGTTTCAATTTGGTTTTTAAACCCACCCCTTATATTTGAAACTTCGTTCAAAATCTTTTACTTAATTCTTTATTTAAGTAAACATCCTTTTAAAACACCACTTAAATTTTCGGATATTCTTTCATTTATAAACCCTTGACTTATCATGTCAAATCCTCGCCAAATGGTTTTATTCCATCTACCTAGACATTCTATAATAAACCCTTATCGCCTCTTTGGCTAAACTCATCGTCAGTTGGTCACTTGTTAATTTGATTCCCATTTATCAAACCTCGTTTGAAACTTGGATTTTACTATCTCCTTATTAAAATTCTTACTTGGCATTAAATTGACTTCACTACTTCAAATCATTTTAAATTAAAGAATAAATTTGCTTTGGCCACTACTACATTAAAACATAGTTAACTTTAACCTTAACCAAAAATAGCATTGTCATCATGTTTACATGCTTACTCAATAATAATCCAGGTTATTCACAATGACTAATTCACTTATTCCTTTAGATTATAGTTAATCAAAGATTAACTAATATCCAACACTATTCGTTAAACTTTAACGAATATCTAAACCGATATTTATTTCCTTCGTCCATTTTACTCGAAATGGTGAATTTTACCAATCATACACATCAGTTAACTATTAACTGGATTCCAATTGTCATTTCCCTTTTCTTAAATAAATTAATTAACTTGATTAATTAAAGTCACTTTTAATTGTTTGAAAACAATTATTTTCCTTTTTACTAACCCCTGGAAAATTCTTGATTTCTGCTTCCCAACTGATCTAAATTATTTAATTTAGTTCTCTTACTAACTCGATTAAAAATATTTATTTGTGAATCCTCAATTTAAAATCCCATACAAAATAAATTGAAACTTTAATTCAGTTATAAATGAATTTATAACTTTTAAAATACATCGATTCACCTGACGGGTCAAATGACGTTAAAATCTCACATTTGGCCTTTTACTGCCAATTATCAAATCAACTAACATCCAATTCAAACAATTCCAATAATTTCCATACACGTTTATAAACGTGATCAATCCAAGGAGTTACTTTGTTATGGGTCATCCCCAACAGTAGGTATTTCTAAATTTAAACAATTCGATGATCAACAATATATATATCTAACAGTCAACCATTAACAATCAGAACACGCAAAATAAATTACCCAGTTTATATAAAATATAAACGAGGAGGCTGAGTGAGTTTAACTCACCTGTATTTGATTTTCAGTCAACAGTCTGGTTTTTGTCGAATTAAACTGACATTTAATTTGAATAGAAATTCCAGTCACTTCAGATCCGAATTTGCTCCGCTCTATCTCGAAGTACCCGTCTCCACGGTTCCAACGCAACTGACCGTGCCTGAATCCGGGGTCGTATGAGTGAGAAAACATATTACGAACTTTATAAATTAATTAAATTAAAACATGGATTATATATTTAATTTTAAAGTGGGCTTACCTCTTGATTACCGGCCCAACTAAAAGGACCCGACCCGCTTCCCATTAAAACCCCATTCCATCGTAACCCTCCCATTCATTTAGCCGCCTCCACGAAAATTGATCCCAAAACCAAAAATTAAAAACCCTAATCCCCCTTTTAATCATCAAAATCTGAAATCGATGCCATCGTACCCCCTTCCAGCCTTCGATCCGCCTTCTCCCCTTCCAGTGATCGGCCCGAACCCACAACAACCTCTCAGTGCTCCCTCGTTCGAATCGCAATCCTCTAAAACGACGAGCCAACTCGAAACCCTCCCATGAACGAAGCGGTTCTCTCATATTAAGCTAAGTATTTTTTCTATTTCGATTTCAGATAGATTTGCTTTGATTTATTGTTGTTCCGAAACTGTTTTCCTGTGTTGTTCGAATGGATGAATGAACCCCTGTTGTATTTATAGTTGCGGTTTTGGTTTGGGATAAAATCACTGTCTATCACCGTATACGAGTTGTTATTTCAACCCAGATTCAAATCTTAGGTTAGATTATAGTTCGGATTTCCTATATGATTTTCAGATCGGTTGAAATGGACTTTGATTTGAACTGATCAATGACAGTGAACGGTGCATTGTAAATTTCAAAGATTTGTGCTGTTTTTGAGGTAGATATTGTGTATGTCCTGATATGAATTCGATCTTGAAAATATACGTATTACTGTGTTAAATTAGCCTAGGCTCATGGCTACGAAATGTGCAAATCAAATTCAGATTCGAATAGTATTGTCGAATCGAGTTGGGTTTTCCCATGCAGGTAAACAGTAATTTAAAAATGGATTTATTGTATCTTCTTTTCTGTTTTGATCTATCTTGCTACAGATTGATGTATATGAATATATATACACATATTCTACTATTCATTGAATTGTTTAATCGGCCAGAGATGTACATCTGCTTTGCATTTTACATTCCTAGCTGTTTATAGCTGTTCACTTAGCCATATGGATTTTTATTTGGTTTTCTTTTTCCTGTCTTGTTCATGATCTTTTGTTTGGATTTGTGTGTTCGAGATGGATTTTATACACATGTATGCATAATACTTAGAAGTTCTGTCTGGCTTGTGTTAAAAGATATACAGATTTTTCATTACCATAGCATGTGCATTGTACTGATGGCATTTAATGTATGAATATAGGATCTAGATTAGCTGTTCAGCTATATTTTCAGATTTCAGATTTTCTTAGATCTGTTTTTCCTAGCTATTACTTTTTCCTGTTTGAGCAGTCTGTTTGTATTGTCTAGATTAATGTAGATACTGAATTGTTTTATCAAATCAAAAGATTTGAACTATATTGTTAGGTCTGGTGTGTGCATATTTGGGTTCTGCGCCATGTACATCTTTTTAGATTCTCCAACCATGTTTTCCTTAGCTGTTCTTTTCACTTTTTCCTTTTCTATTTCACTACTTGTCATGAGATTTTTCCCTTTTAATGGGTTTTTATCTTCTTCTCGCAGATCAAGGTTGATCGAGACAGATGGATTCGCTGTTTTAGAAGGATGGCCATGCAGACATTGATTTGCAAATGTTGATTTTTTCCCTTTTTTCTTTCTTTTCTTTCTTTGTTTGTTGTATTCTTGAACATGTATATAGATTTAGTGTTCAGGTGCAAATCTTGTATAGATTTATGCAAGTTGTCTTCTTGTATCAATATACTCAATTGTTTATTGTATTGTATATATATACATTACTGTGCTGTTTTTTTTTATATTTTAAATTCTATGTTTGATTTCCAAAGTGTATGGCAGCATGTATCTTGTGTCGACCTGATTTATATATACCAGATGGACCGTTGATACGATATGTTCATGTGGCACTTGTTAATTCCTTATTCATACACTGCATATTCGTCTTGCTGTTTGAGGTTGTTGTCGTTTGATTTTAGTAAAAATTTCAATTACATAAAAACAGGTTTCGAGATATAACTTTAATGATAACGGATTATCATATATATATATATATATATATATATATATATATATATATATATTCAACTAGAATTGTATAAAATATCAAAATATACCAGTTCAGCTTTTAATCTCAACATATAGATATTCTAAATTAAAACGATAATAAAAATATTTAAAACCCCTTTTAACTTTAATTAAATAAATTCGATAAAAATCCATTATATTTCAAATAAAATATACAAAATTATTTAAATATTCGAATTTAAATAACCGAAAAATTCGGGACATTACATAATTTGACCAAAAATATAAGGTTTGCTTTAACTAGTCTATTTTGACAAAATGAATATTTTAATTTAACTATTCTATTTCAACAAAACAACAAAGATAATGACTTTGGTTTGTTGACAAATCTAATTCAACAAAACAGTTATAAATGATGTGTTTGTTTTGTCAGATCTAATGCGACAAAAATGATAATGTTTTGATTAAACTAGTATAGTTTAACAAAAGTGACCAATTTGTTTTAACTATGATAAATTTGACAAAAGCAACAAAATAGTTTTAACTTCGGTAATTCGACAAAAGCGATAAAACAGATTTCAACTATTATAAATTGATAATTGTAACAAATTGAGTTTAATTGTTTTAATTTGATAAAAGTGAATATATTTTTTTCAACTTTTAAAAATGACAAAATTGAATAATTTTGTCTCATTCTATTTAAATGATAGAAATGTGTCTTTTTATTAATCAATTATAATGAACTAAAAATGCCTCATTCTTGTTTAACCAAAAATGCATCTTTTGTATTGCAACAAAATGACAAAATAAAACTTATCTTTCTATTTACTCTTTTTATTGAAGCTAAGATGACACTAAAAATGTATCTTTTTACTTCTAATCTTTTTATTTTAATCTATGATGAAAATAAAAACATTTTATTTAATCTAACAAAATTACAACAAAGATGAACTCACTTTATCATAATCCCTTTATTTTCTCTAGTTTAAAAGTAAAAATGATATTTTTAATCCTATTCTTTTATTTATATCTAAAATGTAATAAAAGTGTAACTTCTTAAACTATGCTTTTTATATGCATCTAAAAGGCAAATAAAAAGATGATATTTTAATTTATGATTTATTTGCATCAAAGAATGCAAATAAAAATACAACTTTTGTCTTCATGTTTTATTTGCATCAAAGAATGCAAATAAAATGCAACTTCTAATTCAAGGTTTTATTTGCATCTCAAATTGCAAATAAAAATATAGTTTTACTTCTAATGTTTTGTTTGCATCTAAAATTGCAAACAAAAATTTAGTTTTCCTTATTTCAATGCATATTTGCGTTAGAGAATGCAAATAAAAGAATATTTTATATTTCACTATATATTTGCATAAAAGAATGCAAATAAAATAACTTTTATATTTTTATGTATATTTGCATAAAAGGATGCAAATAAAAGAACATTTATATTTCTATGTATATATTTGCATAAAAGAATGAAAATAAAAGATCAATTATATTTCTATGTATATATTTGCATAAAAGAATGCAAATAAAAGATCAATTATATTTCTATGTATATTTGCATAAAAGGATGCAAATAAAAGATCAATTATATTTCTATGTATAATTGCATAAAGGATGCAAATAAAAGATTATTTTATATTTTTATGTATAATTGCATAAAGGATTGCAAATAAAAGAACATTTTATTTCATATGCATTAACGCTATACTAAAATATGATTTTTAGTTGAAACATAACGACGTTAAAAATATATTTATTTTTAATGTCAATTTAATACCAAATACATGTGATGACAACTAGTATTTTGGTGTCAATTAACATATCCAATTCAATATCTCAATATGTGAAATAAACTAAGTTTTGTTTCAACTAACATGATAATTTCATCTTTCAATACATGAAAATATCAAAGTTTCGGTTTCAACTAACATAACAATTACATCTTTCATGAATAAATAATATAATCTAAATTTTATTCTACATCCAAATCGAAACAAATCAATGAATCCATATTTCAATAATTTTAATTGTAGATTTAAATCTAACAAATATGAACATCACAATCACCAAAATTCACAAATAGTAAATTTCCATCACGAACATCACAACATGATTTATACTCATTCATTCATGAATTTTTTATTAGCGATAAATAATTAAATGATCAATTAATTATTTTAAAAACAGAAACCTCACCTTGGTATTTTGTCAGATCTATAAATCAAATTGATTCAGAATTTGTTCACAACAGTTCTGGAATGTTATGTTGTGTGTCGTCGTTCCAACATCACCAAAATCGTCAAGTTCTGAGTTGATTTGAATCAAAAATGAATTTTAATCATTTTAATTACAATTAACAACGTATTTAAAGTGTCACAAATCAATAAAACAGAATTTACAGTAAACCTCAGATTTGGTTCAAAACTTCAAATCGATATAACTTGAGCATCGGTGCACGGTTTCACGAACGGGAAGTTGGAGGTAGAAGGCCTTGGGGAGGCGCACGTGCTCCAGGAAGAGAGGGGGGTGCGGTGTAGCGTGGTGGGCCCGGCGGATGGAAGAAGGCGGCGTCTTTGTTAAGGTGATTCTCGAGCTACGTGTAGTTTTGGAGGATGAAACTTATATGGAATCGAAGAGGAAGAAGAGAGCTTGAAAAAGTTCTAAAGGAGTATGGTGTAATTTTGCTTGGAGGAGGAGAAATCAATGGAGGAAGGGAAGAAGGAAGAGGCGGCTGTGGGTTTGAGAGGATCGGGGAAAACGATGAAGTAATATTAGGGTTTTCTATTATTTATATTAAAATATTAATAAATGCTTTAATTTTACAAATAAACCCGTTAGTTCTAACTAACTCCAATTTCAGCCCAACGAAGGATGTTCCTAGGCAAATACTCCCATTATGGATCCAATGGGCTAGGTCCGGTCACCCCGTTCGATCGTCTCGGCCCACTTTTCTTTAAATTACAATATAAATCATTTAATTATTTAATTTGAACGTACATTTTAAATTATCGGGGCCATATACTGACTCTAAAAATTACAGAAAAATTATTTCTGGTTATGTTTTGACGATACGGTTCTAACAACACTAATTTCGTCGAATTCCGAGACCGTTTGAAAAATGGTCATTTTCTGGTCGATCAGATTTGACTGAAATTGACAAAACACGTTTTCTTTTGCTACGCTCACATATTAATTCGAAAAATTATGAAAATTGAAACCTTAAAATAATTTGATATTCCGGTTCCAACAAAAGTGGTTTTGTCGAAAACGGAGGTCGTTTGAAAAATGACTATTTTTAATATTCAAATATATATAAATTCTACAGCGACTATTCTGAAAATTAAACTGGGCATAACTTTTGATTCCCGCTATGAAATTTCAATTTTTTGGATTCGTTGGAAAGGTATTTTTAAATAGATTCTAATATTTTTTGTTTCACTAAAATCCGCTAAATTTTGAATCCGATACATTCGGTCAAAGTTCAAGTTTGACTTTTCAAACTACCGCGCTATTTCTAACTCCTTTTATAAATAAAATTAAAATTTTCGTTCTAACTTCGATTTAGATATATTTTTAATCATTATTATTTGAAATAAATTATTTTGACTATTAAAATTCCATTAAAATTTCTAAAATAAATTTTTTAAATTAGTTCAGAATTTGCGGGTTGTTACAATCTCCCCCAATTAAAATCTTTTCGTCCTCGAAAAGGAACGAGGCTAAAAGTCGTTAAATTAACCAACTCAACGTTTAATTTTAATCAATTTTCAGTTCAGTTCAATATTTGTTCAATTTATCATTCTTTTATATATTGGTTCAATTAGTTAAACTAATTATCAAACATCACAACCATCAATCAATTAGGTGATTAACTTTTCAAATATATATAACTTTTATATATAGTCAAAAGATCATATTTTTAGTGAAAATCACAGCGATAGACCCTACCTAGTTTTGGTTCTCACACCAGTCAATGGAAATATATAGATATACCACTTTCTAAACTTGGACATAAATTCTGATGATGTTTCGAACCACCATCAGAACATCTCCGGGCGACTAAAGTGTGATTCTATATCTATCTAGTATATTTGAGGTTTAGAATACACGCTAGCTAGGCGTACATGCAAAATCTTTATATACTCGATTGTCCAAAATAAAATAAAATAATATATTCAAATACGTATAATAAGATTTTAAATTTTCAAAATTAATTTGTTTGCATTTTTAATTTTAAAAATAAATACTCTTCACACTCGTTCAAGGGTACTACTGATCCCATCTCCAATGAGTTGTTCTTATTGGATATTACTAATCCAATCTCAGATGAGTCTTTTGTTCAGTTCTAACGAGTTGTACCTAAAAGATTTGAGCTAACCAAAGCTCTGATACCAACTATAACGACCCGGATTTCGCCAGACCCGATCAATCGCTAAATCGACCAAGACCGCTCAAAACCCGAATACGTTAACTTTGGGAATACAACACATCAGAACAGATAACAACAAACTTTTATAAACATTATAATAATGTTACATCAGAGTACAGAATATCAGAGTACATTGATAAATAATACAGCGGAATATTTAATTACAGCATAATTAATACAATGCAGCGGAATAATTAAATTAATCACAGTGGAAGACTATCAATGCTCTGGACACAGCTTTAAGCTTCGATCCAGAATCCTGCTCAATATCTGCAAAATAAGCTACTCGACTGCCCATGTGGAAAAGAGGGCACCCGAGTTTGCAAAGTGAAACAAACTACGGGTCAGTCATGGGACTGGTGTGAGAAATCTTGATTTAACTTAACTAATAGGGAGGCTAATCACAGGACCACGCCACTATCGTGGAACGGGTTTACTCCATTGGATTGCCAGTGCATAAATAAAGTAAATCATTAAAAACAACGCAATGTTTTTTAGAAAAATGAAACCATTATAAGACTCAGGTCCCATCACACAATGCAACGCAAGCCGGAGGATAGAGTTTTACCTTATAATGGTCAAAACTTCTTGATTCGATAAAAACGGATTTGATATTATTAGTGTATATATGTTTTAAAAACATTTCAATCATAATGTATTAATCATAGACGGCATAGCACCCCATCCTACTATGTCGCCATATATAGGTATACAATCAAAACCGCAAGATGTCGTATTGAAGGTTGGATTTCCATCAAGAGTCAAGGCTAGGAACGATCTCTTTACCGATTCGAGACACTCTAGCAATTTCTCAGGATTCGGACGCTGGCGAACCCTTGGATCCTGCAGGGCCAGTCCCCCAATAGTGCAATGGGTTGGATTAGTTATGCCTGAACACAGGCTTCCCGATCCTATTGGACCTATAAATTGGCCATTGCGGCCAATAAAATCCGAGGCGCCTCAAAATCTATCAACCACATAAGTAAAATGTCGGGCCGTGTTAAACCCAAACACCACTTCTAGCTAGAAAGAAACGTGTGCACTCCTTGCGTTCCCTTGCTCCGTTTTTGACTCTACCGGGGTGTGAGGCTCGCGAAGCAACGAAATACACAAAGATATGCCTAAATAGGCTATGCCTTGATCATCATCCACAAGGCTCTGCTTTTCAACAAAAGCCTTGATCAATTACATCTTGGCATGCCACATTGACAATCCACACCATGCGATCGATAACTACTAATATATAACCTCTGAGCTCATGCGTCTCAAAGAAGGGTGTTAAGCAAGAGAATAAATTCTCCGCCACCAACAGATACATATTAAATAGAAACCAATTTACATGGAATGAAATCCAATGTCAGACACACATCCATTTACAAGTCCGTTCTGGGTCCGAACGAAACCGGAGGCACCTTATACCTCGCATATCCGAACGATCAACAATACGTCCGGACAACTACCACTGGAACCTTTTCAAGGTAGCAACTCCAATCAAAGGCATTAGTAGTCCTCATCCATTCGATGTGAAGATCGTCGGTCTTCAACCACCGTCTTCATCTTCGACTTTTAATCGTCGTAGTAATTATTCAGAATGGGTTAAACCCGGTCATTCCGAATAACTCGCGTATTTTTATAATTAAAAATCAAGTGTTATAAGGATACATCCAACGCCTCTTTCTAATTCAGAATATTCTTTAAATAAAATATTCATAATATTAGGGAAAGGTTCCCATTTGTTTTATCAAAGATAAAATCTTTTAAATTTATTCTTGAATCTTATTTTCAAAGATTTGTTAAAATTCCAATTCAGTTTTACTATCAAAAATCACTACTTCACAATTATTCCAATTTAAGGAATAAATATTATTTTTAACTGGGTTAAAGAATCAATGTCATTTAAAAACATTGTTCACGATAAACCCAAAATCATTTTCCCAATAAATAAATATAAATTGAAATACCAATAATCTTAGTTGAAAGATTTATTCTTTATTTAAAAGGAATACTTTGTTTTAAAAAAAAAATATTCTTTGTATAAAGGATATTCTGAATCGGAAAGCGACTCAATCATTTACCATATAATTTTGGTTATATGGATTTCATACATCGTATGTAAATGACAATAATAATAAATAATCATCAAACCATCCATTCAACATCCAAAGTGAAGTTCACAACTGTGTGAGCATTAAAATGAAATGATAACGCTCATCGCAGCCAGTCAATCTATCGATTGACATACGAATAAATATTGGGACAAGTGTATATCAATTAACATCCCAATACCCGTGTGGGGTTCTCAGCCAACAACAGTAAATATAAATAGATGTTTGGTTAATGAATTCAACCAATTTTGATACTACCAACATGTTGATAATGATGGACAAAATGATATATTATTCCTAATGTTGAAAATAAAAAATATATATTTGACTCGCATAATTTCTTTTACATTTCTAATATATAATAGAATGTAATTTTTTTATATGACATTATTGTGGATGACAAATAAAAGATAATTTTCATTTTACTTTATTTGTATATAATTATTCTCAGTTTTAACACATAAAAGAAATAATCTCATCGGTATATGTTTTTCAATGTATAACCTAACGTCTAAAAATGTTTAATTTAAATTGCATACAAATCCTAATGTATGCATTAGCATATAAAAATGTCACTTTAACTCAACTACAAATTCTAATGTATGTTTGACCAATACTATGATTCTTATATTTGAATAAAAATTCTAATGTAAGTTTGCAAATAAAAATGATTTTTGTGTTTGCATATAAATTCTATCGTATGTCATGCAAATAAAGATGATTATTTTATTGCATATAAATTCTATCATATGTCATGCAAATAAAGATGACTATTTTATTTGCATATAAATTCTATCGTATGTCATATTTGCATATAAATTCTATCGTATGTCATGCAAATAAAGATGACTATTTTATTTGTATATAAATTCTATCGTATGTCATGCAAATAAAGATGATTATTTTATTGCGTATAAATTCTATCGTATGTCATGCAAATAAAGATGATTATTTTATTGCGTATAAATTCTATCGTATGTCATGCAAATAAAGATGACTATTTTATTTGCATATAAATTCTATCGTATGTCATGCAAATAAAGATGATTATTTTATTTGCATATAAATTCTATCGTATGTCATGCAAATAAAGATGACTATTTTATCTGCATATAAATTCTATCGTATGTCATGCAAATAAAGATGATTATTTGCATATAAATTCTATCTCAACAAAGTGTATAAGGAGTTCCATCTTGCTGACAATTCTATTTTATCCCAATGGATATTTCTATGGTAACACAACCTATTACACAAAAACGCTATTTGTGTTTAACTTTTTCATTCAACAAAAATGTAAATTTTTGTCTTAATTCAACTCTAATTAACTGAAGGTAATTTTTGTTTTCAACAAAAATGTGTATTTTGATTCAACTAGTCTTATCTTGACAAAAATATATAATTTGACCAAAAATATAAGGTTTGCTTTAACTATTCTATTTTGACAAAATGAATATTTTAATTTAACTATTCTATTTCAACAAAACAACAAAGATAATGACTTTGGTTTGTTGACAAATCTAATTCAACAAAACAATTATAAATGATGTGTTTGTTTTGTCAGATCTAATGCGACAAAAATGATAATGTTTTGATTAAACCATTATAGTTTAACAAAAGTGACCAATTTGTTTTAACTATGATAAATTTCAACTATTATAAATTGATAATTGTAAAAAATTGAGTTTAACTATTTTAATTTGATAAAAGTGAATATATTTTCTTAATCTTTTAAAAATGACAAAACTGAATAATTTTGTCTCATTCTATTTAAATGATAAAAATGTGTCTTTTTTTATCATTTATAATGAACTAAAAATGCCTCATTCTTGTTTAACCAAAAATGCATCTTTTGTATTGCAACAAAATGACAAAATAAAACTTATCTTTCTATTTACTCTTTTTATTGAAGCTAAGATGACACTAAAAATGTATCTTTTTATTTTAATCTATGATGAAAATAAAAACATTTTATTTAATTTAACAAAATTACAACAAAGATGAATTCATTTTATCATAATCCCTTTATTTTCAGTAGTTTAAAAGTAAAAATGATATTTTTAATCCTATTCTTTTATTTATATCTAAACTGTAATAAAAGTGTAACTTCTTAAACTATGCTTTTTATTTGCATCTAAAAGGCAAATAGAAAATGATATTTTAATTTATGATTTATTTGCATCAAAGAATGCAAATAAAAATGCAACTTTTATCTTCATGTTTTATTTGCATCAAAGAATGCAAATAAAATGCAACTTCTAATTCAAGGTTTTATTTGCACCTCAAATTGCAAATAAAAATATAGTTTTACTTCTATGTTTTGTTTACATCTAAAATTGCAAACAAAAATTTAGTTTTTCTTATTTCAATGCATATTTGCGTTAGAGAATGCAAATAAAAGAATATGTTATATTTCACTATATATTTGCATAAAAGAATGCAAATAAAATAACATTTTATATTTCTATGTATATTTGCATAAAAGGTTGCAAATAAAAGAACATTTATATTTCTATGTATATATTTGCATAAAAGAATGCAAATAAAAGATCAATTATATTTCTATGTATATATTTGCATAAAAGAATGCAAATAAAAGATCAATTATATTTCTATGTATATTTGCATAAAAGGATGCAAATAAAAGATCAATTATATTTCTATGTATAATTGCATAAAGGATGCAAATAAAAGATCATTTTATATTTCTATGTATAATTGCATAAAGGATTGCAAATAAAAGAACATTTTATTTCATATGCATTAACGCTATACTAAAATATGATATTTAGTTGAAACATAACGACGTTAAAAATATATTTATTTTTAATGTCAATTCAATACCAAATACATGTGATGACAACTAGTATTTTAGTGTCAATTAACATATCCAATTCAATATCTCAATATGTGAAATAAACTAAGTTTTGTTTCAACTAACATGATAATTTCATCTTTCAATACATGAAAATATCAAAGTTTCGGTTTCAACTAACATGACAATTACATCTTTCACGAATAAGTAATATAATCTAAATTTTATTCTACATCCAAATCGAAACAAATCAATGAATCCATATTTCAATAATTTTAATTATAGATTTAGATCTAACAAATATGAACAACACAATCACCAAAATTTACAAACAGCAAATTTCCATCATGAACATCACAACTTGATTTATACTCATTCATTCATGAATTTTTAATTAGCGATAAATAATTAAATGATCAATTAATTATTTTAAAAACAGAAATCTCACCTTGGTATTTTGTCAGATCTATAAATCAAATTGAGTCAGAATTTGTTCACAACAGTTCTGGAATGTTATGTTGTGTGTCGCCGTTCCAAAATCGTCAAGTTCTGAGTTGATTTGAATAAAAAATGAATTTTAATCATTTTAATTACAATTAGCAACGTATTTAAAGTGTCGCAAATCAATAAAAAGAATTTACAGTAAACCTCAGATTTGGTTCCAAACTTCAGATCGATATAACTTGAGCATCGGTGCATGGTTTCACGAACGGGAAGTTGGAGGTGGAAGGCCTTGGTGAGGCGCACGTGCTCCAGGAAGGGAGGGGGGTGCGGTGTAGCGTGGTGGGCCCGGCGGATGGAAGAAGGCGGCATCTTTGTTAAGGTGATTCTCGAGCTACGTGTAGTTTTGGAGGATGAAACTTATATGGAATCGAAGAGGAGGAAGAGAGCTTGAAAAAGTTCTAAAGGAGCATGGTGTAATTTTGCTTGGAGGAGGAGAAATCAATGGAGGAAGGGAAGAAGGAAGAGGCGGCTGTGGGTTTGGGAGGATCGGGGAAAACGATGAAGTAATATTTGGGTTTTCTATTATTTATATTAAAATATTAATAAATGCTTTAATTTTACAAATAAACCCGTTAGTTCTAACTAACTCCAATTTCAGCCCAACGAAGGATGTTCCTAGGCAAATACTCCCATTCTGGATCCAATGGGCTAGGTCCGGTCACCCCGTTCGATCGTCTCGGCCCACTTTTCTTTAAATTACAATATAAATCATTTAATTATTTAATTTGAACGTACATTTTAAATTACCGGGGCCATATACTGACTCTAAAAATTACAGAAAAATTATTTCTGGTTATGTTTTGACGATACGGTTCTAACAACACTAATTTCGTCGAATTCCGAGACCGTTTGAAAAATGGTCATTTTCTGGTCGATCAGATTTGACTGAAATTGACAAAACACGTTTTCTTTTGCTACGCTCACATATTAATTCGAAAAATTATGAAAATTGAAACCTAACAATAATTTGATATTCCAGTTCCAACAAAAGTGGTTTCGTTGGAAAGATATTTTTAAATAGATTCCAATATTTTTGATTCCCGCTATGTAGATTCCAATATTTTTAAATAGATTCCAATATTTTTGGTTTCACTAAAATCCGCTAAATTTTGAATCCGGTAATTCGGTCAAAGTTCAAGTTTGACTTTTCAAACTACCGCTTTATTTACAACTCCTTTTATAATTAAAATTAAAATTTTCATTCTAACTTCGATTTAAATATATTTTTAATCATTATTATTTTAAATAAATTATTTTAACTATTAAAATTCCGTTAAAATTTCTAAAATAAAAATTTTAAATTGGTTCAGAATTTGCGGGTTGTTACACGTATCCAATGCTATTGTTTCTCTACCACAAACCTAACCCGTGAGTGTTATGAGAAGGGGGTCAGAGTATAAGTTCTAGTGACCGGACTAAATTACACAATCTGAAATAACCCTACATATACCATTCAGTTATGTTACTTTTTTATTAGGCTATTTAGGTTAATAGCGCTCAAGGCTTTACACACATGTCATACCCATCTGCCTCCCTGTAGATTAACCTAATATAGCATATATGTAGTTACCCCCAATATAAAGGTACTTCCCATGGTACCTTTCTTGCAAGGTCTTCGCCGTCATGCCACGGAAGCATATGTAACTCTCATCATATGCCTGAGCGACATACGGATCTCCATAAAACAACGCCATGTATGTAACACCAATCCTATGCAGCAGCGATTTATGGATCTCCATAAAACTACGCTACGTAAGTCTAATCCTATGCTAGAGTGACGTACGGATCTCCATAAAACTACGCCATGTCTCACATAGAACTACCATCACCATGCTACATAAGCGTACGAACCACCATATCCAAACTCCTTGGCCATGCTCGATCTTAACAGGAAGTAATGCCCTAGCGTCTACGATACACCACCTGGTGCGGTGTGCATGTATCCTCATACATATGTATTTTCTACTATACCCCGAGTTTCGTAATAGGGTTGCGTCTGAATGCAAGGAACTTGGTCAGAAGCTTTTCCATATCTGTATATGTCTACAAAAGAGGCCTAAAGTACAGATATCTAAACTATGGTCTGCATTTCTATGGTGGCTATGATCCCACCTCGACCCCTCTCTCAACTAGTGAAAGACAACATCAAGAGCTAAGTGACGTGCCTCTTGAAAACAATCTACATCCAAATTGGTGTGTCCCGCAACCAAAGTCTCGATATTGAAAGATCGATGGTTTGAAGGTTTAGCTCTAGTCTTTCAGCGTTATACTGACTGCTGATGACAAGTACCCGACAATTATTATACTTTATTTGGTCCTAACCAGCCTCTCTATAGGCAAATCGTCCAATCACCCCAATGTTATTCCGCCACAGCCTTGTGACTACCAAACTACTGTTGCAGTCAAGGTATACTCACCGAGGGTAATACCAGACCAAACCTATGCAAGTACAGTGATTAACATAGAAATGTGTTTATTTTATGCTCTTATATTTTATCTTTTGTAAATAAATAAATATTACTTTTAGTATTTTTGGTGTATTTTCACAGGTTATCAATAAATGTCTCATTCATTTCAATTAAAGGCCAATTTCAAAGAAAAAAGCTACTTCTCCATATTAACGCTATCTCAATTGCAAAAGAAGTTGTAGCTCACATTTAATTTGGCGCAATCCTCTCCAAGAATTCAAATCCAATCAATCACATTTAATTTCCATGCAAAGAGAAAGGGAAAGCTTTGATTACAAATCTCCAATTAAGCATATGCTTATCTTCCCGCTGATTGTGCCACATATAAAAAGGAATACATTGATTACAATTTTTCAAATCAAGCACCATGTAAGGAATATTCCTTTATCGGTGGAAAGAATTTATATCATTCTTGGCCTCATTATTTTCATAGAAAGGGGACTACATTCTTATAAATACACCTTGTATCCATTGTAAATACCATCCCATTTTTTCCTGTATTCTATTCTCCATTAATAAAGCTATCTTTTCTTTTAATTCTGTAGTTTTTATTTTCATGGCAATTTGTGTTGTCTAGTCAATTAGATTTGGTAGAACACAATTGCTATTGCAATTTTAATATTCATTAGTGATTGACCGTTTGATTAGATTCAGCGGTAATCCTAATTTTATTTTCTTATTAATTTATTTCTATTCTGCAATTTTATTTCCCGCAATCTATTTTATTTTTAATCATTGAATTGATTATAGATTCGATTAGATTCAAATCTATAATTCATTCAATTGCAGTTTTACTTGTTTTTATTGACAATTACAACTTTAGCTATCGGTTCAATTAGATTTGTTCTGAACTGAATTGTAATTTCAATTTTATCCCATCTTCAAGATTTGTCTAACTCGCCCAAGAAATTATATAAATAATTTGATTTAATTTACCTCCCTGTGTTCGACTTGCATACTTCACGATCTGTGCGCTTGCAGTATTTTATTTCAAAATCTGCGCTTTTCTAATCCATAGGAAAGCGTCGATCAAGTTTTTGGCGCCGTTGCCGGGGAGGTAACAATTGAATTTTATTATTTATTTAATTTCCGATTCGTGTTAGTTTTTATTTTATTTTGTATATATTTTTGTTTCTTGTACATATAGAAAAAAATCTCAATTAGTGATGTGGCGTATTAATTAGATTGATACTGTCATGAACTAAGCAAGAGAAAAAAATAATTTCTTGCCTTTTTTCTTTCAATTTCTTTTCCTAATTTCAATTATTCCTTTCCATTTTTCAATCCTCCTTCCAACTTTTATATTCATTTCTTCTTTTACAATCTTTCAAAAAAAAAACTTGCCTTTTCTTTCCAAATTCTTTTCCATCTTTATTTCCTTTCCAATTTTTTATTTTACATTTGTTTCTTTCCCTGTTCCCTCCTATATTTCCTTTCCTTTCTTTAACTCCTTTCCATTTTCTTCTTTCTTTCACATTAAAAAAAAGGTTGGTTTGTTTTTGCAGTTCTCTAATCTGTCTTGACCATCAACACTGACCAACATTCATTGCCACAACCTCCTATACAATCTGCCTTGCCCAATACTCAACACCCAACGTCAATCCTCCAAACCAAAATTCTGCAACTCTGCATCATACCCATAACCATACATCTTACCGATCATGACAGTCTTCATCCTTCGATCATCGCTTCCATAGTTCAAACATCACCTTCATGCCCATCCATCATTTCTCAACATCAGCCCCCCTCAACAAATTCCCATAAAAAAATAAAATAAAAACTATTAATTTTCCTCGATTTTTCTTTCCTTTTCTTCATTTATTTCTTTCCCTTCTTACAATATTTTCCTAATCTCATATCTTCCTTGATTTCTCCCTCAAACAAAAAAAAACTTTCCTTTTTTTTATTTCTTTCCTTTTCTCTCTTTATATATTCTCTATTTCATTCTTTCTTAGGCCTTTATTCTTCATATTTCTCTATCACCAATCCTTCAATATACATCTGCCATACAAAGTTCAATCGAACAAACTTCCTCCATCACTGCCTTCATCACCCATTATCCTCACCTAGACAAGAAACCCTGTCCATTCTTCATCATCCTCCCTTTCCATCCATCTTCATCCACCCACAAACTCAGCAAGCACAACAATCTCCAATCACCCTGATACCCAAATCTCATCACCACACGTTTCTATTAAAAACCCATCTCTCACCATCCCCTTTCATCCCTTCACAAACAAACCACAAATTCAAATCTCAGCAGCCCACGCCCTCCATCAAATACCTAATTCACAAACTCGATTTGAAATAAAGAAGAAGGGGTGCGTTAAAAGTTGAGCGTGGTTTATGCGAGATTGTTTGGGCCTGTACTGATTCTTTCTGAGTTAATTTATTTTATTTGATTTGATTCCAAAAATAAACAAAAAAAGAAAAAAAGGGCGAGATTTCCTTTTTTTGGGGTGTAATTGCGGTCTGTTGAGTGCTTTCATCTGTTTATTCAACAAGTTATGGTGGTGTATGTTTAACTATGGTGTGCTCCTAAATTGGTTGGATTAGCTTGCTCGTTTTCAATAAGCTGGTTTTCATTTCCACAGAAAAAAAGAAGACAGGAAAGAGGTCAACTTGATTTTTGTTGATTGGTGCGTGATTTGTATCCTTTTATTAAGGCATGTAAAGTGGAGAAACTAGATGTGGTGACTTTAATTATTTTGAGCAATTGATTTGTTCCATCTTTTGGCGTGGGTTGATTTGAATAAATATTGAAAGGGTCAAGATTTTTGGTTGAGCGGCATATTTGTGAAGTTGGTTGCCAATTTTGAGTTGTGCAGATTTGTTGTGAGCCGGTTTTCATTATCATCATTTTTGTTGAGTTTATTTTTGCTTTTGGTCTTGTTGAGTCAAGCTTTGTTTATTATCTTTATTAATTTATTTTGAGTTTAGTTTTTTTTCCTCTAGCTGAGTTAGTTTCTTTTCCTCTTGAGATTTTTTTTCCTCTTTTCTTTTAGTTTGTTTCTTTTCTGTTAAAAAAAAAGAAAAAAAAAAGAAGAAGAAGAAGATTCAAGGCCAAAGAAAAAGGAATTCAAACAACAAATCAAGAATTCAGAAATCAAAAGAAATTGCAAATAGTGAGATTTCAATCATTGACGCTACTCATTTTTTCTGGATGGACTGCCATGCCCCATTGTAATAATTTTTGAACTCTACAGGTGCTCTGCTGCAAAGAAAAAATATAGACATTGCTTGTAAAAATCTTCTGTAGGGGCAGCGGCTTGCTATGTACAATGTTTAATTTCTGCAATTATTGTCTGATTGTTGTGAGTTGAAATTTCCATAACTACTGTCATCATTCTCATCGTTTCTCAACAATAAAATCTGATTAGATATTTCAAAATAATATAATTAAAAAGTGGTGTTTTGTGAAGTTGACTGTCTCGTATAATTGGATCGCGGATATATAGTAGTTCAATTTATTGAACTATTAGCAAAAGAGGTTGCATACTACCCGTAAAACATTGGTCGTATCCCTTAGTATTTATACTATACGTGAACGACCATAAGACCCTCTTCCCTCTTCTAATTGAGTCAGTTAATTAATAGAGCACAACTTAGTATTTTATACTATTTTTGAAGTGAGAGTAATTTCTATCTTGCATTGACTTCTTTAAAATGTTTGATTCAAAAAAATCATTGAGAGAAATGTGGATAATAATCGGAGTAGACATCCTCTTGAAGAGTATGCGTATGAATTACAACTCATGAGACAAAATTTTCTGAAATTTCGTGAGCCCAATGTCGACAATTTTCAAAATTTTCAAAATAACCAACATTTTCAAAATCATAGAAATGATCGAAATTGCGATTTCAATTCAAATTTCAATAATTTCGATTATGGGCCACATCCACATCCACATCAAAACAGTTTTGAATCCCAATATAGCTATGATCCACATCAATATGAGGTTGTAAACCAAAATTTTCAAAGTTATAGCCCATATCAGCATCTTGAAAATAACCAAAATTGTGGTTTTCCCTCGAATTTCAACAGTTTTGGTTACGAACATAATTTTTACAATCAAAATGATTTCCAATATCATTGTCATTCTTCTGAAAATTCAAACAACCACCTCATTGGAAATAATATTGATCATGAAATTGATGTGGACTATAATTTTGAGAATCAAGAAATCCCAAACGAGAGCGCTCAAATCAACGATTCTGAAGAATGTCACCTTAACATTCTTAGAGAGAGGGTAGAAAGGCAAGATAGACAGCTTGATGAAAAAGATAAAAAGATGGATGAACTTCTTTGTTTAATGACGTCTTTTAAAGAACAACTCGAGCAACAAAATCAAATTCAAACATGCGAAGAATCAGGAAATAATCCATTGTTTACCGATAGTGAAAATTTTCAAATAACAACTTTCAAAATTGAGAATAACGATCTAAATGAAGTTGTTCACAATTTAGTAAATGATTTGGACTTCAATTCTTTTCAGGAAAAAGATTTAAGCTTAGATTTTGTTCTCTCTCCTTCAGGCTGCGAGAAACTTGAAATTTTTGAAATTGAACAAAATGAAAATGTTGAATTTTTCAATTTAAATTTGGAAAAGGATTTTAATGAACATGAATTTTTTGGAGTGTATGAGGATGAGTTGCCAAATGAGGAAACTTCCAACGAATTTGAAGTTGTCAGTGTCAAAAATACGTTGTCAATAATTGAAATTGAGAAATGTGATCACATAGTTTTGAACAACACTCAGAATTCAAATTTCACTGAATTTATATACGATCACAAATTTTTGAACAAATACACTAATAAATTTGTTGAACACATGAGTTATCTTGGAATGCTAGCTTGGTTGAAAAACTTCATGTTAGGATGACCCTGGACAATTATTTGCTGGACTATAAATCTAGGTATAAAGATGAAATGGTTTTCAAAAACCTTTGCTTATTAGAAAACATGCCTAGACATAGTGGGAATCTGATCCATCGGGCTAGAACCAAGTGTGGGGGAAAAAGTTGGTGGCATTCTTTACATCGCATGCATCATAAACACATATATCATTGTACATATGATCCATTCTTTCATATAGTTAGACTGCATTTCATTCTACAAATAATTTTGCATCTCATCCGTCTTTGGGTGTTATCTTTCACATTTAGAAAATGTGTTTACAGTATGGACACTGTTTTGTCCAAGTGTGGGGGGAGTCTGCATTTCATTCATTTTCATTTTTTCTTTATTTTTTCTTTCTTTTCATTTTCAGCCATTTAAATAGGACCATCATGCATTTTAGATTGTAGTAACATGCCATTTTTTTTAAACATGAATCATTTTAGATTGATACAACAAAATAAGTTAAGGATTGTTAATCAGTTGATAGTATTTTTTTCTCTCAGCTAAGATCAAATAAGAAATATAAGGAAAAGTTGAATTTTGAGGGATAATAGTGTAACTGGTACATAGGGAGATTCTTAGGTGATGGCCATGAAGTTTATTCTAAATTGTAGTCTTTGTTTACTGAGTGGAGGACTTAAAATACTTATATTGGCTTTTCGAATCTTTAAAACTAAGTTATGTTAAGCTGAATTCGCGTAATCTCTCTTGTTCTTAAATTTTCAATAATAATAATAGTAATCCAAGGGTATCCAACATTGCTTGTATATCAAGCGTTGGTGTGCAAACCCGCCAAGCTCTATCCGACATGTTGTTGACAAAGTCAGCGTTGGAATATCTTGGTCTCATTTTATGAGATTGGACACCTAAGGATTACCGACACGTTGTTGACAAAGTCAAAGTCGGTCTGCACAATCCGCCTAGCTCTTTACCCACTCTCCGTTAGTCCGCGAGGCAGTGCGTGGGTGGTAAACCTCGGTCTTCTGAGTTAGGTGTATGTACTTAATCATAAATTTTAATTTTATAGCGATACAGAATAAGCCATGATGCCCAAGCATTTCTTGACCTTATTGATTTGACTAGCCATACACAAGGAAATTAGAATACCACTTTACAAACTGTGACAAACAAACTAAAAATTTATTTCATGGTTGCACTATGTTATCGACCGAACTAACTGGCCAAACTGGAATTTAACATTTGAAAACTTGATTTATATTGAAAATTTGTGACAAGTTGAGATATCTAAAATAAAATCAACTGACTAGAAATTGTTAATTTAATTTGTTGTACCACTTTAAACAAGTCTTGTTTTCATTTTTTGTTTTTATTTTGCATATGTCCATTGCATTCATGTAGTTTCATTAGAATCATAGCATACTGCATTTGGATTTTGTGGGTAGTATCCGCTGAAAACCCTCACGAGACACCACTCGTCCTACTAGGGACACCTAGAGGTTTAACGGCTTGTTGCATACGCTCAATGCAATCGTGTTTCCTACGAAAGTGCGACCTATCTAGTTTAGTTTCTCATTTCTTGTTTTACTCGAGAACGAGTAAAAGATAAGTGTGGGGGTATTTGATTAACATAGAAATGAGTTTATTTTATGTTCTTATATTTTATCTTTTGTAAATAAATAAATATTACTTTTAGTATTTTTGGTGTATTTTCATAGGTTATCAATAAATGTCTCATTCATTTCAATTAAAGGCCAATTTCAAAGAAAAAAACTACTTCTCCATATTAACGCTATCTCAATTGCAAAAGAAGTTGTAGCTCACATTTAATTTGGCACAATCCACTCCAAGAATTCAAATCCAATCAATCACATTTAATTTCCATGCAAAGAGAAAGGGAAAGCTTTGATTACAAATCTCCAATTAAGCATATGCTTATTTTCCCGCTGACCGTGCCACACATAAAAAGGAATACATTGATTACAATTTTTCAAATCAAGCACCATGTAAGGAATATTCCTTTATCGGTGGAAAGAATTTATATCATTCTTGGCCTCATTATTTTCATAGAAAGGGGACTACATTCTTATAAATACACCTTGTATCCATTGTAAATACCATCCCATTTTTTCCTGTATTCTATTCTCCATTAATAAAGCTCTCTTTTCTTTTAATTCTGTAATTTTTATTTTCATGGCAATTTGTGTTGTTTAGTCAATATGATTTGCTAGAACACAATTGCTATTGCAATTTTAATATTCATTAGTGATTGACCGTCTGATTAGATTCAGCGGTAATCCTAATTTTATTTTCTTGTTAATTTATTTCTATTCTGCAATTTTATTTCCCGCAATCTGCTTTATTTTTAATCATTGAATTGATTATAGAATCGATTAGATTCAAATCTATAATTCATTCAATTGCAGTTTTACTTGTTTTTATTGACAATTACAACTTTAGTTATCGGTTCAATTAGATTTGTTCTGAACTGAATTGTAATTTCAATTTTATCCCATCTTCAAGATTTGTCTAACTCGCCCACGAAATTATATAAATAATTTGATTTAATTTACCTCCCTGTGTTCGACCTGCATACTTCACGATCTGTGCGCTTGTAGTATTTTATTTCAAAATCTGCGCTTTTCTAATCCATAGGAAAGCGTCGATCATACAGCTTGAGCATGCACCGCAATAGAGGACCACCACGGAGTACCCTATCACGTCCCTCGGAGCATGATTCCTTCTAGTCCTGCAGAGCCAACAAAATATCAGTAGAGTAATTAGATGGACGTGTTTCCCTTGTACCTCTAGACACCATGATGATCTACCCCGTTGAGTTCTTCACCTTCAGATGTGCGGACTGGTCCAAGCACATCACGTTAACGTGTTATTAGATCCTACGTCTAAACGTTTAATTGTGTGCTTGTTCTACCTCATCTGATTTCCAGTTAACTTGGTTATTTCCAATCATATTAGCTTTTTATTCAAGTTACCAAGTTCTCTTCGAGCCCTTTATATCTCAAGGAATGGACCCCTCTCACTTATTAATTTTAGTTATATAACTTAAACCATTTAAGTCCATTAATAAGCCCATAACAAGTTATTCCCTAAATTGTAATTCAAGGTCTGTAATCTACAATCTTCTTGCATTATTATCCTTTCATTCATCGACCAATTTCAGTGTTTACAGGTTACAATAACATGTTCTACTTAGTACATAATTAAATGTATCTTTTCTCAATCAGCAGGCTTTATGCTAACATGTTACTTAATAAATATCATTAAGTACAACTCATTTTATTTCATAAGTTTTCTTACTTCATTCAGTCTTATGCCGCCTGAGCGGGCTTCCGCTTATTATTACTTTCTATTATTACACTTCTTAATTCCCATTTATATGTCTACTGATAATAAGCTTACTACGTTCTTATTCATTAACCGTGTCTTGGTTTAATACAACCTCTTATTGTTCTTTACTTATTTACTAGGTTCTTTTAACTAAGTTTTATCAATAAGTTTCTTTCCATTTATTATAACCTACGTTATAATTTCCACTTGTCCCTAGGACAAGCCTACCTATTATAAAACATTCTCATTAATTAATCAATTATAATAGGTTATTATCATTTCCCGTTCATTCCAATTCTCAAACTGTTGTAACCTCCATTCATTACCATTAATGCCATTTACTTATCTCCTGTTATACACACACACACACTCACACACACACACACACACACACACATATATATATATATATATATATATTGGCATCGAACCTCTCACATTAAGCTGACTACTAGTGGATGCTGGATTTGCCGGTGGATCCAGGCAGACTTCTACCACAAGTTGAACTTAACCTCGTGTCTCAGTATCGTTATTTACCATTATATATATGTTCATGCACCAGGCCCTTCACATTAAATTGACCACTTGTGGATGCTGGATTTGTCGGGCGTTTCTGGGCAGGCTTCTACCACAAGTTGCATTTAACCTCGTGTCACAATGCGGTTACAATTTTCTATTTACTATAAATTTTACATACAATTTAGGCATATTCGTTCTTCTAAATTTTACTGTAATTCTATTTACATCCTTTTGGCATAATAATATTCTTAAACAAATATTCATGTTTATCATAAATTCCATAATTACTGCATTTATAGTAAATTCCAATGCAGACAGATGATTAATGGAAACGGGCCTTATACAACAGAAGTGTTCTCAATAGAATTAATCTCAATTACCACAATTATTCGCAATTTAACTACAACTTGACTTGCAATATCCAATTAACAGGTTATTGGAATAGATCTATATGCCACAGTAATTATTTCCACGAATTCTAACAGGTTTAATAGTCAAGTTCCACAATTATCATTTGTTCAGTATATTAAATATAACGGGGAATACAAACGATAAATATACAATTATTTAAAATGGTATAATTTAGATCAACTCAACTAACAACTTTCCAATCCATGAATCTGATCCAGATCTATTATTCCATGGCCCTCCTAATTGAATCTATATTCCAAATAACCATGGATTCACACATCTGATACTAAAGAAGAGGAAAACGAGAAAGAAACCTATATGAACCATATTCAAAGACTTACCTCTCGCTGATCAGAATTCTGAACACCCATTTGTGTGTGTGTGTGTATTCCTTTCCTCCGGATCTTGAATCAGAATTTCCTAAGACTAATTATTCTATTTTCTAAAGAGATTTGAGGAGGAAGGAGAATGGTAGAGCCTAGGCAGCATCTCAGAAAATATGAGATTTATGCTAGGAGCTGCTAGTCTATGTATAGGTGTACAAGAAAGTTTGAACCGTCAGATTTAATCCCTTAAAATCTGAACCACACACATCACTAATTACACGACTGAAAAACACATCTGGAATGCCTGGGTTGACCCACCTACTTGGGTCGACCAACCTACCACTTAGGTCGATCCATGGGTCGACCCGACCTTGCATGGGTCGATCCATAGGTCGACCCAAGCCCTGGTTAGGTCCTCCCATCGGTCCTTTCTGCGCATTGTCTCCAGTCTGAATAACTTTGAATTATATTTATATATAAGCCTTATATATATATACACAAACTTCTAAGGTTTATAACTTATTCATCCATTGTCTGCTTACGCAAACTCAAGGTCTATCTGAACCACAATTCTGAAACGACTGCAATGATACAGTCGATTTTACTTAATTCTGAATATTTAATTAGTTAATATTCATTTTATTGTTTAAATAAATACCGGGTGTTACATTCTCCCATTATTAGGAAATTTCATCCTCGAAATTTGGTAAGGGTAAAATTAAGTAATCCCTCGTGCAATATGCATCCATCATGTGTACATCCTATAACCATTTGTACACTCGTGCAAAGTGTAATACAACATAATAATATATGAATGCAATGTATACCTAAGAACTACCTCCTATCTAAACACAATTTTTTCTTTGAAAATCTTTTTGAAAACATGATGCATGCACCATAAATATATTGCCAATTTCCATATGAATGCAATATTTTGGAAATCAGAACACTTTTTCATCCATTTTTTGCTCCACTCTTAGAGAGTAAGAATGATGTTCATCCAATTTTTGCATCCAAAACCCTATCAACCAACTTTAAATTTTTGAATTTCAGAAAAATCTAATTTTCTAAATTCGAATTCTTATGTTACAAAAAGGTAAAAAACTGAAAACTTGACATATCCTGTTTTCCTTTTAAGTACCTTTTCTATTTGTACTTGGATTTTATGCAACTATTATATAAGGTTTTCCTATCTTCCTATCCAAGCACAGTTTACATAAGAAAATTTTCTTTGTTAATGATTTTCTTTTTCAACTTACTTAGGAAAAATCCATTTTTCTCAATTGTCATGTATGTTGCTTTACTGTATTTGTTGTTTTCTTTTTATTTATGTCATTACTCTTTTCTTGGCTTATTTAACTTAATCCACAAATCTAAGTTTAATTTTTGAATAAGCCTTATTATCCTTCAACTAAAACAGGAAAACAAGCACTTTGCATAGCTACTACCAAGGGTTAAGTATCCTAGGACCATGTCCCCTCTAACAAAGAAAAGTCCAAACCAAAGGATCTAAAAACTTACTTACCCTTTACTATTTAGTGGTCACCACTAATCCTTATTGTTTGCTAACAGTCTTTTCCAAGCAACAACCTAGGTTCTATAATGCTTACGCATTCTATAGGAACTAAACATTATTTTCAAAACCGTCCTTGCTATTTACTTCATAGCCTCAAAATATTTCCCGCCTTCCCTATATACTAACCTTTTCCTACTCCATGATATTAAAAATGTGGTTTGGCTTTCTCATTTCATTTTTCTTCTAAAAATTAAAAGTGTTAAAACTTTTTTTTTAATCACAAAAACTGGAGTAGACAAGGACAACTACTTCTCTATCAGTTTCACAACCGTTCATATTTGTAATGTCAATTCGATAACTTATATTTAGGTGCAAACATCTACTCTATTATTAATCCTTATAACTTATTTTGTCCACCCGCCGAATTTTATGTCAAAACAATTGTCAAAAATTGCTGCCAAAATAATAGAGAACTCGAAAAAATTGCTGTCAAAATAATAGAGAACTCGAAAATATTCTTTACCAAAATTTTAGTTTTTAACAAAATGCAATCTTTTCTATGCTTTGCTTTTTAATACTTTCATACTTTATAACGTAAAAACTAGCAAGCAATGCATGCTCTATATGGTGCACCTTTTTCTAAAAGAATTCGTATTAGACAAAAATTTCACAAGCAATCACTATTTCCAAAATATGCCTTATTTTATTTCAAAACTCAATATGTGCTTTTTCAAATATGTTTCTTACATTTTTTTCAAACATCAAAAATACCTCTTTTCTTTCAAAGATAGTTTCTACACAATTTAGCTAGTACATATTTCAAAATTGTAAACTTTTAAGGTCAAAACCTGAAAACGCCATAAACTACCACCCAAAAGCTTTTAAAATTTCATGTTCTTAAAAGTTAACAATGGAGTTAGACTCAAAGTGGGTTTCCAACTTACCTAGCCTTTCCTAAATATTACCACAAAATCATTTCTCTCAAATATATATGTATATATATTCCTAATCCATTTTCCTCTTTTTACTCTTTTATAGTTTATAAGGCTCAACTGCTAAACCCACTAATCTGATATACTAACATTTCAAACACTTATATATAGGATTCCATCTTTCTTCCTACCAAGCACGCAGTATACTTTTCACCCAAATCACCTAAGGGTCTCAAATTTCCATAAACATTCTTTTAGTGTACATAACTGATATCCCAACTCTTTGCATCAACTGCTCTTCCTATTTAGTGGGTTTCCTTATGGATCTAGGTGTGTATATATAATATATTTATATTTGTTAAAAATACAAATACGTTCACTAACTATCTATATAGGAATCCTCAACCTAAGCTCTAATACCAAATGTAACAACCTGAATTTTGATAGACCGATTTTTCCCCAAAAAATCCCAATCTATTGAAACTTGAGTTGGCTTGTCCGGTATCCTGCAGAAAAGACAAATATATAAAATATGTCAGAGCTGAGAAAACATCACCTAGCGGAGTGGAATAAAATATAATATAATCAAATATAGCCTTACCAAGGTAATAATATTGCCTAACCTGTATCCAAAGCTATTATATCTCTGCCACAAACCTAACATGTGAGTGTGTTATGAGGAGGGGGTGAGAAAAAAGTTCTGGTGATTGAAATAAATTACACAATCTGAAATAACCCTACATATACCGTTCAGTTATGTTACTTATTTAGTAGGTTATTTGGGTTAATAGAACTCGAGGCTTTATACACATGTCATACCTATCTACTTCCCTATAGATTAACTTAATATAGCAAATATGTAGCTACCCCTAATATCATGGTACTTCCCAAGGTACCCTTCTCGCACGGTCGCCGTCGTCATGCCACGAAAGCATATGTAATTCTCATACTACGCCTGAGCGACGTACGGATCTCCATAAAGCTACGCCACGTATGTAACTCTAATTCTACGCCAGAGCGACGTACGAATCTCCATAAAACTACGCCATATATGTAACTCTAATCCTACACCGGAGCGACGTACGGATCTCCATAAAACTATGCCACGTTTCGCAGAGAACTACCATCGCCATGTATGTAACTCAAATCCTACGTTGGAGCGATGTACGGATCTCCATAAAACTGCGCCACGTTTCACACAGAATTACCGTTGCCATGCTACATAAGTGTACAAACCACCATATCCAAACTCGTCGGCCAAGCTCGATCTTAACCCGAAGTAATATCCTAGCTTCTACGATACACCTCACGATGCGGCGTGCATGAATCCTCACATGTATGTACTATCTATTATACCCCGAGTTCCATAATAGTGCTGCATCTGAATGCACAAAACTTGGTTGGGAGCTTTTCCATATTTATATAGGTCTGCTAAAGGGACCTAAAGTATAGATATCTAAACTATGGTTTGCATTTCTATGGTGGCTATGGTCCCACGCCGACCCCTCCCTCAACTAGTGAAAGACTACATCAAGAGCTATGTGACGTACCCCTAGAAAACAATCTACATTACAATTGACGTGTCCCACAACCAAAGTCCCAATGGTGAAAGATCGATGGTGGTTGGATAGAATATCGTGTGTTCATATTTCCGATATTGTTTGTATTTTTTTTTCAATCACATTCATCTCCAAGTGATTGAGTAAAAAAGGTTCGCTTTGTTTTTTCGGGTGTTTTGTCAAACTTCCGTTGCACATAAAACCAATACGCATAAGGTTTTAACTTATGGTGAATAGAGTTGGATTTAAAAATGTGATACAAAAATATAAGTTTTACCAAATTCTCTGATTTTTCCTTCATTTTTAGTTTTGTTTTCGAAGATATCAAAGATACTGAATAACCTCCCTTTGTTTGTGGTGTGCCTGTAAAAATAAGATATATACTTTGGTACCCACTTCCTATGTTAGGATCCAAGGGTTTATCATAAGGTAAAAACCTTACCCAAAAACAGATGTGGTTGTAACCTCTAAACGAGATTAAATAGTACAACAATTTTAAAAGTAACCTCTATTTACAATTATGGTATCAAAATAATAATATTCTAAAACATATGATACCCGATGTTCTTATAATTTCTTAAGTTTTAGGAAACCATACCCATTTGCGTGTGCTTGAACCTTTATAAATATAGTTTTCATCATTAATTACATTATCAAAATTATTGTCAATGTATTTTTCTCTATTTACCCATCAAGTAAGAACCCAAATACTTATATAATTTGGATTTTTTGCCATTGAGTTAGTATTTATAAATATATCAAAAATATTCCTAGTCATAGAAGTATTCGATTTTCTACAAAAATTGGATTTAAAATTTACTAGAGATTTAAAACAAACAGTAATATTTTTATTTTACATAAAATCTATCTAGTAATATTTCTGCGATTAGTTTTATTATATAATAAACCGCTTGTATCATGTAAAGGTCTAAAACTAGATAAAATCACATTTAAATCATTTTGACCTTTATTAAATTTTGCGAATGTACTTGTACATTTCTCAATTATAGTGTTAAAGTTACAATTGACATTTTCAAAAGACATTTTGTAAGTTTTAAAATATCAATTTCCTTACTTAATATATAATTATCCCTTTTGAAAGTATTATTCTCATTTTTTTGGGCAAGGCTGACCGGTTTTTATAGTGTTCTGTAACACTCTTTTATAAAAAGAAGAAAATAGTACAATTAATGCAGGTGATATACATGAGATATATCAACTAGACGTCCACGCAGGGAAGATAACATTTTACCCATCCTCAAGCTATTCTAACATATTACAATTGCCACAACTCTATGACATTTATTTTGCGAAGATGATAGACTATCAGTTGACAGTCAACCATTTTCGTTCAAGTTCCTTAGCATTTCCTTATTCTTACTCCGAGTTATCGGAGTATGTGAACTAGCCATTTCATTAGAGCTTATCACTACAATTTCTCTTATTATGTCAGAAGGTCTTTCTTTGTATGCCGGAGGCACAACAAAGTGCCCATACGGTTCTTGACGCTGGCAATTGGTGAAGCTTTGCCTCTGTTGTTGACGATGATTGGCATCTGCTGAACTAAGCCAGCGACACCTTCCAGCCTTGTCTTGTCCATTGCACTAAGAGTATTCCTCTGTTTGAATTCATTGAAATATTTGACTGTCTTCATTGTAGGGTAGTCCTGTTTGGTATTAGTTTCTCTTGTGTCGAGTTCAGATTGTAACTTGTCAGTTATATATTGCATGTCACTAGCGATTGCTAGTTTCATTGTCTCTAAGGCAGCCTCACTGCTGTCGCTTTGCTGAGTGCTTGGTAGAGCTTGTTTGTTCTTGTTGGCATTCCTTCTCATAGTTGCTTCCAGGTTAGCATCTACAGCATTGTCATTTAGCTGATTAATTTCACCTCCTTCCTTGCTTTTGACTTTACTTGCCACTTGCTTGCCGTTGTTTGTACTCATTTCCAATGTTGTATTGTCATTTCCTTCAGTTATATCTCGTACATCTCCAATGCTAATAGTGCTAACATAATGGTTTGTAGTTGTAGCTACATCATCACGAGATACAACATCAGTCGTGTTCAGGGTACCAGTTACTGTATTGCAAAGATCTCAATTAGGCACAAGATCATTTATCCCTGGTTCTGCACCTTAAGGGTATCCAAATGCTTTTGACCACAATTCGTTAACTGTTATGATTTCACCTTCTTTTATAGTAGCTTCACCAGCAGTTTTTCGCTCAGTTGCTCTTTCATCACAATTCTCTGCAATGTTGTCCAGAACTCCAAAGCTGTTATTAGCAGTAACATTTTTATCACCTTGTCCATTGTTTGAACTCCCGGTTTTGACTTCGATGCCATGCGCTTTCTTCCTGAAATGGGTATAAGAGTTCCCATTTCTCCTATTAACTACTCTCCTCTACACTTCATTCCTTCTTATCTGAATTCCGCTCCTACTCTCAGACCTGCCACCGAGCTCTGTAGTGTTATGTTCCTGCACTTCCATCTGTCTCGAACTGTTAATTTTTGGGTCAAATTTTGTGTTGCCACTTGAAGGATTCGCATTGTTAACTCCAGTACGCGGTACTTCTTCCTTATTCTTGCATCTTGCTGTTAAGTGACCAAAACATTTACATAGTGAACACACTTCAAGCTGCTATAGATAATATACGTATATCGTTAGTTCTCTACCGTCAGGCAGTGCAACTTGGAATTCATTGACTAATGGTTCATTCGGGGCTACTTCCACCATACATTTGGCATATTCGAGTTTGTCTAGGATTTCAACAGAACTGTCCATGCATAAAAATTTACCCACATGCATTGCTAGCCAACTAATTCCAACTTTAGTCCACGCATATAACGGAATGTTTCTCATTTTAAACAACAATGGAACTGTCTTAACCAATGAGGCGTCACTTCCAATGTTTAGATCCCAAGGCTTTTTAATGAACAGTTTGTAACACCCCACCGTCCGCTAAGGTCACTCATAAGAGGGGAATGCCTTAGTTTCGGTGAAGTATTTTAAGTGAATATAGAACAGTAAAATTACAACAAGACAGATGTAAGTAATACTTGAAAATTTAAATCATCATTTCATTGCAGCGGAAAATAAAACATGTTTGGTGACATCACAAAACCATACAAGAGTCAAGTACAAAATATTCATCTTGATAAAAATAAGTACATAATCCCACTATGTAAACAATAGCCATAAAAGGAAAGATGAACTGAGCTTTACTTCAACGGTCCAAGCTCCAAAGGATAGATACACCAATCTGATCAAAGCCCACTAGCACTAAGCCCACTCTGATAACCTGGGTTTGGGGGAAAAAGATAAAAACAACGGGGTCAGACATAAGTCTGAGTGAGTCCTATAACCCTAACAATACAATCGTTAAAGCAATTAGGGTATGATATAAACAAGGTATGGTACCTCTGGGGATAATGACTACACTACGTAGCCAACTAAACACGGGATGTACTAAGATAACCGGAAAAACGCATTTATCCACCCAAGGATAATTACTAGATTACACCATCCCAGACTTATCCAACCAAGGGTAATTCCTACACTGCACCACACCAGTTCTACTTACCAAGAGTAATTCCTACTTAAAGGTTGATCCCACCAAATGTACTTAGTAATTTTCACCCAGTAGTTTCGTGTACCCCTAGCTAACTACCTAGGTGTACCCACTATTCCCAAGCGATCGGCTCCCTAACGTAGATATCCGTGCTGGTCCCACAATGGGGTGTATCATTTTCCCAAAGTGGCAACCTGATAATATCAACGGTGCACGGCTTTATACCTACACGATGCAACAACGACTTACTAACCAGCCCGGGTCCACACACGCATATGAAACCCGTTGGTCCTACGTTGCCACCGCTAACCCGTTTTGGCCTCTTATAGTCAAGCCCAATATGCGTGTCCCGTCACTCGACTTGAGTCGAGCCCACTAAGATACGTTTGGGATATTGGTTGAGATGGGCCCCCACAAGCTACCACCTAAGCTTGTTATTCTATCTAGTGTATTCCACTTAACCCTTTTTAATAATCATGTCTACCTTCATGTTATAAATCCTGGTTAAGTCATTTAATCATATTTTAATTACCACTTAAGGCACCCACTAGATTTCCACATGCCACCCAAGTCATTTACTTAATTCTCACATGCCACCCGAGGCACTTACTTAACCCTTTAATCATGTTTAATTATATGTTCTACTTTGGTTATGTATTCTAATCGTATTTTCTATTGCTACCCAAGGCAACCCACTAGTTTCCTCATGCCACCCAAGGCACCCCACTAGTTACCACAAGCCACCCAAGGCACCCACTTAACCCTCATGCCCACTACATGCTTATATGGTTAAGTGTTTCTTAATTAATTATAACCGTGATCCTCATAAAGACCTCTCACATTAGACTATCTTTTATGACCGCTGGTTAAGCCGGTTGGGTCCGGGCAGCCTTATGTCATAACCGAGTCTAACCTCGTGTCTTTACATTAATCACGTATTTAGTTTGTGCCTAAGACCTCCCACATTGGACTAACATTTGTAGCAACTGGTTAAGCCGGTTGGGTCCGGGCAGTTTTACACTACAAATGAGTCCAACCTCGTGTCTTAGTCGATTAATTACATCTAATTAATCCTCCTAATTTATATTAATTAACCTTAATTAATATTAAGTTTTTCATAACATGGGTAGACCTAACTCAATAGGTAAATTCCCATGGGGTAGACCTAACTCAATAGGTAAATTCCCACTTATGTTAATTTATTTTTATGGTATACTTAATCATACCCAATCATACTTTTATTAACATATTTATTAACCCCATCGTTCCCCACGTAAATCGTTCTCATTTCACGACATAATAAAGGGAAGATGCATCCCAAATATCTTGGGTTTAACCAAATCTTAGCATATAACTTTGTCATGGGTTAAGAGGATGTCAACTTGCACATATGAGCATATATTAACCCAACTACATTTAATCCCAAACTTGCATATATGAGCATATATTAACATGTTAAACTTGCATATAAGCATTCACATAACTTGCATGACATGTTAAACTTGCATATAAGCATTCACATAGCTTGCATGACATGTTAAACTTGCATTTAAGCATATACATAATTTGCATATGACTTGCATAACAATATACATGTAACTTACATAACATCATACACATAACTTGCATATGAACTTGCATAACAACATACATGTAACTTACATAACATCATACACATAACTTGCATGTGAACTTGCATAACAACATACATGTAACTTACATACATCATACACATAACTTGCATATGAACTTGCATAACAACATACATGTAACTTACATAACATCATACACATAACTTGCATATGAACTTGCATAACAACATACATGTAACTTACATACATCATACACATAACTTGCATATGAACTTGCATAACAACATACATGTAACTTGCATAACATGTTGAACTTGCATATAAGCATTCTCATATCTTGCATAACATGTTAAACATGCATTTACCCACTTATTAAATATGCATAACCCACTTATTAAATATGCATAAACCCACTTGTTAAGTATGCATAAACCCACTTGTTAAATATGCATAAACCCACTTATTAAATATGCATAAACCCACTTATTAAATATGCATAATATCACATACTTAGCATGCATAGAATCACATACTTAAACTTGCATAATAGATCAATGTTCAACTTAGTATTTTGCATCATAATCATCATGAAACATAGCACCAAACTTGCATATGGATGTCATGACTACATAACATTAAACTTGCATGACATATGGTATATAACTTGCAAAACACATAACATACACTACACAAAGCTTGCATAAACACATTGATCCTCAAACATATCCATACATCATCATATCCTATCTTAATCAATTTAACAATTGATTATTAAGGAGATAGAATCTCACCAAAACAAAATTAGCAAACTAATGAAGAAGATTAAGAGGCTAGAAGTTGATTTGGAATGCTATCCCTTCTCTAATTTTGATGGAGGCTCTTTCAAGTTTCATTTTGCCATAGTTTAGTTACTAGATTTAATTATGAATGAATTAGGGTAGGGTTTAGGGTGTATTTATAGATTAGGTGAGTGTTTTAGGCCCTTAGATTAACCCTAGATTGGTTTAGGACCCTCAGATCCAAGAAGCTTCCAGAAACTAGCCCTCCAAGCCAGCCTAAAACCCAACCTGGTGCAACCTGGTGCACCCAGGTTCTCTGGACGCCACCCCCTATCGACAGGCAAGTCGACACCCCTGTCGACAGGCCTGTCGACAGCCCTGTCGACATGGGTAGGGCGGGAATCTTCCCGCCTGGCCCCGCTTGCTCTATTTTAAAATCTGAATTTAAATTATTAAATCTGTTTTTAGCTTTGAATTTTCTGCAAACTTCATCAGGCCATAACCGGGCCATACGGACTCCGATTCTCGAAAACTCGGACTCTATTTCGCGTATTTTTCCGAGACGAACGCAATGACGCAGCCTGTTTCCCCCAATTCTCACATCTGAGATTATTTATTCTGTAATTAGTGATTTTTAGCATTAACCGAAATTCGGGGTGTTACACAGTTTGTAGTGAATCACAACAGGGTCTGCCTGTGTTATTTTATTCCTATCTTTAGAGTTCGATAGTAAGAAGAAAAACGTATTGCCATTAAATTTAACCTTAATATCACCCTGCGGTTTCCAGAGACACTGCAAGTGGTTCGTCACATCGTAGTAGTTGAGCGGTTTATCTAAAAAAAGCCAACAAGGTAATTTTGCCATTGTTCGATTGCAGCTTGAAGGATCTCTGATGAAGGAATCATCACCTTGCCTCTAAACTCAAGTTTCATTGACGGAGGAACAAACGAAGTGCGTTTTTCGGCTTCGCTACGAAGAGAGATGGCCATCTTTTGGTTTTTTCAAGGGAATTTTCAATAGGGCTTACTTGAGGGGAGATCCGACTAGGAGGTAGGTAGGTGAGTTCAGGAGGGTCGGGCGGCGTGGGGATTGGTGGAGATGGAAGAGGCGGTGTAGGGTTGATTTGAGGGTTGGCTGGAAAAGGGGCGAAAGTGAGGCTGGAGGGAAAAAACGAGGTGGTAGAAATGATGGGTGGTACCATTATTGAGGAGCTCGAGGAAATTAATTCATTCATTTTTAAGATGAAAAATGTGAGATTCTGAATTATATAAAGATGATTATAACAAATTATTTTGTTTTTTCAAATCACAAATTTCTTTTCTAAGATATTCTTTTAAAAGCTCATATTCTTTAATTAAATCTGAATTTCTATCATTTAAAGCACCACTCTCTTTTTCAGGGGACAAAAGATTAGAATTAGATTTATTAAATTTATTTTGCAGAAAAATTCATTTTCCTTTAAAAGGTTGTTATTATTATCAATCGGTTTATCATTTTCTTTTATAAGGAAATTATTTTGTAAAACAAGATCTTCATGTGAAGTTTCAAAAATCTTTGTTTTTTACTAAAAAAATTGTTTTCTTCCTTTAAATTATCATATTTTAGTTCATAATTTTTTAATTTATTCAAAGCAGCAAAATTAATCTTTTGTAATAATTTGAAATCTTTAAGTAAGTTGTCATGTGATGCTAAAAGATCAATATAAATAGAATCATTGCGTACGATTTACCTCTAAGTGTAGCCATGTTGCACTTGTGCTGAGATTCTATATCTTGTTGCTTACTTTACGGAATTTTCTCTTTCTCTATCCTTAAATTCTGAGTGGATATTCACTTTCTAGCCATTTTTCTAAGATGTTACAATCAATAGAACAACAGGCTCTAATACCAAATGAAAAGACGAGTAGGATTGAGTAATATGAAAATACATGAAATAAACTAAGTGTAATAACCCGGAAATCTGAGCCATTTTAAAAAATTTATTTTGGCAATTTTGATGAATTTTGATATTTAAAATGAATTGTTTTAAATAATGATGACGAGAAATTTATTTTGAATAGAATTATAATGAATATATTTATTTGAATCGACATTAGAATATAAATATTTATTTTTAATTATAAAAGGAATTGAAAATGGTGCAGTAGTTCGAAAATTCAATATCAATTTTCAAATGAATGTACAAGATTCAAAATAAACCGGATTTTAGCGAAACCAAAAATATTAGAATCTATTTGAGAATATCTTTCCAACGAATCCGAAAAATTGAAATTTTATAGCGGGAATCAAAAGTTATGTCCAGTTGAAAATTCTGAATAGTCGCTATGGAATTCTGGCCCTTAAAAATGGAAAATTTTCAAATGACCCCTGTTTTCAACGAAACCACTTTTGTTGGATTCGGGATGTCAAATTATTGCTAGATTCCAAAATTCATAATTTTCTGAATCAATATGTGAGCGTGGCGAAGTAAAACATGTTTTAACAATTTCAGTCAATTTCGATCGACCAGAAAATGGCCATTTTTCAAACGATCTTCAAATTTGACGAATTAGTTTTGTTAGGACCGTATCGTCAATACGAAGCTAGAAATAATTTTTCTGAAATTTTTGGGATCCGTATGTGACCCCAGTAAATTGAAATGTACGTTTAAAATTCAATATAAGGATTTAAATGTTAATTTAAATGGAAACTCATTGAAACGGTGGAATTGCTTACGTGACATATCCTATTGTGTTCAGAATGGGGGTAATTAGCTAGGGACGACAGTCGGTGGGTTCGATTTCGAGTTCAAAATAAAAGTTTACTTTTTAGAAAATTAATTAATTAAATATATATATATATATATTAATATATAAACTCTTTCCTTCCCTCTCTCCTTTCAGAAGTCAACAAAGAAAAAAAAGCGCTGCCGCGCTCCACCCTCCACACCCGTCGATGACCGCGCCGACCGCCCCCCTCCACCTCAGATCGGCCACCGCCCTCCTCCTTCCTCTCCCTTCTCTTCCCCCGCTCCATTGAAGACCCAAACCGAAGCAAACCCCCTCAAATCATCTGCCGCCCCTACGGGACCACCACCACGCCAGCACCAGACCGCCGTCACCCCCCTCCCCCGACGGCCTGCGCCACCCATAGCCAACTGCGGGCCCTCCTCTGAGAAAGTCAAATAAAAATGTGAGTTTTTACATTATTTTATTTAGTTTATATAATTTAAAAATCCGATTTTTCTGAATATTAATTTACATTATTGTTTAGAAAGGTATGATTTTTAAAATAAAGATTTGATTTTTTTTATATATAAGTATAAAAATCGAATTTTTTCTATATGTGAATGAAGTATAAAAATTGAATTTTTTCTATATGTCAATGAAGTATAAAAATCGAATTTTTTTCTATATGTGAATGAGGTATAAAAATCGAATCTTTCTATATGTGAATGAAGTATAAAGGTTAGATTTTCGTGAAGTAAAGGTTAGATTTTTATCTATAGAAAGATTAGACTTTTAAATGTGAAAAGATTATATTTTTATTATGATGAAGTTTATATTTTTATCATATAAAGTTTAGATTTTATTTATATAAAGATTTGTTTTTTAATTATATAAAAATATGATTTTTATATATGAAGTAGCGGAGATAAAAATACGATTTTTATATATATAACAGCCGAAAGGAAATGTGACTTTTATTTATAAAGTAGCGATGTTAAAAACATGATTTTTAACATATACTGCATGAAACAGATCTCGTTAGAAACGCGGCGAAGTTTTTTTACATATGAAGGGTTGCGACGTTTGGTTTGACTTCTAGGTGAGAACTCCTCACTTTTATTTTATTTTCTAGTTGAAATATGTACTAGGATGCAGATGGTGCTTAGTAGCACCAGACACCCGTCGTCCACGGACCATGGACGACTTGTTTGATTTTGTTGTGTTGCGAAAATTGATTGTGATGTGGAATAAAATAAATATTCATGTGTTGAAATAAAATATATATTCATGTGTTGAAATAAAATATATATTCATGTGTTGAAATAAAATATATATTCATGTGTTGAAGTAAAATAAACATTCGTTTACAAATCGAACGATTTGTTTATGTACACCGATTTGACTGATATTGATTGGGATGATAAATTTTACACATCGCCCAACTGCACAAGTAAAATATGTGTTTGATTGATTGAAACCCCACACGGGTGTTGGGATGATATTGACGTACACTAATCCCAATTTTTTAGTTGTATGTTGATCGATTGGTTGAAAGGCTGTTGTAAGCGTTGATTATTTATATACAATGCTTATGTAGTTGAGTAGTGCACTCTGGATGATGGATGATTGTTTATCACTATTGATATATACATGTGTTGTATGGAAATCCATAGAAATAAAATCTATGGTAATTGATTGGGCCTCATTCCAGTTTTGAAAAGAAATATTTGAAAAAGAAATATTTGAAAAAGAAATATTTGAAAAAGAAATATTTGAAAGAGAAATATTTGAAAAAGAAATATTTGAAATAGAAATATTTGAAAAAAATATATTTGAAATTGAAATATTTGAAAAGAAATATTTGAAATAGAAATATATAAAGCCGTGTTGGTTAGATTGACGCTATTTTGACGTGAACGATATTTATATCGGTTTTATTCATTTTTGTAATGAATATCGAAAAGGAATTGATTTCAAAATATAACATTTTGAAAATACTATCATTTATATATCGATGATATGGAATATTCAATTTTGATTTAAAATTGAATATGAAGTTGAAATCGTTTTTAAAACGAATTTAAAACGATTTATAAAATATGTTTAGAATTGAAATCGATGAAGTATATATAATATATATATTATATATATTAAATGGCCTGAATAGAACGCGCCGCGCCGCGGTAGTTCGCGAATTTTGACCATTGACTTCGAATTAACGTTGCGGGAGATCTGACCGTCGGATTCTCCTAAAACCGGAACCGTTGGGTTCGTATCGAAAAGTGCTTTTTCTAACGAATATTAGAGATTTGAAATCTAACAGTTGGATTTGGAATTATGTCCAAATCAAATTTCGAAAAGGTCGTTGTAAGTGCAGTTCGATGGCCGTTTATGGAAATCGACTGTACGGGCCTTGATAAAATTATTAAAAATAGTAATAATTTGTGTAAAATCATAAGAAATGATTTGGAAAGAATTAGGATGAAAAACTCCATATTTGAAAATATAAAAATAGATTTTTATTGAAATTAACTTATTTTGAACTAGAAATAAAATCCATTTATTTTTGAAATAAATAAATTGGATTTGAAAGGGCTTTAAAAGTAACCAAAAATTCCAATAATTGAATTGGAATGGATTTGAATCGAAATTGTCTTTGGAATATTTCAATGTTGGATTTCATGTTTATACAGATATTGTTATGGAAATTTGAAAGATATATTTATATCGTTATTTCCAATACGATATTTGTTGGTCGTAGAATTTGATATTGAATATAAGCCGATATATTTTCTATTCAGAGCCTGGTATTTAATATCAAATGGGATTTGGGTTTGTCGTGAATGGTGCCTTCATTAACACTGTTCTTAGACCCAACGGAGTTAAGAAATTCAGAAACTAACTGAAGATTAGTTAAGTATAATGGTTTCCTGGGTATTGATCTGAGTTGGTTTCGACCTTCGTGGTTATTATTTAGGGAATTGTTCACTTGCTAATTTACGGTTAAAGGCTGATGGAATAGAACATGATTTTGGGTTTATCGTGAACCGTGTTTTAAATGACATTGGTTCTTTAACCCAGTTAAAGACAGGATAGGATTTCCCAAGTTAAACAATCATTAATAATGATTTTTGGGAAGATTAAAACCAAGTGGAGTTTTAATGAATCTTTAATTAGATTGAGAAGTGAATTTTATAATTAAAATTATCAAATTCAAGAAATGATCGAGAATGGAGTACCACTAGTTTTACTCCAGATGATAGTTAAATCTTTAATTAGATTTGAACGTGACGTGGTAATTGAGATTACCGATAACACCGTTGTGTTAGATATGAAGTATTACCAGTTTTACTTCATGGGATGAATAGTTTGGGGTTGCAAAATTTAACAATTGATTACTTCGGTAAGGTTCGTTAATCCCGACTAGTTTGGGTAAACCATAATTTGGTTTGAATTGATATTCAAAAGAAGATTAAAGAATAAATTTAAGGAATTTATCTTTGATAAAATTGATGGGAACCTCTCCCTAAGAATGTGAAATTTAACAACTAACTGAAGATTAGTTAAGATGAATGATTTCCTGGGTATTGATCTGATGTTGGTTTCGGCCTTCGGGGTTAATATTTAGGGAATTGTTCACTTACTAATTTACGGTTAGTGACTGATGAATTGTAATGAGGCGTATGTTGTGTTTGTGTAACACTTGTTTATTATATACGCGAGTTATTCGGAAAGACCGGGTTTATCCCATTCTGAATAACGATACGACGATAAGTCAAAGGTGAAGAGGGTGGTTGAAGACCGGAGGTCTTCACATCATTTGGATGATTCTGGATGATCTTCATTGGGCCGTACACCCAAAAGGAGGCAATAAGTTGGTGATTATCCAAACGTACTTGGAGATCGATGGATATGCGAGGTACAAGGTGCCTCCGGTTTCGTTCAGACCCAGAACGGACTTGTAAATGGACTGTGTGTGTCTGACATTGGATATCATTCTGTGTGATTGATGGATATTGGTTGCATGGAGTGGTTTGCCTGTGTGGCATGCTAAGATGCAAATGATCAAGGCTTCTGTTGAAAAGCAGAGTCTTGTGGTTGATGATCAAAGCACGGCCTTTGTGGCGTAGCTTTGTGTAGCGTTAATTCGCGAGCCTCACACCCCGGTGTGAACCAGAAACGGGAGAGGACCTCAGGGAAGGCATGCATTTCCTTCTAGCTAGAAGTGGCGTCAGTGGTTTGACATGCCCTGATGAGTTTGACTTATGTGGTTGTTGGATTGCGAGGCGCCTCGGATATATCGGTGACTATGTGGAGCCGATGGAGTCATTGGACTCATTGACACCCCCATAGGGTGGGGAAATGCCGTGTTCAGGCATTATAATCCACATCGGTAGACCAGCCCTGACGATCCAAGGCTTGACTGAGTACTTGCCTGAGACACGGGCTAGAGTGTCTCGAATTCGGTGAGGACGATCCCTTGCCTTGGTTCACAGATGGAAATCCAACTTCCAATACGTGACATTTGCGGTTTTAATTGTAAACCTATATATGGCGACATAGTGGTATGGGGCACTTATGCCGTCTATGATTGATACTTATGATTGAAATTGTTTTGATACTATACATTTATACTAATAATAAAACATGAAATTTCACGTACCAAGCATTCTTGGCTATTATAAGGTAAAAACCCTATCCTCCGGCTTGTGTTGCATTGTGTGATGGGACCTAGGTCTTATAATAGCTTCACTGTTCTTTATTTAGCATTGCGTTGTTGTTTTATGCACTAGTATTCTTGGGAGGAAACCCGTTCCATGTTATACGGCGTGATCCCTGGATTTACCTAACTTTAAAATAAAGATTAATAACTGTTTTAATTCTCACACCAGTCACATGACTGACCTGGAGTTTATTGTTTTAACCTAAACTCTAGGTGCCCTTATTTTGACACGGGCAGCTAGTAGTTTTGGTTTTGCAGATTTATATTCACAGGATCTTGATTTACAGCTGAAGCAATATTCGGAAAGCTCTGTATCCATGTATTACTTCCAGTTGTGTATTGTATTATTTTCCGCTGCTATGTAATGTATTTAAATCTCTGATATTTCTCTGATGTATAATATTTATTCATACTCTGTATATTCTTGTATTATGATGGAATTGTCTTAATAAGCAATGAAATGTTCTTCTGTTTGTGTTCCGATTTGTTGTGTTCTCAAAACAATCAGGGGTTTTGAACGGTCTTGATCGGTTTAGCGATCGATTCAGATCGAGCGAAATTCCCAGTTGTTACACTAAGTTTAGAAGATATAGTAGATAACATATAAGTTGTAAATGAAACTAGAGATTTTTATACTGGTTCGAAGCATTGTCCTATGTCCAGTCACAGACTCCTTCTGGAATTTCGACTAAACAACAACCCTCACTTGACCCAGAGGAATAGGTATTACAACACCTAAGTAGCAGAACATGACTTGAACAGCAGAATGTGACTTTCACATGTGTGAGAAGCAGAACAAGACTTTTACTAATACAAAAGTTAATTGAGTCTTTGTGTTCTTAATAACACAGATATGTCACTTTATATTACACCCTTCCTATAACCTTCTCCTTGATAAATATATAGTGTTTAGTATATGAAGAATTAAGGAAGAAATAATTTCATTCACAGAATGTTGAAATTTAAATGTAACTGAAAACTTAGAGAGAGAAAATATAAGATAACTTAGAGATTCAGAATAAGAAATATTGGATGATTGAAAACCATGATTCTAAAGTCAATTTATATAGAATAAAAGGTTGCTTTCACTCATGAATGGATTTGATCAAAAGATATGGACATAAAAATAGTTATGTCTCTTTAAAAAGTCACAACTCTTCAATTCAGTCGGCTGAAAATAAATTTCAACTAGCTAAATAATGGCTAGTTTTTTAAAGTTGTTGTGCACGTGTATAAGATAGAATATTCAGCCAGCTGAATATTCATATGAATTTATGAATATTCAGCATTCAACTGGCTAAATTTACAATTTAGCTTGCTATTTGCATATGTGTCTTTATGCATGTGCATAACCTAACATTTAAGCGTATAAACAACATATATTGCAATGTATTTCAAGATAGATTTTAACAATAATTCTAACTATAATACTTACTCGATTATAAAATATAATAATTAATCATATCTTCGAATTTTCTTGTAATTGAACCATAATCTCCAATATTTCTCCAGCAATAATCGTTAGTATACGATATTGTCGATACATAGTTGTCATAATCAAATTATCATAAAACAGAGGTTCTAACAATCACGACTCTCTAGTCCACCTTCTATTGTTCATATGTGTTCCTTGCACTAAACCATTTGCTAATCTTCTGTTGGAATCTAGCGTCATATCTCGACTGCGCCACTTACGCTGATCTCCTTTTCTCTCACTGGTCCTCCTTTGTTCATTGTTGCTCGATCTTTCTTCAAAAGGCAGGCCGATTCTAATAACTTTGAGCTTGGATTTGACTGTGAATCGAATTTTTTCGACATGCTAGATGTAGTGACTCTTCTTACTTTGTACTGGAGTATCACTGTTGGTCATTTTGGTTTCTTTTTGTGATTGATGGTTGTTTTTCTGTTTGATTTCATTTGAGTTTGGGTATTTGTTTTGTGTGGCGGTTTTGGGTGGTAGTTTGGTCGTTCTTGAGCTATCTATGTAACACCCCGTATTTTAACAGCACTAACACATGATAAACTAAAGAATAATTAATTTAATATTCCGAATTAAGTGAAACAGACTGTTCCATTGCGTTCATCTCAGAATTCTGGTCAAAATAGACACCTGGTTTGCATAAAACGGGCACCATATGAAGAAGTTATTAAGGTTTGAAATTTGTATACGCATAAGAAGAATATATATGAATAACATATGTCCTAAAAATTCAAAACAGTTCAAAATCACAAAAAATAGGTCACTGTTTAGATCACCTACAGCAGATCTGGGCAGATTCTTCTGGCTTTAGGCTATAAATAAGACCCCATTTCTCTTGTTTCTCCACACCAAAAATAATGGATAACTAGATGCTGCCTCTACCCAGATTAAATCAAGTCTTTTCATCTTCAACAACCAACAAGAGTTTAGAGATCTGTGATTCAACATTAGCAATTCTTTCTTCTATTTTTCTAGATCCAATCATAGTGAGTCTATGTTAATTTTAGATCTAAATATTTAAAAAGTAAATCCTGACATGACTATAATTTAGATCTATATTTGTGACCATTTGAATCATATCAGATCTGCAATAACCTGTTTATCTAAGTTGTTCTGACATGACTGTTGAACTAGATCTGAACCTACACCTATTTATCATGTCAGATCTACCATTGTTTATAGATTTAATTCACTGTTTAGACCACCTCATGCCTGTTTATGATGTCCCTATTATGTTAGAATCAGTTCTATTGTCACATGTTCATCAGATCTGTTCCTATATGCTTATCTTGTCATTATGCCACTATACATTTATGCCCATTTCTACCATTATATGTTAAACTTATCAGTATGATCGTTTCTATCCTCTTCCCTTCATCTTTTCCCTTTTATTTTTATAGCTAGGCTACCTACGAGCCTAGGCATGCTGCTGAAATATGCGAACGCGTTAAATTTGGAATGAGGGGAAACAGTAAAATTGGGACATAACTTGTAATTGGAATTTGGGCATAACTTGAATGAAATATATGAACATGAATTTGGGGCATAAATCAACTTGTGATTAAATACCTTAAATTGGGGTATATGGTTCATTATGAATATAACCTTGGAAAGGGGCATGAAAACCTATAACGACGTAAGAATAATTGGTTAACAATGGAAATGCCTAGAATTACAATAATTAGAATCTGTAACCGCGCTTAGACACGAGGTTAGATTACACTTGTGGTGGAAGTCTGCCCGGAACCGACCGGCATATCCAGCGACCACAAGTGGTGAGTCTAATGTGAGGGGTTTAAGTGCATAAACATAAGATGTGCTAAGGCACGAGGTTAAGCCCGACTTGTGGAAGAAGTCTGCCCGGAACCGACCGGCATATCTAGCATACACAAGTGGTAGGCTTAATGTGGGAGGTCTAGCGCATTATAACCATAAATGAATATGGTAATGAATTGGAATACTTAATGTAGTTGAATCCATAGGGATTATATGAACAAATAACTTGAGTAGGGGTTAAGTAAAAAAAAATTGAAACAGTGGGTGGGTTAAGTAAATTTTGGGTGGATGGGTAATATTCACATAATAGGCCCACAAACCTAACCTGTGGGGTTATGCAATCTTTTGCTCCGGTATGGCATAACCTGTGGAAAACCTAGTGAGGATGCAAGCGCGGGGGAAGCTTGCATCATCTTGTGTGTGGGACCCGTTTCAGTCAGTAACCCATATATAGGTATCAAACGAGTACTTCGAACTAGGTCGGAGTCAGGGCACACAAACTGGGCTGATTGTAAGAGATCCAAACGTGAGGGACGGTGTGGGCGGCGCGTATCGATGGAGTCATGTGCGTGAATGGGCCCGGCAGAGGAAGTTAAGACGTTGTGACACCTGTAGATATGGTTGTGCACATCCAGAAAACGAAGTGTTGCCACTTTAGGGAGTGATACACCCTACTGTGGAGGCCAAGATAGGGTATCTACGGAGTAGGGAGCCGATCAGTTAGGGTAGTAATTAGTGTACATCTAGACTCCGGTATGTTGGGGAGCACGTTAATTTCCTTAGGGGTAACTTCGGTATGTTGGGCTTCCTATTGATTGTATGAGGTTAAAACCTCTCACTAGAAGTACGCCTAAGTCTACCATCTTATAGTTGTTGGGATCATCTCATTCTGGTTATACCAGTATTGGTGTAGAGAAATCATTAGGGAAGCATAATATACTCTGTCATGTTGTCATGTTTACCTTGTCATACATGTTTTACCTGTTTTATGATGTTATCTCTCTTGTCCACTTTATATGCCTGTCATGATTGTTTTACTTATTTATATGCTAAAAGTAACTGGACTCGCCAGATTTTATGTTTGACCCATTTTGTTTCCTCTTCTTTCTCGTCTATTCCCCCCCTCGGTTCTCAGGGTGGGAGTACTCAAGCTTGATCGGGATTCAGCTTTCATCTTGCTTGGAGCTGCATAGTTGTACTGCTCGATCTCATGTTTCTCTACTATGGCTATGTTTTGGGGATTATGCTTCTTTTATACTCTGATGTTTTAAAGTACAAGACAAAAATTTTAATGATGTACTAGCTTTTATGTTTTTTTAGACATATGATGTGTAACGACCCGCATTCTACGCATCATAGGATCGTAGAATATTTATTTCTGTCACATACAAAGTCTTACGGTCATGTAACTTTGGGAGACGACTATTGTGGTCATTTCCCATGTTCATGATTTTTCCCGATTTTTAAATGACCATTTTACCCCTAGTTGGCACTGTTTTGGCCATAACTTTTGACTGGAAAGGAATTTTGACCTGAAACCACTTCCATTGGCTCCGGATGATGGTTTCTCTTTCCGTAGAGTGGTCACATTAGCCAAACGGACTCACCGTTTGGGAGATATGGCTGAAACAAGTTTCAGATGGTGAAAAACAGCTTAATTGGGCTTAACCGGGTGATTAGCAGCTAGGCCCAAGGGGAATTTCGGGTTTAGGGGTATATAGGTGCTGATTAGGGTTAGAAAACATTTCTTTAGACATTTTCCAGCCGCCACTTTCATTCCTCTTAACCTAGCCATGGCCTCCACTCTCTAAATCTCTCTAAAACACCCAAAATCACTTCCTAATCAAGGATTAAGGCTTAGAGGCATCAAATCAAGGAGGATTAGCACAAGGACCGAGGTAGGGCTGCTGTTATATATTGGAATTCGTGCAAATCAGAGGTTCACTTCAGATTTGGAAGTTTTATTGTGGCAAAGGTGAGTGATTTGCATAGTTTTTACACTAATTACGGTAATTAAGGGTAATTAGTAAAGATTAGCGAATTTATACACTAATAAATTCTGGAAAAATGTTTAGAAATTCGAAAATAATATTTTATGCCTCTGTTAGAAATTTGGTTCGATTTGATTAAGTTTTGTTAACCCTATGATCAGTTTTACTTAAACATGCTTAAGGGAAAATAAGGAGCTTTGGCCACTTTTGATCCATTTTGATTCATTTAAGTGATTGTTTGCTGTTGTGGTTGCTATTACAAGTTGCTATGACTCTATGGTGTGTTTTGTGATTACTTAGAAGTGTTGGTTTGGTCAAAAACGCCGCCGAATGGCGAGAAACTGTCACTGAACGAAGTGCAGGAATTTATCCGGATCGGATCGCCCCCCATGAACCGACCCGCCTGCTCGAACCGCGCCACGTGCCAGAGCTCGGAGCCACGAAGGGAAGACCACGATCCAACTTGGAGAGGAAGCACCACGAGCTGATGAGGCGCCACGATCCAGATGGGTAGCTCGACCCGAACCAGTGGATTGCCACGAACTGATAAGCCCGAACCGACCCGACAAGGCGCCACGAGCTGACGAGGTGCGATCCATAGGGTCCGACACGATCCGACGCTGGCGAACCGAACCAGGAAGGCTTCCACGATCCGACCCGAGCGTGAAGGATGATCCGAACCGATCCGAGGTTGATGGCTACGAGCTGGTGACTGCGAACCGAACCAGGAAGTTACGAACAGAGTGAAGACCGATCCGGAGGGTGATGACAGAAACCCGAGATGCAAAGGAAGCCCAAATGAGAAGTTAGAGCTCAAGATTCAGATAGGAATCAACGAGTTCGCTTCATAGTTGGATTTTGCTGTGGGACGCGTGCCAAGGGGTTATCGACGTCTATAGCTTTGAACCACTATGGTAGGAGGTACGAAGGCGGATTCAGGGCCATTATGGCATCGGTAGAACCAAGGGCTACAACCAATGAAGTGGGTCATTGAAATGTTTGGTCATGACTCCATATGTTTAGCTTGGTCATAGCAGGGTTTCTACAAGTTGGGATTCGTCGTTGCCTCAGTTTGTCTAGTGTTTCAAAGTGGTAGATATCGTATACTTTACGCACTGAGTGAGAGACGTAAGGATGGTTGCTATGCTTGATTGTTTGACATACACACCCCACCCCCGTATTCTTACACTATTTATTATGGCACCTTAGAGCATTGTACGGTATGTGGTACTAACTCTTTGGTTGCAGGTCCAGGTTCAGGTATGGTTTAGTATACCTGTTATTATTCTGTTTAGATGCTTATCGCTCATACCAGGCTTTATGTCTGACCCAGAGTTTTATGTCTCCTCTTATTACTCTGGGTGCTCACACGAGCAGACTAGAGACAGGTTAGCTGGTGATGCACGGGTAGATGATCCGGAGACGAGCAGGAGGCTTCCACGTAATATATATAATATTCTCCCTGTGTTGTTGAAGATCACTACTTGGGCATTGGTGGTGTATCTTCTACTTTAGCTTTCTTTTGTTTAGAGACAGTAAATTTGGAAAATTGTAATAAGCTGTATTTAAATTTCCGCTGCTCTGATGATGGATGTTGATTTTAGTTATCAGCTTATGCACTGTCTCATCTGTTTTACGTCAAGTATGTTATTATTATATTTTATCCCATGCGCTGTGAGACATTCTACAGGTTCCTTGATTGGTTCATTCCCTTCTTTCTTTTCTTCTGACGACCGTTCCGTGCTAGCTGGGCATGTGTACAGCGCACTTTCGGAGGAAATGCAGGCTGGTGCGGGGCGGGCCGTCACATTTGGTATCAGAGCTCTAGGTTGCGTAGTTAACCTAGGGAAGCTATCAGGGAGAGATAATATACGTATACGAGAGAGCGTATTTGTGATTACTTTGGTTTTTAAAAGCTATGTATATATATACTATTACTAGTATAAGGATGAAGTCGTACTGCACTAGCACCACTATGGAGTCGTTAATCGTTTCCTTTTTCAGATTGACGATGAGCCGATATACTAGAGGTGCTGGTCGGGGAGCCAACAATGGGAATGCTGCTGACATGAGGACGATGTTTACTGACCTCATGAGAGAGATGCTTAGAGATGTACAGAGGGCAGCTCCCAATGGTGGAAATGGTGGTGGTCCAATAGTGCAGGCGCCGAGGGTCGACTTCGCCAAGTTGAATAAGGATTATACTAGCCTTGGTGGGAAGTCGTTTCACGGAACGGAGTCGGCCACGGATGTTCAAGATTGGTTGGATAGTTGCGAACGTATCTTCGAGGATTTGGGTATCGAGGATGCAATGAAGAGAAAGCTAGCGTCCCGTCAGCTGCAAGGGCGGGCAATGAATTGGTGGAATGCTATAAAGGCAGCTACTCCCGAAGATCAGATTACCTGGGAGCAGTTTAAGGCTCGCTTTAGCGAGAAGTTCATTCCAGCTGCTCAGAAGTCAATGCTGTTTAAGAAATTCTTGGAGCTCAAGCAGAATGGCAGAGCTGTCTCGGAGTATATTGCTGAATTCGACACTTTGTCAAAATATGGGTTATCTCTTATTGATACTGCCGAGAAAAAGAATGAGAAATTCATAACTGGTTTGGATCAGTACTTGGGGGAAAAACTTATTAACCACATCGATGAGACGTTTGAATCGATTATGGGGAAAGCATTAAGATCAGAAAGTCTCTACCCTAAGTCGAAGACTGAGGTTACATCTGCAGAAGAGCCAAAACCACAAGCAAGTGGTGGAGGCAAGGGTGGTTCCCAGAATAAGAGAAAGCAGAACCAAGCTAAGGATGGCCAGAAGAAAAAGAATAAACAAGATGTTGAGTGCTTCAGCTGTGGTAAGAAGGGCCATTATGCTAGTAATTGTCGGGCCAAGCCAGCGGATAGGAAGTGCTTCAACTGTGGCCAAATGGGACATCACAAGGACAAGTGTCCACAGCTCCCTAAGGAGAAGCAAATGGTGAAAGCCTACGCTCTTAATGCTATTCCTTCTTCGTCGAATGCCCCAACAGCGGCGGAGAAGGGAAAGAATGTCGTCATTCAAGGTATGCTTTCTGTTTATGATGTTCCTGTTAGAGTTTTGTTTGATACCGGAGCTTCCAGTTCTTTCATATCTAGTGACCTGGTAGATAGGTTGGGATTGGAGCCCGAGATTGTCGATAGACCTTTAGTAGTGACGAACCCGATTGGTGGTTCGACTAGCCTTAGTATGATTTGTCGTAATGTGGTCCTATCGAGTCATGGATGCATGTTTGTTTGTGATTGCTTTGTTTTGGGCTTTACTGGGTTTGGCATTATTTTGGGAGTAGATTGGCTCCGAAGATACGGGGTGGTGGTAGACTGTGAGGGCTTTCTAGTGACAGCTAGAGCGGATGATGGGCGGAGGATAGTGTTTGGTGGCCTACCCAGTAAGGGGGTATTGGCTAGTTTTCTAAACTCCCTCGACATTCCGCATAGTGAGTTGTCAGGTTTGCCCGTGGTTAGCCAGTATCCAGATGTTTTCGAAGAAGTGACCGGACTTCCACCACACCGAGAGATTGAGTTCCGTATTGATTTAGTAAAAGATGCCAGGCCTATAGTGATGCCACTTCGTCGTATGGCACCAAGGGAGCAGCGAGAGTTCGAGGTGCAAGTCAGCGATCTTTTGAAGAAGGGATTTATCAGAAGGAGTGTTTCTGAATGGGGAGCACCAGTTGTGTTTGCTACCAAGGCGGATGGGTCCCTTCGTTTGTGTGTAGACTACCGCGAGTTGAATAAAGTGACGAGGAAGAACAAGTATCCTCTACCGCGGATAGATGATTTGTTTGATCAGTTGAGTGGCGCGAGAGTATTTTCTCAATTGGATCTCGCGACAGGTTTTCATCAGCTTAGAGTGGAAGCTGAGAGTATAGCTAAAACGGCATTTCGGACGCCGTCTGGGTTTTATGAGTGGTTGGTCATGCCATTCGGGCTGACCAATGCCCCAGCATATTTTGTGGATCTCATGAATAGGGTATTCAGAGATCAGTTGAATAAGTTTGTCCTTGTGTTCATTGATGATATTTTGGTCTATTCGAGGACAGAGAAAGAACACAAGGAACATTTAAGAGTAGTGATGGAGGTGTTGAGAAAACACCAATTGAAAGCAAAGTTTTCTAAGTGTCACTTCTGGAAGAGGGAAGTGAGGTTCTTGGGCCATGTTGTATCAGAGAATGGTATTGCCGTGGACCCAGCAAAGGTGGCCACGGTACAAGATTGGCCTACGCCCAAGAATGCAACAGATGTAAGAAGTTTCTTGGGGTTAGCGGGATATTATCGTAAGTTTATCCAAGGTTTCTCCAAGATCGCAGCACCATTGACCCAGTTGACCAAGAAGAATCAAGCTTTTGTCTGGGATGGAAGGTGCGAGAATGCATTTAAAAATCTAAAGGACAAGTTGACAAGAGCACCAGTGTTAGTCATCCCTAAGGGGGATGAAGAGATGACGGTATACACGGATGCCTGTGGTACCGGACTGGGTGCTGTATTGATGCAAGGCGGTAGGGTTGTAGCTTATGCAAGTCGGCAATTGAAACCGCACGAAAGAAGATACCCTACCCATGATTTAGAATTGGCAGCGATCGTGTTCGCGTTAAAGATGTGGAGACACTATCTCTTGGGAGAAAGATTTGAGTTGTTTACAGATCATAAGTCGTTAAAGTATCTATTCTCCCAGAAGGATTTAAATCTCCGTCAGCAGAGATGGTTAGAGTTCTTAGCTTCCTATGATTTTGACATCGCATATACACCAGGAAAGGGCAATGCGGTGGCTGATGCATTGAGTAGAAGACATGCCAGCTTAGGGGCTATGTTCCTTGAATGGAAGCAACTGGAGTTTATCGCGGGGTTTGATTTCAGACCAAAGTGCGAATTGGATCCAGAAATGTTAGCAAGTTTAACGATCAGACCCACTTTGATTGAGCGGATCGGCTCTAGTCAGAGGGACGATCCTAACCTATTGGAAATCATCTCCAAGTTAGAGATGGGTATCGATGAGGAGATGAACAAGTATGGGCTTGATCGAGATGGATGGCTTAGAAAGGATGGAAGACTAGTCGTACCCAATGTCAATGGATTGAGGGATGAAGTGCTTAGAGAATGTCATCACTCAAAGCTGACTATACACCCCGGTGGTAATAAGATGTATCGAGGTATGAAGCAGACTTACTACTGGGAAGGGATGAAAAGAGACGTTGGGAAGTTTATATCCAAGTGCATGAATTGCCAACTAGTTAAAGCCGAGCAAAAGAAGCCTAGTGGGTTGTTACAGCCCTTAGAAATTCCCGAATGGAAATGGGAGCAAGTCTCGATGGATTTCATCGATGGTTTACCAAGGACTAGGTCGGGACATGATAGCATTTGGGTGATTGTAGATCGATTGACTAAAAGCGCAAGGTTTATACCAGTCAAATCGACCAGAACGGCAGCTAAGTTAGCAGAATTGTATATGAAGTGGGTAGTGAGATTTCATGGAGTACCTAAAAGCATCGTGAGTGACCGAGACCCGTTGTTCACTAGTGGGTTTTGGAAGAGCTTACAAGAGGCTCTAGGGGCAGAGCTACATCTCAGTACCGCATATCATCCTCAGACCGACGGTCAGACGGAGAGGGTGAACCGTATTTTGGAAGATCTCTTGAGAGCATGTATATTGGATTTCGGTGGATCATGGGATGACCATTTGCATCTAGTAGAGTTTGCATATAATAATAGCTACCAATCCAGTATCGGTATGGCTCCATATGAAGCTTTGTACGGAAGACCGTGCAACTCACCATCATGTTGGATAGAGACTGGCGAGAAGTTTATGCTTGGACCAGATGTGGTGAGGGAAACTTCAGACAAGATTAAGATTATTCAACAACGAATGAAGGCTGCCCAAGATAGGCAGAAGAGTTATGCTGATAAGAGGAGAAGAGACTTAAAATTCTCCGTTGGTGACTTGGTGTTTGTCAAGATCTCTCCGTTGAAGAGCGTAATACGATTTGGCAGGAGAGGCAAGTTGGCACCAAGATTCGTTGGCCCATTCCCTGTTCTCGAACTAGTCGGGAATTTAGCATATAGAATTGACTTACCAGAGAAGATGGCGGAAGTTCACAACGTATTTCATGTTTCCCAACTAAGGAAGTTCGTTCACGACTCAGATATGACTATTTCACCTGATCAGTTAGAGGACTTCGAAGTAGAACCCGAGGCGGTTGGGAACCGCAAGCCGGCCCGTATTGTCGAGCACGACATGAAGCAACTTCGAAGGAAGGCGGTGAAGTTAGTCAAGGTTCAGTGGGGCGAGGACGAAAATGATTGTACTTGGGAGACAGAGGAGGACATTAGGAAGACACACCCAGAACTCTTTGCCTGGTAAGATTTTGACTTTGATTTAGTTTTCCGCATGCTAGGATAGGCTTGTTTGCTTGTTTTGCATGTTTGATTGTTGTATGTGGTTGTTAGGCATGCGGGATCCTTTGTATGTTTTGGGTTAAGGAATTTCGGGGACGAAATTTCTTAAGGGGAGGAGAGTGTAACGACCCGCATTCTACGCATCATAGGATCGTAGAATATTTATTTCTGTCACATACAAAGTCGTACGGTCATGTAACTTTGGGAGACGACTATTGTGGTCATTTCTCATGTTCATGATTTTTCCCGATTTTTAAATGACCATTTTACCCCTAGTTGGCACTGTTTTGGCCATAACTTTTGACTGGAAAGGAATTTTGACCTGAAACCACTTCCATTGGCTCCGGATGATGGTTTCTCTTTCCGTAGAGTGGTCACATTAGCCAAACGGACTCACCGTTTGGAAGATATGGCTGAAACAAGTTTCAGATGGTGAAAACCAGCTTAATTGGGCTTAACCGGGTGATTAGCAGCTAGGCCCAAGGGGAATTTCGGGTTTAGGGGTATATAGGTGCTGATTAGGGTTAGAAAACATTTCTTTAGACATTTTCCAGCCGCCACTTTCATTCCTCTTAACCTAGCCATGGCCTCCACTCTCTAAATCTCTCTAAAACACCCAAAATCACTTCCTAATCAAGGATTAAGGCTTAGAGGCATCAAATCAAGGAGGATTAGCACAAGGACCGAGGTAGGGCTGCTGTTATATATTGGAATTCGTGCAAATCAGAGGTTCACTTCAGATTTGGAAGTTTTATTGTGGCAAAGGTGAGTGATTTGCATAGTTTTTACACTAATTACGGTAATTAAGGGTAATTAGTAAAGATTAGCGAATTTATACACTAATAAATTCTGGAAAAATGTTTAGAAATTCGAAAATAATATTTTATGCCTCTGTTAGAAATTTGGTTCGATTTGATTAAGTTTTGTTAACCCTATGATCAGTTTTACTTAAACATGCTTAAGGGAAAATAAGGAGCTTTGGCCACTTTTGATCCATTTTGATTCATTTGAGTGATTGTTTGCTGTTGTGGTTGCTATTACAAGTTGCTATGACTCTATGGTGTGTTTTGTGATTACTTAGAAGTGTTGGTTTGGTCAAAAACGCCGCCGAATGGCGAGAAACTGTCGCTGGAACGAAGTGCAGGAATTTATCCGGATCGGATCGCCCCCCACGAACCGACCCGCCTGCTCGAACCGCGCCACGTGCCAGAGCTCGGAGCCACGAAGGGAAGACCACGATCCAACTTGGAGAGGAAGCACCACGAGCTGATGAGGCGCCACGATCCAGATGGGTAGCTCGACCCGAACCAGTGGATTGCCACGAACTGATAAGCCCGAACCAACCCGACAAGGCGCCACGAGCTGACGAGGTGCGATCCATAGGGTGCGACACGATCCGACGCTGGCGAACCGAACCAGGAAGGCTTCCACGATCCGACCCGAGCGTGAAGGATGATCCGAACCGATCCGAGGTTGATGGCTACGAGCTGGTGACTGCGAACCGAACCAGGAAGTTACGAACAGAGTGAAGACCGATCCGGAGGGTGATGACAGAAACCCGAGATGCAAAGGAAGCCCAAATGAGAAGTTAGAGCTCAAGATTCAGATAGGAATCAACGAGTTCGCTTCATAGTTGGGTTTTGCTGCGGGACGCGTGCCAAGGGGTTATCGACGTCTATAGCTTTGAACCACTATGGTAGGAGGTACGAAGGCGGATTCAGGGCCATTATGGCATCGGTAGAACCAAAGGCTACAACCAATGAAGTGGGTCATTGAAATGTTTGGTCATGACTCCATATGTTTAGCTTGGTCATAGCAGGGTTTCTACAAGTCGGGATTCGTCGTTGCCTCAGTTTGTCTAGTGTTTCAAAGTGGTAGATATCGTATACTTTACGCACTGAGTGAGAGACGTAAGGATGGTTGCTATGCTTGATTGTTTGACATACACACCCCACCCCCGTATTCTTACACTATTTATTATGGCACCTTAGAGCATTGTACGGTATGTGGTACTAACTCTTTGGTTGCAGGTCCAGGTTCAGGTATGGTTTAGTATACCTGTTATTATTCTGTTTAGATGCTTATCGCTCATACCAGGCTTTATGTCTGACCCAGAGTTTTATGTCTCCTCTTATTACTCTGGGTGCTCACACGAGCAGACTAGAGACAGGTTAGCTGGTGATGCACGGGTAGATGATCCGGAGACGAGCAGGAGGCTTCCACGTAATATATATAATATTCTCCCTGTGTTGTTGAAGATCACTACTTGGGCATTGGTGGTGTATCTTCTACTTTAGCTTTCTTTTGTTTAGAGACAATAAATTTGGAAAATTGTAATAAGCTGTATTTAAATTTCCGCTGCTCTGATGATGGATGTTGATTTTAGTTATCAGCTTATGCACTGTCTCATCTGTTTTACGTCAAGTATGTTATTATTATATTTTATCCCATGCGCTGTGAGACATTCTACAGGTTCCTTGATTGGTTCATTCCCTTCTTTCTTTTCTTCTGACGACCGTTCCGTGCTAGCTGGGCATGTGTACAGCGCACTTTCGGAGGAAATGCAGGCTGGTGCGGGGCGGGCCGTCACATGATGTAACCATGTTTTGAACCACGATGCTTTATGATTAATAAAGTTTTAAATTCCGCTGCTATTTTATATCTGTCTTGTAATGTTTCTGTTTCTATTTACTTATAATGCTTCACGAAGTTTAATGCATTCTCTTAATGAGTGACAATAACGGACGTAGGGTGCCACAATATATGTTGTGGTTAGATTTAGGATTTGTTGGTCTTTCGTACTGGTTTTGGTTTTGCTGGTTGTACATGCTACGATGGAATTTTTGTAGATTGTCTTGGAAGTACGGGTTCTGTTAGTTGTTGGGAATTTAGCTGGTTACCACTTATGCAGTTAATTTTCTCTGGAGACATCCTAGTGCCGTTAGAGTGTAATTTACTTTATGTAGTGTAATGTATTCAAGTTAATTTACGACCATGCACGGTGTTGTGATTTCCACCCTTTGCGGTGATATGTTAGTAGTTTAGGCTTATTTGGCTAACTCATGTACTGTAAGCTAAGCTAGTTTTCTTATTTAATAAGTAGGAAACTAGCCTAACTCTTGGATCGTGTATGTATTTATTACTTGTTGTAATGAAAAAGTGGATAATCCACTGTAAAAATCGATTAGCCTTGCTGAAAATATAATAATTAAATTTTGCACGTAGTCCAAATCTGTATAGCTGCCTATTTCATAAATAGTAATTATATTTCATTAATATTTATATATTATATAATTATACATGCATGGTTTTATTCGAATGTAATATATTTCTACGGTTAAAATTAAACATATTATTTTGTATATGTATATTTTGAGTAATATTTTTTTATTGGCAAAGTCGACCGATTTTTAAGGTGACCCCAAACACCTGAAGGAAATGGACCGACTCTGAATGGACCGACCCGCTCTAAAGGAAACGGACTGACCCACTTCATTATAGAACGCACCAGCCCGATCCATTCTTACATCTTCAGACCGACCCATTGTTTCTAGTTCAGTTCGACCCGTTTCTTCATGACTAGGTCGATCTGATGCCATTAAACTAAGCCGACCCGATCCGTTTGAGACTAGGCCGATTCGTTACTTCTGAACTAGGCTGATTTGTTGCCATTTGAATGGACCGATCCAATGCTTTAAAGAAATAAGTGACTCGCTATTACGCTAACACGACCGATCTGCTTTGTACTGTGTTTTAACAGGGTTAACATTTGCCCCTCGAAGCTTTTATTTTTTTGCTTGCGAGAAATGCGGGCTTCGAAATAAACATTGTTGCTGATATATTCTGCATCGAGATCCAATTATAGCTTTCTGTCTTGCTATGATGAACCATTCTTTGAATTCACATGCTTTATGTCGCTTGTTCTGTAATTAAAACAAACGTTTGCACAATTTTGGAATTATACTCAGCATCGACTGTCCATATCGATAGTGGGTTAGTTAATCATTGAAAATGACTTACAACGAATTTTTACTTTGAATTTAATAAAGTGTTTATACAGAAACATTTTACTCGATGGTTTATAGCTCATTGAATATTATCTGCATAAATACAATATTCTAATTTGAATTCACATTAACGCTTAAAACCAGCTAACCGACTAAAGCCGACTGTGGATTTCAAACGTTATTGTTTTAACAACTTATATGATGGTGTACGATATTTCACATTTGGGAAGTACGTATTTGTGATTATTCTCTGCTTCTCTTTGGAGAAGTTTTTGATTATTGGTGCCCCGGCTTAGGAGGTCATTGTTAATCTTCATTATGGGAAGAATTTTTTTTCTATGGCTTAGTGTTTGTGTGCTTTGCTGACCAGTTTTGACGTAAAAGACTCTGTTGGATGCCCCGTGTTTTCGAGAGTTCGTTTTAATCCAATGTTTTGTCTCCTCTTGTCAACTGAATCAACATGATGGAATTCATTGAGTGTTATTGATTTTTCCTATAGAGAAATTGGTCTCTCTATGGAAATGATTTTTGGTTGTCGTATTGTTTCGCAGTGCGAACTCCAATGATCTTTGTGGTGAGGGTTGCATCGCTTCGCGCCACGAACTCCCACGCTCTGTTTCACGTATAGTGAACTCCAGCGCTTCGTTTCGCGCAATGAATTCCTGCGAACCTTTGGGGACTTGCCTCTACTATGGGAGAACTTTATTATTCCTCTCTATAGGAGGACTTTATTTTGCCTCTCTATGGGAGGACTTTGTTTTGCCTCTCTATCGGAGGACTTTATTTTACCTTTTTATTGGAGGACTTTTTTTGCCTCTACTATGGGAGGACTTTATTTTTCCCTTACTATGAAGGGACTTGATTTTTCCTCTACTATAGGAGGACTTCATTTTGCCTTTGCTATGGAGGGACTTTATTTTGCCTCTGCTATGGGAGGACTTGATTTTGCCTCTCTATGGGAGGACTTGATTTTGCCTCTACTATGGGAGGACTTTATTTTACCTTGCTATGGAGGGACTTTATTTTGCCTTTTCTATGGGAGGACTTGATTTTGCGTCTGCTATGGGAGGACATTACTTTGCCCTTTCTATGGAGGGACTTTATTCTGCCTCTCTATGGGAGGACTTGATTTTGCCTCTCTATGGGAGGACTTTGTTTTGCCTCTCTACGGGAGGACTTGATTTTGCCTCTCTATGGGAGGACTTGATTTTGCCTTTGCTATGGGAGGACTTTATTTTTCCCTTGCTATGAAGGGACTTTATTTTGGCGTTGTTCCAGAAGGTGAACATTAGTCCTTGTGTCAGATACGCTTAACTATGATAAGCGACCGCAGCCAGATTGAGAGGTTGTGACCCCTTGGAACTCGCTACTCATGGCATTGATTTTGGATATGATGTCGGTCTCTCCACCGTTTATCTCTTGGAAACTCCCCCCACTCACACTTTAAGGTGGTGGTTTCCATCTTTGCATCATGCATATCGATGGATAGAGCACTTGACATTTGAACTGGTGTTTGTCGGAATTGCCTCACTTCGTTGGGCCTTGAGAGAGGAGACGCTCATTGGATAGCCTGTAATGAAAAATCGTCTGTTAGCAAATTTTCATGTAAATTTGGCAAGTCAGAGATTTACATAGGCACGTAATACTTCATTCGTAGTGCTATGATTCAGTGCTATGCATGTAAATCATTACACACTATTTACAAGAAAGTAGATCATAGCAAAGAGTAAAGTAATGCAAGAAGTAAAGTAAATGCGATAGTGATCGCTTATTCTAAGCCACAGATATTAGGTCATCATCAACGGTCGTCAGTTGATTATCAGCCTTGGAATAGCTTGAGCAGAAGCTACGTTGCTTAGGCCAGATTGGTCATTTGATGCCCATTGCTCCTGGGGAGTTGCAGAAGGATTTGTCTTTTGGGGATTCTTCACATATTGTTGCAGACGGTTCTTCCTAATCGGTTCTTCGGTCAACGATCTCATTTGCTTGCACTCGTTGGTGTTGTGGCCTGGCTGATTATGGAATTGGCAGAACTTTCCGGATTTGGTCAGATGGTCATTCATCCTTATTGGCCGATGCTTCGGGTAATCTTCTTCATCCCTTGTAGAAAGGTAAATGTTCTCAGGAGTATCATTCATAGGTGTTAGATCAGACGAGTCAAAAGGATGAAACTTTTTATTAGCTTTGTTTTCGTTTCCATCATTGGCTCGCTTCTGCCCCTAAGTATTTTTCTGATTGGATTGAATAGCTGCACTTTTAGGAGCTTCAAGGAGTTGGTTACCACCAATGATTTGAAGAGGTATAGGATTATCGTCCACTCTCATGTACTCCTCTGCTTTCTTATAGAACTTGTCAAGCATAGTCAGTTCCTTCATTTTTATCTATCTTCCGAATTTTCTTGTTTTGTCTATAGCATCGAGTAGAGCCATGGGGACTATGCGTGGTTCCGGATTCCTTACTTCAGACAAGGCAATATTGAATCAACTGAGGAAGGCTTTCACGGTTTTTTCTGGCTTCTGCTTCATGGCTGAGAGTGTTATAGCATCTTTGGCATTGGTAGCATATAAGCGGAACTGCTCCTTGAACTTTTTGGTCAGGTCAGAGAATCGATCGATGGATTTGGGTGGTAGCTTTGTGAACCATAATGATGCAACGCCTTCTAAGTAGAGAGGAAAATATGTGCATCTCACCTCATCAGTTGCCTTGGATGCACTCATATGCCACTCATATTTGAATAGGAAGTAGTTCGGATCAACAAGGCCATTGTACGACGGCAAAGTCGGAAGATTAAACTTCTTTGGACATTCTGCTTCAAGGATTCTTTCGGTGAACGGAGTCCTATCGGGAGAGAAGTCCCATTGTCTTTCATCATCTTTGCTTGCTTGATTCTTTTTCATGACTCGTTCTATCATATCCAAGATGTATTCTTCAGTGTTCTGGTGCCATGTGAAGCTGAGTTCATTACCAAATGCTCATCTAGGTAAACGGTCTTGATTCGAGAACTTAGGGGCTTTGCCTTCTCGACGAGGATGTGCCCTCGTAATGGGATTGGTAACCTTTCGAGCATTCACTTCGGAATGGTTCTTAGCTTTTGATTTCAATTCTTCGACATTAGCTTTGTCCTTGTCACTCGCCCAATCATAATCATCTTCCAAGTTGTCGTTGCGGTTATGATCAGAAGCGGGCGATTTATCATTCTCCTCGAGATCAACATGGACTTTCGGAGGGGCTCGATTTGGTTGAGCATTAAGGATGACGTCAAGTTTCTTCATCATCATTTTAGTAGAGGCATCCATTCGGTTGTTTACGCTGGCAACAATGGCGTTTAATTCATTTCTAGTCACACTGGCTCCATCCACTGAGTTTTCACCAACATCGAAACGGTTGGTAAGCGGCGTAGTCTCATTAGTGACATTATCGACTTCTACCATGGTTTTACTAGTAGCTTTCCTAGACTTTGCCATGATTTCGGAGGAGGATGCGGTTTAGAACGTTAATGCAAGGCTTTTAGACTTGAGAAAAGTGCGGAGGAAGGAGATGCGAACGCGGCCCCACGGTAGGCACCAAAGTGTTCGGATCAAAAATGACTCAAACATCAATGGTGTGAAATCACACTTCACCAATTATGGTTAGAAATTAAAAGGGCCACAATCACAAAATAAATGGAGAAAAACAAGTAAAGGACACGGGATTTTTATAGTGGTTCGATTTAATGTGAATCTACGTCCACTTTTTGATCACTTTTCATCATTATGGAGAGAATTACAAAGTTTATCATTCATGCATCGCATTAAGTACACTTGACCATTTTTGTGATAATTCTCCACTTTTTTCTCTCTTTCCGCTTTAGATCACACTTAGATTCGAGAAGGAACAGATTGGATTGTGTAATTATATACTTTGGTTCCATCATGAAAATGATTTTAGATCCGTGCATTGAAGAGGAGCTATGGCGGTTGGAGATCACTCGGAGTAGATCAGAGTGTGAATTAATGGTGCTCGGAGAAGATGAGATCCATTCCATGTAGGAGGAAGAAGGAGAGAAGCTTGGAGGCCATTAATGAGGTTTTTAGAAGCTTTAGAACGGTCGAAGAATGATTTTAGCAGCCCTTCGGGGTAGTCGAATCGATCCCTTGAATTGTGGAGGAAGGGGCTATTTGTAGAAGAAGTTTGGAGGTAGTGGAAGTCTCGTAACTATGGGGTGCAGAGTTTGGATCGGCCATAAACTTGGATCGGGCTAAAACTAATTACAGAAATGCCACTGGTTCACTTTACAGTTGTGTACGGCTGTCATGTCCCATATTTATGGTTCTGCCACCGCTTTTATCAATGTACCGACCCAAATTTAATTAAATAGGACCGATCCACCTTGTTCTCTTGAACGTACCTATCCATTCCTAAAAGAATGCACCGACCCATTTTTAGAAGAATGCACCGACCCATTTACTGATTTAAGCTTCCGCCTTTTCTAATGTCTCGATCCAGTTTGTATAATTATTATACAATCCAGTTTATTACTAGAAATGCCACCGCATACTTTATATTGATGACCGATCCAGATATTATTTGCCTCAGGACTATGTGCTTTCTTGTTTGCTTTAGGACCGATCTAGTTTAACATTATACACTGGTCCACGTGTCCCATACCTATGGTACCGACTCGATCCAGATTTGGCTAGACCGATCTGATGCTTTGCATCTGACCGACTCGACCCACTCTGAATGGACCGACCCATTCTGAAGGAAATGAACCAACTCGCTACATTCTAAATGCACCGGCCCGATCCGTTCTTACATCTTCAGACCGACCCATTGTTTCTAATTCAGTCCGATCCGTTTCTTCATGACCAGACAGACCAATGCCATTAAACTAGGTCGACCCGATCCGTTTGAGACTAGGCCGATCCGATACTTTTGAACTAGGTCGATCCATTGCCATTTGAATGGGCCGATCTAATGCTTTAAAGAACAAACCGACCCATTATTGCGCTAACACGACCGATCTGCTTTGTACTGTGTTTTAACATTATGCTACTATATGTTTTTACCTATTTCTGCCATTATATGTCAAACTTATTAGTATGATCATTTCTGTCCTCTTCCCTTCATCTTTTCCCTTTTTATTTATACAATCAGGCTACCTTCGAGCCTAGGCATGCCGCTGAAATATGCGAACGCGTTAAATTGGGAACGAGGGGAAACCGTTAAATTTGTAGCAAAACTTGTAATTGGAAATTTGGGCATAACTTGAATGAAATATATAAACATGAATTTGGGGCATAAATCAACTTGTGATTAAAAGACCTTAATTTGGGACATATGGTTCATTATGAACATAACTTAAGAAGGGGGCATTAAAACCTATAACGACATAATAACAATTGGTTAATAATGCAAATGCCTAGAATTACAGTAATTAGAAACTGTAATCGTGCTTAGACACGAGGTTAGATTACACTTGTGGTGGAAGTCTGTCCGGAACCGACCAGCATATACAACGACCACAAGTGGTGAATCTAATGTGAGGGGTCTAAGTGCATAAACACGAGACGTGCTAAGACACGAGGTTAAGTCCGACTTGTAGAAGAAGTCTACCCGGGGCCAACCGGCATATCCATCATCTACAAGTAGTAGGCATAATATGGGAGGTCTAGTACATTATAACCATAAATGAATATGGTAATGAATTGGAATACTTAACCTAGTTGAATCCATAGGGATTGTATGAACAAATAACTTGAGCAAGGGTTAAGTAAACTTGTTTGAAAAAGTGGGTGGGTTAAGTAGATCTTGGGTGGGTGGGTAATATTTAAATATATAGGCTCACAAACATAACATGTGGGGTTATGCAATCTTTTACTCTGGTATGGCATAACCTATGGAAAACCTAGTGGGGATGCAAGCGTAGGGGGAAGCTTGTATCATCTTGTGTATTAGACCCGTTTTAGTCAGTAACCCATATATTGGTATCAAACAAGTACTCCGAACTAGGTAAGAGTCGAGGCATGCTTACTGGGATGGTTGTAAGTAATCCAAATGTGGGGGACGGTGTGCGCAGCGCATTCCGACAGGGTCATGTGTGTGCATGGGTCCAGCAGAGGAGGTTTAGACGCCATGACGCCTGTAGATATGGTTGTTGTAACAACCCGAAAATCTGGGCCAGTTTAAAATTTTTGTTTTGGCAATTTTAGCGAATTTTGAATATTTAAAATAGATTATTTTAAATAATATTAACGAGAAAATTTATTTCGAATAGAATTCGAACGTATATATTATATACGCCGTCGTTAGAATATATAATATTTATATATAATTATAAATAGAATTGAAAATGGCGCGGTAGTTCGATAATTCGATTTCAAACTTCAGTTGAATGTACCGGGTGCAAAACAATCCGGATTTTAGTGAAACCAAAAACAATAGGATCTAATTGATGACATCTTTCCAACGAATCCGAAAAATCGAGACTTCATAGCGGGAATAAAAAGATATGTCCAGTTGAAAATTCTGAATAGTTGCTATGGAATTCAGGCCCTTAAAAATAGACATTTTGCAAACGACCTCGGATTCCGACGAAACCAGTTTTGTTGGGTCCGCAGTGTCAAATTATTGCTAGATTCCAAATTTCATAATTTTTCGAATCAATATGTGAGCGTGGCATAGGAAAACGCGTTTGACCGGTTTTAGTTGATTTTAATCGACTGGAAAATGGCCATTTTTCAAACGGTCTCAGAATTTGACGAAATTAGTTTTGTTAGGACCGTATCGTCAATACAAAGCTAGAAAATATTTTTTTGGAATTTTTCTAGTTAGTATGTGACCCTAGTAAATTGAAATGCGCGTTCAAATTCAATATATGGAGTTATATGTTGATTTTGACGGAAACTGATCGAAACGATCGAATCAGCTTACGATACATATCCCATTGTGTTCGGAATGGGGGTAATTAGCTAGGGGCGATGGTCGTTGGGTTCGAATTGGAGTTCGTATCAATAAACTAGTATTTTTCGAGTAAATAAAAAAATAAATTATTTCTATAAATACATGGTCAAACCCTAGGTCAACCATTTACCCAGTCAAGCTTGCGCCTCCATCTCCTTCCACGAACGACAGCCCTCCTCCGATTTTCTTCCTCCAATCATTCATGAATTACTTCGAATTAGCAAAACTTTGAAAACAAAAATCGTAGCGCCAACTTGGATCTCAAATTTGATACCAGTCTGATGACGTATAGCGGTGGATGTTGCTCGAATTTTCGAGCCAAAGTCACGCCATTTGAGGCGGAATCCCGGCTCTTGGAGGCCATCGAGCTGGCCTACCCTCCGGCAGGTGAAAGGCGGCGCCAAGGAGCGTCAGGGGGCGAGCTCCGATCTTGATCCGGTCATCATGGGCGCAGGCGGCGTTAAGGTTTTCCGGTCGTGGTCCTAAAGCAAGCGGGTTACTGAAGAAGATGCAGGGTATTCTTTTAACCATGTAATTAAGTTTTAAAAGGAAATCAGCACAGTTTTTATTATATAAATCTACATTGTTTAAAACAGTTTTATTATATAAACTTTCATTGTTTAAAATCAGTTTGTTTAGAGAAATAAAATTAGTTTGTTTTAAAAATATAAATAATCATTGTTTTAAAAAACGTAAAATAGGATTGTTTTAGAAAATAGAAATAGAAAAACAGTAATGTTTTTGAAGATATAGAATAGCAATGTTGTTGAAAATATAAAGACTTGATTTTGGAAAATTAAAGATACGATTTTTGAAATTATAAAAAACGAGATTTTTATGCAGATAGTATAGAAATAAAAATAGGATGTTTATTTATAAATAGTATCAAAGTAAAAATGTGATTTTTATATATAGTATCAAAGTAAAAATGTGATTTTTATATATTGAACATCAAAGTAAAAATGTGATTTTTATATATTGAACATCAAAGTAAAAATGTGATTTTTATATATTGAACATCAAAGTAAAAATGTGATTTTTATATATAGAACATCAAAGTAAAAATGTGATTTTTATATATTGAACATCAAAGTAAAAATGTGATTTTTATATATTGAACATCAAAGTAAAAATGTGATTTTTATATATTGAACATCAAAGTAAAAATGTGATTTTTATATATTGAACATCAAAGTAAAAATGTGATTTTTATATATTGAACATCAAAGTAAAAATGTGATTTTTATATATTGAACATCAAAGTAAAAATGTGATTTTTATATATTGAACATCAAAGTAAAAATGTGATTTTTATATATTGAACATCAAAGTAAAAATGTGATTTTTATATATTGAACATCAAAGTAAAAATGTGATTTTTATATATTGAACATCAATATAAAAATGTGTGAATTTTATATATGTAGTGGCTACGGGCAACGAAGATGACGGATGCGATAGCAATGAAGATTTCTATCAATGAAGTGCCGTGGAGCTAGGATAGCTATTTGTGAGAATTTCTCACCTTTCAATTTCTTTTTCTAGTTATATATATATACTAGGATGCAGACGGTGCTTAGTAGCACCCGACACAATCGTCCACAGACCATGGACTTGTTTGTTTGATTGCAAAAATTAGATTATTTGGTTTGAATTGAATGGTTTGGTGAAATGAAATTGATTTGATTGATGTGTGAATGGCGTGGGCCTTCACTAGACCGGGGATAAGGCTAGGCCTCGTCCCGTTTCTAGTATCGTGCCGTTATGCCGCCGAAATTTTCTAAAATAAGTTAGACAAATAAAAATATCATTTTATTTAAAGAATGAACTGAATAGAAATTCATATGTTGGAATAAAATGTTTTGTCGTTAAAAATATAATTTTTAACGTGAATGTGAATAAATAAATATTCATTTACAAAGCAGACGGTTTGTTTATGTACACCTATTTGAAGGACATTGATTGGGTCGATAAATTTTACACATCGCCCAACTGCACAAATAAAATATGTGTTAGATTGTTTGAAACCCCACACGGGTGTTGGGATGAAATTTGAAGTTCACTCATCCTGATTGATTTAATATGTCGATCGATTGATTGACAGGCTGTTATAAGCATTAAATATCTATATTTGATGCTTATACAGTGTAGTGCACTTTGGTTGATGGTTGATTATTTTTCAATGCTATTATATACATGTGTTGTATGAAAATCCATATAATTAATTTTATATGGTGATTGATTGGGCCTCATTCCAATTTAGAAAATAAAGAATAATATAAAATAAAGGTTCATGTGTTGACAGTACTCATCCATTGAGATTGGTCATGTGTTGAACGAAATATTTTAGTAATAGAATTTACATCTTTATTAATATAAAATAAAGGTTCATGTGTTGACAGTACTCATCCATTGAGATTGGTCATGTGTTGAACGAAATATTTTAGTAATAAAATTTACATCTTTATCAATATAAAATAAAGGTTCATGTGTTGACAGTACTCATCCATTGAGATTGGTCATGTGTTGAACGGAATTTTTTAATAATAACAACTATTTTGAAAAAGAAATATTTGAAATAGGATATTTGAAAATAGAAATTTATGAAGCCGTGTTGATTAGATTGACGCCATTTTGACGTAAATGATATTTATATCGATTTTATTCATTTTGAAATGAATTGAATTGAAAACGATTTCGAAATGAATTGAATTGAAAACGATTTCGAAATGAATTGAATTGAAAACGATTTCGAAATGAATTGAATTGAAAACGATTTCGAAATGAATTGAATTGAAAACGATTTCGAAATGAATTGAATTGAAAACGATTTCGAAATGAATTGAATTGAATTGAAAACGATTTCGAAATGAATTGAATTGAAAACAATTTCGAAATGAATTGAATTGAAAACGATTTCGAAATGAATTGAATTGAAAACGATTTCGAAATGAATTGAATTGAAAACGATTTCGAAATGAATTGAATTGAAAACGATTTCGAAATGAATTGAATTGAAAACGATTTCGAAATGAATTGAATTGAAAACGAATTCAAATTGAATTGAAAGTGAATTGGAATGAATTCAAATTGAATTGAAATTTGAATTAAATAGAAATGAATTTTAAAACGAATTTATAAAGAAGAATTCAATTTTGATTTGAATTGAAAAGAAAGTTGAAATTGCTTTTGAAACGATTTTAAAACTATTTATATAATTCGTTTTAAATAGAAATCGACGAAGTATATATTATATATATTATATATATAATATAATGGCCTGAATAGAACGCCGCGCCGCGGCAGTTCGTGAATTTCGACCATTTATTTCAAACGGACATTACGGGAGATCCGACCGTCGGATTCTCCTAAAACCGGAACCGTTGGGTTCGTATCGAAAAGAGCTTTCTAACGAATATTAGAAATTTGAAATCTAACGGTTGGATTTGGAGTTACGTCCAAATCAAATTTGAAAAAGGTCGCTGTAAGTGCAGTTCGATGGCCATTGATGGAAATCGACTGTACGGGCCTTGATAAAATTATTAAAAATAGTAATAATTTGTGTAAAATCATAAGAAATGATTTAGAAAGAATTGAGATGAAAAACTCCATACTTGAAAAGATAAAAATAGATTTTTATCGAAATGAACTAGTTTTGAACTAGAACTATAATTCTATTTATTTTTAAATAAATAAATTGAATTTGAAAAGGGTTTTGAAAATAACCAGAATTTCCAATGATTGCATTGGAATGGATTTGAATCGAAATTGCCTTCGGAATATTTCGATGTTGGATTTCGTGATGATACAGATATTGTTATGGGAATTTGAAAGATATATATATATATCGTTATTTCCAATGCGATATTTGTTAGTCGTAGAATTTGATATTGAATATAAGCCGGTATATTTTCTATTCAGAGCCTTGTATTGAATATCAAATGTGATTTGGGTTTGTCGTGAATGATGTCTTCACTAACACTGTTCTTGAACCCAGTTGAGAAAAGATTAAATCTTTTTATTTAGATTTAATGAAGTGTACCAATTCAATAATATTTAATTGGAATTGAATTGATATTGATATTGGGTTTATCGTGAACAGTGTTTTATATAACACTTGTTCTTTAACCCGATAATTAATGGAATGATTTTTGGGTTTATCGTGAACAGTGTTTTAAATAACACTTGTTCTTTAACCCGATAATTAATGGAATGATTTTGGGTTTATCGTGAACCGTGTTTTAAATGACACTGATTCTTTAACCCAGTCGATGATTAAAACTAAGTGGAGTTTTAATGAATCTTTAATTAGATTGAAATGATCGAAAATGGAGTATCACCAGTTTTGCTCCAGGCGATAGTTAAATCTTTAATTAGATTTGAACGTGAAATGGTAATTGAATTTACCGATAACACTGTGGTGTTAGATATGAAGTATTACCAGTTTTACTTCATGGGATGAATAGGTTGGGATGGGGAAATTAAAATAAATAATTACTTCGGTAAGGTTCGCTAATCCCGACTAGTTTGAATTGAGATTCAAAAATAGAATAAAGAATAAATTCAAGGAATTTATCTTGGATAAAATTAATGGGAACCTTTCCCTATGAATGTGAAATTTAGAAACTAACTGTCGGTTAGCCAAGCAGAATGGTTTTCTGAATATTGATCTGATGTTGGTTTCGGCCTTCGGGGTTAATATTTGGGGAATTATTCTCTTGATTAATTTACGGTTAGTGACTAATGAATTGGAATGAGGCGTATGTTGTGTTTGTGTAACACTTATTTAAAATATACGCGAGTTATTCGGAAAGACCGGGTTTATCCCATTCTGAATAACTGATACGACGATAAGTCGAAGATGAAGACAATGGTCAAAGACCGGAAGTCTTCACGTCGTTTGGGTGATTGCTGATGATCTTGATTGGGCTGTACACCCAAGAAGATGGAAACAGTTGGTGATCGTCCAGACGTGCTTGGAGATCGATGGATATGCGGGGTACTAGGTGCCTCCGGTTTCGTTCAGACCCAGAACGGACTTGTAAATGGACTGTGTGTCTGACATTGGATTTTAGTCCGTGTGATTGATCTCCATTAAATATATATCTGTTTGGCGGCGGAGAATTTATTCTCTTGCTTAACGCCCTTCTCTGAGACGTACGAGCTCATGGGTTATATATTGATGGATATCAAACGCATGGAGTGAATTGCCTGTGTGGCATGCCTAAGTGGCAATTGATCGAGGCTTCTGTTGAAAAGCAAAGTCTTGTGGTGATGATCAAAGCACGGCCTTTGTGGCGTAGCTTTGTGTAACGTTTACTTCGCGAGTTTCACACCCGGTATGAACCAAAAATGGGAGACGGACCTCAGGGAGGGCATGCGTTTCTTTCTAGTTAGAAGTGGCGTCAGTGGTTTTACACGCCCTGACGAGTTTGACTTATGTGGTTGTTGCTGTTGCGAGGCGCCTCGGTTTGATCGGACGATCCGGGTCCGACGGAGTCATTCGTTGGCTCATTTACGCCCCATAGGGCGGGGGAATGCATGTTCAGGGTTTAAGTTTAATCCACATCGGTGGACCGGCCCTGTCGCTCCAAGGTCACTCGAGCTCTGACCTGTGGCTCGGGCTAGAGAGTCACGAATCGGTAGAGGACTATCTTTTGCCTCGGTTCATAGATGGAAACCCAATTTCCAAATACGTGACATTTGCGGTTTTATTTGTAAACCTATATATGGCGACATAGTGGCATGGGACGCTCATGTCGCCTATGATTGATACTTATGATTTGAAGTTGTTTTATACACTATGCACTTATAATAGTATCAAATGATTTGTTTTAAACGTATCAAGCATTCTTTGGCTGTTATAAGGGAAAACCCTATCCCCCGGCTTGCGTTGCATTGTGTGATAGGACCTAGGTCTTATAACAGCTTCATTTTTCTTTACTTAGCATTGCGCTATTTGTGTTATGCACTGGTATTCTTGGGAGGAAACCCGTTCCGTGTTATACGGCGTGGTCCCTTGATTTACCTAACTTTAAAATAAAGATTTATAACTGTTTTAGTTCTCACACCAGTCACATGACTGACCTGGAGTTTATTGTTTTAACCTAAACTCTGGGTGCCCCTATTTTCGACACGGGCAACTAGTAGTTTTGGTTTTGCAGATTTATATTCACAGGATCCTGGTTTACAGCTGGAATGATATCCGGAAAGCTTTGTATCTGTATGTCTCTTCTAGTTGTGTATTGTATTATTTTCCGCTGCGATGTATTTAAATGTAATTTAAATCTCTGATATTTCTGTGTATTATTTATTTGTTTATACTCTGTATATTCTTGTATTCTGATGCATTGTTGTAATATACAATGAAATGTTCTTTTATATGCGTTCTGTTGTGGCTTGTTCTCGAACTATCCGACGCTTTCCTTTACGGGGAAGTTACTGGTTTTCACAGTTGGTATCAGAGCTTTGGTTTACAAAGCTCAGAGAACAAGGCACATTAGAACCCTACGAAAGAATTCATCAGATATTGGATTAGTAATATCCAATTAGAATGACTCGTTAGAGATGGGATCAGTAGTATCCTAGAACGAGTGTGAAGAGTATATTTTTAAAATGAAAACAAATTTTTGTTTGAAAATTTAAATCAACTATTCGTATTTGATTATTTATTTATATTGATTTTGGACAATTCAGTATATAAAGAATTTGCACATACGCCTTGCAAACGTATATTCAAAGTTTTAATATATTGGATAGATATAGCATCGCACTCTAGTCGCCCGAAGATGATATTGATGATAGCGATCGCATCATCAACATTTATGTTCGAGTTTCGAAGGTGTGATTTTCTATATATTTCCATTAGGCTGGTGTGAGAACCAAAACTTATATATAGCTAGAACACATTGTAGTGAATTGGCATCAAAAACAAGATTTTCAGTATATATATCAAAATTATGAATTTGAAACGTTAATTCACTAATTGATTGATGTTTGGGTTGTTTGTTTATTTGTTTGCTAATTCTTAGCCATTTAGCCTAATTGAATCACATATTGAACTATATTGAAAATGGGTCGCATTTGCTTCCATATACATATACTTACATTGAACAGGTCATAGCAAGGAGGCTAGAGCAGAGAATAAAATTTGTTTGCCCGACAAATAGGTACATGTTTACTACATAATTTACTGTTTTGTTTGGGTGATGATGATTTTATGAGCCTATTGGCTAGCCGCTTGGCTTTTTCTTTTTCTTTTTGAGGTCTGAAGGACCGGGGAAGCTATTTGAAATTCCCCGATGCTCCCGGTGCAGGGGAGGTTATGGCGAAATTTTTCAAAAATTTAGGGTGTTAGCCAAATTTTTGAAATTTTTGAAAATTCCCAGAAACTGAAAAGTTAGGGAATGAAAGCCAGATCGAACGTAGAGTTGATTAATCAAACCGCTTTCGACTTTGTTCCTTTTCGGGGACGAAAAGTTTTAAGTGGGGGAGATTGTAACAACCCGAAAATCTGGGCCAGTTTAAAATTTTTGTTTTGGCAATTTTAGCGAATTTTGAATATTTAAAATAGATTATTTTAAATAATATTAACGAGAAAATTTATTTCGAATAGAATTCGAACGTATATATTATATACGCCGTCGTTAGAATATATAATATTTATATATAATTATAAATAGAATTGAAAGTGGCGCGGTAGTTCGATAATTCGATTTCAAACTTCAGTTGAATGTACCGGGTGCAAAACAATCCGGATTTTAGTGAAACTAAAAACAATAGGATCTAATTGACGATATCTTTCCAACGAATCCGAAAAATCGAGACTTCATAGCGGGAATAAAAAGATATGTCCAGTTGAAAATTCTGAATAGTCGCTATGGAATTCAGGCCCTTAAAAATAGACATTTTGCAAACGACCTCGGATTCCGACGAAACCAGTTTTGTTGGGTCCGCAGTGTCAAATTATTGCTAGATTCCAAATTTCATAATTTTTCGAATCAATATGTGAGCGTGGCATAGGAAAACGCGTTTGACCGGTTTTAGTTGATTTTAATCGACTGGAAAATGGCCATTTTTCAAACGGTCTCAGAATTTGACGAAATTAGTTTTGTTAGGACCGTATCGTCAATACAAAGCTAGAAAATATTTTTCTGGAATTTTTCTAGTTAGTATGTGACCCCAGTAAATTGAAATGCGCGTTCAAATTCAATATATGGAGTTATATGTTGATTTTGACGGAAACTGATCGAAACGATCGAATCAGCTTACGATACATATCCCATTGTGTTCGGAATGGGGGTAATTAGCTAGGGGCGATGGTCGTTGGGTTCGAATTGGAGTTCGTATCAATAAACTAGTATTTTTCGAGTAAATAAAAAAATAAATTATTTCTATAAATACATGGTCAAACCCTAGGTCAACCATTTACCCAGTCAAGCTTGCGCCTCCATCTCCTTCCACGAACGACAGCCCTCCTCCGATTTTCTTCCTCCAATCATTCACGAATTACTTCGAATTAGCAAAACTTTGAAAACAAAAATCGTAGCGCCAACTTGGATCTCAAATTTGATACCAGTCTGATGACGTATAGCGGTGGATGTTGCTCGAATTTTCGAGCCAAAGTCACGCCATTTGAGGCGGAATCCCGGCGCTTGGAGGCCATCGAGCTGGCCTACCCTCCGGCAGGTGAAAGGCGGCGCCAAGGACCGTCAGGGGGCGAGCTCCGATCTTGATCCGGTCATCATGGGCGCAGGCGGCGTTAAGGTTTTCCGGTCGTGGTCCTGAAGCAAGCGGGTTACTGAAGAAGATGCAGGGTATTCTTTTAACCATGTAATTAAGTTTTAAAAGGAAATCAGCACAGTTTTTATTATATAAATCTACATTGTTTAAAACAGTTTTATTATATAAACTTTCATTGTTTAAAATCAGTTTGTTTAGAGAAATAAAATTAGTTTGTTTTAAAAATATAAATAATCATTGTTTTAAAAAATGTAAAATAGGATTGTTTTAGAAAATAGAAATAGAAAAACAGTAATGTTTTTGAAGATATAGAATAGCAATGTTGTTGAAAATATAAAGACTTGATTTTGGAAAATTAAAGATACGATTTTTGAAATTATAAAAAACGAGATTTTTATGCAGATAGTATAGAAATAAAAATAGGATGTTTATTTATAAATAGTATCAAAGTAAAAATGTGATTTTTATATATAGTATCAAAGTAAAAATGTGATTTTTATATATTGAACATCAAAGTAAAAATGTGATTTTTATATATTGAACATCAAAGTAAAAATGTGATTTTTATATATTGTACATCAAAGTAAAAATGTGATTTTTATATATTGAACATCAAAGTAAAAATGTGATTTTTATATATTGAACATCAAAGTAAAAATGTGATTTTTATATATTGAACATCAAAGTAAAAATGTGATTTTTATATATTGAACATCAAAGTAAAAATGTGATTTTTATATATTGAACATCAATATAAAAATGTGTGAATTTTATATATGTAGTGGCTACGGGCAACGAAGATGACGGATGCGATAGCAATGAAGATTTCTATCAATGAAGTGCCGTGGAGCTAGGATAGCTATTTGTGAGAATTTCTCACCTTTCAATTTCTTTTTCTAGTTATATATATATATACTAGGATGCAGACGGTGCTTAGTAGCACCCGACACAATCGTCCACAGACCATGGACTTGTTTGTTTGATTGCAAAAATTAGATTATTTGGTTTGAATTGAATGGTTCGGTGAAATGAAATTGATTTGATTGATGTGTGAATGGCGTGGGCCTTCACTAGACCGGGGATAAGGCTAGGCCTCGTCCCGTTTCTAGTATCGTGCTGTTATGCCGCCGAAATTTTCTAAAATAAGTTAGAAAAATAAAAATATCATTTTATTTAAAGAATGAACTGAATAGAAATTCATATGTTGGAATAAAATGTTTTGTCGTTAAAAATATAATTTTTAACGTGAATGTGAATAAATAAATATTCATTTACAAACCAGACGGTTTGTTTATGTACACCTTTTTGAAGGACATTGATTGGGTCGATAAATTTTACACATCGCCCAACTGCACAAATAAAATATGTGTTGGATTGTTTGAAACCCCACACGGGTGTTGGGATGAAATTTGAAGTTCACTCATCCTGATTGATTTAATATGTCGATCGATTGATTGACAGGCTGTTATAAGCGTTAGATATCTATATTTGATGCTTATACAGTGTAGTGCACTTTGGTTGATGGTTGATTATTTTTCAATGCTATTATATACATGTGTTGTATGAAAATCCATATAATTAATTTTATATGGTGATTGATTGGGCCTCATTCCAATTTAGAAAATAAAGAATAATATAAAATAAAGGTTCATGTGTTGACAGTACTCATCCATTGAGATTGGTCATGTGTTGAACGAAATATTTTAGTAATAGAATTTACATCTTTATTAATATAAAATAAAGGTTCATGTGTTGACAGTACTCATCCATTGAGATTGGTCATGTGTTAAACGAAATATTTTAGTAATAAAATTTACATCTTTATCAATATAAAATAAAGGTTCATGTGTTGACAGTACTCATCCATTGAGATTGGTCATGTGTTGAACGGAATATTTTAATAAAAACAACTATTTTGAAAAAGAAATATTTGAAATAGGATATTTGAAAATAGAAATTTATGAAGCCGTGTTGATTAGATTGACGCCATTTTGACGTAAACGATATTTATATCGATTTTATTCATTTTGAAATGAATTGAATTGAAAACGATTTCGAAATGAATTGAATTGAAAACGATTTCGAAATGAATTGAATTGAAAACGATTTCGAAATGAATTGAATTGAAAACGATTTCGAAATGAATTGAATTGAAAACGATTTCGAAATGAATTGAATTGAAAACGATTTCGAAATGAATTGAATTGAAAACGATTTCGAAATGAATTGAATTGAAAACGATTTCGAAATGAATTGAATTGAAAACGATTTCGAAATGAATTGAATTGAAAACGAATTCAAATTGAATTGAAAGTGAATTGGAATGAATTCAAATTGAATTGAAATTTGAATTGAATAGAAATGAATTTTAAAACGAATTTATAAAGAAGAATTCAATTTTGATTTGAATTGAAAAGAAAGTAGAAATTGCTTTTGAAACGATTTTAAAACTATTTATATAATTCGTTTTAAATTGAAATCGACGAAGTATATATTATATATATTATATATATAATATAATGGCCTGAATAGAACGCGTCGCGCCGCGGCAGTTCGTGAATTTCGACCATTTATTTCAAATGGACATTACGGGAGATCCGACCGTCGGATTCTCCTAAAACCGGAACCGTTGGGTTCGTATCGAAAAGAGCTTTCTAACGAATATTAGAAATTTGAAATCTAACGGTTGGATTTGGAGTTACGTCCAAATCAAATTTGAAAAAGGTCGTTGTAAGTGCAGTTCGATGGCCATTGATGGAAATCGACTGTACGGGCCTTGATAAAATTATTAAAAATAGTAATAATTTGTGTAAAATCATAAGAAATGATTTAGAAAGAATTGAGATGAAAAACTCCATACTTGAAAAGATAAAAATAGATTTTTATCGAAATGAACTAGTTTTGAACTAGAACTATAATTCTATTTATTTTTAAATAAATAAATTGAATTTGAAAAGGGTTTTGAAAATAACCAGAATTTCCAATGATTGCATTGGAATGGATTTGAATCGAAATTGCCTTCGGAATATTTCGATGTTGGATTTCGTGATGATACAGATATTGTTATGGGAATTTGAAAGATATATATATATCGTTATTTCCAATGCGATATTTGTTAGTCGTAGAATTTGATATTGAATATAAGCCGGTATATTTTCTATTCAGAGCCTTGTATTGAATATCAAATGTGATTTGGGTTTGTCGTGAATGGTGTCTTCACTAACACTGTTCTTGAACCCAGTTGAGAAAAGATTAAATCTTTTTATTTAGATTTAATGAAGTGTACCAATTCAATAATATTTAATTGGAATTGAATTGATATTGATATTGGGTTTATCGTGAACAGTGTTTTATATAACACTTGTTCTTTAACCCGATAATTAATGGAATGATTTTTGGGTTTATCGTGAACAGTGTTTTAAATAACACTTGTTCTTTAACCCGATAATTAATGGAATGATTTTGGGTTTATCGTGAACCGTGTTTTAAATGACACTGATTCTTTAACCCAGTCGAAGATTAAAACTAAGTGGAGTTTTAATGAATCTTTAATTAGATTGAAATGATCGAAAATGGAGTATCACCAGTTTTGCTCCAGGCGATAGTTAAATCTTTAATTAGATTTGAACGTGAAATGGTAATTGAATTTACCGATAACACTGTGGTGTTAGATATGAAGTATTACCAGTTTTACTTCATGGGATGAATAGGTTGGGATGGGGAAATTAAAATAAATAATTACTTCGGTAAGGTTCGCTAATCCCGACTAGTTTGAATTGAGATTCAAAAATAGAATAAAGAATAAATTCAAGGAATTTATCTTGGATAAAATTAATGGGAACCTTTCCCTATGAATGTGAAATTTAGAAACTAACTGTCGGTTAGCCAAGCAGAATGGTTTTCTGAATATTGATCTGATGTTGGTTTCGGCCTTCGGGGTTAATATTTGGGGAATTATTCTCTTGATTAATTTACGGTTAGTGACTAATGAATTGGAATGAGGCGTATGTTGTGTTTGTGTAACACTTATTTAAAATATACGCGAGTTATTCGGAAAGACCGGGTTTATCCCATTCTGAATAACTGATACGACGATAAGTCGAAGATGAAGACGATGGTCGAAGACCGGAAGTCTTCACGTCGTTTGGGTGATTGCTGATGATCTTGATTGGGCTGTACACCCAAGAAGATGGAAACAGTTGGTGATCGTCCAGACGTGCTTGGAGATCGATGGATATGCGGGGTACTAGGTGCCTCCGGTTTCGTTCAGACCCAGAACAGACTTGTAAATGGACTGTGTGTCTGACATTGGATTTTAGTCTGTGTGATTGATCTCCATTAAATATATATCTGTTTGGCGGCGGAGAATTTATTCTCTTGCTTAACGCCCTTCTCTGAGACGTACGAGCTCAGGGGTTATATATTGATGGATATCAAACGCATGGAGTGAATTGCCTGTGTGGCATGCCTAAGTGGCAATTGATCGAGGCTTCTGTTGAAAAGCAAAGTCTTGTGGTGATGATCAAAGCACGACCTTTGTGGCGTAGCTTTGTGTAACGTTTACTTCGCGAGTTTCACACCCGGTATGAACCAAAAACGGGAGACGGACCTCAGGGAGGGCATGCGTTTCTTTCTAGTTAGAAGTGGCGTCAGTGGTTTTACACGCCCTGACGAGTTTGACTTATGTGGTTGTTGCTGTTGCGAGGCGCCTCGGTTTGATCGGACGATCCGGATCCGACGGAGTCATTCGTTGGCTCATTTACGCCCCATAGGGCGGGGGAATGCATGTTCAGGGTTTAAGTTTAATCCACATCGGTGGACCGGCCCTGTCGCTCCAAGGTCACTCGAGCTCTGACCTGTGGCTCGGGCTAGAAGTCACGAATCGGTAGAGGACTATCTTTTGCCTCGGTTCATAGATGGAAACCCAATTTCCAAATACGTGACATTTGCGGTTTTATTTGTAAACCTATATATGGCGACATAGTGGCATGGGACGCTCATGTCGCCTATGATTGATACTTATGATTTGAAGTTGTTTTATACACTATGCACTTATAATAGTATCAAATGATTTGTTTTAAACGTATCAAGCATTCTTTGGCTGTTATAAGGGAAAACCCTATCCCCCGGCTTGCGTTGCATTGTGTGATAGGACCTGGGTCTTATAACAGCTTCATTTTTCTTTACTTAGCATTGCGCTATTTGTGTTATGCACTGGTATTCTTGGGAGGAAACCCGTTCCGTGTTATACGGCGTGGTCCCTTGATTTACCTAACTTTAAAATAAAGATTTATAACTGTTTTAGTTCTCACACCAGTCACATGACTGACCTGGAGTTTATTGTTTTAACCTAAACTCTGGGTGCCCCTATTTTCGACACGGGCAACTAGTAGTTTTGGTTTTGCAGATTTATATTCACAGGATCCTGGATTACAGCTGGAATGATATCCGGAAAGCTTTGTATCCGTATGTCTCTTCTAGTTGTGTATTGTATTATTTTCCGCTGCGATGTATTTAAATGTAATTTAAATCTCTGATATTTCTGTGCAATATTTATTTGTTTATACTCTGTATATTCTTGTATTCTAATGCATTGTTGTAATATACAATGAAATGTTCTTTTATATGCGTTCTGTTGTGGCTTGTTCTCGAACTATCCGACGCTTTCCTTTACGGGGAAGTTACGGGTTTTCACAGTTGTGCACATCCTGAAAATGTAGGGTTGCCAGTTTAGGAAGTGATACACCCCACTATGGGCCAGCACAGGGTATCTACGGAGTAGGGAGCCGATCGATTAGGGTAGTTAGTAGGGTACATCTAGAATTCGGTATGTTGGGGAGCCCGTTAATACCCTTAGGGGTAACTTCGATATGTTGGGATGCCTAATGATTATATGGGGAGAGAACCTCTCAATGGAAGTACACCTAAGTCTACCATCTTATACTTGTTGGGGATCATCTTGTTAATAAGACACTAGTATTGGTGTAGAGAAATCATTAGAGAAGCGCGATATACTCTATCATGTTTGTCTTGTATACTTTGTCATATCTACCTATTATGATGTTGTCTCTCTTATCCACTTTATATGCCTATCATGATAATTATACTTATTTATATGCTAAAAGTAACTGGACTCACTACACTTTATGTCTGACCTATTTTGTTTCCTCTACTTTATCTTCTGTTCCCCTCCCCCCTCCCCAGGTTCTCAAGGTGGGAATACTCAAGCTTAACCAGGATTTCTGCTTTCATTCTGCTAGGAGCTGCTTAGATGTATTGCTCGAGCTGTTATCCTTTCTACTATGGCTATATTTTTGTTTGGGGAATTATGCTTCTTTTATTATTGTACTCTGATGTTTTAAGTACAAGACAGAAATTTTAAGATGATGTACTGGGTTTACGTATTTTCAGACTTATGATGTTTTGAACCACGATGCTATGTTTTCTACATTAATAAAATTTTAAATTCTGCTGCTATTTTATATCTGTCTTGTAATGTTTCTTTTTCTGTTTACTTAAAACGCTTCATGAAACTTAATGCATTCTCTTAATGAATGACATTAATGGATGTGGGATGTCACACTTGGTATCAAAGATGAAGGTTACCAGATCGGATATAGTTTTTGAAAATTATTTTCAAAAGGTTTTAAAAGAAAGCATTTTCAAAAGAAAAGTCTATTTTGAAAAACATATTCCCCAAAGCCATATGTAATATCTTTCGATCCTTTATCTGAATCCCTTTCCTTTTCTTTTTCAGCATGTCTGGGGAACCTAATGTGATGACCCCAAACTTCCGTAGTTCCAAAGCAAGGACAATCGTAGGAGTATAACATAATTCCAACAATAACAAATCTCAGATAATAGCATAACACAGAAATCATTGCAGCGGAAATAAGAATGTCATCACAACATAACATCAAAGACATCATAGTACGCAGTTACAAGATACACTTAGCAAATAGAAGTCTTAACAAAGAAAGAAATAAGTCACAACTCCATCAAATACATTAAAGATCAAATATGTCTAAATATCTCAAGTAGCAATAAAAAGATAAAAGGAAAATGATCTTCATCTTCTTCCTTAAGCAAGCTCCAATCCAGAATGTATCCATACCTAAACATGTCACTTGGTTGCCCGTGTGAAAAGAGGGCACCCGAGTGTAATAGCCCGGAAAATGTGAAACAATTTAAAATTTTTAAATTAGGTTATTACCAAGGAATTTGAATAATTGAAATAGCCTATTTCAATAAAATATAGAATTGGGTATGGTATGGCAGTTTGAAATTTTGAATACAAACTTTGTCTGACTGTACCGGGTGGAAAATATAACGGATTTTAGCGAAACTGAAAATATCTAAATCTGTTTATGAATACCTTTCTAACGAATCTGAAAAATCGAAGTTTCATAGCGGGAATCAAAAGTTATGGACGATTGAATTTTCAGAAAGGTCGCTATATAGCATATATAGCCCTTGAAAATTGAAATTTTGCATACGACCTCGGAATTCGACGAAACCACTTTTGTTGGGTCCGGGATGTCAAATTATTGCTAAGTTTCAAATTTCATAATTTTTGAAGCTAGTATGTGAGCGGGGCAAAAGAAAATGTGATTGGTCAAATTCTGTTAAAATGGGTCGACCTAAAAATGGCCTTTTTCAAACGAGCTCAGAATTCGACGAAACTGGTTTTGTTAGAACCGTATCATCAAAAAAAAGCTAGATTTATTTTTCTGGAATTTTTCGATTCAGTTTGTGGCCCTGGCAAATTGAAATGTACGTTTAAATTAATTATCGAATGTTTTATATTTTAATTTGAAAAATAACTGACTGTAACAGTCGAAATGGCCAACGAAACATATCCCATTGTGTACGGAATGGGGGTATTTAGCTAGGGGCGACAGTCGTTGGGTTTAAAAAGGAGTTCGTTTGAGAAAACACTATTTAAAATTTACTATATAGCTCGGACCAATAGGATTTTTTTCTTTTTAAAAAAAACGCGGAAAACCCTAGCCGCCAGCGATTTGGACGACGCACGAAGCACGAGACTTCCCACCGATTTTGTCGCCGCCACAGTCGATTTCGCCGCCTCCGCCAGTTGAAGCTTCTGACCGCCTTCGCCTCCTCTATCAATCCGACCAAGCCACGCCTCCATCCATCAACTGTACGCGTCGAAATTCGACCAGGAAATCGCGCCCTTTAGAGCGCCGCAGCGATTCGCAGGAGCCACCGAGTCCATCGCCACCACCGCCGATCGGAAGGTGATTCGTAGCTCTCTGACGCCGTGTGGTCTGATCGAAGCAACGAGGTACGGTTTGGCTTAAAAATCGAGACCTAGTTTTGAAGCTTTAAAAACTTTTCTGATATAAATTTCTGAAATGAAAATAACACTTTTAAGTGTTGCAAAACTTTGAAAAATAATATCTTTTTCGTTCTTTAACGAAATTCGATGAAACAGGAGACACCGTGACCGCAAGGAGGCTCTCTATATTCTAGAAGAAGCCGCGGATTTTTCTGATCTTCCTACGATTTTTAGCACTGCAATAACCAATGTGAGGAATCTAAACTATTTGTGTGAATGAAATCGTGTTGTATAAATTATATAAGCGAAGTGTAAATTATATACGCATTGTATACCTCATGTACATGTGTTGTATAAGTTATATTAGCGATGTATAAATTATACAAGCGTTGAATGAAACATATATGCTTTGAATTGTGATGAAATGCAAGTGAATTATTATATTATATATATATATATATATATATATATACTCCCCTCGTCCACAGACCATGGACGATATTTATTGCTTCTGATTGACGTGATATTATATGGTATGACGAATGGTTGGAAATAATTGTTTGTGGTTGATATTATGGTTGAAAAATACCTTTATGGTTGAAAAATACCCTCTTGTGGTTGAGACAAATTAGAATAGGATTGTGGAATTGAAAATAAAACATGCCGCCTGCGTGCGAACTAGATGCATGATCCCCATTGTCAAAAACCGCGAGGTTTTAAGGTAGAGCGAGGAGCCGTACTAGGGACGGTCCCGGTTTTAACTACCCTGCCGTTATGCTGTCGAAATTTTCTGAAATATTCATGTGTTAGAATAATTTTCATTCATTGAAATAAATTACATATGTTAGATCAAATATTCATGTGTTGAGTTGCAATTCATTCGTTGAGTTGAAATTCATGTGTTGAATATTATTTGGATCTAAACAAATAGCTTTTGCGATAAAAATCACATTTTTATGTATATACAAACTATATCGAATATTCATGTGTTGAGTTGCAATTCATTCGTTGAGTTGAAATTCATGTGTTGAATATTATTTTGTAAAAACCCGTAACTTCCCCGTTGAGGAAAGCGCGGATAGTTCGAGAACAAGCCACAACAGAACGCACACGGAAGAACATTTCATTGTATATTACAACAATGCATCAGATTACAAGAATATACAGAGTATAAATGAATATTACACAGAAATATCAGAGATTTAAATTACATTTAAATACATAGCAGCGGAAAATAATACAATACACAACTAGAAGAGATATACGGATACAAAGCTATCTGGATATCGTCCCAGCTGTAAACCAGGATCCTGTGAATATAAATCTGCAAAACCAAAACTACTAGCTGCCCGTGTCAAAATAGGGGCACCCAGAGTTTAGGTCAAAACAATAAACTCCAGGTCAGCTAGGGGACTGGTGTGAGAACTTAAACAGTTATTAATCTTTATTTTTAAAGTTAGGTAAATCAAGGGACCACGCCGTATATCACAGAATGGGTTTCCTCCCAAGAATACCAGTGCATAAAACAAACAACGCAATGCTAAATAAAGAAAAATGAAGCTGTTATAAGACCCAGGTCCTATCACACAATGCAACGCAAGCCGGGGGATAGGGTTTTCCCTTATAACAGCCAAAGAATGCTTGATACGTTTAAAACAAATCATTTGATACTATAATAAGTGTACAGTGTTTAAAATAATTTCAGTCATAAGTATCAATCATAGACGGCATGGGTACCATATATCATATCGCCATACTAGGCTCTACAATCAAAACCGCAAATGTCACGTATTTGGAAGTTGGGTTTCCGTCTGTGAACCGAGGCAAAAGATAGTCCTCAACCGATTCGAGACGCTCTAGCCCGTGTCTCAGGAACAGCCGCAACTGCCCCTTGGATCGTCAGGGCCGGTCCACCGATGTGGATTATAATGCCTGAACACTACGTTTCTCCGCCCTTTGGGGCGTAGGTGAGCCAACTAAATGACTCCATCGGACCCGGATCGTCCGATCAAACCAAGGCGCCTCGCAACCGCAACAACCACACAGGTGAAAATAATATAAATGTCAGGGCTGGTAGGTCACTGACACCACCCTAGCTAGAAAGAAAACGCTTGTCCCCCCTGAGGTCTGTCTCCCCTTTTTGGTTCACCACCGGGGTGTGAGGCTCGCGAATTCACGTTACACAAAGCTGTGCCACACGGGCTGTGCTTTGATCATCACCACAAGACTTTGCTTTTCAACAGAAGCCTTGATCATTCGCATCTTAGCATGCCACACAGGCAAACCACTCTATGCAACCGACAGTCACACGGAATGAAATCCAATGTCAGACACACAGTCCATTTACAAGTCCGTTCTGGGTCTGAACGAAACCGGAGGCACCTAGTACCCCGCATATCCATCGATCTCCAAGTACGTCTGGGCGATCACCAACTGTATCCATCTTCTTGGGTGTACAGCCCAATCAAGATCATCAGTAATTACCCAAACGACGTGAAGACCTCCGGTCTTCGACCACCGTCTTCATCTTCGACTTAGCGTCGTATCAGTTATTCAGAATGGGTTAAACCCGGTCTTTCCGAATAACTCGCGTATATTTTAAATAAGTGTTACACAAGCACAACATACGCCTCATTCCAATTCATCAGTCACTAACCGTAAATTAATCAAGAGAATAATTCCCCAAATATTAACCCCGAAGGCCGGAACCAACATCAGATCAATACCCAGAAAACCATTCTGCTTAGCTAACCGACGGTTAGTTTCTAAATTTCACATTCATAGGGAAAGGTTCCCATTAATTTTATCAAAGATAAATTCCTTGAATTTATTCTTTAATCTACTTTTGAATTTCGATTCAACTAGTCGGGATTAACGAAACTTACCAAAGTAATCATTTGTTTTAATTTCTCAATCCCAACCTATTCATCCCATGAAGTAAAACTGGTAATACTTCATATCTAACACCACTGTGTTATCGGTAAACTCAATTACCATTTCACGTTCAAATCTAATTAAAGATTTAACTATCGCCTCGAGAAAAACTGGTGATACTCCATTCTCGATCATTTCAATCTAATTAAAGATTCATTAAAACTCCACTTAGTTTTAATCGTTAACTGGGTTAAAGAATCAGTGTCATTTAAAACACGGTCCACAATAAACCCAAAATCACATTCATTAATTATCGGGTTAAAGTACGAGTGTTATTTAAAACACTGTCCACGATAAACCCAAAAATCAATACCAATTCAATTTCAATTAAATATTATTTAATTGGTACACTTCATTAAATCTAAATAAAAAGATTTAATCTTTTCTCAACTGGGTTCAAGAACAGAGTTAGTCAAGACACCATTCACGACAAACCCAAATCACATTTGATATTAAATACAAGGCTCTGAATAGAAAATATATCGGCTTATATTCAATATCAGATTCTACGACCAACAGATATCGTATTGGAAATAACGATATATATATCTATATCTTTCAAATTTCCATAACAACATCTGTATAATCACGAAATCCAACATCGAAATATTCCGAAGACAATTTCGATTCAAATCCATTCCAATGCAATCATTGGAAATTCTGGTTATTTTCAAAACCATTTCAAATTCAATTTATTTACTTAAAAATAAATAGAATTATAATTCTAGTTCAAAAACTAGTTCATTTCGATAAAAATCTATTTTTATCTTTTCAAATATGGAGTTTTTCATCCCATTTCTTTCTAAATCATTTCTTATGATTTTACACAAATTATTACTATTTTTAATAATTTTATCAAGGCCCGTACAGTCGATTTCCATCAACGGCCATCTAACTGCACTTACAGCGACCTTTTTCAAATTTGATTTGGACATAATTCCAAATCCAACCGTTAGATTTCTAATTTCTAATATTCATTAGAAAGCTCTTTTCGATACGAACCCAACGGTTCCGGTTTTAGGAGAATCCGACGGTCGGATCTCCCGCAATATCCGTTCGAAGTCAATGGTCGAAATTCGCGAACTGCCGCGGTGCGGCGCGTTCTATTCAGGCCATTATATTATATATATATATATATATATATAATACATACTTCGTCGTTTTCAATTCAAAACGTGCTTTATAAATCGTTTTAAATTCGTTTTCAAAACGGTTTCAATTCAAATTGATTTCTAATCCAATTTCAGTTCGTTTTCAATTCAATTTCAATTCGAATTCATTTATGTTCAATTTCAATTCGAATTCATTCTTATTCATTTTCAATTTGCATCCATTTATATTCAATTTCAATTCGAATTCGTTTATATTCAATTTAATTTTGAATTCATTTATATTCAATTTCAATTCGAATTCTTTTATATTCAATTTCAATTCGAATTCTTTTATATTCAATTTCAATTTGAATTCGTTTATATTCAATTTCAATTCGAATTCGTTTATATTCAATTTCAATTCGAATTCGTTTATATTCAATTTCAATTCGAATTCATTGCTTTTCGAAAAATCAGATTTTGAAATTACTTTCGATATTCATTATAAAATGAATAAAATCGATATAAATATCGTTCACGTCAAAATGGCGTCAATCTAATCAATACGGCTTCATATATTCCTATTTTCAAATATTCTATTTCAAATATTTCTTTTTCAAATATTTCTATTTTAAAACTGGAATGAGGCCCAATCAATTACCATATAATGTTAATTATATGGATTTTCTATAACACATGTATATATCAACAACGATGAATAATCAACCATCATCAAAAGTGCATTCTACACTGTATAAGCATCGAATATAAATATTCAACGCTTATAACAACCTGTCAATCAATCGATCGAGATACAACTAGACAATCGGGATTAGTGTATGTCAAATATCATCCCAATACCCATGTGGGGTTTCAAGCAATCAAACACAGATTTTTATTTGTGCAGTTGGGCGATGTGTAAAATTTATCATCCCAATCAATGTCCTTCAAATAGGTGTACATAAACAAACCGTCCGGTTTGTAAATGAATATTTATTTATTCACATTCACGTTAAAAATTATATTTTTAACGATCAAACTATTTTATTCAACCTATGAATATTCTATTCGGTTCATTTATTAAATAAAATGTTATCTTTATTTTTCTAACTTATTTTTAGAAAATTTCGGCGGCATAACGGCACGATACTAGAAACGGGACAGGGCCTAGCCTTATCCCCGGTCTAGTGAAGGCCCACGCCATTCACACATCAATCAAATCAATTTCATTTCACCAAACAATTCAATTCAAACCAAATAATCTAACCAACTACACAACCAAACAATTTAACAAACAAGCCATCCATGGTCTGTGGATGACGGGTGTCGGGTGCTACTAAACACCGTCTGCATCCTAGTATATATATATATAACTAGAAAATTAAATTAAAGAATGACAAGTTCTCACCAATAGCTATCCTAACTCCACGGCTCTTCCTTTAGAGAAATCTTCATCGTTATCGCATCTTTGTCAACTTCGTTGCCCATAGCCACTACATATATAAAAATCGAATTTTTACTTCGCTATTCAATATATAAAATTCAAATTTTTACATCGCTATTCAATATATAAAAATCGAATTTTTACTTCGCTATTCAATATATAAAATTCAAATTTTTACATCGCTATTCAATATATAAAAATCGAATTTTTACTTCGCTATTCAATATATAAAAATCGAATTTTTAATTCGCTATTCAATATATAAAAATCATATTTTTACTTCGCTATTCAATATATAAAAATCATATTTTTACTTCGCTATTCAATATATAAAAATCATATTTTTACTTCTTTAAAAACTGAAAATTTATCCTACGCTCCACATATATAAATTAGAATCTCTTTATAGAGTGTTACATACAAAAACTGAAACTTTATAATTTATACTACATAATCAAATCGAAACTTTATGTCTTATTGTCTAAATAAAAGTAGGAAATCATATAATATATAAACTACTGATTTTTCTAATCATTTTGAAGTTTATTTTCATTGACTAAATAAAGAAGAATAATAAATAAATAAAAATAAATAAATAAAAAGGGAAAGAAAGCTTACTGTCGGAAATCAGAAGGGGGGATTGGAGTGGGTGATGGGGAGGTGGAGGAGGCGGGCGCAGGCGGTGGCCCTGGTCGATGGCGATGCGGCTCTAGGTGGGTGTGGGGTTTCTGGGGTCGCGCTCGATCTTTGAACGGGAGATGGAGGAGGAAGGGGTCGTCGATGGAAAGGAAGGGGGCGGCGGGGAGGCGCTGAGGCCCTGGCGGTGGCGCGATGGCAAGCGCGGCGGCGGTTTTAGGGTTAGTTTTTTTTTATATTTTTTTTCTATTTCGATTGTAAACGGTTGAGGAGATAAGGGGTTGAAGGAGATTATATATAAAATATATTTTATTATTTATTTAACCCTAAAAAGCAACTTTTATTTTCGAACTCGAAACGAGACCCACCGCCTGTCGTCCACAGCTAATTACCCCCATTCCGAACACAATGGGATATGTCACGCAGGCTGATTCGACCATTTGAATCAGTTTTCGCTGAATTTAAAGTATAATTCTTTATATATTCAATTTAAACGCACATTTCAAATTACCGGGGCCACGTACTAACTCGAAAAATTCCAAAAAAATATTTTCTAGCTTCGTATTGATGATACGGTCCTAACAAAACTAATTTCGTCTAATTCTGAGACCGTTGGAAAAATGGCCATTTTCCAATCGATTAAAATCAACTGAAACTGGTCAAACGCGTTTTCCTTTGCCCCGCCCCCATATTGATTCAAAAAATTATGAAATTTGAAACCTAGCAATAATTTGACACTGCGAATCCAACAAAAGTGGTTTCGTCGAAATCCGAGGTCGTTTGCAAAATTTCCATTTTTAAGGGCCTGAATTCCATAGCGACTATTCAGAATTTTCAACTGGACTTATCTTTTGATTCCCGCTATGAAATTTTGATTTGTCGGATTCGTTGAAAAGATATTATCAATTAGATCCTATTATTTTTGGTTTCACTCAAATCCGGATTGTTTTGCACCCGGTACATTCAATTGAAGTTTGAAATCGAATTATCGAATTATCGAACTACCGCGCCATTTTCAATTCTATTTATAATTATATATAATTATTTATATTCTAACGACGACGTATATAATATATACGATCGAATTCAATTCAAAATAAATTTCTCGTCGATATTATTTAAAATAATCTATATTAAATCATCAAAATTCGCTAAAATTGCCTAAATAAAAATTTTAAACTGGCCCAGATTTTCGGGTTGTTACAATCTCCCCCACTTAAAACTTTTCGACCCCGAAAAGGAACAAAGTCGAAAGTGGTTTGATTAATCAACTCTACGTTCGATCTGGCTTCCATTCTCCAACTTTTCAGTTTCTGAGAATTTTCAAATTCTTCAAAAATTTGGCTAACACCCTAAATTTTCGAAAAATTTCGCCATAACCCCCCCTGCACCGGGAGCCACGGGAAAATCCCGAAATTGCCATACAGGCCTTCTGATCTCAAAAAGAAAACGAAAAAGCCAAGCGGCTAGCCAATCGGCTCATAAAATCATCATCACCCAAACAAAACAGTAAATTATATAGTAAACATGTACCTATTTGTCGGGCAAACAAATTTTATTCTCTGCACTAGCCTCCTAGCTATGACCTGTTCAACGTAAGTACAAGTATATGCAAGCAAATGCGACTAATTTTCAATACAATTCAATATTTGATACAATTAGGCGTAATGGTTCAACATTTTAATTAATCAAACAACACAATCATCAATCAATTAGTTGATTAGCTTTTGAAATTCATAACTTTGATACATAGTCAAAAATCACATTTTTGATGCCAAATCACAACAATAGGCCCTATCTAATTTTGGTTCTCACACCAGTCAATAGGAAGTATATAGATATTACACGTTCGTCACTCGAATATAAATTCTGATGATGATATATCAATCATCAGAATCACCCCCGGGTGACTATAGTGTAACTCTATATCTATCCAATATATCAAAACTTCGAATACACGCTAGCTAGGCGCATATGCAAAATCTTTATATATTGGATTGTCCTAATCAATATGAAATAAATAATCAAATACAAATAATTGATTTTAAATTTTCAAAACAAATTTGTTTCATTTTGAAAATATACTCTTCACACTCGTCCTAGGATACTACTGATCCTATCTCTAACGAGTCACTCTCATTGGATATTACTAATCCAACATCTGATGAATTCTTTCGTATGGTTCTAATGTGCCTTATTCTCTGAGCTTTGTAAACCAAAGCTCTGATACCAAATGTAAAAACCCGTAACTTCCCCGTTGAGGAAAGCGCGGATAGTTCGAGAACAAGCCACAACAGAACGCACACGGAAGAACATTTCATTGTATATTACAACAATGCATCAGATTACAAGAATATACAGAGTATAAATGAATATTACACAGAAATATCAGAGATTTAAATTACATTTAAATACATAGCAGCGGAAAATAATACAATACACAACTAGAAGAGATATACGGATACAAAGCTTTCCGGATATCGTCCCAGCTGTAAACCAGGATCCTGTGAATATAAATCTGCAAAACCAAAACTACTAGCTGCCCGTGTAAAAATAGGGGCACCCAGAGTTTAGGTCAAAACAATAAACTCCAGGTCAGCCAAGGGACTGGTGTGAGAACTAAAACAGTTATTAATCTTTATTTTTAAAGTTAGGTAAATCAAGGGACCACGCCGTATATCACGGAACGGGTTTCCTCCCAAGAATACCAGTGCATAAAACAAACAACGCAATGCTAAATAAAGAAAAATGAAGCTGTTATAAGACCCAGGTCCTATCACACAATGCAACGCAAGTCGGGGGATATGGTTTTCCCTTATAACAGCCAAAGAATGCTTGATACGTTTAAAACAAATCATTTGATATTATAATAAGTGTACAGTGTTTATAATAATTTCAATCATAAGTATCAATCATAGACGGCATGGGTACCATATATCATGTCGCCATACTAGGCTCTATAATCAAAACCGCAAATGTCACGTATTTGGAGGTTGGGTTTCCGTCTGTGAACCGAGGCAAAAGATAGTCCTCAACCGATTCGAGACGCTCTAGCCCGTGTCTCAGGAACAGCCGCAACTGCCCCTTGGATCGTCAGGGCCGGTCCACCGATGTGGATTATAATGCCTGAACACTACGTTTCTCCGCCCTTTGGGGCGTAGGTGAGCCAACTAAATGACTCCATCGGACCCGGATCGTCCGATCAAACCGAGGCGCCTCGCAACCGCAACAACCACACAGGTGAAAATAATATAAATGTCAGGGCTGGTAGGTCACTGACACCACCCTAGCTAGAAAGAAAACGCATGTCCCCCCTGAGGACCGTCTCCCGTTTTTGGTTCACCACCGGGGTGTGAGGCTCGCGAATTCACGTTACACAAAGCTTTGCCACACGGGCTGTGCTTTGATCATCACCACAAGACTTTGCTTTTCAATAGAAGCCTTGATCATTCGCATCTTAGCATGCCACACAGGCAAACCACTTTATGCAACCGACAGTCACACGGAATGAAATCCAATGTCAGACACACAATCCATTTACAAGTCCGTTCTGGGTCTGAACGAAACCGGAGGCACCTAGTACCCCGCATATCCATCGATCTCCATGTACGTCTGGGCGATCACCAACTGTATCCATCTTCTTGGGTGTACAGCCCAATCAAGATCATCAGTAATTACCCAAACGACGTGAAGACCTCCGGTCTTCAACCACCGTCTTCATCTTCGACTTATCGTCGTATCAGTTATTCAGAATGGGTTAAACCCGGTCTATCCGAATAACTCGCGTATATTTTAAATAAGTGTTACACAAACACAACATACGCCTCATTCCAATTCATCAGTCACTAACCGTAAATTAATCAAGAGAATAATTCCCCAAATATTAACCCCGAAGGCCGAAACCAACATCAGATCAATACCCAGAAAACCATTCTGCTTAGCTAACCGACGGTTAGTTTCTAAATTTCACATTCATAGGGAAAGGTTCCCATTAATTTTATCAAAGATAAATTCCTTGAATTTATTCTTTAATCTACTTTTGAATTTCGATTCAACTAGTCGGGATTAACGAAACTTACCGAAGTAATCATTTGTTTTAATTTCTCAATCCCAACCTATTCATCCCATGAAGTAAAACTGGTAATACTTCATATCTAACACCACTGTGTTATCGGTAAACTCAATTACCATTTCACGTTCAAATCTAATTAAAGATTTAACTATCGCCTCGAGCAAAACTGGTGATACTCCATTCTCGATCATTTCAATCTAATTAATGATTCATTAAAACTCCACTTAGTTTTAATCGTTAACTGGGTTAAAGAATCAGTGTCATTTAAAACACGGTCCACAATAAACCCAAAATCACATTCATTAATTATCGGGTTAAAGTACGAGTGTTATTTAAAACACTGTCCACGATAAACCCAAAAATCAATACCAATTCAATTCCAATTAAATATTATTTAATTGGTACACTTCATTAAATCTAAATAAAAAGATTTAATCTTTTCTCAACTGGGTTCAAGAACAGTGTTAGTCAAGACACCATTCACGACAAACCCAAATCACATTTGATATTAAATACAAGGCTCTGAATAGAAAATATATCGGCTTATATTCAATATCAGATTCTACGACCAACAGATATCGTATTGGAAATAACGATATATATATCTATATCTTTCAAATTTCCATAACAACATCTGTATAATCACGAAATCCAACATCGAAATATTCCGAAGACAATTTCGATTCAAATCCATTCCAATGCAATCACTAGAAATTCTGGTTATTTTCAAAACCATTTCAAATTCAATTTATTTATTTAAAAATAAATAGAATTATAATTCTAGTTCAAAAACTAGTTCATTTCGATAAAAATCTATTTTTATCTTTTCAAATATGGAGTTTTTCATCCCATTTCTTTCTAAATCATTTCTTATGATTTTACACAAATTATTACTATTTTTAATAATTTTATCAAGGCCCGTACAGTCGATTTCCATCAACGGCCATCGAACTGCACTTACAGCGACCTTTTTCAAATTTGATTTGGACATAATTCCAAATCCAACCATTAGATTTCTAATTTCTAATATTCGTTAGAAAGCTCTTTTCGATACGAACCGAAAGGTTCCGGTTTTAGGAGAATCCGACGGTCGGATCTCCCGCAATATCCGTTCGAAGTCAATGGTCGAAATTCGCGAGCTGCCACGGTGCGGCGCGTTCTATTCAGGCCATTATATTATATATATATAATACATACTTCGTCGATTTCAATTCAAAACATGCTTTATAAATCGTTTTAAATTCGTTTTCAAAACGGTTTCAATTCAAATTGATTTCTAATCCAATTTCAGTTCGTTTTCAATTCAATTTCAATTCGAATTCATTTACGTTCAATTTCAATTCGAATTCATTCTTATTCATTTTCAATTTGCATCCATTTATATTCAATTTCAATTCGAATTCGTTTATATTCAATTTCAATTCGAATTCATTTATATTCAATTTCAATTCGAATTCGTTTATATTCAATTTCAATTCGAATTCATTTATATTCAATTTCAATTCGAATTCATTTATATTCAATTTCAATTCAAATTCGTTTATATTCAATTTCAATTTGAATTCGTTTATATTCAATTTCAATTCGAATTCATTGCTTTTCGAAAAATCAGATTTTGAAATTACTTTCGATATTCATTATAAAATGAATAAAATCGATATAAATATCGTTCATGTCAAAATGGCGTCAATCTAATCAATACGGCTTCATATATTCCTATTTTCAAATATTCTATTTCAAATATTTCTTTTTCAAATATTTCTATTTTAAAACTGGAATGAGGCCCAATCAATTACCATATAATGTTAATTATATGGATTTTCTATAACACATGTATATATCAACAACGATGAATAATCAACCATCATCCAAAGTGCATTCTACACTGTATAAGCATCGAATATAAATATTCAACGCTTATAACAGCCTGTCAATCAATCGATCGAGATACAACTAGACAATCGGGATTAGTGTACGTCAAATATCATCCCAATACCCGTGTGGGGTTTCAAGCAATCAAACACAGATTTTTATTTGTGCAGTTGGGCGATGTGTAAAATTTATCGTCCCAATCAATGTCCTTCAATTAGGTGTACATAAACAAACCGTCCGGTTTGTAAATGAATATTTATTTATTCACATTCACGTTAAAAATTATATTTTTAACGATCAAACTATTTTATTCAACCTATGAATATTCTATTCGGTTCATTTATTAAATAAAATGTTATCTTTATTTTTCTAACTTATTTTTAGAAAATTTCGGCGGCATAACGGCATGATACTAGAAACGGGACAGGGCCTAGCCTTATCCCCGGTCTAGTGAAGGCCCACGCCATTCACACATCAATCAAATCAATTTCATTTCACCAAACAATTCAATTCAAACCAAATAATCTAACCAACTACACAACCAAACAATTTAACAAACAAGCCATCCATGGTCTGTGGATGACGGGTGTCGGGTGCTACTAAACACCGTTTGCATCCTAGTATATATATATATATAACTAGAAAATTAAATTAAAGAATGACAAGTTCTCACCAATAGCTATCCTAACTCCACGGCTCTTCCTTTAGAGAAATCTTCATCGTTATCGCATCTTTGTCAACTTCGTTGCCCATAGCCACTACATATATAAAAATCGAATTTTTACTTCGCTATTCAATATATAAAATTCAAATTTTTACATCGCTATTCAATATATAAAAATCGGATTTTTACTTCGCTATTCAATATATAAAATTCAAATTTTTACATCGCTATTCAATATATAAAAATCAAAATTTTACTTCACTATTCAATATATAAAAATCGAATTTTTACTTCGCTATTCAATATATAAAAATCATATTTTTACTTCGCTATTCAATATATAAAAATCATATTTTTACTTCGCTATTCAATATATAAAAATCATATTTTTACTTCTTTAAAAACTGAAAATTTATCCTATGCTCCACATATATAAATTAGAATCTCTTTATAGAGTATTACATACAAAAACTGAAACTTTATAATTTATACTACATAATCAAATCGAAACTTTATGTCTTATTGTCTAAATAAAAGTAGGAAATCATATAATATATAAACTACTGATTTTTCTAATCATTTTGAAGTTTATTTTCATTGACTAAATAAAGAATAATAATAAATAAATAAAAATAAATAAATAAAAAGGGAAAGAAAGCTTACTGTCGGAAATCAAAAGGGGGGGATTGGAGTGGGTGATGGGGAGGTGGAGGAGGCGGGCGCAGGCGGCGGGCGGTGGCCCTGGTCGATGGCGACGCGGCTCCAGGTGGGTATGGGGTTTCTGGGGTCGCGCTCGATCTTTGAACGGGAGATGGAGGAGGAAGGGGTCGTCGATGGAAAGGAAGGGGGCGGCGGGGAGGCGCTGAGGCCCTGGCGCGATGGCAAGCGCGGCGGCGGTTTTAGGGTTAGGTTTTTTTTTATATTTTTTTTCTATTTCGATTGTAAACGGCTGAGGAGATAAGGGGTTGAAGGAGATTATATATAAAATATATTTTATTATTTATTTAACCCTAAAAAGCAACTTTTATTTTTGAACTCGAAACGAGACCCACCGCCTGTCGTCCACAGCTAATTACCCCCATTTCGAACACAATGGGATATGTCACGCAGGCTGATTCGACCGTTTGAATCAGTTTCCGCTGAATTTAAAGTATAATTCTTTATATATTCAATTTAAACGCACATTTCAAATTACCAGGGCACGTACTAACTCGAAAAATTCCAGAAAAATATTTTCTAGCTTCGTATTGACGATACGGTCCTAACAAAACTAATTTCGTCGAATTCTGAGACCGTTGGAAAAATGGCCATTTTCCAGTCGATTAAAATCAACTGAAACTGGTCAAACGCGTTTTCCTTTGCCCCGCCCACATATTGATTCGAAAAATTATGAAATTTGAAACCTAGCAATAATTTGACACTGCGAATCCAACAAAAGTGGTTTCGTCGAAATCCGAGGTCGTTTGCAAAATTTCCATTTTTAAGGGCCTGAATTCCATAGCGACTATTCAGAATTTTCAACTGGACTTATCTTTTGATTCCCGCTATGAAATTTTGATTTGTCGGATTCGTTGGAAAGATATTATCAATTAGATCCTATTATTTTTGGTTTCACTCAAATCCGGATTGTTTTGCACCCGGTACATTCAATTGAAGTTTGAAATCGAATTATTGAACTACCGCGCCATTTTCAATTCTATTCATAATTATATATAATTATTTATATTCTAACGACGACGTATATAATATATACGATCGAATTCAATTCAAAATAAATTTCTCGTCGATATTATTTAAAATAATCTATATTAAATAATCAAAATTCGCTAAAATTGCCTAAATAAAAAATTTAAACTGGCCCAGATTTTCGGGTTGTTACAATTTGAATTGAAACAAATAGCTTTTGCGATAAAAATCACATTTTTATATATATACAAACTATATCGAATATTCATGTGTTGAGTTGCAATTCATTCGTTGAGTTGAAATTCATGTGTTGAATATTATTTGAATTTAAACAAATAGCTTTAGCGATAAAAATCACATTTTTATATATATACAAACTATATAGAATATTCATGTGTTGAATTGCAATTTGTTCGTCGAGTTGAAATTCATGTGTTGAATGTTATCATCTTTTAAAAATAAAATGAATCGACAATAAAACTACACCTTTATTGTGAACATGAAGTGTTAAAAACATTCACGTGTTGAATAAATATTTTTGATGATAAAAATATTTCTTTTATCATGTATACGCTTTGATAAAAATACACACGTGTTGAGATAAATAATAGTTTGCTAGAAATATTATTATTAGCTTTGTTCTGCATATATATACATGTGTTGAACAGGAAAAATGGATTAGCGGTAGAGTAAAGAAATTATTTGCGTGCCCGACAAATAGGTAAACCTTGATGAGTTGGCTGCGCAATTTTATTTATATATCAACTCCTGTGAATGCCATTGGATGCGGAGTGCTGGTTATTCTGTGTGAAATAATAAATAACGCCATAGGATAGTAACAATTAATTTTGAACTACACTACATGGCATACTTCTTGACGATAGGCATACTTCATCATATTCCACATAAGCAACTGGAGCTTGTGTGACGAGGTGGAAGATTTACCATACAAGCAAAAGGCTTGTATGGCGATGACTATATACTACAGGTTGAACTGATGACTGATATGGACTATATAAATTATAACGATAAATTGCCAGATTAATAAAAACCCCACACGGGTCTGGAGTTGACAATAATCACGTCGCTCTAGTTATTAGATACGGCACATGGACTATTTATTTCCACACGGAAACGGGGTGACGAGAATTTATTCTCTGGAGTGATTATCTATACATGCTCCCCCGTAAACACCAGAATATATCATTATAAATATGTGAATGCTTTTTAGGATTTATTGGGTACCTAACACGACCCAATAAATTTCCAAACCCCTCCCCGTACAAAGGAGGTTATGGCGAAATTTTTCGAAATATTAAGGCGTTAGTGAAAAATTTGAAGTGAAAACGGAGTTGAAAATATAGAATGAGCTATAGTTGGATTATAGGATGAACTATATTTATATATATATAAATATAAATAAAATAAAAAGGAATAGAGGCCGTGCAGTTCGTGTTTCGGAATCGTAATTTGAAACGATTAGTGCGAGGAATCCGACCATCGGATTTTCCCGAAACCGCAACCGCTGGGTTCGTCTTGGAAATATCTTTCCAACGGCACCAACCTTGTAAAAATCCAATGGTTGGATTGTCCGGAATGTTTAATTTAAATCTGAAGAAAAACAGCGCCAGAATCGTTTATATTTATATATAAATATAAATATATTTAAATTAAATCGAATAACGACGCTGCAGTTCGAATTTTGAAACCGTAACTTCAAACGACTAGTGTGGAAGATCCGACCGTCGGATTCTCACGAAACTGGAACCGTTGGGTTCGCTTTGGGAATATCATCCCACTGATATAGACTTTGTAGAAATCCAACGGTTAGATTTTCCGATATGTTTAAAACAAATTAAGGGAAAAACAGCGCCAGTGCCACGACACGACCTGAAACGTCGTTCAATTAAATATGGCCATTTTTAAATAAATAAAAATGGCGAAAAATCGTTATAAAATATTATAAGCAACATTGATTGAAAATAAACCAATTGGGCTTGAATTGTTTGATATTTGATGGTTGTATGTGTTTGACGCGAAAATAACACTAAAGAACTGAAAGATGGATGTCGAATAATATAACCATAGAAAGAATCGATTTAAATTCTAATGACGTGAATTATTTGAAAAGGCCGAGCTAACCCTCATTTCAAATAATTTATCGAGCGATTCGAATTGGAAAATGCAAAGACGATTCAAGACCGACGATCTTCGTATCGGTTGGATGGGCGCTACTGAGGTTCCTGACCAGAGTAGCTGCCGGAAAGGGACGGAAGTAGTAGCCGTCTGAACGTATGTGTTGATTGGACGGATATACGAGGAATTTGACGCCTCCGGTTTCGTTCAGACCCAGAACGGACTTGTAAATGGACTGTGTGTCTGACATTGGATTTTGTTCTATACTGATTGATCTCTGTTAAATATATATCTGTTTGGCGGCGGAGAATTTATTCTTTTGCTTAATGCCCTTCTCTGAGACGTACGAGCTCAGAGGTTATATACCGATGGAAATCAATCGTATGGAGTGGACTGCCTATGTGGCATGCCAAGATGTTGTGATCAAGGCTTCTGTTGCAAAGCAAAGTCTTGTGGATGATGATCAAAGCAAGGTCTACGTGGCTTGGCTTTGTGTATTTCGTAGATTCGCGAGCCTCACACCTCGGTATGAGTTAAAAACGGGATACGGACCGCTGGGAGAGCACGACGTTTCTTTCTAGCTATGTTGGTGTCAGTGACTTACCAGCCCTGACATTTATATCTATTTTTCACCTATGTGGTTGTTGGAATGCGAGGCGCCTCGATTATAGGTCTGTAAGGACCGAGAAGCGTGTGTTCAGGAATTGCCAATCCTCAAATGTAAGAGAGGACCGGCCCAGCCGAATCCAGGGTTGCCCAGAGTGCGTAGTCCTGAGGCATTTGCTAGAATGTCTCGAAGCGGAGAGGAGCTTGCAACTTGCCTCGACTCATGACGGAAATACAATGTCCAATACGAGATAACGGATTCGATTGTAACTTATATATGGCGACATAGTGGCATGGGACGCTCATGTCGCCTATGATTGATATTTATGATGCTATTCGCTTTTGAAACATATATGCACTAGTAATAATATCAATTGATTTTGCTTTATACGTATCAAGCATATTTGGCCATTATAAGGTAAAACTCTATCCTCCGGCTTGCGTTGCATTGTGTGATGGGACCTGAGTCTTATAATGGCTTCATTCTTCTTAAAAGCATTGTGTTGTTTTAAAAGAATTTACTTTGTTTTAAAATGCACTAGCAATCACTGGAGTAAACCCGTTCCGCGAAAGTGGCGTGGTCCTATGATGTGCTATTACTGTTGTTTAGCTGTTAAATAGATTCCTCATACCAGTCCCCATGACTGACTCGTTGTTTGTTTCACTTTGCAAACGCGGGTGCCCTTATTTTCACACGGGCAGCCTGGTTCACAGGTGGCAGGTTGTTTTTGGCTCTGCACTGCTGCATAGAGTGCATTTTCGGCTCATGGCGAGGCTGACTTCACAGAGATGACTTTGACATTTTCCGCCATTACTGTGCTTACATTATGATTCCGCCACGGGCGATGCAGACTGATTTACTTTCCGTATTTCTTATTATATGTATATGTACCGCCTTCGGCGATGTAGACTGATACCCTTATTATGTCTCACTGCATGTATGTATTCCGCCTCTGGCGATGATGACTGATCACTTTCCTTTTTATTTACTAAGTTATATCCCACGCTATGCTATTCTGATGTTATTACATGTTGTGATTCCGCTGTCATATCCATGTAAATTTATTCTATTTATTGTTTCTGCTATTATCTGTACTCTGCTATGATGATTAATGTGTTATATTCCAAGGATTATCCTTAATACCGCCCCTCGGATTTTGGGATCGTCACAGTTGGTATCAGAGCTTTGGTTAACCTTAGTTCCAGGATCTAACACATTAAACACCTCGTCAGAATAGAATCAGTAGTGTTCTAATGCGAGTAGCTCATTAGAGATAGGATTAGCAATGTCCTAGAATGAGCTAAGCAGATTAGCAAAACAATTTGATCAGTACATCATTTCCTTTCCTTATATTCCCCTGCTTTATCTTATATGAAAATTATCAAATCTGTGAGCTTGACTCTTTTCTTGCTTATACAGTATTCTCTTAGATGGCTACACGAGCCGCAGCAGCTAGAGGAGGCCGAGGAGAGGCAGCAGGAGGACGGGGGAATATCCTCGTAGTTGTGGAAGGCCCTATTGTTCAGCCACCAGCACCTGAGGACTTTGAGCTAGACAAAGTAGCGAAGAGGTATAGGAACCTTGGGGGAAAACCCTTTACTGGCACTGGTACAGTGACCGAGGCTATAGCTTGGTTGAAGACCTGTGAGAAAATCTTTGAAGGCATGGGTATGGGAACCAACAACAAAGCACGACTTGGTATTTGGCTCCTTCAGGAGGAAGCAGAGCTGTGGTGGGATGCCATTACCTCAGAGGATGCAACAGGTACTGTCAGAACCTGGGAGCAATTCAAAACTATGTTCAATGAGAAGTTTGTACCTGAACAGGCTCTAGAGAGGATGCAAGAGCAGTTTGCTAATCTCCAGCAAGGAGATCTTTCTATCCAGGATTACCTCAATAAGTTCACCCAGTTGTCGTGCTATGCTCCAGAGCTGATTATGACTAACAAAGCAAAGAACAAGAGATTCATATTTGGGATAAAGCGCAAGTACCATGACAGAGCTATGAGCAACGTCAAACTCTCCTTCTCAGAATTAGTAGAAATGGCTTGCAATTATGAAGATATGGATGAAAGGCACACTAGCCAAGACCGCGCTAAAAGCCAAGCTGGAAATAAGCGCAAGGCTTCAGCAGATCAACCCGAGTCTAGCATCACAGCGGCCGCTACTCAGAAACCTGGAAAGATCCCCAAAGGAAATTGCTACAACTGCGGGAAGCTAGGTCATTTTTCTAATGTATGCAAAGCCCCGAGGAAACAAAAGCAAATGACTCAGCCGAATGCTACAACTGCCATAAGAAGGGGCACTATAGCAGGAATTGTCCTCTGAAGCAGAATGCACAAGTGGCTCATGTGTATGACGGGAAGACCCCGCCAGCTACCACCGATGGATCAGGTAAACCCGACGTCTTGGGAGGTACCCTTACCATTAAAAATATTACTGTTTCTGTACTTTTTGATACTGGTGCATCACGTAGCTTCATTTCTGGTAACCTTGTTCACAAATTAAAATTGAAACAAAGAAAGCTTAAAAAACCAATTAAAGTTCGAAACCCGATAGGAGGTTCTGTTAGTCTCAGTATATATTGTAGATTACCTATTTCCTTTTCTCGATACCGATTTCCTTTTGATTCGATTGTCATGGACCTTTCCGAATTTGATGTTATACTGGGGCTGGACTGGTTGACAAAATATAAGGCCGAAGTTAGATGTGCCGAAAGGATAGTCAAAATCGAAACGAAGCTTGGACCTATATATATACCATGTCATGGCTCAGAAATTAATAGAACAGAATTTTGGTCTTCTTTAGAAGTTATTCCCCCTTCATTAGAAAAGATACCGGTCGTTAAAAACTATGCGGATGTGTTTGAAGAAGTAGAAAACTTGCCCCCGCAAAGGGAAATTGAATTTAGAATAGATCTAATTCCGAACGCCAGACCAGTAGTACATCCAATTAGAAGAATGGCCCCAAAAGAAAAAGAAGAGTTAGGTAGTCAAACCCGAGAATTGCTTTGGAAAGGTCTGATCAGATCGAGCTTTTCGTCTTGGGGAGCAGCAGTAGTATTTGTCTCGAAATCAGACGGTACTCTAAGACTTTGTGTTGATTACCGAGATCTCAATAAACAAACACTGAAGAACAAGTATCCCTTGCCCCGAATAGTTGATCTGTTAGATCAATTAAATGGAGTAACAGTATTCTCCAGAATGGACCTAGCTACAGGTTTCCACCAATTACGTATAGCCGAAGACTGTGTTCCTTTGACAGCCTTCAGGGGTCCCGATTTATTCTACGAATGGTTAGTAATGCCGTTCGGCTTGTGTAACGCTCCAGCATACTTCGTGGATCTTATGAATAGAGTGTTCCGTGGTGTATTGAATAAATTTGTTCTAGTCTTCGTCGATGACATTTTAATCTACTCCAAGTCGGAAGACGAACATGCAAAACATTTGGAACAAGTGTTGAAAATTCTAAGGAGAAATGTCTTGAAAGCTAAATTTTCTAAGTGTGTCTTCTGGCAGGATGAAGTTAAGTTCCTAGGCCATGTCGTATAAAAAGAAGGAATTGCTGTAGACCCAAGCAAAATTACAGCGATTCAGAATTGGAAACAACCTACTACCCCCACCGAAGTTCGAAGTTTCCTTGGATTGGCTAGTTACTATCGGAAATTCGTTCAGGATTTTTCAAAGATATCTGGTGTATTGACAAAGCTTACAAAGAAGCATGAGAAATTCAAATGGACTCCCGAATGTGAAGAAGCTTTCCAGGAGCTGAAACTGAAGTTAACAACCGCTCCAGTATTGACCATTATAGAAGGTAACCAAGACTTGACTGTATGGACAGATGCTTCTATTAGAGGGCTAGGCGCGGTATTAATGCAAAAAGGCCAAGTGGTCGCTTATGCCAGCCGTCAGCTGAAGCCACATGAAAGAAACTATGCTACTCATGATCTTGAGTTATTAGCTATCGTGTTTGCTTTAAGAATCTGGAGGCATTATTTACTGGGCGAGAAGTTCGAACTATTTACCGATCATCAATCCTTGAAATATCTTTTCACTTAGAAAGATCTAAATTTGAGACAACAGCGTTGGTTAGAATTCCTTGCAGCATATGATTTTGAAATTCTATACACTCCAGGGAAAGCCAATGTTGTCGCAGATGCTCTCAGCAGAAAGAATGAAATCATTGCCAGTTTTATCATTACTTCTTCCTTAGAAGATAAGATTATTATTCTACAAGAGGACGATGAATTCATTAAAAGGATTAGCCAGCGGATCCGAGAAGGAAAACTCTCAGATTTTAGCCTTGATAGCCAAGGGGTCCTAAGATTAAAAGGGCGAATTTGTGTGCCTGGAATTCCAGAGCTCAGAAGAGAAATACTGGATGAGTGCCACACGTCCAAACTAAGTATCCATCCCGGTGTGAGCAAAATGTATAACGATATCAAACGCACATTCTGGTGGAGAGCTTTGAAAAGAGATATTTCATTATATGTTAGTAGATGCCCCACTTGTCAACTAGTTAAGAGTGATCAACAGAAATTGGAAGGATTATTACAACCCTTAGAAATTCCAGGATGGAAGTGGGAACAAATCTCGATGGACTTCATCGATGGCTTGCCTCGAACTAGAAAAGGAAACGACGGTATATGGGTAATCGTAGATCGCTTCACGAAGACTGCCCATTTCATACTTGTCCGATCCAATAGAACGGCTCAAAGCTTGGCACAAATTTACTTCAAAGAAATAGTTAAACTACATGGAGTGCCTCTCAATATAGTCAGTGATAGAGATCCCCTGTTTACTAGCAAATTCTGGGAAGCATTCCAGGAAGAATTGGGAACCAAATTGAATCTAAGCACCGCTTATCACCCACAGACAGACGGCCAAACTGAGCGGGTGAATAGAATTTTAGAAGATTTACTGCGGGCTTGCGTTATTGATTTTGGAGGCTCATGGGAAGATCACTTACATTTAGCCGAATTCTCTTATAACAATAGCTATCAAGCAAGTTTGGGAATGTCTCCATTTGAAGCATTATACGGTAGACCATGCAGATCTCCCGCATGTTGGGTAGAACCTGGCAACAAACTTGTGTTAGGGCCCGATATGATTCAAGAAGCATCAGATAAAGTCGATTTCATTAAGAAGCGATTAAAAACCGCATAGAGCCGACAGAAAAGTTATGCTGATGCGAGAAGAAGGGATATATCGTTTGTCGTTTGCGATTATGTATATTTAAGAGTTTCTCCAATGTGGGGAGTAATCAGATTTGGCAAGACTGGGAAGTTGGCACCGAGATTTATTGGTCCCTTTCCTATACTTGAACGGATTGGAACTCTTGCATATAGGGTTTCATCACCTGATTGGTTTCCTGGTGTGCATGATGTGTTCCACGTGTCTCAACTCAGAAAACATGTTCATGATCCCGATCTTGTGGTGGAAGAAGCAGCGCAGCAGGACATAGACATAACTCCAGAATTAGCACTCAGAAGAGAGCCATTAAAGATAGTTGGCAAAGAAACTAGAGAGCTAAGGAGGAAAAAGATTCATCTAGTCAAAGTGCAGTGGAGTAGTGATCCTAGAGACTGTACTTGGGAGATTGAGGAAAGCATTAAACAAGCCTATCCCAAATGCAGAGTGGACATCTCTGACTAACTCCGGTGCAAGGTACCTTTACAATACTTTGCATTTACATTTTATTTCCTACTTAGCAGCTATTTCCTTTTCGAGGACGAAAAGTTTTAAGTGGGGGAGATTGTAATAACCCGGAAAATGTGAACCAATTTAAAAATTTTGAATTAGGTTATTACCAAGGAATTTGAATAATTGGAATAGCCTATTTCAATAAAATATAGAATTGGGTATGGTATGGCAGTTTGAAATTTTGAATACAAACTTTGTCTGACTGTACCGGGTGGAAAATATAACAGATTTTAGCGAAACTGAAAATATCTAAATCTGTTTATGAATACCTTTCTAACGAATCTGAAAAATCGAAGTTTCATAGCGGGAATCAAAAGTTATGGCCGATTGAATTTTCAGAAAGGTCGCTATATAGCATATATAGCCCTTGAAAATTGATATTTTGCATACGACCTCAGAATTCGACGAAACCACTTTTGTTGGGTCCGGGATGTCAAATTATTGCTAAGTTTCAAATTTCATAATTTTTGAAGCTAGTATGTGAGCGGGGCAAAAGAAAATGTGATTGGTCAAATTCTGTTAAAATGGGTAGACCTAAAAATGGCCGTTTTTCAAACGAGCTCAGAATTCGACGAAACTGGTTTTGTTAGAACCGTATCATCAAAACAAAGCTAGATTTATTTTTCTGGAATTTTTCGATTCAGTTTGTGGCCCTGGAAAATTGAAATGTACGTTTAAATTAATTATCGAATGTTTTATATTTTAATTTGAAAAATAACTGACTGTAACAGTCGAAATGGCCAACGAAACATATCCCATTGTGTCCGGAATGGGGGTATTTAGCTAGGGGCGACAGTCGTTGGGTTTAAAAAGGAGTTCGTTTGAGAAAACTCTATTTAAAATTTACTATATAGCTCGGACCAATAGGATTTTTTCTTTTTAAAAAAAACGCGGAAAACCCTAGCCGCCAGCGATTTGGACGACGCACGACGCACGAGACTTCCCACCGATTTTGCCGCCGCCACAGTCGATTTCGCCGCCTCCGTCAGTTGAAGCTTCTGACCGCCTTCGCCTCCTCTATCAATCCGACCAAGCCACGCCTCCATCCATCAACTGTACGCGTCGAAATTCGACCAGGAAGTCGCGCCCTTTAGAGCGCCGCCGCGATTCGCAGGAGCCACCGAGTCCATCGCCACCACCGCCGATCGGAAGGTGATTCGTAGCTCTCTGACGCCGTGTGGTCTGATCGAAGCAACGAGGTACGGTTTGGCTTAAAAATCGAGACCTAGTTTTGAAGCTTTAAAAACTTTTCTGATATAAATTTCTGAAATGAAAATAACACTTTTAAGTGTTGCAAAACTTTGAAAAATAATATCTTTTTCGTTCTTTAACGAAATTCGATGAAACAGGAGACACCGTGACCACAAGGAGGCTCTCTACATTCTAGAAGAAGCCGCGGATTTTTCTAATCTTCCTACGATTTTTAGCACTGCAATAACCAATGTGAGGAATCTAAACTATTTGTGTGAATGAAATCGTGTTGTATAAATTATATAAGCGAAGTGTAAATTATATACGCATTGTATACCTCATGTACATGTGTTGTATAAGTTATATTAGCGATGTATAAATTATACAAGCGTTGAATGAAACATATATGCTTTGAATTGTGATGAAATGCAAGTGAATTATTATATTATATATATATATATACACTCCCCTCGTCCACAGACCATGGACGATATTTATTGCTTGTGATTGACGTGATATTATATGGTATGACGAATGGTTGGAAATAATTGTTTGTGGTTGATATTATGGTTGAAAATACCTTTGTGGTTGAAAAATACCCTCTTGTGGTTGAGACAAATTAGAATAGGATTGTGGAATTGAAAATAAAACATGTCGCCTGCGTGCGAACTAGATGCATGATCCCCATTGTCAAAAACCGCGAGGTTTTAAGGTAGAGCGAGGAGCCGTACTAGGGACGGTCCCGGTTTTAACTACCCTGCCGTTATGCTGCCGAAATTTTCTGAAATATTCATGTGTTAGAATAATTTTCATTCGTTGAAATAAATTACATATGCTATATCAAATATTCATGTGTTGAGTTGCAATTCATTCGTTGAGTTGAAATTCATGTGTTGAATATTATTTGGATTTAAACAAATAGCTTTTGCGATAAAAATAACATTTTTATGTATATACAAACTATATCGAATATTCATGTGTTGAGTTGCAATTCATTCGTTGAGTTGAAATTCATGTGTTGAATATCATTTGAATTGAAACAAATAGCTTTTGCGATAAAAATCACATTTTTATATATATACAAACTATATCGAATATTCATGTGTTGAGTTGCAATTCATTCGTTGAGTTGAAATTCATGTGTTGAATATTATTTGAATTTAAACAAATAGCTTTAGCGATAAAAATCACATTTTTATATATATACAAACTATATAGAATATTCATGTGTTGAATTGCAATTTGTTCGTCGAGTTGAAATTCATGTGTTGAATGTTATCATCTTTTAAAAATAAAATGAATCGACAATAAAACTACACCTTTATTGTGAACATGAAGTGTTAAAAACATTCACGTGTTGAATATATATTTTTGATGATAAAAATATTTCTTTTATCATGTATACGCTTTGATAAAAATACACACGTGTTGAGATAAATAATAGTTTGCTAGAAATATTATTATTAGCTTTGTTCTGCATATATATACATGTGTTGAACAGGAAAAATGGATTAGCGGTAGAGTAAAGAAATTATTTGCGTGCCCGACAAATAGGTAAACCTTGATGAGTTGGCTGCGCAATTTTATTTATATATCAACTCCTGTGAATGCCATTGGATGCGGAGTGTTGGTTATTCTATGTGAAATAATAAATAACGCCATAGGATAGTAACAATTAATTTTGAACTACACTACATGGCATACTTCTTGACGATAGGCATACTTCATCATATTCCACATAAGCAACTGGAGCTTGTGTGACGAGGTGGAAGATTTACCATACAAGCAAAAGGCTTGTATGGCGATGACTATATACTACAGGTTGAACTGATGACTGATATGGACTATATAAATTATAACGATAAATTGCCAGATTAATAAAAACCCCACACGGGTCTGGAGTTGACAATAATCACGTCGCTCTAGTTATTAGATACGGCACATGGACTATTTATTTCCACACGGAAACGGGGTGACGAGAATTTATTCTCTGGAGTGATTATCTATACATGCTCCCCCGTAAACACCAGAATATATCACTATAAATATGTGAATGCTTTTTAGGATTTATTGGGTACCTAACACGGCCCAATAAATTTCCAAACCCCTCCCCGTAGAAAGGAGGTTATGGCGAAATTTTTCGAAATATTAAGGTGTTAATGAAAATTTTGAAGTGAAAACGGAGTTGAAAATATAGAATGAGCTATAGTTGGAATTATAGGATGAACTATATTTATACATATATAAATATAAATAAAATAAAAAGGAATAGAGGCCGTGCAGTTCGTGTTTCGGAATCGTAATTTGAAACGATTAGTGCGAGGAATCCGACCACCGGATTTTCCCGAAACCGCAACCGCTGGGTTCGTCTTGGAAATATCTTTCCAACGGCACCAACCTTGTAAAAATCCAATGGTTGGATTGTCCGGAATGTTTAATTTAAATCTGAAGAAAAATAGCGCCTGAATCGTTTATATTTATATATAAATATAAATATATTTAAATTAAATCGAATAACGACGCTGCAGTTCGAATTTTGAAACCGTAACTTCAAACGACTAGTGTGGAAGATCCGACCGTCGGATTCTCACGAAACTGGAACCGTTGGGTTCGCTTTGGGAATATCTTCCCACTGATATAGACTTTGTAGAAATCCAACGGTTAGATTTTCCGATATGTGTAAAACAAATTAAGGGAAAAACAACGCCAGTGCCACGACACGACCTGAAACGTCATTTAATTAAATACGGCCATTTTTAAATAAATAAAAATGGCGAAAAATCGTTATAAAATATTATAAGCAACATTGATTGAAAATAAACCAATTGGGCTTGAATTGTTTGATATTTGATGGTTGTATGTGTTTGACGCGAAAATAACACTAAAGAACTGAAAGATGGATGTCGAATAATATAACCATAGAAAGAATCGATTTAAATTCTAATGACGTGAATTATTTGAAAAGGCCGAGCTAACCCTCATTTCAAATAATTTATCGAGCGATTCGAATTGGAAAATGCAAAGACGATTCAAGACCGACGATCTTCGTATCGGTTGGATGGGCGCTACTGAGGTTCCTGACCAGAGTAGCTACCGGAAAGGGACGGAAGTAGTAGCCGTCTGAACGTATGTGTTGATTAGACGGATATACGAGGAATTTGACGCCTCCGGTTTCGTTCAGACCCAGAACGGACTTGTAAATGGACTGCGTGTCTGACATTGGATTTTGTTCTATACTGATTGATCTCTGTTAAATATATATCTGTTTGGCGGCGGAGAATTTATTCTTTTGCTTAACGCCCTTCTCTGAGACGTACGAGCTCAGAGGTTATATACCGATGGAAATCAATCGTATGGAGTGGACTGCCTATGTGGCATGCCAAGATGCTGTGATCAAGGCTTCTGTTGCAAAGCAAAGTCTTGTGGATAATGATCAAAGCAAGGTCTACGTGGCCTGGCTTTGTGTATTTCGTAGATTCGCGAGCCTCACACCTCGGTATGAGTTAAAAACGGGATACGGACCGCTGGGAGAGCACTACGTTTCTTTCTAGCTATGTTGGTGTCAGTGACTTACCAGCCCTGACATTTATATCTATTTTTCACCTATGTGGTTGTTGGAATGCGAGGCGCCTCGATTATAGGTCTGTAAGGACCAGGAAGCGTGTGTTCAGGAATTGCCAATCCTCAAACGTAAGAGAGGACCGGCCCAGCCGAATCCAGGGTTGCCCAGAGTGCGTAGTCCTGAGGCATTTGCTAGAATGTCTCGAAGCGGAGAGGAGCTTGCCCCTTGCCTCGACTCATGACGGAAATCCAATTTCCAATACGAGATAACGGATTCGATTGTAACTTATATATGGCGACATAGTGGCATGGGACGCTCATGTCGCCTATGATTGATATTTATGATGTTATTCGCTTTTGAAACATATATGCACTAGTAATAATATCAATTGATTTTGCTTTATACGTATCAAGCATATTTGGCCATTATAAGGTAAAACTCTGTAACACCCCGAATTTTCTATTAACACTAAAGTTGCTAAAATATTAATAAGTGTGTAAGAGAGGGGATGTATCTAATATGAATATAAAAATATTAATAAGTGTGTAAGAGAGGGGATGTATCTAATATGAATATAAAAATATTAATAAGTGTGTGAGAGAGGGGATGTATCTAATATGTATATAAAAACAATAATAAGTAAAGGGGGATGTATCTAATATGTACATTGTAGAAAATATATATATATTTATGACATGAATAGAAGTTTATTAATATGCTGAGTGTTTGCTGAGTCACTTCTGACTCATTGCTGAGTCAACAAGATAAACCCCATCTTGTCTGAACGGCTGCGGTTATTTCTAGGTTAAATCTAATGGCCTAAATGAATTCTAAAATCTATAAATAAGTGGGTAGACCCTAGACCTAAATCACTTGTAAAATTAGAGAAGCTACCGTCATGCTGCTGCCATGGAGTTCGGCATAGCCGTCACAAACTAAGAAGAGGAAGCCTAATCATCTACAACTAAATCTACACAAATCAAATCAAAAGATCTCTCTTTCTCTAATTCTTTTCTTTTGTTGGTGAGTATGATGATTCTCACAAGACTATTACAAACTAATTTGACTCAGTTATGAATGGATCACAAGAAAGTGATGTGATTTGTAATTGTAAATTCTATATATTGTGGATCTCTTATTATGTTATTATGTTGTCGTATGATGTAAATTATATATGCTATGTCATGCTATGTGGTAAATTCTCTTATGCTATGTCGTGCTATGTTGAGAATCATGTCAAGCTATGTTATACTATCATACTATTCCATGTTATAAATCATGCTATATTATGTTGAAAAATCATGATGTTGTTGGATCATGCTTAAAGTTATGTTTTTTTTTCTTAATTTAAATGGATCTTGTTTATGGGAATTTGCCTATTAGGTTAGGTGTACCCATAAACTTGAAACTATAATTAAATAAAACTTGATTATGGGAATTTGCCTATTGAGTTAGGTGTACCCATATAAAACCATGTTGTTAAAAAAATAGATGATGTTGATTCACACATGTTCATATGTAAGTTTATGAAAATTGATTGAGATCATATTAGGTGAATTTTGAACAAGTTGACACCTTTAGATCCATGACATGTATAATCTATGCAAGTTGGACATATGCAAGTTTCACCCCTTATTATGATTCATTTGGTCACATATACATGTTGTTATTATGATAATCTCTTTTATGCTATGAGTTAGGCTATTCGAGTCTAACATATATTTTGCGAATAAACGTTAAAACGTGGGGTAGGGGTAATATTAGGAATTAATAAATTGGGTGCAATTTTGTAAGATTTTGCATACCATGAATGGATGTCCATAATTGAGTCAATTATGGACATTGTTAAAAATTGGAAGTAATTAATAATTCAAGTAGGGAATTATTAAAATTGGGGGAAAGTGGATTATTATTAATAATCAATGCTTAGGACACGAGGTTGGACCCGTTTGTGATGTAAACCTGCCCGGACCCGCCCGGCAAATCCAGTAGTCACAAATGTCGGCCCAATGTGAGAGGTCCTAGGCCCAAACTAAAGCATAACAGTTGTAAAGACACGAGGTTAGACTCTTTTATGGTGTAAGACTGCCCGGACCCGCCCGGCAAATCCAGCTGCCATAAATGCCAGTCTAATGTGAGAGGTCTTTATGAGGTTATGGCCTTAATGAACTAAGAAATACTTAACCAGATAATCATGTAAGGTGGGACATGGGGGTTAAGTAGGTGCCTTGGGTGGCATGAGGAATCTGGTGGTTGCCTTTAGAGGCATTTGAAATACGATTAGACTTAACCAAACACACATGTAAATGAACATGACTAAGTGGGTTAAGTGGGATGGACTAATGGGGACAAGCTTAGGTGGAATGCTTGTGGTAAATAGTGGGGGCCCATTTCAACCAGTATCCCAAAACGTATCTTTGTGGGCTCGACCCAAGTCGAGGACGGGACACGCATACTGGGTTTGACTATAAGAGGCCAAAACAGGGAGCGGTGGCAACGCAAGTCCAACGGGTTTCATATGCGTGTGTGGACCCGGGCTGGTAGGTAAGACGTTGTTGCATCGTGTAGGTATAAGCCGTGCACGTCCGTTGTATCAGGTTGCCACTTTAGGGGAGTGATACACCCCACTGTGGGGCCAGCACGGGTATCTACGAGTTAGGGAGCCGATCGAATAATGGGAAGTAGGGTACACCTAGTGGAGATAGGGGCAGGCGGCACCTATGTAGTCAGCTAGGGGTACGTAAAGCCATTGGGAAAGTTTCTAAGTGAAGCTAAGTGGGATGAATCTTTAGGGTGACTGGTGTGGTGCAGTATAGTGTTTATCCTTTAGTATTTAGGAGCGCCTATAATGTTGCCTTTAGCGATTGTCTATGTCCTTAATCTGCTCTTCATAGACATTTTCTTGTTTTCCAGCTTATGCCTTAGTCCAGTTATTTTGGTAATAGTATTGTAGAATTATCATATTCACCAGACTTTATGTCTGACCCCCTCTTTTCCATCCTTTTTCTCCCTTCAGGTCCGCAGGTTGGGCCAAGTTCTAGTGGAGTCTAGTTGGATCGCTTATCTTCTGGAAAGCTTGGACTGCTGAAGTAAAGTCCAGCTTGTTATCTTTCTTTTTAATGGCTATTCGTGTAATGGGATTATGTACTTGTTTTATCAAGATAGATATTGTACTTGACATTGAATATGGTGTTATGATGTAATCAAACATGTTTTGACTTCTGCTACAATGAAATAAAGTTTTTGAATTTCCAAGTACTATTTTATATCTGTCTTGTTGTAATTTTACTGTTCTATATTCACTTAAAACCTCCATGGAAGTTAATGCATTCCCTTTGTGAGTGACATTAATGGACGTGGGGTGTTACACGTGGTATCAGAGCATAAGGTTACCAGAACAGATAAAAAAAAAATTTAGAAAAATATTTTTTTTTCTCTAAAGTATTTTTGGAAGAAGTGCTTTCAAAAAAAAAAACATGTTATTTAAAGAGAGTTTTTATGAAAAACATAATCCCAAATAGCCATATCCTTATCTTTATCTTTCGAATTCTCCATTTTGAATCTTTCCTTTTTCGTTTCAGCATGGCTGAAGATCTTAATCTCCCAGAAGGTGTGACGATTCCAGGGTGGTTTAGGAGATACTTGGAGGCTAGGGCCACCACTGCAGGCCCAGCGGATACTCCTCCACCCCTAGTTGCACCCATTCCTCCTCCTCCTCCTCCTCGTGTTGACACTTTTGCAAAGACGTGCAAGGAATTCAAGGCTATGGGAGGAAAAACTTTTCAAGGGACTGAGACGTTTGTGGAGGCCAGAGATTGGCTTAAGGAGACTGAGGAATTGTTGGATATCTTTGAAGTGGAAGATGGGAGGAAAGTCCGTTTAGCTGCTTGGTTAATGAAGGGAGAGGCCTCGTTTTGGTGGGAGGTCACTAACGGGGAACGTCCAGTTGATTCATGGGCGGATTTCAGACGAAGGTTTGAGGCAAAGTTTCTTTCAAGGGCAGAGGAGAACTTAAATATGGAAAAATTCCTGGCACTAAAGCAAGGGAGCTCATCAGTAAAGGAATATGTCAATAAATTTAATCAGTTAGCAAGGTTTGGCTTGGAGTTGGTGAACACGCCAGAGAAGAAAGCTTTGAGGTTCGTTAGAGGCTTGAATGAACCGTTGCAAGGGTTGGCTATGACCCACATCCCTATGGGAGCCACCTTTGAAAAGCTAGTAGAAATGGCACTTATGCATGAGGATAAGGCAGTTGAAAAGAAAGGGGATCAGAAGAAACCCCAACAGCAAAATAAGAAGGGTGGTAAAAACAATAATGGCAAAGGGAAGAAGAAATGCTTCAATTGTGGGACGCCTGGCCATCTCAGCAAAGATTGTAGAAAGAAAAAGAAGACTGGTTGTTTTCATTGTGGAGATGCGGGACATTTAGTGAAGGACTGTCCAAAGAAGGGGCAGAGGGCAGGGTCTACCTCGGGAGGACAGGTGCAGGCTCTTATGGCACCAGGGCAGGCAAGGGGGCAAGTTCAGGCTATTGCGGCCCCACCGCTGCAAGAAAGAGGTAGAACAATTTCTGTTGAAAGCTTAGTTTTTCTGTTTGATCATCCTGTCCGTACCTTATTCGATTCTGGCGCATCTCATTCGTTTATCTCTGCATCATTAGTTGAATCACTGCACTTGAACACCAGTTTAGTAGAGGATCCCTTGGTCGTTTCAAATCCAATTGGGGGTTCGGCTCATTTGACCATGATATGTTTGGATTTGAAAATCTCTATACTTAGCGTTGAATTTAGATGTGATGCTTATGTATTGGGCTTCACGGGCTATGGGCTAATTTTAGGAATGGATTGGTTGTCCAGAAATAGGGCCATTCTTGATTGTGAAAGGAGAGTAGTTAGGCTTGTGACTCGCCTTGGTAATGCTCTCGACATCTTTTGTAATCCCATAAATTCCGTTATGCTAAGTTATCTTGAATCGCTTGACGCGTCTGTAGAGAACCTGCGATCGGTAGAAGTGGTCCGGGAATATCCGGATGTGTTTGAGGAGGTGAAGGGCTTACCTCCAAAGCGGGAGATAGACTTTCGAATTTATCTTGTGGATAATGCTAAACCCGTATCTTTGCCAGTGCGCCACATGGCTCCTCGTGAAAGGAGGGAACTCAATAAGCAAGTAAAGGAGTTGCTTGAGAAGGAGTTCATAAGACGTAGTATATCGGAGTGGGGTGCTCCAGTAGTTTTTGCCACAAAGGAGGATGGGTCTCTTAGACTTTGTATGGACTATAGAGAACTAAACAAGCTTACTAAAAAGAACCGACACCCACTGCCGAGGATTGACGATCTCTTTGATCAGTTAGTTGGCGCCTCAGTGTTTTCGCAGTTGGACTTAGCCACTGGCTTTCATCAACTGAGAGTGGCTGAGGATAGTATAGATAAGACTGCTTTTAGGACTCCTGACGGATTCTATGAATGGCTAGTGATGCCCTTTGGTTTGACAAACGCCCCTGCATATTTTGTTGATTTGATGAGTAGGGTGTTTAGGGAATACCTTAACAAATTCGTGGTAGTCCTTGTGGATGACATCTTAGTCTTTTCTAAGAATAAAGAAGAGCACTCCCTACATCTTAGGGAAGTGTTGGAAACCCTTCGAGCGCATAACCTTAAGGCAAAATTTTCTAAGTGTCACTTCTGGAGGAAGGAAGTACGGTTCTTAGGGCACGTGGTTTCCAAAGAAGGGATAGCAGTGGATCCCGCAAAGGTGGTGGCCATCCAAGATTGGAAGGTCCCTAAAAATGCAACCGAAGTAAGAAGTTTCTTGGGGTTGGCTGGCTATTATAGGAAGTTTATCAAAGACTTCGCAAAAATATCAGCTCCATTAACACGGTTAACGAAGAAGAACCTGGTTTTTACGTGGGACAAAGATTGCGATGATGCGTTCCAACGTTTAAAGAGAGCCTTAACTTCAGCCCCAGTCTTAGTGCTGCCAGACGGGAATAAACCGTTTACCATCTATACTGATGCTTGTGGGACGGGACTTGGCGCGGTCCTCATGCAAGAGGGAAGAGTAATAGCCTATGGTGGAAGGCAGTTGAGGGTTCATGAAAAGAATTACCCCACGCATGACTTAGAGCTAGCCGCAATTGTTTTCGCGCTTAAGTCTTGGCGTCACTATCTTCTTGGTGAGAAATTCGAACTGTTCACTGACCACAAATCATTAAAATACTTATTCTCTCAGAAGGATTTGAATTTAAGGCAGCAACAGTGGATGGAATTCTTAGCCTCCTACGATTTTGAAATAGCATATACCCCGGGCAAGGGTAACGTGGTGGCAGACACCTTAAGTAGGAAAAGGTTGTCCTTGAGTCCGTTGTTTGTTGAACGACAAAGCTTAGAATTCATCTCTATGTTTGACTTTAGACCCTCCGTTGACTTAGTACCCGGTCTGTTAGCATCCTTGGAGGTTAGACCTACACTTCTAGGACGGGTTGGTGAGGCACAGCGAGACGACCCACAGTTGGTTGAGATAGTAGAAAAACTCAAAGGGGGGGAGTCGTCAAGCCATCTTCGTAGGTATACCCTAGACGATAAGGGTTGGTTACGAAGGGATAATAGACTTTGTGTACCACAAGACGAAGACTTAAGGAAGGCCATTCTTGATGATGCTCATCGCTCAAAAATGACCATTCATCCCGGCGGGGATAAGATGTACAAAGATATGAAGCGGGTTTTCTTTTGGGCCGGTATGTAAAAGGATGTGGCCGAGTACGTCGCTAGATGCTTGGTGTGCCAACGAGTTAAAGCAGAACAAAAGAAACCCGGTGGGTTGCTTCACCCATTAGAAGTTCCACTATGGAAATGGGAAAGCATCTCAATGGATTTTGTGGATGGATTACCAAGATCAAGGAAGGGTAACACGGGGATTTGGGTTATAGTAGATAGACTTACTAAAAGCGCCCATTTTATTCCCGTGAAAAGTAAGAGGACTGCTCCGTGGTTGGCTTCTGTATACATTAAGGAGATAGTTCGTTTGCACGGTATTCCTTCTAGTATAGTAAGCGACCGTGACCCCATCTTTACTAGAGAATTTTGGAAGAGTTTACAAGAGGTGGTAGGGACTCAGCTATGTTTGAGCACCGCATATCATCCTCAGACAGACGGCCAGACCGAGAGGGTGAATCGCATTCTAGAGGATCTTTTAAGGCTTTGTATCCTAGACTTTGGGGGTACATGGGAAGAGCACCTTCTGTTAGTAGAATTCGCATATAATAATAGCTTTCAGTCTAGTATTGGCATGGCACCTTTCGAAGCTCTTTATGGAAGGCCTTGTCGTTCGCCTACATGTTTGTGGGAATCTACCGATAAAATCCTACTTGGGCCCGATATGGTTAGGGAAACCTCGGAGAAGATTGAGTTGATTCGAAGGAGGATGAAAGCAGCACAAGATAGGCAGAAATCGTATGCTGATAACAGGAGGACAGATCTTGAGTTTGACATTGGGGGCATGGTTTTTATCAAAGTATCTCCGTTACAGAATGTTGTTCGCTTTGGGTCCGTGGGGAAATTAGCACCAAGGTTTGTAGGGCCGTTTCCTGTAAAAGACAGGATTGGGAAGATGGCATATAGGGTGGAGTTGCCTGAGAAACTTAGTGGAGTACACGACGTATTTCATGTATCACATTTGAGGAAGTGTTTGCACAAGGCCGTGGAGGTGGTAGAGCCGAGCTTGCTTAAAGAGGTGGAAATAGAGCGTGATGCAACAATTAGACGAGCTCCTACATGCATTCTTGGGTCGGAGATCAAAAAGTTGAGGAATCGAGAGGTCAGACTGGTTAAAGTGCAATGGGGAGATGATGAGAGCAACGCAACTTGGGAGACAGAAGAGAAGATGCGTTCGTTGTACCCTTTTCTTTTTGAGGGTATGTCTTTTAATTTCTCCTTTATCGCTTAGCTTATCTTATCTTATCTTTAGTATGTCCTCTCATTAGTGTCTTTGACCTTTAGTTAGGATAATCCTATGGTTGAAACATGTGTTTGAGACATGTTATGTATGATGGATGCAAAATGGATGCAAGTGTTTGCTAGTGGTTGCTCGTGGATGCATATATACACACACTTTAGGCACTAGATCGGCTCAGTCACTTCATATTGCATATTCATATATATGGATGTATTTAGTATAATGGATGTATAATGGTTGTACCATCATATGGATGCTGCATTCGGTTGAATGGGTGTGCACGCATATAGAAGTAGTATGTAAGCAATTAGGATCTTTTGCATACATAATGGATTCATGACACTTACATAATTTGCATTAAGGAGGTCAACTGAATCAGTAGACCGCCTGATTTCGCATTAGGTAAGGACATGTACACACACTTGCATATGATCATAAAGCATTAGAAGTCTTTTAAGGACAATGGATGCCTGTGTATGATGGATGAGTAGATGGACGTTTGGATGGTAGGATATACATTCTTCCAGACTTGAAGATTTCGGGGACGAAATCCTAAAAGGAGGGGAGAATGTAACACCCCGAATTTTCTATTAACACTAAAGTTGCTAAAATATTAATAAGTGTGTAAGAGAGGGGATGTATCTAATATGAATATAAAAATATTAATAAGTGTGTAAGAGAGGGGATGTATCTAATATGAATATAAAAATATTAATAAGTGTGTGAGAGAGGGGATGTATCTAATATGTATATAAAAACAATAATAAGTAAAGGGGGATGTATCTAATATGTACATTGTAGAAAATATATATATATTTATGACATGAATAGAAGTTTATTAATATGCTGAGTGTTTGCTGAGTCACTTCTGACTCATTGCTGAGTCAACAAGATAAACCCCATCTTGTCTGAACGGCTGCGGTTATTTCTAGGTTAAATCTAATGGCCTAAATGAATTCTAAAATCTATAAATAAGTGGGTAGACCCTAGACCTAAATCACTTGTAAAATTAGAGAAGCTACCGTCATGCTGCTGCCATGGAGTTCGGCATAGCCGTCACAAACTAAGAAGAGGAAGCCTAATCATCTACAACTAAATCTACACAAATCAAATCAAAAGATCTCTCTTTCTCTAATTCTTTTCTTTTGTTGGTGAGTATGATGATTCTCACAAGACTATTACAAACTAATTTGACTCAGTTATGAATGGATCACAAGAAAGTGATGTGATTTGTAATTGTAAATTCTATATATTGTGGATCTCTTATTATGTTATTATGTTGTCGTATGATGTAAATTATATATGCTATGTCATGCTATGTGGTAAATTCTCTTATGCTATGTCGTGCTATGTTGAGAATCATGTCAAGCTATGTTATACTATCATACTATGCCATGTTATAAATCATGCTATATTATGTTGAAAAATCATGATGTTGTTGGATCATGCTTAAAGTTATGTTTTTTTTTCTTAATTTAAATGGGTCTTGTTTATGGGAATTTGCCTATTAGGTTAGGTGTACCCATAAACTTGAAACTATAATTAAATAAAACTTGATTATGGGAATTTGCCTATTGAGTTAGGTGTACCCATATAAAACCATGTTGTTAAAAAAATAGATGATGTTGATTCACACATGTTCATATGTAAGTTTATGAAAATTGATTGAGATCATATTAGGTGAATTTTGAACAAGTTGACACCTTTAGATCCATGACATGTATAATCTATGCAAGTTGGACATATGCAAGTTTCACCCCTTATTATGATTCATTTGGTCACATATACATGTTGTTATTATGATAATCTCTTTTATGCTATGAGTTAGGCTATTCGAGTCTAGCATATATTTTGCGAATAAACGTTCAAACGTGGGGTAGGGGTAATATTAGGAATTAATAAATTGGGTGCAATTTTGTAAGATTTTGCATACCATGAATGGATGTCCATAATTGAGTCAATTATGGACATTGTTAAAAATTGGAAGTAATTAATAATTCAAGTAGGGAATTATTAAAATTGGGGGAAAGTGGATTATTATTAATAATCAATGCTTAGGACACGAGGTTGGACCCGTTTGTGATGTAAACCTGCCCGGACCCGCCCGGCAAATCCAGTAGTCACAAATGTCGGCCCAATGTGAGAGGTCCTAGGCCCAAACTAAAGCATAACAGTTGTAAAGACACGAGGTTAGACTCTTTTATGGTGTAAGACTGCCCGGACCCGCCCGGCAAATCCAGCTGCCATAAATGCCAGTCTAATGTGAGAGGTCTTTATGAGGTTATGGCCTTAATGAACTAAGAAATACTTAACCAGATAATCATGTAAGGTGGGACATGGGGGTTAAGTAGGTGCCTTGGGTGGCATGAGGAATCTGGTGGTTGCCTTTAGAGGCATTTGAAATACGATTAGACTTAACCAAACACACATGTAAATGAACATGACTAAGTGGGTTAAGTGGGATGGACTAATGGGGACAAGCTTAGGTGGAATGCTTGTGGTAAATAGTGGGGGCCCATTTCAACCAGTATCCCAAAACGTATCTTTGTGGGCTCGACCCAAGTCGAGGATGGGACACGCATACTGGGTTTGACTATAAGAGGCTAAAACAGGGAGCGGTGGCAACGCAAGTCCAACGGGTTTCATATGCGTGTGTGGACCCGGGCTGGTAGGTAAGACGTTGTTGCATCGTGTAGGTATAAGCCGTGCACGTCCGTTGTATCAGGTTGCCACTTTAGGGGAGTGATACACCCCACTGTGGGGCCAGCACGGGTATCTACGAGTTAGGGAGCCGATCGAATAATGGGAAGTAGGGTACACCTAGTGGAGATAGGGGCAGGCGGCACCTATGTAGTCAGCTAGGGGTACGTAAAGCCATTGGGAAAGTTTCTAAGTGAAGCTAAGTGGGATGAATCTTTAGGGTGACTGGTGTGGTGCAGTATAGTGTTTATCCTTTAGTATTTAGGAGCGCCTATAACGTTGCCTTTAGCGATTGTCTATGTCCTTAATCTGCTCTTCATAGACATTTTCTTGTTTTCCAGCTTATGCCTTAGTCCAGTTATTTTGGTAATAGTATTGTAGAATTATCATATTCACCAGACTTTATGTCTGACCCCCTCTTTTCCATCCTTTTTCTCCCTTCAGGTCCGCAGGTTGGGCCAAGTTCTAGTGGAGTCTAGTTGGATCGCTTATCTTCTGGAAAGCTTGGACTGCTGAAGTAAAGTCCAGCTTGTTATCTTTCTTTTTAATGGCTATTCATGTAATGGGATTATGTACTTGTTTTATCAAGATAGATATTGTACTTGACATTGAATATGGTGTTATGATGTAATCAAACATGTTTTGACTTCTGCTACAATGAAATAAAGTTTTTGAATTTCCAAGTACTATTTTATATCTGTCTTGTTGTAATTTTACTGTTCTATATTCACTTAAAACCTCCATGGAAGTTAATGCATTCCCTTTGTGAGTGACATTAATGGACGTGGGGTGTTACAAACTCTATCCTCCGGCTTGCGTTGCATTGTGTGATGGGACCTGAGTCTTATAATGGCTTCATTCTTCTTAAAAGCATTGCGTTGTTTTAAAATGCACTAGCAATCACTGGAGTAAACCCGTTCCGCGAAAGTGGCGTGGTCCTATGATGTGCTATTACTGTTGTTTAGCTGTTAAATAGATTCCTCATACCAGTCCCCATGACTGACTCGTTGTTTGTTTCACTTTGCAAACGCGGGTGCCCTTATTTTCACACGGGCAGCCTAGTTCACAGGTGGCAGGTTGTTTTTGGCTCTGCACTGCTGCATAGAGTGCATTTTTGACTCATGGCGAGGCTGACTTCACAGAGACGACTTTGACATTTTCCGCCATTACTGTGCTTACATTATGATTCCGCCACGGGCGATGCAGACTGATTTACTTTCCGTATTTCTTATTATATGTATATGTACCGCCTTCGGCGATGTAGACTGATACCCTTATTATGTCTCACTGCATGTATGTATTCCGCCTCTGGCGATGATGACTGATCACTTTCCTTTTTATTTACTAAGTTATATCCCACGCTATGCTATTCTGATGTTATTACATGTTGTGATTCCGCTGTCATATCCATGTAAATTTATTCTATTTATTGTTTCTGCTATTATCTGTACTCTGCTATGATGATTAATGTGTTATATTCCAAGGATTATCCTTAATACCGCCCCTCGGATTTTGGGATCGTCACACCGAGTTTGCAAAGTTAAACAAACTACGAGTCAATCATGGGACTGATATGAAAAATCTTTCTTAACTAACAATATGGCTAATCACAGGACCACGCCGCTAACACGGAACAAGTTTACTCCATTAGATTGCCAGTGCATATGTTTATTAAATTTTAATTCAAAAACAACACAATGCTTTCTAGAAAATGAAATCATTATAAGACTCAAGTCCCATCACACAATGCAACGCAAACCGGAGGATAGAGTTTTACCTTATAATGATCAAACATTCTTGATACGTAGAAAATAATATTTTAATATTATTATTAGTGTCTAATCAATTTTAAAACTCTTCAAAGTAAATGTATCAATCCTAGACGGCATAGCTATCATATACTATGTCGCCATACATAGGTTTACAATCAAAACCGTAATGTCATATTGGAAATTAGGTTTCCAACATGAGTCAAGGCTAGGGACGATCTCCTACCAATTTGAGACGCTCTAGCAATGTCTCAGGATCACACCTATGGGAAACCCTTGGATCCTGCAGGGCCGGTCCACAAATACTTTAGTGGATTAGTTATGCCTGAACACATGCTTCCCGATCCTATTGGACCTATAAAATGGTCACTATCGACCAATAAATCCGAGGCGCCTCATTCCATCAACCACATAAGTGAAATGTCGGGGCTTGCAAAACCCTGATACCACTTCTAGCTAGAAAGAAACGTGTGCACTCCCTGCGTTCCCTTGTCCCGTTTCTGACTCTTACCAGGGTGTGAGGCTCGCAAGGTAACGTTATACACAAACCTATGCAGAAATAGGCGATGCTTTGATCATCATCCACAAGGCTCTGCTTTTCAACAAAAGCCTCGATCAATTGCATCTTGGCATGTCACATTGACAATTCATGTCATGCAATCGATAACTACCAATATATAACCTCTGAGCTCATACGTCTCAGAGAAAGGTGTTAAGTAAGAGAATATATTCTCCGCCACCAACAGATATATATTAAATAGAAATCAATTTACAGGTAATGAAATCCAATGTCGGACATACATCCATTTACAAGTCCATTCTGGGTCTGAACGAAACCGGAGTCACCTTATTCCTCGTCCCGTATGTCCAATACGGAAGAGAGGTGCTCGCTTATCCGGACAATCAACAAGTATGTCCGAACAACTACCACTTTAACCCTTTACTGGGAGCTAACCAATGTCGGGCATCAGTAGTTATCCTTTCGATGTGAAGATCACCGGTCTTCAATCGCCGTCTTCAATATCTTCGATTTAAATCGTCGTATAATCATTTGAAATGAGATTGAACTCGGTCTTTTCAAATGATTCTTGCATATATATAATTTAAAACCATTTCATATCGTTAACAGTTTTTAATAACAATTTATCGCTATTTTTATATATATATAAATAGCTAAATTAATTTGACGACGCTTCAGGTCAATAGGCAGCCCTGGTGCTGTTTTTATCAAGATTTGATTTACACTTATCTCGAAATCTAACCGTTGGATTTTAACAAAGTTTATATCGTTGGAAAGATCTTCCCAAAGCGGTCCTAACGGTTCCAGTTTTGGGAAAATCCAATGGTTGGATCTTTCGGTATAATCGTTTAAAGTTACAATTCCGAAACGCGAACTACCGTGCGCAATTCATTTAATTTTAATTTATATTTATATGTATAATTATATATAAATATAAACCATTCGATGATTCCACTAACGTGATTTAACATACCAAATAAAAGAATGTTTTTATTGGTATATCATATCTACATATTCATCATGTCAAACAAAATATATTTCATTTACATGAAAATTGAACCAATGACAAATAAAAGCTAATTTGTATTTCTATTTTTAACTTTAACAAATAAAAAGGGAATATTTTATTTGTATAAAGTTTTCAGTGAATGTTTGTACAATAAAAATAATTCATACAAATTCAAATGTACGTATTGTAAATAAAATGATATTTTAACTATGCATATAAATTCTAATATATGCATTGTTAAATATAAATGTAATCTTAACTATGCATATAAATTCTAATATATGCATTGCAAATAAAAAATGTAGTTTTAACAATGCATATAAATTCTAATATATGCATTGCAAATAAAAATGTAGTTTTAACAATGCATATAAATTCTAATATATATACAATGTAAATATAAATGTAATTTTAACAGTGCATATAATTTCTAATATATGAAATGTAAATATAAATGTAATTTTAACAATGCATATAAATTCTACATATTAGGAAAATTGTGTGAAGGATAAAATTAACAAAAAGTTTATCCATAGGGACAAGAGGCTAAAATTTTAACCATAAGGACAAATTTTAGTGTAAAGTATGAAATGATAGCGGGCCTCTGAATTCCTCCCTTTGTACTAAATTTTTTCCTTATGGCTAAAATTTTAGCCTTTGGTCCTTATGGATAAAAAATTTGTTAATTTTGTCCTTGTGCCTAAAAATCCCTTCTAATATATGCAATGTAAATATAAATGTTAACAATTTTATTCTTCAATGTTTTCATTTTCCTTCTTCCTAGCATGTTAAAAATAATATTTTAACATACAAATGTTCTCTAACATATGTTTTCTACTGAATCACTTTTATATTAAAAATGGAATTTTTAATGTTGTAACATTTTTAGGCAAACGGTCAATATTTCCAATAAATCAAACTTTACATTAAAAATTATGATTTAAATGTTTCAACACTTTTATTAAAATATGAAAAAAAATCATTGGAATCATTCTTTTATAAAAAATGATATTTTTAATGTTAACATGCCTTTGTTTTAAAAATGAACATTTTTTAGTGATTCATTCATTTCATTAAAAAAAAAATTTAATGTGAACATATTTTTATTTTAAAACATGCATATTTGTCTACTTCTATTATTACATTAAAAAGTGAATTTTTAATGTAAAATATGTTTTCATTTTAAAACATAAACCTCTTTCTGTATTTCTATTATTACATTAAAAAGTGAATTTTCAATGTAAAACATGGTTTCAATTTAAAACATGAATCTTTGTCTAACTTCTATTATTACATTAAAAAGTGAATTTTTAATGTAAAACATGTTTTCAATTTAAAACATGAATATTTTTATGTTCTAACATTACATTAGAAATGTGAACTTTTTAATGTAATCATGTTTTTATTTTAAAAATATGAACATTTCTATTTTTATATTAATTCCATGATAGAAATTTATATTTCATTTGTGTTAAAAATTCTAATTCAATCCAAAATGGCAAAAGTAATATTTCATTTTGATTGAAAATTCTAATTCAATCAAATGACAAAAGTGTATATTTCATTTTGAGTGAAAATTCTAATTAAATCAAAATGGCAAAAGTTATATTTCATTCTAATTGAAAATTCTACTTCAATCAAAATGACAAAAAGTGATATTTCATTTTTGTTAAAAATTTTGATTCAACAAAATGTATAAAAGGTGATGTTTCATTTTTGGTGAATCTTCTTGATCAACACAATGGTAAATTTGATACCTCATTTTTGTTGAAAACTCTAGTTCAACAAAATGACAAAAATTGATGTTTTCTATTTGTTGAAAATTCTAATTCAACAAATAGATAAAAATTGATGTTTTCATATTTGTTGAAAATTCTAATTCAACAAATAGATAAAAATTGATGTTTTACATTTGTTGAAAATTCTAATTCAACAAATAGATAAAAATTTAATGTTTTCATATTTGTTGAAAATTCTAATTCACCAAATAGATAAAATTTGGTGTTTTACATTTGTTGAAAATTCTAATTCAACAAATAGATAAAATTTGGTGTTTTACATTTGTTGAAAATTCTAATTCAACAAATAGACAAATTTTGGTGTTTTACATTTGTTGAAAATTCTAATTCAACAAATAGACAAAATTTGGTGTTTTCATATTTGTTGAAAATTTTAATTCAACAAATAGATAAACTTTGGTGTTTTCATATTTGTTGAAAATTCTAGTTCAACAAATAGATAAAATTTGGTGTTTTCATAATTGTTGAAAATTCTAATTCAACAAATAGACAAAATTGGTGTTTTCTTATTTGTTGAAAATCCTAATTCAACAAATAGATAAAATTTGGTTTAAGCAAAATGTTCATTTTTGTTTTGCACAATTTAATTTAAACAAAAATGACAATTCCAATGCAACTATTTTAATTTTGACAAAAATGATAATTTTTGTCCAATGGTTCCAATTTGACAAAAATGTCAAGTTTGTCCAATTATTCCAAATAACATGGTGATAATTATTTTAATCAACTATTCTAAAAAAAAAACCAAAAAGGATAATTCTTAGTTTCACTATTTTAACTAATAAAATGATAAATCTTGTCCAATGATTCTAATTTGATCATTTTATCTAAACAAAAATTAAATATTTTTGTTTTACTCTGTTTATTACTACAAATTGATCTAAATGTTTCTACCAATTTTCTCACTACAGATCAATATGTTTTAACAATTATATCACCACACAATATCACCAAACAACCAGATCTACATACTACATCCATCACAGAATAAATCACAAATCATAACAAACAGGAATTAACTATAGATTGGTGATAACAAAATCAGAATTATTTCTAATTATTTAAAAAAAGAAATAAATAAATTTCTAACATTCGTTTAAATCTGAATGATTCAGATCTGAAAATTTGACCAAAATTTGATCAGCTCAGAATTGGTCCTAGTCAGTCCCGAAGCGTAGATCTCGGACTCACGATCATAACAAATCTGAAATCGTTTAGTTTCGAGTTCGTATGAGTGAGTTATGAAATAATTTAGATTGATAATATTTTAAATAAATTAAATAAATAATAATTAAAAGGGAAATACCCTTCTTCCTCAAGCAGATAACAAGGTCGTGGGTTTTCTGGTTTTGTTCAATACTAGGGCTCCATTTTTCTTTCGACCCGCTGAGTTTTGTGACGATTAGAGGCCACCACAACGACGAGCACAGGGAGGCGCACCAAGGGGCCCCACCTTGGCCAACTCGATCGTGCTAGGGGTGCGGCGGTTTAAACGCCGAGACTTCGGGGTGTCGGTTCTCGGAGTTCGTGCCACCAGGGAAAGATCAAACCGTACAGAACTGAAGAGTGAAAGGAGCACAATGATATTGTCTTAAGAACCTTGGTCCAATTTGTTGTGGATTGATCGTGGTTAAGGAATCAAAATGGGAGCTCGATGTCTATGGAAACGATATACGGCGGCGGCTACAGTGAATAGTACTAGGGTTTTAGAAAATGAATGTATTATTTTTAATATTTAATTACCAGTTTTGCAAATAAACCTGTAAATCCTTAATAGCTCCAATTTCAGTCTAACAGGAATTGTTTCTACCTAGTTGCCCCTGTTCCGGAACCAGTGGGCTAGGTCCCATCAGCCCAAACAATTGTTTTTGCCTGATTTCTTTAATTTAAAATTTAAATCCTTTATTTAATTATTTTTTTCATACATTTAAATTCACCGGGCCCACATACGGACTCCGAAAATTCCCGAAAAATAAATGTAACTATGTTTTGACGATACGGTCCTAACAAAATTAATGTCATCGAATTTGGAGACCGTTTGAAAAATGGCCTTTTTAACGGTCGACTAAATTCAACAAAAATTATCGAATCATAGTTTAATTTACTACACTCACAAATTAATTCCAAAAATTCTGGAAAATTAAATTTTGTAATAATTTGACATTCCGGATCCGACAAAAATGGTTTCTACGAAAACAGAGGTCGTTTGTATAATGGTCATTTATACGGGCTATAAATTACTATATTCCATAGCGACTATTCTGAATATTCAACTCGGTATAACTTTTTATTCCCGCTATGAAATTTCGATTTTTCGGATTCGTTGGAAAGATATTTTTAAACAAATTTAGATATTTTTGGTTTCCCTAAAATCCGTTTCATTTTGAATCCTGTGCATTCTATCAAAGTTCAAATTCAACTTTTCAAACTACCATGCTATTTCTAATTCCTTTAGAAATTAAAATAAATATATTCATTCCAACTTCGATTTAAATAGATTTTTAATCGTTATTATTTAAAATAAATTATTTTAACTATTCAAAATTCACCGAAATAGCCAAAATAAAAAATTTAAATTAGTTCTGATTTTCCGGGTTGTTACACCTAATATTCCTGAGGGAGTTACGATATCTGGCTTTTTCTGTAGGTATCTAGAGACCACGGCGCCTTCCAGTGGTCAAGCAGACGTTCCTCCCCCAGTTGGATCCATCGTTCCTCCTCCTCCGCATGCAGATAATTTCTCTAAGATCTGCAAAAATTTCTATGCTATGGGAGGAAAGCCATTCCGTAGAACCGAGACATTCGTAGAGGAAAAGAATTGGCTTAAAGAGATGGAGGATCTTTATGGAATTTTCAAAGTGGACGATCATAGGAAGATTCAGTTAGCCGCCTGGCTATTGAAAGAAGAAGCCTCGTTCTGGTGGGAAGCGATGCAAGCAGGGCGTCCAGTGGAGACTTGGGATGATTTTAGGCAAAGGTTTGAAATGAAATTTCTTTGTCAAGCTGATAAAAGCAAGAAAATGGAAAGGTTATTGGCTCTCAAGCAAGGAGGCATGACTATCAAAGAGTATGTTAACAAATTCAACCAACTAGCGGTATTTGGGTTGGAGCTAGTGGCTACTCCGCATAAGAAATCTTTGTTGTTTGCTAGAGGACTGAATGAACCCCTCAATGGGTTAACTATGTCTCATATTCCAATGGGAGAAACTTTTGAAAGGCTCGTTAATATGACATTAATGCATGAGGAAGACAAAGGTGAAAAGAAAGAAGTTAGGGTTGAGGAAATACAAAACAAGAAAGTATGGCCCAAGAAGGGACAACAACAACAACAGAAAAAGGGCAGAAAGAATGACAAGGCTAAGGATAAGAGGAAGTGCCATAATTGCAAACGCTAGGGTCATTTGATCATGGACTGCAAAAGAAGGAAGAGTTCATGCTTCAGTTGTGGAGAGGTCAGACACTTTTCTAAGGAGTTCCCGAAGAAGCAAGGACAAGGTCAAAGGGCAAGAGCTTCTGGAGGGCAAGTGCATGCTTTCGCGATCAGTGCTCCAGATCGAGATAGGAAAGCTTCCATGGAAGGTTTAATTTCTCTTTCCAAACATCTTATTAGAACTCTTTTTGATTCTGGTGCTTCGCATTCATTTATATCTGATTCTGTGGTGAGTCTCTACACCTTAATACTAGTATGGTAGTGGATCCCGTTGTTGTCTCGAGCCCCATTGGTGGTTAGGCTCATTTGTCCATGATTTGTCGGGGCTTGAGAATATCTATGTTAGGCGTCGAGTTTGAGTGCGATGCATATGTGCTCGGTTTTATGGGCTATGGTTTGATTCTAGGGATGGATTGGCTAGACATGCATGGTGCCATTCTGGATTGTGAGAGGAGGGTCGTTAGACTTTTGACTAGCCATGGGAGGACCCTCGAGACTTCTTGGGACCCTAAAGGGTCTGTTATGCCTAGTTTCCTAGAGTCTCTTGATGCATCTATCGATGATCTACGATCTGTACTGGTAGTCCGTGAGTATTCAGATGTTTTTAAGGAGGTTCGGGGCTTACCTCCAAGGCGCGAGATCGATTTTCGAATATACTTGGTAGACAATGCAAAGCCAGTTGCATTATCTGTGCGCCATATGGCTTCAATAGAAGGAGGGATGAAACACCCCCACGTCCATTAATGTCACTCACAGAGGGAATGCATTAACTTCAGTGAAGCATTATAGGTAAAAGATGCAGATAAATTATAATACAGACAAATAAAGCAGCGGAACCATAAAGTCATTTTATAAACAACGTAGTTAAGTTAAGCTTTTACAACAATTGATTCAATCATACTTAAAAGAATTACATAAAACTTCTGTCTTGATTCAGAAACTTCCAAATGTATAAGAAGCATAAAATGGCAATGATATTCCTCAGTAAAATATGAGCCATCCATAGCAGTGGAAAAGAGAGTCCAAAGCAATGCATCGACTAATCTTCAAGCTTGGAAAGAGAAACGGTCCAAACTTTGGTGAGCTATTCCCTCCCTGACTACCTGGGGGAGAAACGAAAGAAAAGAGGCGAAACAAACTAGGTCAGACATAAGTCTGGTAAGTCCAGTGACTTTCAGCATGTAAATAGGCAAAAGCATCATGACATGAATAAACTGAATATAAGACAATACCTGATAATAAGGGTGACAAGATAACATAAGATTAGCACAAGATATGATAAGACAAGATAAACTGAATGCACTTCTACTCTTTCTCTGCTCTGCTACTATCCTATTATTCTAATTTCTATGTCTCTGCACCCCCTAACTAGTGTCCTAACTAGTAATCTGTGTAAAATGATAATATGATAACGTGATCCCATTCCCCGCAGTTGTGGTAGCCTTCAGGTGTACATCTATTGTGAGGATTCCACCTCAATCTGCCTAATTGCCATGAATATGCTAAATGTACCCTTACTACCCTATCGATCGGCTCCCTACTTGCATTAAAGTTCCATGTGTCTGTGTCAGTCGGTCCTCTCTTGCGTGTAGATACCCAGTGATGGTCCTACCATAAGGTGTATCAATCCCTACGATAACAACCCGACACGATTCAAGATGCACAGTGTATAACTACTGGTACCCAGTGCCTGCTTTTTCCCACTCCATAGTACGTGCACGCCCGTATTCCGTCATAACCTACACTGACGTACCCCCTGTCGCTATTTTGACCGCTTATAATGCACCCAGTAATCGTGCCCCACCCTACCTAGTTTCAGGGTACCTAGATACATCCATGTGGGTTACTGCTGAAATGGGTCCCCGTTGCAAGGGTTTTTTACTGGTTAAGTTTGTGGGCCAATATTTACTAATAGTACCCACCAACCCGATATGTACTTAACCCTCCCACTGATTCAAACATGTTTACTTAATGGTTAAGTTTGTGGGCCTATATTTACTAATATTACCCACCAACCCGATATGTACTTAACCCTTCCACACATTATGTTATATTGGTTAAGTGTTGTCCATTCATGTTAACTTAACCCACCCACTCATCATGTCATGTTGGTTAAGTGTTTCTTATTAACCCTCCTCACTCGTCATGTTGGATTGTGTTTCCTATTAACTTAACCTCGTTCATTTATCATGTTATATTGGTTAAATATTTCCCATTAACTTAACCCCATTCGTTCATCAAGTTACATTGGTTAAGTGTTTCTTATTAACTTAACCCCATGCGTTCATCCTGCTGTATTGGTTAAGTGTCATCAATCAATTCAAGTTAACTTAACCCACCCACTTGTCGTGTTACATTGGTTAAGTGTTGCCTTCTTGTGTTAACTTAACCCTTCCACGCATCCTGTTATATTGGTTAAATGTTGCTCTCTTGTTTTAACTTAAACCTACCCATTCATCATGTCATATTGGTTAAGTGTTTCTTATTAAGTTAACCCTTCTCATTCATCATGTTATACTGGTTAACTAACCCTGCTCACTTGTCTAATTAACCTTCTATAACGGTTAAGTGTTCTAAATTTACTTAACCCCATCTTTTTGTCTAATTAACATGTTATAACGGTTAAGTGTTCTAAATTTACTTAACCCCATCTTCTTGTCTAATTAACATGTTATAACGGTTAAGTGTTGCCTTAGTTAACTTAACCCTACCATTCTTAACATGTCTTGTTCACTAGCATTAATTGATTTATTAATGCCCCAACCTCTCACATTAGATCTATGTTATTGCAGTTACTGGATGTGCCGAGCGGTTCCGGACAGTTTTACACCACAACTCAATCTAACCTCGGGTTTTTCTTGGGCATGATGCACTAACCTCTCACATTAGATAAGTGTTGTTGTGGTTACTGGATGTGCCGGGTGGTTTCGGGCAGTTTTACACCGCAAATCAATCTAACCTTGGGTTAGGCATGTTTATCTTTTAGCATATTTTTACCATACATGTCCAAGTCTAGATTTTATATGCAAATTATCTCAAATTCACAAAAACTAGTCACGCTCCAATTCTCAAGTTATACCTCAACAAAGCTAATTTCAAGTTATTCCCCACAAATTACAGAACGGTCTTAAATTTTGGGATTTGATTTCTGAATTTGATTAGCTACTCCTTTGATGTAGACTTTGATTGTTAACTTGAAAACTCTAATTTGATCGATTAAGGTGGAGGCCAGGTCACTTCAGGTTTTAGCAGCATATAAACGCTTATGAATTAGTGTGGAGAAAACAATAGTTTTAGGGGTCTTTTTATAGGTGTATAGGGAGATTTAGAGCCTTTAGATCAGTCTACAAGTCATCAGAATCGTTCATATGAGAAAAATACGTCACACAGCGAATCAGGGAGCGACACATCAGCCAAAACACGTTGTCCAGAAATTTCGTCTAGATCTGGAAAAGGGGTCGACACTGGTGTCGACCCAACGGTTCTGGGAACGACACCCCAAACGTGGCCGGTTCAATGTTTCCTCCTTCCGCCTTGGCTGTTTGAATATTTTTGAATATAAATTGATTTTATTTTATTTATTTATACAAACTTCCAACCTCAATAACTTCTTCATACTTGTATCTGTTTTACACAAACTCGGATTCTATCTCAAGCGGAATTCCGAGACGAACGCAATGGCGCAACCCATTTCACTTAATTCTTCTTCTAAAAAGAAATTATTCTTTAATTATCTCTTATGTCCCGTTTTAAAATTACGGGGTGTTACATTTCCCCCTACTTAAAGGATTTCGTCCCCGAAATCTTCAAGTCAAGAAGAATGTGTATCCTACCATCCAACATCCATCTACTCAACCATTTAATCACCGGCATCCATTGTACTTAAAAAGATTTCTAATGCTTTCATGTTTATATGCATAGTGCATGTACATGTCCTTATCTAATGCAAAATCAGGCGGTCTACTGATTTAGTTGACCTCCTTAATGCAAATTATGTCAGTTCCATGAGTCCATCATGTATGCAATTATTCCTAATCGTACTTTATAACTTCTACATGAGTGCACAATCATTCATACAAATGCAACATCCATATGATAACACATAAAGTTTCAATTCATATATATAAAAAATCACTCATGCATATGCAATATGAAAGTGACTGAGCCAATCTAGTGCCTAATGTGTGTATATGCATCCACGAGCAACCACTAGCAAACACTTACATCCACTTGCATGCACCAAACATAACATGTCTCAAACACATGTTTACATCCAATGGCTTCTACCTAAGGATCGAGGATAGGATCGAGAGGATATACTTACAAGATAAAGACTAGCAAATAAACTTTACAGAAAAAGAGAGATCAAGAATATACCCTCAAAAAGGGTATGATGCGCGTATCTAGTCTTCAGCCTTCTAAGTCGCATCTTCTTGAGCTTCATTCCATATTGCTCTGACTGTCTTAACTTCACGATTGCGTAGCTTCTTAATTTCTGTTCCCAGAATATGCTTTGGAACTTATTTCACTATCGCCTCTCATTCCACCTTTTCTTCTTATAGTATATTTGGCACTTTAACCTCTACCATGTCATGCTAACATTTCCAGAACTATCTCTTGAAAATAAACAGATGCTAACCATGTTACCAAGTGTATATACTAAGATGATCAGATTCTTCTTCGTCAATCTAGTAAGTAGGGCCGATACCTTCATAAAGTCCTTAATTAACTTCCTATATTAGCCCGCTAGTCCAAGAAAGCTTCTTACTTCTATTGTATTCCTTGGGACCTTCCAGTCTTGCACCGCAACTACTTTTGCGGGATCTACTGCAATCCCTTCTTTGGGCGCCACATGTCCTAGAAACCTTACTTCTCTCCAAAATTGATACTTTTGGAGAGCTTTGCCTTAAGTTGATGCACTTGGAGGGTATCCGAGACCTCCCTTAGATGCAAAGCATGTTCTTCCTCATTCCAAAATACCATCTATGCACAAGCGAAGTGAACCATCCGCCTTTGTAACGAAAACAACTAGAGCACCCCATTCAGAAATACTTCGCCTTATGAACCTTTTTCAAGTAACTCTTTTACTTGTTTACTGAGCCCTTCCTTTCCCTTGGATTCATGTGTCGTACAGGTAATGCAACTGGCTTTGCATTGTCAACTAGACATATGCGGAAGTCTATCTAGCATTTTAGGGGGCAAACCCCTAACCTAATCAAAAACATCTGCGTACTCATGGGCTACTCCAACGGATCGCAAATCGTCGATAGATGCATTAAGTGATTCTAGGTAGGCAAGACAAACTAATCCCTTAGGATCACACAAAATCTCGAGGGTATTCCCGAGGCAAGCCGAAAGTCTAACTACCCTTCTTTCACAATTACTAGCTAACCAATCCATGCCTAGAATTAACCCATAGCCCATGAAACCCGAAAACATAAGCATTACACTTAAAATCAATACTTAAGCTATTCTCAAATCCTTACAAACCAAAGATAAATGAGCTGAACCACCAATTGGATTTGAGACAATAATGGGATCTTCTACTATACAAGTACAAAAGTGCAGAGACTTAACTATGGAAGCAGATATAAACGAATGTGAAGTGCTAAAATCAAAAAGAGTACTAATAGGATGATCAAAAAGAAAAACTAGACTTTTTCAACAGAAACTCTACTACCTTTCTCTCAGGTACGCTGGCGGTGATAGCATGCACTTGCCCTCTTGAAAATCCTGTCCTTTGTTCTTGCCCTTGTACTTAATTATATGACCCGTTATAAAGACACTTCCTCTTGTCTTAGGTTTTCATATTCTTTCTTCCCTTCTTGTCCTGTGATTCTTCCACTTACACCTCTTTCTTTTTACCTCCTTTGTGAACCAAATCTATATCCATGAGTTTCTCATCATTGGGTTGTGCTCCTTAGCCAAACTCCCTCGTTCTCATCTTTTCCATTCTTGTGTAGCTTGTTGACAAGTCTCTTGAAAGCAGCCTCCATCGCACGGAAATCCCTACAAAGCTTGAATGAAAATTAGCCGCAGGTGAAACTATTGCGGCTATAAATGGAAGTTGGGCACTACTTTGCCCTTTGACAGATGTCGTAGTCTCATCAAGCCTACGGAACCATGCCGCGATGAGGTTACCTCCCACAAATCCAGGAGCCCCGGAGACTCAGGAAAGAAGGAAACAAGGATTCAAACAGAGGATCAAAAGATAGTGCATATGGCTTTGGGGAATATGCCTTTAAAACAAAACATTTCTTTTGAAAATGCTTGTTTTAAAACCATTTTGAAAATAATTTTTCAAATCTTTTATCTGATCTGGTAACCTTTAGCTCTGATACCAAGTGAAACACCCCACGTCCATTAATGTCAGTCACAGAGGGAATGCATAACTTTAGTGAAGCATTATAGGTAAAAGATGCAGATAAATTACAAGACAGACAAATTAAGCAGTGGAAAAATAAAGTCATTTTATAAACAACGTAGTTAAGTCAAGGTTTTACAACAATTGATTCAATCATACTTAAAAGAATTACATAAAACTTCTGCATTGATTCAAAAACTTCCAAATGTATAAGAAGCATAAAATGACAATGATATTCCCCAGTAAAACATGAGCCAGCCATAGCAGTGGAAAAGAGACTCCAAAGCAATGCATTGACTAATCTTCAAGCTTGGAAAGAGAAACGGTCCAAACTAAGCTAAGCTATTCTTTCCCTGACTACCTGGGGGGAAACGGAAGAAAGAGGCGAAGCAAATTAGGTCAGACATAAGTCTGGTAAGTCCAGTGACTTTCAGCATGTAAATAGGCAAAAGCATCATGACATGAATAAACTGAATATAAGACAATACCGTGATAAGAAGGGTGACAAGATAACATAAGATTAGCACAAAATATGATAAGACAAGATAAACTGAATGCACTTCTACTCTTTCTCTTCTCTGCTACTATCCTATTATTCTAATTTCTATATCTCTGCACCCCCTAACTAGTGTCCCAACTAGTAATCTGTGTAAAATGATAATATGATAACATGATCCCAATCCCCACAGTTGTGGTAGCCTTCAGATGTACATCTATTGTGAGGATTCCACCTCAATCTGCATAATTGCCATGAATATGCTAGATGTACCCTTACTACCCTATCGATCGGCTCCCTAATTGCATTAATGTTCCATGTGTCTGTGTCAATCGGTCCTCCCTTGCGTGTAGATACCCAGTGATGGTCCCACCATAAGGTGTATCAATCCCTACGATAGCAACCCGACATGATTCAAGATGCACAGTGTATAACTACTGGTACCCAGTGCCTGCTTTTTCCCACTCCGGAGTATGTGCACGCCCGTATTCCGTCATAACCTACACTGACGTACCCCCTGTCGCTATTTTGACTGCTTATAATACAACCAGTAATCATGCCCCACCCTGCCTAGTTTCAGGGTACCTAGATACATCCATGTGGGTTACTGCTGAAATGGGTCCCCGTTACTAGGGTTTCTTACTGGTTAAGTTTGTGGGCCTATATTTACTAATATTACCCATCAACCCGATATGTACTTAACCCTCCCACTGATTCAAACATGTTTACTTAATGGTTAAGTTTGTGGGCCTATATTTACTAATATTACCCACCAACCTGATATGTACTTAACCCTTCCACACATTATGTCATATTGGTTAAGTGTTGTCCATTCATGTTAACTTAACCCATCCACTCATCATGTCATGTTGGTTAAGTGTTTCTTATTAACCCTCCTCACTCGTCATGTTGGATTGGTTAAGTGTTTCCTATTAACTTAACCCCTTTCATTCATCATGTTATATTGGTTAAGTATTTCCCATTAACTTAACCCCATTCGTTCATCAAGTTACATTGGTTAAGTGTTTCTTATTAACTTAACCCTACGCGTTCATCCTGTGGTATTGGTTAAGTGTCATCAATCAATTCAATTTAACTTAACCCACCAACTTGTCGTGTTACATTGGTTAAGTGTTGCCTTCTTGTGTTAACTTAAAACTTCCACGCATCCTGTTATATTGGATAAGTGTTGCTCTCTTGTTTTAACTTAACCCTACCCATTCATCATGTCATATTGGTTAAGTGTTTCTTATTAACTTAACCCTTCTCATTCATTATGTTATACTGGTTAACTAACCCTGCTCACTTGTCTAATTAACCTGCTATAACGGTTAAGTGTTCTAAATTTACTTAACTCCATCTTCTTGTCTAATTAACATGTTATAACGGTTAAGTGTCTAAATTTACTTAACTCCATCTTCTTGTCTAATTAACATGTCATGACGGTTAAGTGTTGCCTTAGTTAACTTAACCCTACCATTCTTAACATGTCTTCTTCATTAGCATTAATTGATTTATTAATGCACCAACCTCTCACAATAGATCTATGTTGTTGCGGTTACTAAGATCTGCCGGGCGGTTCTGGACAGTTTTATACCACAACTCATTCTAACCTCGGGTTTTTCTTGGGCATGATACACTAACCTCTCACATTAGATAGGTGTTGTTGTGGTTACTGGATGTGCCGAGCGGTTCCGGGCAGTTTTACACCACAACTCAATCTAACCTCGGGTTAGGCATGTTTATCTTTTAGCATATTTTTACCATACATGTCCAAGTCAAGATTTTATATGCTAATTATCTCAAATTCACAAAACTAGTCACGTTCCAATTCTCAAGTTATACCTCAACAAAGCTAATTTCAAGTTATGTCCCACAAATTTAAGTTATTACTCAAAATAGGTTACACCCAATTTTCCCAAATTTGCAGTAATAGTCATGCCCCAAAAATCACAATATAGCACACGCCCTAAGGTTTAGTCATATTGCACCGTACAAAATATTCTCCCAAAAACCCCAATCATGATTCATAGTATAAATTATGCCAAATTATAGCCTTTAATTACAGTGCATGCCAATTACCCAAAATCCCAATTTAGGCATGTTCAAATTTAATAGTTATCCCTATCTTACTATTGGTTTTTCATGCCTAGACCATATATCACTATACACAATGATTTCCTTCTTCCAAGTCATAAACTATCATATATATATATGCCCCAATTTTAGGTCTTAAACCACAACATGTACTATGCCTTATATGTTTACAGTTCAATTTACGCCCCAAACCCCAAGTCATATGTCCAATATGCTTTATGCCTCAAATTTTCAAGTCAAATGTTCAGTCCACTTTATGTTTTAAATACAACGTATGTTATGTCCTCAAATCCGTTACAAATCAGTTATGCCCAATTATTTCATAATTTAATACTTTTCCCAATTTTGGCGCTGGTCATGTCCAAATCATATATTATGCCCAATTTTATTTCCAACGTACGTTCATCTCTTATGAGATTTTTCTCAGGCTCGCAGTAGCCTGGCTATAAAACAAAAAGGGAAGAAGGAAAGAAGAGACAAAGAATGGACATAATAATATCAATGAGATAGATCCGATGGATATAGAAAGACAGACAGGAATAGGCATAATCTCAAATTCAGATTTATTACAATGTCAGAATCACAATTGAATTTTACTTATGAAAGTAACATGAACTTACAAATTACAGAACAGTCTTAAATTCTGGGATTTGATTTCTGAATTTGATTAGCTACTCCTTTGATGTAGACTTTGGTTGTTAACTTGAAAACTCTAATTTGATCGATTAAGATGGAGGCTAGGTCACTTCAGGTTTTAGCAGCATATAAACACTTATGAATTAGTATGGAGAAAACAACAGGTTTAGGTTTTTTTTATAGGTGTATATGGAGATTTAGAGCCTTCATATCAGTTTAGAAGTCATCAGAATCGTTCATAGCAGAAAAACACGTCACACAGCGAATCAGGGAGCGACACATCAGCCAAAACTCGTTGTCCAGAAATTTCGTCCAGATCTGGAAAAGTTGTCGACACTGGTGTCGACCCAACGGGTCTCGGGTTGACACCCCAAACGTGGCTGGTTCAATGTTTCCTCCTTTCGCCTTGGCTGTTTGAATATTTTTGAATTTAAATTGATTTTATTTTATTTATTTATACAAACTTCCAACCTCAATAACTTCTTCATAATGTATCCGTTTTACGCAAACTCGGTATCTTTCTCAAGCGGAATTCGGAGATGAACGCAATGGCGCAACCCGTTTCACTTAACTCTTCTTCTAAAAAATAATTATTCTTTAATTATCTCTTATGTCCCGTTTTAAATTTACGGGGTGTTACAAGGGAGTTTAGTAAGCAAGTAGGGGAGCTACTTGAGAAAGGGTTTATTAGGCGAAGCATATCTGAATGGGGTGGTCCAATGGTATTTGCTACTAAGGCGGATAGTTCTCTTCGCTTATGCGTAGACTATAGAGAGTTGAACAAATTCACAAAGAAGAACATGCACCCACTCCTAAGGATAGATGATCTGTTTGACCAGCTTGTTGGTGCATCAGTATTCTCTCAGTTAGACTTGGTCGCGGGGTTTCATCAATTGAGGGTGGCCGAAGACTATATAGACAAGACCGCTTTTAGGAATCCAGATGGTTTCTTTGAATGGCTCGTTATGCCTTTTAGGTTGATGAATGCACCCGCCTATTTTGTTGATCTAATGAGTAGGGTGTTTTGGGAGTTTTTAAATAAGTTCGTCGTGGTCTTCGTTGATGATATCCTGATCTTCTCAAAGGGCGAGGAAGAGCATGACCAACATTTGAGAGAGGTTTCAAAAACTTTGCGTAAGCATCAGCTTAAGGCGAAATTCTCCAAATGCCATTTTTGGAGAAAAGAGGTGAGATTTCTAAGGTATGTGGTCTCTAAAGATGGGATAGTAATAGATCCTGCAAAGGTAGTTGCAGTTCAAGATTGGAAAATTCCTAAGAATGCAATGGAAGTGAGAAGCTTTCTTGGATTGGCAGGCTATTATAGGAAGTTCATTACGGACTTCGCAAAGATATCAGCCCCACTCACTAGGCTAACGAAGAAGAATTTGACGTTTTCATGGGATATGGATTGTGATATTGATTTCCAACGATTGAAGGGGTCTCTGACAACAGCCCCAGTCTTGGCCTTGCCCGACGGGAACAAAGTGTTCACAGTTTACACCGATGCAAGAGGGAAGGGTAGTATGTTATGGAGGTAGACAACTAAGGGTTCATGAGACGAACTACCCTACCCATAAGTTAGAGCTAGCTACCATAGTATTCGCGCTTAAGACATGGCGTCATTATTTGCTTGGAGAGAAGTACGAGTTGTACACCGATCATAAATCTCTCAAGTACTTGTTCTCATAGAAGGATCTTAATTTAAGGCAACAAAGGTGGATGGAGTTCCTAGCATCTTATGACTTCGAGATTGCTTATACTCCTGGCAAGGTTAATGTAGTGGCAGACGCACTAAGTAGGCAGAGGGTGGCCTTAAGTCCCCTGTTTGTGGAAAGGAAAAGCTTGGAGTTTATATCGAATTTTGACTTTAGACCCTCCACCGAGTTTCTGACTGATTTATTTGCATTACTGGAGGTGCGACCTACTCTTAAGGATTAGATAGGAGCGTCGCAGCGAAAGGATCCACATATTTAAGACATTTTGGATAGGCTCAGTAAAGGGGAGACTTCTAGTCACCTCAGTAGATATTCCACAGACGGAAAGTGTGAACAGAGTTTTTGAAGATCTTTTAAGACTATATATCCTAGACTTCGGAGGGACATGGGAAGAGCATCTTCCTTTAGTGGAGTTCTCCTACAACAATAGTTATCAAGCTAGTATTGGCATGGCAGAAGCATTGAATGGACCACCCTGTAGATCACCAACTTGTTGGTGGGAATCTCTACTTGGACCGGATACGGTTAGAGAGACATCCCAAAAGATTGATCTTATCCGTAGGTGAATAAAGATAGCTCAGGATAGGCAGAAGTCCTATGCAGACAAGAGAAGGACTGACATTGAGTTTTAGGTGAGAGACATGGATTTCATCAAGGTTTCACCATTGAGGAATGTGGTTCGCTTTGGATCTATAGGGAAATTAGCACCAAGATTCATAGGGCCATTTCCCATAACAGAAAGGATTGGCCAAATGGCCTATAGAGTAAAGCTACCAGAGAGACTGTCCGGTGTTTATGATGTTTTCCAGGTTTCTCATTTGCGGAAGTGCTTGCATGATACTGTAGAAGTAGTTGAGCCGAGTATATTGGAAGAATTAGAGGTGGAACGAGAGACAATAGTTAGGCGAGTTCCTACCAGTATTATTGGATCAGAAGTTAAGAAGCTACGCAACTAAGAAGTCAATTGATGAAAGTTCAATGGAGAGATAACCCAGAGGTTGCAACTTGGGAGACCGAAGACAAGATTCGTGCTTCGTACCCTTTTCTTTTCGAGGGTATGTTCTTAACTTCCTTTCCAAAACTTTTATTTATGCTTGTTTCTATCATTTGAGTATATCCTATCAATCAAATCTTCGACCTTTAGTAGGAAACCCATGGATGTAAATATGTGCTTGAGACATGTTATGTTTTATTAATGCAAGTGTTTGCTACTGGTTGCTTGTGGATGCATATACACACACATTAGGCACTAGATCAGCTCAATCACTCTCATACTGCATATGGATGTGTGTGCATTTTTCTTCTTTCTAAAGGATGAAGGTGGATGTATCATCGTATGGATGTTGTATTTAGACGGATGATTGTGCACACATATAGAACTTACTAGTTATAAGAGGATTATTTGCATACATGTTGGATTCATGGCACTAACATACGTTGCATTAAGGAGGTCGATTGAATCAGTAGATTGCCTGACCTTCTCATTAGTATTGGTACATATACACACACCTTTGCTACGTTTATAGAAACATTAGAAATCTTTTAAGGACAATGGTTTCCTGTGATTGGTGGATAAGTAGATGGATGTGGATTGTAGTATATACATTCTTCTTAACTTAGAGATTTCGGGGACGAAATCCTTTGAGTAGAGGAGAATGTAACACCCCGTATTTTAACAACATTAAAAGATGATAAATTAAAGAATAATTAATTTAATATTCAGAATTAAGTGAAACAGACTACATTATTGCGTTCGTCTTGGAATTTAGGTCAAAATAGACACCTGGTTTGCATAAAACGGACACCATATGAAGAAGTTATTAAGGTTTTGTAACGAACTGGGATTTTCGACTCCGAAAATCAACATCAAACTACCGTGTTGACCATTCAGACATCGAACATTCCAGATCATTAATAGAAAGAACTTAGAGGGTGAGAATAGATAAGATAGAAATATTAGAATAGAAGAAGAAGAAGAAACACCACAACACAGAATCTCACATCGCAGCGGAACAAAATATAATACAGAAGTAAATCTTTATTGAGAACTTTGGAAATACTTACAATTTCAGAGTACATCAACACCTGGACAGTGATAATCTGTCCTCATACAACACACAGCGGAATACTAGTAATATCATACGTCTGGACTCTTCCAGCTCGTCTCTTCACAGTAGTCGATAACCTGAACCTGTACACTCCGGGCTAACCCGAGCATTTACAAAACACCGGGTCAGTCTGGTGAACCAGAGTGAGATAAACTCGCACAGTAATAAGGGTGAACCATCCAATCTTGATTTTAGAGTTCAAAAATCTTTTCAAAAGGAAAGGATAATCGTAAGACCAAATCCACACATAAACACGGACGGTTTTTACCTTACGATAACCCAAAACAGTTTGAAACCAATATCTTGTCTGATATTATAATAATGTCTAAATACAAGTAAATAACAATCTAGTGGAACGCTTGCATCTCACGCTCCACATATATAGTATACAATCAAAACCCGCAGGCGCTTATTGGGAATTGGATTCCGACTTGACAAGGTATGGGTCCACCTTCCGATAGTGTATCTCTAGAGACGAATACACTGGGTTCAACAAGAACTTCTTGCAACCCGGCCCTCACATGACCGACCACTCATTTCGCTTGAGTGTATCGAATGTATACCACCGACGGTTGGGATCAGCAACCGTCTGCCCGAAAAGGGTCAGCATCGAAACATAGATTAAAGAAACAAATAGGACTTCCTCTAGATAGGTGATCATACACCCTAATGGGAGCGACCCACATAGCCATGCTGCCTGCCCGATTTTTGTCATTTCCCGGTTGATGAGGCTTGAGGTCTAGATTACTCTTGATCATCTGGTCGTCATTCACTTTGAATGCCACATCGTCAGATCCGTCAGATATCACTAATTGACGTCCCCAAAAATACTCTAGCTGGAAGCTAAGAGAACGGCGATTCCCCGCCAACAACTATCGCACGTTTGAAGAAATCAACGTACGTGATCCTTTGGAAATACTTTGTCAGACATCCGTCCATATACGTCACCCAGGAACAGGATGAACCGAAGGCACTCTCCTACCGCATCCATATAGGAATCACCCCATGGATCAGTAGCGAGAAGTCCTTGCAACCCGTAGATTCCAACTACGACAGAATCACAGCTTTCCTCTACTTGCCAGGCAGAGAACATTAGTGGTCCTTCCGTTTATGAAGATCCACGGTCTTCAATGCTCCATCTCAATCATCTTCTGAGATCTTCACGTATTTGTTGGACGGAATGGTTTTCGAATAAATTCGATCCCGGCCTTTCCATACCAACAATCGTATTGGACATGTTTGATAGTCGGTGTTTTAACTATCAAAATATACAGTGTTTCAACCATGACACTCCAATGAGTTCACTGGTTCAGTATTTTGCATCACTTGGCCTTTGACAAACTAATTTCCTTTTTGTTAAATTGAAACTTCCAATTCTTTTAATATTCAAAAATACGATATTTGAATAACTCTAATTGATTAATTAACATTCGTTTTAACTCCATTCGCTTGACTCTAGATCACAGCGATCACAATGGTTACGTCTGGTTCCCTCAGGAAACATCCGACCGCCGTAGGCTATCTGCAGCCCTGCGAATTACGCTAGCAGTCGTACGAAATGGCAACTTAGCCCAATAATTATGTTTGGCTAATTCTATCTCGAATAAATATATTCAATTTCCCATTTTGAAATCTCATTTAAAATTTTCCTTTTTACTAGATCTCGCTTTCAAATAACGTTAATGTAAAATTACGTCTTAACACTTTGAAACTTACTTAAAACCTCTGGTTTATAATAAACCTTTTTTCGAAATCTCCTTTCACTTAATTCATATAATCGAGTACGTTTATTTCCTTTCACCATTCAATTGGCTTGCACCTCACATTCGGTCATTTTTTAAATGAAATTCCCATTTAAAAATATATTCCTAAATTTATCATTAATTAAAATAATAACTTATTTCAAACATTAACTACTTTAGTAGTTAATCCCTTTATTAACTAAATTAAATATTAAACCCCTTTTAAAGCCTTATTTAAATTCAAACAATATTCGTTTAACTATTTTAGTCAAAACACATTAACTTGATAAACAATTCAAATTCCAAATGGTTGATTTAATTAACTCAAAAACTTGATTAGCTCATTAACCGATTTCAACAATCCTCGCTTTAAATTAATTAAAAATATAATTAATTTAAATAGATTCTAATTATTTGTTTTCTTTACCAAACAAAATTTCAAGGTTTAACCATTTAATTCATTTCTTATTCTTCAACTGGTAAATCTGATTAACATCAGCATTTGCTTTGCAAAATAAATTCATAACAAATCAAAGTCTTAAACAAATAAAATATTTATTATTTCTCTTAAATGACTTTTCTTCAAATAATATAATTCAAATCTAACTCTGGTTATAAAATAAATTTTATAACCTCAACTCTATCGATTCACCTGACGGTGAATCGATATCTATAACTCGATTGATTTTTAAAGGCCATACTCTGCCAAACACTTAAACAATATCGCCCATTGGTTTAAACCAAACAGATGTTGAACATTCAATAATCAACCATCAAACCAATCAACCCTAACAGGACAGTTCATATATGGTAATATGAAAATAAATAATATATTTGAGGAATCCGGTTGGATCCCTCCAACCTGTTCTTCCCTGTATTCAAATGGTTATCTCAAATCAGACGGTTCAGTTTTGTTTAACTGATAAACTGAATAACGACCATTTACCATCAACCATAAGCAATTCAACCAATTCAACCATTTAAAACATGTTTATAAATAAACATGACCAACCAAGGTGAGTCACCTTTATTGGAACCAATCGTTAAAAATAACGATTTGGTATTTTACTGAAATTAAACACAGTTTAATTTCATCGGTTAAATCAACAGATAAGCAGATAACTAGCAAAACAGTCAACCATTGGCAAGCAGAGCACACAAAATAAAAACACCCAATTTATATAAAATATAAAAAGGGTAACTGAGTGAGTTTAACTCACCTAATTTCATCCGTCGTCAGACAGTTTGTGCTACAAGCTCCCAACTGCGTTCGCTTCGTCCCATTTATCTTCAAAATGTCACGTTCGCTAACACGGTCTCAACATCTCCTTATTTGGTCCGTTTCTGCTTTTGTTTTGAAACCATCTTCCTCAGCCCCATGCGCCGCTGATCCTCCATCCCGCTGTTGCCAAGCACGCACCCTACCCCTATTCCCTCTCCTTCATGTTACGGTTCTTCTGTTACTTTTTTTTTTTTTTTTTTTTGAATGGACTTCCCACCTCCATTTTCACCTATGCACCAAACGCCCTCCTGCCTTCATCACATTCGAAACCCACAGCAGTACACATCACCTCGCCACGTTGGTCCCCTCCCATGCATGAAAATTTCCCACTACACGTCTCCACTCCACAAAACACGCGCCACTCCCCTCTTCCCTTTGTCCCTTCTACACTTACTTCTCCAGCCCTCCTGTACGTCCGCCCTTCCATCCCTTATTCTTTTTTTTTTTTTTAGTTCGAATACACTCGTGGGAAAAAGAAGACAAAGCACAGATATATACATAGGAGAAGGATGTGTGGGTAGCACGCTACTGGGGTGTCGCTTTCACTGGGGGAAACTTTGTCGCCAAGGTTCTTGTTTCCTAGGTGAAAAGAAAATATGCTGAGACTGAAAAGAAAAGACGTGAGGGCGGTTCAAATGACTGCTGAGGTGAAATACAACAGCGGTAATACTTGGGGAGGTTTATACACATGTACAGGTCGGCTATGTTAAGTCTTAGGTTGGCAGGGTATTGTCTTGCCTGAAAGGGACGTGTACTTCATTGTAGATGGCATGGCATGTGTTTTCAATCCTTATCATAGGGAGCTAGGCCTGGTCACAGCTGCTGATGTGTGAACAGAAGTAATTAGTGATTTCGAATGTTGTTCGTTACAATGGTATCTCTTAACGGCAAAATCACCACAACGATTTCTGTCTACCGATAAAAAAACTGTTCTTGATGTAAACCGATACTCCGGATCCAATGGGACAAGTTTCGTCGAAATCCGAGGTCATATGAAAAAATTTCCTTTATGAAACCGGAAATGAACACACGTTTAATTTTTTCACAGTCACCAGATAAATCAAATCAACTTGAAACCTTGATATCTTGCAATAACTTTTCGATACGAACCCAACGGCACTAATTTCGTCGCATTCTGAGACTGTTGCCCCGGTAGGCTATTTTTTACCTCGAACCGCCCTACCCTTTTTAACGCCAAATTTCTCGATCTCTAAAAATAACAAACTATATACATATCCTGACTCTAATCGACGATACGAACTCAACGGAACTGGTTTCGCGGTCTAATTCGATCGTCTTTTCTAGTTATGCCAAATATCCTTTTATTTATTTTAATACACGCTATAGAAAATGAACGAGCGTTTATGGCTACCGTGGTCACATACGACATCGGTTTTCCTCGCCACTTACCACCGTACAATAATTTGACGCTACGGTTCAAATGAAACTGGTTTCGTCGAAATCTGAGTCCGTTTGCAAAACGGCTATTTTAAAGGCCTATAATTTAATAACGATTTTCCATAGCGACTATTTCAAAATTTAATTTAGCCATAACTATCAAATTATAACACGAAATCTGGATTTTTCTCTTTCAGATGAAAATTATTGTCAATACGGTCCCAACGTGTCTTGTTTCACAGAAATCCGACTTATATTGAATCCTGTATTCTCAGTTGAAGTTAAAAATTCAAATTTACGAACTGCACGCCATTTTCAAGCTCGAATTTATATTTATATATAAATATATAATGTTCAACTTCGTTTAAATAACGAATTAAATATTTAAAAACCATTATATTCCCGATATATAATATTTAAAATAATAATTAAATTAAACATTCGATGGGCAAAAACACGGGTCGTTACATTCTTCCCCCCTTAAAATAATTTCGTCCTCGAAATTACTAAGGTAAGAAAAAACGTTATGAACTCATTAATTTCAAATCTAATTTTATATTAAATTAGAAACCAATTCAATACTGTGAATAAATATTTTCAAAAATATCGAAAATTTTCTAACACTTTAAATTTTCGAAAAATTTCGCCAGCACCTCCTCTGTACGGCTCAATCGGTACAACCACAACTCGCCTTTCTAGGACTTCTCCAATCCAAAAGAAAATAAAACAGCCAAGCGGCTTGCCAAATAGGCCCATAAATCACCAAACCCATATAAAAATAAACGTGTACCCTTTTTGTCGGGCATATCATTATATCCTTTCATCTGCTGTCCTGTCAGCATATACAAATGCATTCCCAACCAAAATTCCAATTTTATCCTCAAACCCAAATCCTTTACGCATCCAAGCCAAATCTCATTCTTAACTCAACTTCCATTCATCACCAATTTCACCTCTTAGCTTACCAGTCCAACACCATTTCAGATTCCTGTCTCACAATTCAAAATCTGATTCTACTTGATATGTTATATCGCGATCCAACTTCCAGTTAATTAGTTTCAATTCAATTCATATTTGCTTTTCCAATTTCTATTCAAATTTTGTTTTTGTTCAACAATTTCCCTGGGAGTTTTCAAATAGTTCAGTTCTTACAAAAATCAAATATTCCTTTTCAGGATTCAAAACAACCTGTTTTTCTCAAAGCAATTCAAATCAAAAGCTTTGGTAGTAATCCGTCACTTACCACTCGAAAATGAACACCGATGGTGTCCGGATCATCATCGGAATCTATTTTCCAGCTATCGAAGTGAGTTCAGTACTATATAACCATTCAAAATCATATTTAAACATTTCCATTTTGAAATCTTTTCAAAATATCCTTTGCAAGGCTTGTAACAAATTTAAAATCTCCCAGGATTTTAAAATTCTCATATATTCAATTCAAGTTCATTTGCAATCATTTATCCCACTTTAAGGAATTTTAATTCCAATTCTGATTTAGATTTCAAATTTAATTCATCTAATTCCATATATTATATCCATAGGAATTCTGATTGGTTACTTACATAACCATTCCATTATAACACATCCAATATACTATAATACTCCAAATATTAATCATTCTTTTATATCAAAATATAAATTGGGTAAAATTATTTCATTTACCCTCTTTTCAAAACATATCGTGACGACCCATCGTATTCGAGTGTTTATAAACTCCTATCGACACAGTGGATCAAACTGAGCGATCAGAACTCATAAACAACCCAACCGATAAATCTCCACAATATAAAACAAATTTTATATCAAATCTACAAATACGTTCACTCGTATATATACACTCAAACTCAATCTAGGGTATTACTAACCCCATCTCTACTGAGTCATGCCACAGAGCCAAGGTAATAACTTAACCTTAAGCTCTGATACCACTGTAACGAACTGGGATTTTCGACTCCGAAAATCAACATCAAACTACCGTGTTGACCATTCAGACATCGAACATTCCAGATCATTAATAGAAAGAACTTAGAGGGTGAGAATAGATAAGATAGAAATATTAGAATAGAAGAAGAAGAAGAAAAACCACAACACAGAATCTCACATCGCAGCGGAACAAAATATAATACAAAAGTAAATCTTTATTGAGAACTTTGGAAATACTTACAATTTCAGAGTACATCAACACCTGGACAGTGATAATCTGTCCTCATACAACACACAGCGGAATACTAGTAATATCATACGTCTGGACTCTTCCAGCTCGTCTCTTCACAGTAGTCGATAACCTGAACCTGTACACTCCGGGCTAACCCGAGCATTTACAAAACACCGGGTCAGTCTGGTGAACCAGAGTGAGATAAACTCGCACAGTAATAAGGGTGAACCATCCAATCTTGATTTTAGAGTTCAAAAATCTTTTCAAAAGGAAAGGATAATCGTAAGACCAAATCCACACATAAACACGGACGGTTTTTACCTTACGATAACCCAAAACAGTTTGAAACCAATATCTTGTCTGATATTATAATAATGTCTAAATACAAGTAAATAACAATCTAGTGGAACGCTTGCATCTCACGCTCCACATATATAGTATACAATCAAAACCCGCAGGCGCTTATTGGGAATTGGATTCCGACTTGACAAGGTATGGGTCCACCTTCCGATAGTGTATCTCTAGAGACGAATACACTGGGTTCAACAAGAACTTCTTGCAACCCGGCCCTCACATGACCGACCACTCATTTCGCTTGAGTGTATCGAATGTATACCACCGACGGTTGGGATCAGCAACCGTCTGCCCGAAAAGGGTCAGCATCGAAACATAGATTAAAGAAACAAATAGGACTTCCTCTAGATAGGTGATCATACACCCTAATGGGAGCGACCCACATAGCCATGCTGCCTGCCCGATTTTTGTCATTTCCCGGTTGATGAGGCTTGAGGTCTAGATTACTCTTGATCATCTGGTCGTCATTCACTTTGAATGCCACATCGTCAGATCCGTCAGATATCACTAATTGACGTCCCCAAAAATACTCTAGCTGGAAGCTAAGAGAACGGCGATTCCCCGCCAACAACTATCGCACGTTTGAAGAAATCAACGTACGTGATCCTTTGGAAATACTTTGTCAGACATCCGTCCATATACGTCACCCAGGAACAGGATGAACCGAAGGCACTCTCCTACCGCATCCATATAGGAATCACCCCATGGATCAGTAGCGAGAAGTCCTTGCAACCCGTAGATTCCAACTACGACAGAATCACAGCTTTCCTCTACTTGCCAGGCAGAGAACATTAGTGGTCCTTCCGTTTATGAAGATCCACGGTCTTCAATGCTCCATCTCAATCATCTTCTGAGATCTTCACGTATTTGTTGGACGGAATGGTTTTCGAATAAATTCGATCCCGGCCTTTCCATACCAACAATCGTATTGGACATGTTTGATAGTCGGTGTTTTAACTATCAAAATATACAGTGTTTCAACCATGACACTCCAATGAGTTCACTGGTTCAGTATTTTGCATCACTTGGCCTTTGACAAACTAATTTCCTTTTTGTTAAATTGAAACTTCCAATTCTTTTAATATTCAAAAATACGATATTTGAATAACTCTAATTGATTAATTAACATTCGTTTTAACTCCATTCGCTTGACTCTAGATCACAGCGATCACAATGGTTACGTCTGGTTCCCTCAGGAAACATCCGACCGCCGTAGGCTATCTGCAGCCCTGCGAATTACGCTAGCAGTCGTACGAAATGGCAACTTAGCCCAATAATTATGTTTGGCTAATTCTATCTCGAATAAATATATTCAATTTCCCATTTTGAAATCTCATTTAAAATTTTCCTTTTTACTAGATCTCGCTTTCAAATAACGTTAATGTAAAATTACGTCTTAACACTTTGAAACTTACTTAAAACCTCTGGTTTATAATAAACCTTTTTTCGAAATCTCCTTTCACTTAATTCATATAATCGAGTACGTTTATTTCCTTTCACCATTCAATTGGCTTGCACCTCACATTCGGTCATTTTTTAAATGAAATTCCCATTTAAAAATATATTCCTAAATTTATCATTAATTAAAATAATAACTTATTTCAAACATTAACTACTTTAGTAGTTAATCCCTTTATTAACTAAATTAAATATTAAACCCCTTTTAAAGCCTTATTTAAATTCAAACAATATTCGTTTAACTATTTTAGTCAAAACACATTAACTTGATAAACAATTCAAATTCCAAATGGTTGATTTAATTAACTCAAAAACTTGATTAGCTCATTAACCGATTTCAACAATCCTCGCTTTAAATTAATTAAAAATATAATTAATTTAAATAGATTCTAATTATTTGTTTTCTTTACCAAACAAAATTTCAAGGTTTAACCATTTAATTCATTTCTTATTCTTCAACTGGTAAATCTGATTAACATCAGCATTTGCTTTGCAAAATAAATTCATAACAAATCAAAGTCTTAAACAAATAAAATATTTATTATTTCTCTTAAATGACTTTTCTTCAAATTATATAATTCAAATCTAACTCTGGTTATAAAATAAATTTTATAACCTCAACTCTATCGATTCACCTGACGGTGAATCGATATCTATAACTCGATTGATTTTTAAAGGCCATACTCTGCCAAACACTTAACCAATATCGCCCATTGGTTTAAACCAAACAGATGTTGAACATTCAATAATCAACCATCAAACCAATCAACCCTAACAGGACAGTTCATATATGGTAATATGAAAATAAATAATATATTTGAGGAATCCGGTTGGATCCCTCCAACCTGTTCTTCCCTGTATTCAAATGGTTATCTCAAATCAGACGGTTCAGTTTTGTTTAACTGATAAACTGAATAACGACCATTTACCATCAACCATAAGCAATTCAACCAATTCAACCATTTAAAACATGTTTATAAATAAACATGACCAACCAAGGTGAGTCACCTTTATTGGAACCAATCGTTAAAAATAACGATTTGGTATTTTACTGAAATTAAACACAGTTTAATTTCATCGGTTAAATCAACAGATAAGCAGATAACTAGCAAAACAGTCAACCATTGGCAAGCAGAGCACACAAAATAAAAACACCCAATTTATATAAAATATAAAAAGGGTAACTGAGTGAGTTTAACTCACCTAATTTCATCCGTCGTCAGACAGTTTGTGCTACAAGCTCCCAACTGCGTTCGCTTCGTCCCATTTATCTTCAAAATGTCACGTTCGCTAACACGGTCTCAACATCTCCTTATTTGGTCCGTTTCTGCTTTTGTTTTGAAACCATCTTCCTCAGCCCCATGCGCCGCTGATCCTCCATCCCGCTGTTGCCAAGCACGCACCCTACCCCTATTCCCTCTCCTTCATGTTACGGTTCTTCTGTTACTTTTTTTTTTTTTTTTTGAATGGACTTCCCACCTCCATTTTCACCTATGCACCAAACGCCCTCCTGCCTTCATCACATTCGAAACCCACAGCAGTACACATCACCTCGCCACGTTGGTCCCCTCCCATGCATGAAAATTTCCCACTACACGTCTCCACTCCACAAAACACGCGCCACTCCCCTCTTCCCTTTGTCCCTTCTACACTTACTTCTCCAGCCCTCCTGTACGTCCGCCCTTCCATCCCTTATTCTTTTTTTTTTTTTTAGTTCGAATACACTCGTGGGAAAAAGAAGACAAAGCACAGATATATACATAGGAGAAGGATGTGTGGGTAGCACGCTACTGGGGTGTCGCTTTCACTGGGGGAAACTTTGTCGCCAAGGTTCTTGTTTCCTAGGTGAAAAGAAAATATGCTGAGACTGAAAAGAAAAGACGTGAGGGCGGTTCAAATGACTGCTGAGGTGAAATACAACAGCGGTAATACTTGGGGAGGTTTATACACATGTACAGGTCGGCTATGTTAAGTCTTAGGTTGGCAGGGTATTGTCTTGCCTGAAAGGGACGTGTACTTCATTGTAGATGGCATGGCATGTGTTTTCAATCCTTATCATAGGGAGCTAGGCCTGGTCACAGCTGCTGATGTGTGAACAGAAGTAATTAGTGATTTCGAATGTTGTTCGTTACAATGGTATCTCTTAACGGCAAAATCACCACAACGATTTCTGTCTACCGATAAAAAAACTGTTCTTGATGTAAACCGATACTCCGGATCCAATGGGACAAGTTTCGTCGAAATCCGAGGTCATATGAAAAAATTTCCTTTATGAAACCGGAAATGAACACACGTTTAATTTTTTCACAGTCACCAGATAAATCAAATCAACTTGAAACCTTGATATCTTGCAATAACTTTTCGATACGAACCCAACGGCACTAATTTCGTCGCATTCTGAGACTGTTGCCCCGGTAGGCTATTTTTTACCTCGAACCGCCCTACCCTTTTTAACGCCAAATTTCTCGATCTCTAAAAATAACAAACTATATACATATCCTGACTCTAATCGACGATACGAACTCAACGGAACTGGTTTCGCGGTCTAATTCGATCGTCTTTTCTAGTTATGCCAAATATCCTTTTATTTATTTTAATACACGCTATAGAAAATGAACGAGCGTTTATGGCTACCGTGGTCACATACGACATCGGTTTTCCTCGCCACTTACCACCGTACAATAATTTGACGCTACGGTTCAAATGAAACTGGTTTCGTCGAAATCTGAGTCCGTTTGCAAAACGGCTATTTTAAAGGCCTATAATTTAATAACATTTTCCATAGCGACTATTTCAAAATTTAATTTAGCCATAACTATCAAATTATAACACGAAATCTGGATTTTTCTCTTTCAGATGAAAATTATTGTCAATACGGTCCCAACGTGTCTTGTTTCACAGAAATCCGACTTATATTGAATCCTGTATTCTCAGTTGAAGTTAAAAATTCAAATTTACGAACTGCACGCCATTTTCAAGCTCGAATTTATATTTATATATAAATATATAATGTTCAACTTCGTTTAAATAACGAATTAAATATTTAAAAACCATTATATTCCCGATATATAATATTTAAAATAATAATTAAATTAAACATTCGATGGGCAAAAACACGGGTCGTTACAGGTTTGAACTTTATATATGCACAAGAGGATTATATATATACATAACAAGCAAAATCAGTTCAAAATCGAGCTTTTGGGGGGAGCGCGAAAATTCCCACCCAGGGGTGTCGACCCCTGGATCGACCCCCCAACGGCAAATACGGGCAGATTATTCTTGCTGAATGTGGACTCCTTTCTTGACCAGGTTTATTGGCTTTAGGCTATAAATAAGACCCCATTTCTCTTGTTTCTCCGCACTTAAAACAATGGAGAACTAGATGCTACCTCTGCCCATATTAAATCAAGTCTTTTCTTCTTCAACAATCAACTAGAGTTTAGATCTGTGATTCAACATCAGCAATTCTTTCTTCTATTTTTCTAGATCCAATCACAGTGAGTCTATGTTAATTTTAGATCTAAACATTTAAAAAGTAAAACTTGACATGACTATAATTTGGATCTATGCTTGTGACTATATGAATCATATCAGATCAGTTATATCATGTTTATCTATGTTATTCTGACATGACTATGAACTTGATCTGAACCTATACCCATTTATCATGTCAGATTTGCCACTATTTATGGATCTATTTCACTTTTTAGATCGCCTCGTGCATATTCCTATTATGTTTTTGGTTAGATCGAATTCGTTATTAGTTGGATATCTAATTTATTGTTTAGATCTTATCATGTCTGTTTAAGATGTCCCAATTATGTTAGAATTAGTTTTATTGTCACATGTTCATCCGATCTGTTCTTATATGCCTATCTTGTCATTATGCCACTATATGTTTATACCTATTTCTGCAATTATATGTCAAACTTATTAGTATGATCATTCCTTTCCTCTTCCCTTCATCTTTTTATTTTTATTTTTATATAGACAGGCTATCTTCGAACCTAGGCATGCCGCTGAAATATGCGAACGCGTTAAATTGGGAACGAGGGGAAACTGTTAAATTTGAGGCATAACTTGTAATTGGAAATTTGAGCATAACTTGAATGAAATATAGGAACTTGTATTTGGGGCATAAACCAACTTGTGATTAAAAGACCTTAATTTAGGGCACATGGTTCATTATGAACATAACTTGGGAAAGGGGCATTAAAACCTATAATGACATAGGAACAATTGGTTAATAATGGAAATGCCTAGAATTACAGTAATTAGAAACTGTAACTGTGCTTAGACATGAGATTAGATTACACTTGTGGTAGAAGTCTGGCCGGAACCGACCGGCATATCCAACGACCACAAGTGGTGAATCTAATGCGAGGGGTCTAAGTGCATAAACACGAGACGTGCTAAGGCACGAGGTTAAGTCCAACTTGTGGAAGAAGTCTGCCTGGAGCCGATCGGCATATCCCGCATCCACAAGTGGTAGGCTTAATGTGGGAGGTCTAGTATATTATAACCATAAATGAATATGGTAATGAATTGGAATACTTAACCTAGTTGAATCCATGGGGATTGTATGAACATATAACTTGAGTAGGGGTTAAGTAAACTTGTTTGAAACTGTGGGTGGGTTAAGTAAATCTTGGGTAGGTGGGTAATATTTATATATATATGCCCGCAAACTTAACCTACGGGGTTATGCAATCTTTTACTTCGGTATAGCATAACCAGTGGAAAGCCTAGTTGGGATGCAAGCGTAGGGGGAAGCTTGTATCATCTTGTGTGTGGGACCCGTTTCAGTCAATAACCCATATGTAGGTATCAAACGAGTACTCTGAACTATGTCGGAGTCGGGGCACGCATACTGGCTTGATTGTAAGAGATCCAAACGTGGGGGACGGTGTAGGCGGTGCATTTCGACAGGGTCGTGTGCGTGCATGTGTCCGACAGAGGAGGTTTAGACATCGTGACACCTGTAGAAATGGTTGTGCACACCCTGAAAATGAAAGGTTGCCACTTTAGGGAGTGATACACCCTGCTATGGGGCCTGCACAGGGTACTTATAGAGTAGGGAGCCGATCGATTAGGGTAGTAAGTAGGGTACATCTAGACTTCGGTATGTTGGGGAGCCCGTTAATACCCTTAAGGGTAACTTCGATATGTTGGGCTGCCTAATGATTATATGGGGAGAGAACCTCTCAATGGAAGTATACCTAAGTCTACCATCTTATACTTGTTGGGGATCATCTTGTTAATAAGACACTAGTATTGGTGTAGAGAAATCATTAGAGAAGCGCGATATACTCTATCATGTTTGTCCTGTGTACCTTGTCATACCTGCCTATTATGATGTTGTCTCTCTTATCCACTCTTTATGCCTATCATGATACTTTTACTTATTTATATGCTAAAAGTAACTAGACTCGCCAGACTTTATGTCTGACCCATTTTATTTTCTCTTCTTTCTCCTTTGTTCCCCTCCCCCCTTCCATAGGTTCTCAGGATGGGAATACTCAAGCTTGACCAGGATTCTTCTTTCATTCTGCTTGGAGCTTCTTAGATGTATTGCTCGAGCTCTTATCCTTTCTACTATGGCTATGTTTTTGTTTGGGGAGTTATACTTCTTTTATTATTGTACTCTGATGTTTTAAGTACAAGACAGAAATTTTAAGATGATGTACTGGGTTTATGTATTTTCAAACTTATGATGTTTTGAACCACGATGTTATGTCTTTTTCATTAATAAAATTTTAGATTCCGCTGCTATTCTATATCTGTCTTGTAATGTTTCTGTTTACTTATAACGCTTCACAAAACTTAATGCATTCGCTTAATGAGTGACATTAACGGACGTGGGGTGTCATAGAAAACCAAAACTAAGAGGGTCCAATATCCCTTTTATAAATATAATCCTTATTATTATGTATAGTTTCTAAGAACATTTTTACTTATTTGCTCCTAATCAAATAATTATTCATTTTAGGAACCCATGTATTAATAGTTTTAGAAACCTTTTTCTTTTTGGGAGATATTGATGAATTACCATGTTTAACCTTGTTATATTTCATTTATTTGATTTCTTTGAAATATTATCCTTCGACTTATATCCTAGTCCCTTTTTGATGGATCCAGGTTGAGAGTTTTCTATTATTCTGGATAAACTCTCTCTACCTTTATTAACATTTCTAGTGATTCCACCCAATTTAGTCTTGAGACTAGAGTTATCTAATTCTACCATTTTAAACTTGGTTTCAAACTCATGATTTTCAGAAATAAGCAGATTATTCTTTTCTTTTTTAGTTTCAATTTCTTGACTCAATAAGGAAAGTTGAGAATTTGCTTCAGAAAGAGATTCTTGAAGTTTTCTAATTTCATCTTCCAATATCTCTTTTTCATCTTTCAGCATATCTCATTCAGATTCTTCCTTTTTTTGATCCTCATTAGCTTGTTTGTATTTTCTTTTGAAATTATTATAGATTCTAATAATTCTATATTTATTTCTACCATATCTTCAAAAGTAAAATCAATAACCTCGTTTTCTTTGGCCATGAAGCGCAAGTTAGCTTGTTCATTATCAGTTTCACTATCACTTTTAGAAGACGAAGAATCTGAGTCATCCCAAGTTACTGATAAAGCTCGTCTTTCGGATTTCTCCTTCTTACTTTTGTTGTGATACTCCTTCTGTTTGGGACATTCTTTTTGAAAATGACCTTTCTTATGACAACCTAATCATTCAATTGCTGGTGAAGAGGCTTTATCGTTGTTGAGATTTTTCTTTCCACTTTTTTTAATCCCTTTCTTATATTGCAAAATTTTTCTTAAGATTTTTGCGATAAAAGCTAGGTCTTCTTCATCTGAATCTGATTCATCCTTTTCTGAATGGATAGCTAAGTTCTTTTTTTCTTATGCATGAACTCTTTTTGTCTTCAAGTTTAATTCATACGAGATTATATTTCCTATTAACTCTTCTGGTTTCATGGCTGAAAGTTCAATAGCTTCTTCTATTAACAAGACCTTTCTTTCCCATTCTTCCGTTAGAGAGTTTAGGATTTTCGATACTATGTCAAAATCAAAATATTTCTCTTCTAATCCTAGTAATGAATGATAAATGTTTGGAAATCTAGAGTACATATCATTAATAGACTCATTTTCATTCATCCTAAAGTTTTGAAGTTGACTCTTAAGCATGGATATCTTGCTTTATTTAACCTTGCTAGTTCCTTTGTGAGTTACCTTGAGTGTTTGCCATATTTTATATGTTGTATTGCATATGCTGGTACGGTTAAACTCATTTCTATCCAAGGCACAATGCAACATATTCATTGCTTTTACATTTGAAGTAGCATCAGTTTTCTATGAATTTGATCACTCGAAATAATTGGTAGTAGGAATAGTATATTCGTTTTGAGTGATATTCTAAATTTCAAATCCATTGGCTTGCATATAAATCCTTATTCGTGTAGCCTAGTAATTATAGTTTATGCCATTAAAAAGTGGAGGTCATGCAGTGGATTAACCTTCTATGAAGCTTGTGTTTGTGCTGGTGTTAGTGTTATTTTCCATATTATCAAATTATCAAATAACTGTTTTACGGTTATAAAATGTACTGCTCTGATACCATGTGAAAAGACTCTGATAGAGTAGGATCGAGTAATTTGGAACTGAGTGTATATGCGGAAGTCTTGATAGTGTGATATACTATACTTGATATAGTTATACAAGTAAAAATTTAATGAGAAAAAACTATATAAACTAATATCACAGATAAGCAGAGTAAATGAAGTAAATAAAAATAAACGACACTAGGAATTTTTATACTGGTTCAGAGCACCGTCCTACGTCCAGTCCCAGACTCCTTCTGGAATTTCACAAAGCAATACCCTCACTTCACTCGGAGGAACAAATTACAAACACCTGATCAGAGGAATGCAGACCTGAGCAACAGAACAGGATTTCGCCTCAGCAGTCAAAGAGGACTTCTTGCCTGAGCAGCGGAATAGGACTTCACAAATATAATGATAGCTTTGACTATATATATGTTCTAAATAACACGGATAAGTCACACTTTGAGTACACCCTTCCTATAATATTATCCTCAAATATATAAAGTGTATGTGAATATTTTGAGGAAGTATATTGCTTTTGAATCAACAAGTATGTGTATAGAATCAAAGATTCAAGTGATGAAGATGGTTTTAGAACTTTGGAATGCACAAAATATAGAGAGATTAGATTCATAAATTAGATCAAGAATTTGTTATTTGTAAGTGATATAGAAGTGTTTAAATAGTGTAAGAAGAGTTTTAACAATATGAAAAGAGATTCAATCAAGAGAAGCGACCATTTCCCTTGGACTTGGATCGAATTTCTTTATGAAAGAAAGTATCTTTTCACTGAAATACGACAGTTGGTTCAAATCAGTCAATTCGTAAAAAAACGAATAGCCAACTGATTGTTTGAGGATCGGGTACACATATGTACACAAGTGCACAAACTGTGCACATTTGCAGGTACCAGTCAACTGGTAAAAAAATGACCAATCGACTGGTCCTGTGTATGAGTGCGCAGTTTCACTTGTGTTAATATATGTGATATGCGATCTTCTCTAAATTCATGTAGACTTGTTTAAGGATAGATTTTAACAAAGTACAACAAATCTAAGACTCAACTTAAGAGACAATCATACATATTGTGAGCTTGAATATCACTTCTTCTTTGTAGATGCTTGACCTTCTCTTTTTGTCAATTGTTTAACTTATTGTCTTGAATCAAAAACTCGTGATTAATCATTCTTGTTTTTTGAATGTACATTGTTACACCATATGTACATCGCCTACAAAGAAGAGATGTCGCCTTCAAAATTGATAATGAAGCCACATCACCTCATGCTTTCTAAAATTATAATGTCATTCTTATTGTTTCATAAAATTTCTTCATCTTTCTAGGACCAAGGTAGTTGGATTCAAATCGAGAGTTTATCTCTTTTATTGTTTTGAAGAGGCTGTGTCATCCTTCTATCATTGGAAAAGGGTATCGACTTCGGTAAATCCCAGAATTAATTCATCCACTAATACTGAGGATTGTCAGAGTCTTGGATGTCATCACATATATTTTATTGTTTGCTTCGCATGAGTACATCATTTCTCTACATTCAAAGAGTTTTGACTCCTAATAATCCAAAAACTTATTTTCCCTCTAGCAATGCTAGGTAGCATAGGTAGCTTTGCTTCCACAAGCTTTTCTTATATTCACCAGTACCTGTGTCACCTTGTTTTGGAAGAGGAATTATAATGCCTTGAAGAAATAGAAAAATCTATCTCACTTCGTTAAGCTTGAGAATATGTATTTCTCTGAAGAGTTTGCAAGAGTGTATCGCCTTACTTATGTAGCGAAGCCATGTCGCTTCAAATAATCCAAAAGACATAATGCTCTCTTTCTACATCGATGACCATCTCGCCTCCAAAAAAGAACTGGTAGTCACCAATAGTTGAAGCCACTAAATCAAGTGTTACTTATTATACTGAACCATGTTGAGGTCGACACATTATGACCAAAGCCATTAGAGTTGAAGTAAAGCTTGACCTAAACCTAAAAATAGAAGTGGAACCATATTTGGCAACTGATTGAATTTTCTTTCCTTATTCTCCATTTTTTACAATTCTTTGTACCCCTAAGTTGATTTAGGGATAACTTATCGATTGTGATTTAAGAATATGTATTTTGACCTTTGTATTTGCATAGCATACTTGAGATAATAAAGAATACTTTGATTGTCCTTGCATATTGCATAGCATGTTTAGAACAATGATGAACATTTGAACTGCCCAAGCATATTTCAAAGCATAATTGTTAATATAACTCGACTCGAACTAATTTTCTTCAATCTAGCCTAACATAAACCATTTCATCTCAACTTGACTTGGCTCAACATTTGGGCATGTTGACTCTAAGCCTCCAGGAGAGTCTGTTACTAAATTTTAGCACAAATTTTGTCATTGTGACAAGATTTAATTTAGAACCTAAACCTTATGCTTTGAGTTTGCATAAGATCCCGAAAACTTAGCCTTGCACTGCTCATTAAGGGTGTTAAAAGAGAAATTTGATAACATTTTTGGTTCTATATAGAGGACTTGACCTTCGAATTTGCTCAACCTTGTTTTTTGATACAAATAGGGTCTAGAGGACTTACTGTACCATGCATATACCTTCTTACTTCCAATTCAAACCTAACTTAATAAGACTATGATCGAGTCTGAACTCTGAAATAAAAATGGTTGATACGACTTTCCAATATCAAAGCATGAAGTATAACTAAGACATAAAGAGGAAGTACTAAGGCTAAAGGCCCTACATATCATAATAGATAAAGAAGCAAATGATCCCTTTTGACAACGATAAGTTGAGCATCAGCCCTTTCCTAACGAGGTCAGCTCTGATCCTTGCTTATGAAAGAAATGTGACAAAGATGATTCCTTCCTAAATATGGGAAGAGAAATACAACTACGAGCAATGGTACAATCTTTGAAAAGAAGATTAAAAATCATTTCAAGAAGCGTTCTCTAAATTGGAAAATTATTCTCCGCAAACCCACAAGTCTATCAACTTACTAAAAAGGAAAGTTTGCAATGATGAGATCACTATTGTTTTAGAAATATCCAAGTGTCATTTAAGGAAGGCTTCCACTAAAGAATCTCAACCTCAAAATGAAAAAACCTCTTGGCCACCTCATATGAAACCATTTACTTCTTGACTAAAGGCTAATTTAACTATTTGTCATCAAAGAAAAAGAGCCCAAAGAAAGGAAGGAATTGTAGAGATTTTTATTGTCATTATTATCTTGCTAATGGACACAATACTAATCAGTGTTGCACTCTTGTAACAACCCGTAAAATCTGGGCTAGTTTAAAAATTTTATTTTGGCAATTTTAGCGAATTTTGAATATTTAAAATAGATTATTTTAAATAATAACGACGAGACATTTATTTTGAATATAATTCGAACGTATATAGTAATATAGATCGTCGTTAGAATATAAATATTTATTTATATATATAAAAGGAATTGAAAATGACGCGGTAGTTCGATAATTCGATTTCAAACTTCAATTGAATGTACCGGGTGCAAAATAAACCGGATTTTAGCGAAACCAAAAATATTTGAATCTAATTGATAATATCTTTCCAACGAATCCGAAATATTGGAATTTCATAGCAGGAATCAAAAGATACGTCCAGTTGAAAATTCAGAATAGTCGCTATGGAATTCTGGCCTTTAAAAATGGAAATTTTGCAAACGACCTCGGTTTTCGACGAAACCACTTTTGTTGGATCCGCAGTGTCAAATTATTGCTAGGTTTCAAATTTCGTAATTTTCTGAATTACTATGTGAGCGTGGCAAAGGAAAACGCGTTTGACCAGTTTCAGTTGATTTTAATCGACTGGAAAATGACCATTTTTCAAACAACCTCATAATTTGATGAAACTAGTTTTGTTAGGACCGTATCGTCAATACGAAGCTAGAAAATATTTTTCTGGAATTTTTCGAGTTAGTATGTGTCCCCGGTAAATTGAAATGTGCGTTTAAATTGAATATATAAAGATTTATATTTTAAATTTGACAGAAACTGATCGAAACAGCCGAATTGGGTTACGAAACATATCCATTGTGTTCGGAATGGGGGTAGTTAACTAGGGGTGATAGTCGTTGGGTTTGATTTGGAGTTCGTGGTGTTAAACAAGTAAAAGTAAGAATATAATAATATTTAAATATAATATATATAACTCTTCACATAAAAAAAAACCTTAACTTCCTCTTCTAAACAGTCAGCCGCCGTTTTCATTCCACCGAGGGCTAAAATACACCGAAAAAGAAGTAATAAAATCTTCCAATCCTCGCAATAATTTTTGAAATATTCAAAGCGGAAATTATTTATCAACTCAAGAGCTTTCAATCCCTACTGGTTTGAAGTTCTCTCATCGCTGGAGGAGTTCAATTTTTGCCCTCAAAGGGCGTGCGTTTCAAGGGCAATTTGGGGCATATGGGAGTGTCGAATGGAGGGCTGTTCAGTGTGGTGGTTGCGTGCGTGGCGGCGGTCAGCACGGTAGTTTCTGATCGGGGTCTCGGGCTTTGTGGAAGGCGCGGTGGAGGAGGGATCGTGGCAAGCGTGGTTGAGTGGTTTCCAGAGGTGTTAAACGAAGAAGAGGGAGAACAGTAGTGGCCTTATGATTTTGGATGGACGGCCCAGAATTTTGCAATGTGATTAAAGGGTAATCTCTTGTTTAAACGTGATAATTAGGGAATGAATTTCATTGGTAAATGCATTTCATTGTTAAATAAACTTCATGGTTAAATAAATCTCAGGGTTAAAGAAATATCCTTGTTAAATAATATAACAAATAGAACATAGCATTGTTTTTAGAAAAGTAGATTTTTTATATATAAAAGCTTTGTAAAATAAAATATGAAAACATAAATAACATGGATCTTTTGAATATATAACATACTTTGTTTTTGAAAATATAAAATAGCATGATTTTTGAAAGTATAAAATATGATTTCTGTAAATAAAAAAAGAATGGTTTTGAATATAAAGTAGGATGGATTTTTAAAAATAAAAATAGCACTTGGGTTTTAAAAATATAACCACCGTGTTAAGGATATAATTTATATATATATTAGGAGTATAAAAATATGATTTTTATAGCGATGAACTAAAAATATAATTTTTATAACACTGGAATAAAAATGTAATTTTTACTATGAACAGCGTGAAAGGGATTGTGTTGGAAATGCGGGCAAATCAGCAGTTCAGAATAGAATGGCGGAGTGGAACCCTCGGTGAGAACGCCTCACTCTAATTTTATTTCTAGTTAAAAATATATACTAGGATGAAGACGGTGCTTAGCAGCACCCGACACCCGTCATCCACAGATCATGGATGGCTTGTATGTTTGATTATTTGTTGTGATGAAAATTGATTGTGTGGCATGAAATAAAATATTTATATAGTTAAAAATATTTGATCATTAAAAATATTATTTTTAACGTGTGTGTGTGGATAAAAATGTGTGTTTGTTGATGTGAAACCCCACACGGGTGTTGGGATGATATTTGGCGTACACTAATCCCAATTATTTAATTTTATGTCGATCGATTGGTCGACAGACTGTGTAAGCATTGATTATATATATTTAATGCTTATGCAGTTGTGTAGTGCACTTTGGATGATGGTTAATTATTTATGGTTGCTATTATATACATGTGTTGTATGGAATCCATATAATTAACATTATATGGTAATTGATTGGGCCTCATTCCAATTGGGAAAATAAAGAATATTATAAAATAAAGATTAATGTGTTGACAGTACTCATTTGTTAAGATTAGTCATGTGGTGAAAGAAATATAAATTCATGTGTTGAATAGAATGAATATTCATTTGTTGAGTAGAATAACGAAGTTATTGAATAATATAAAGCCGTATTGACAAGAGATGCGCTATTTTGACGCGAACGATATTGATATCGATTATATTCGTTTTTAAAATGAATATTTAGAAAGAGATATATAATTTGAATAGAATAGAAAATGAATTCGAATTGATTTGAAATAGAATAGAAAATGAATTCAAATTGATTTCAAATAGAATTGAAATAGAATAGAAAATGAATTCGAATTGATTTGAAATAGAATTGAAATAGAATAGAAAATGAATTCGAATTGATTTGAAATAGAATAGAAAATGAATTCGAATTGATTTGAAATAGAATTGAAATAAAATAGAAAATGAATTCGAATTGAAATTGAATAGAAATGAATTCGAATTGAAATTGAATATAAAGTGAACTCGAATTGAATTGAATATAAAGTGAATTCGAATTGAATTGAATATAAAGTAATTCGAATTGAATTGAATATAAAACGAATTCGAATTGAATTGAATATAAAACGAATTCGAATTTAATTGAATATAAAACGAATTCGAATTGAATTGAATATAAAACGAATTCGAATTGAATTGAATATAAATGAATTCGAATTGAAATTGAATAGAAATGAATTCGAATTGAAATTGAACAGAAAATGAATTCGAATTGAAAGTGAAATGAAATGAATTCGAAATCGAATTGAAATTGAATAGAATCGAATTTGAATTGAAATCAATTTGAAATGAATTTAAAACGTATTTATATTGGAAAAATTCAATTTTGATTTGAATTTGAAATGAAGTTGAAATCGTTTTGAAAACGAATTTAAAACGATTTATAAAATTCGTTTTTAAAATGAAATCGACGAAGTATATATTATATATAATATAATGGCCTGAATAGAACGCGCCGCGCTGCGGCAGTTCGCGAATTTCGACCATTGACTTCGAATTGATGTTGTGGGAGATCCGACCGTCGGATTCTCCTGAAACCAGAACCGTTGGGTTCGTATCGAAAAGAGCTTTCCAATGAATATTAGAAATTTGAAATATAACGGTTGGATTTGGAGATATGTCCGAATCAATTTCAGAAAAGGTCGTTGTAAATGCAGTTCGATGGCCGTAGATGGAAATCGACTGTACGGGCCTTGATAAAATAATTAAAAATATCTATAATTTGTGTAAAATGGTAAGAAATGATTTGGGAAAAACTGGGATGAAAAACTCCATATTTGAAAAGAAAAAAATAGATTTTTATCGAAATGAACTAGTTTTGAACTAGAATAAAAATCAATTTATTTTTGAAATAGATAAATTGAATTTGAAATGGGTTTTAAAATAACCAGAATTTCTAATATATTTAATTGGGATTGAAATAGAATGTGATTTGGGTTTATCGTGGACTGTGTTTTAAATGACATTAGTTCTTTAACCCAGTAAAAGGAGTTTAATGAATCTTTAATTTAGATTGAAATGTGGATTGATAAATTAAATTATCAAAATTGGGAAATGGTCGAAAGGGGAGTATCTCCAGTTTTACTCCTAGCGATAGTTAAATCTTTAATTAGATTTGAACGTGAAATGGTAATTAAATTTACTGATAACACTGTGGTGTTAGTTATGGGGTAATAACAATTTTGCTCCATGGGATGAATAGGTTGGGATTGGGAAATAAAATAAATAATTACTTCGGTGTGGTTCGCTAATGCCGACTAGTTTGGAAAACCATGAGATGGTTTGAAATGATATCCAAAGGAAGATTAAAGAATAAATTTAAAAGAATTTATCTTTGATAAAATTAATGGTAACTTTTCCCTAGGAGTGTGAATATCTGAATAATAGAATATCCTGAATTGGAATGAGGCGTATATTGTGTTTTATAGCACTTGTTGATTAAGATTCGCGAGTTATTCAGAAAGTCCGGGTATAACCCATTCTGAATAACTGATTCGACGATGAGTCGAAGAGATTGAAGACGGTGCAAGACCGACGATCTTCACATCGAATGGGTGGGTGCTACTGATGCTCACGATGGGAGTAGCTACCTTGAAGGGGGCTAAAGTAGTAGCCGTCCGGACGTGCTTGGAGGTCGACGGATATGCGAGGAAAGTGCCTACGGTTTCATTCAGACCCAGAACGGACTTGTAAATGGATGGTGTGTCTGACATTGTATTCCTTTATATTGTATTCGTTGATCTCTACTAAATATATATCTGTTTGGCGGCGGAGAATTTATTCTCTTGCTTAACGCCCTTCTCTGAGACATACGAGCTCAGAGGTTATATATTGGCAGAAATCAGTGGTACGATACGGATTGATAGTGTGGCATGCTGAGATGCAGTGATCCAGACTTTTGTTGAAAAGCAAAGTTTGGTGGATGATGATCAAAGCGCAGCTTTAATATAGCATGGCTTTGTGTATAGCGTTGATTCGCGAGCCTCACACCCCGGTATGGTGGTAAACTGATGGTTTGATCAGTATGCTTTTTAGTGGACGGGCACCTTAGTGGTGTCGTGGATTCGGTCGACCGAGATTGAGCTTAGTGCTCAGAGGGATAGGGTAAGCGGTGTTTTCTCTCGTCGGGACGTAAGCCGCAGTGATACTTGATTTCCCAAAAGTGCGGATGTGCATTACGGTGCTTTCTCTAGCATAGACGTAAGCCGTTGTAGATGGCACTACGCGGTCGATCTTTCGAATCAGGAGCCACCATGATGGAAATCCAATTTCCAAATATGACATTTTGCGGTTTTGATTGTAGAGCCTAGTATTGGCGACATGATATATGGTACCCATGCCGTCTATGATTGATACATTTATATTTGAAGTTGTTTTCTTCACTTATAGTGATAATATAAGATGAAATTTTGCGTATCAAGCATATTTGGCTATTATAAGGGAAAACCCTATCCTCCGGCTTGCGTTGCATTGTGTGATGGGATCTGGGTCTTATAATAGCTTCATTGTTCTTTATTTAGCATTGCGCTTTTTGTTTTATGCACTGGTATTTTTGGGAGGAAACCCGTTCTGTAGCAACCCGGATTTTTTTATATATAACATGCTAAGACAAGAATCAAGGCAGAATTTAATTATAAAATCTGAATCAGGAGAAACAGGTTGTGCCATTGCGTTCGTCTCGGAAAAATACGCGAAATAGAGTCCGAGTTTTCGAAAATCGGAGTCCGTATGACCAAGTTATGGCCCGTCAAAGTTTTCAGAAAATTTCAAGTTCAAAAACAGTTCAAATTTGAATTCAGAATTCAAATTCAGCCAAGCAGAAGAGGTGGGAAAAATTCCCGCTACCCCCAAGTCGACTGGGGAGTCGACACATCCCAGGTGGTGTCGACTGCCCAGTCGACACCCCTGTCGACTTGGGTGGTCGGCCAGTTTGGCCTGGGTGCACCTAACTTGTTCCTCAAGACATGTTTGGAGGCCTGTGATGGATTTTGAGGGCTCAGATATATCCTAGGGTTAATCTAAGGGCCTAAACTACTCCTAATCTCTATAAAAACACCCTAGGACCTAACCTAAATCACTAAAAATCAATCTAACAACGAAGTGCTGCCCAAATCCCTCTTGATCATGGCCTCCATCTCCAACTCCAAGAGCTTATGCATTCAAATCGGATCCGAATCAAAGGTGCTAGCTTGCTACATCAAATCAAGGGAGTGGATCAACGTTGCTACGCAAATTTCATGACGATTCTTCAACAAAGGAGCCACCTTTCTTCGTCAAGACGATGCATGATCCTTCCCTAAGCCTCGCTATGTAAGTTCTAGCTACTTGTAGATTCTAATGGTGGTTCTAATGTGACATGGAATAAAATGCGATGAAACATAAGTATGCTAGCCTATGTGAACCTAACTTTGCCCCTTTTCTATGATCTATGACCTTGGGCTAAGTTTTAGCGACTTAATCATGCCACTCATGTTATGTTTAACCTAGTTTATCTTGCAAGTTTGAATCTTTATCTATGGAATGTTAGCATGAACCTTTGGGAAACCATTTGACTTGTGAAACATTGGCAAAGACTTGACTTTGGGGCTTATGCATGTAAATGAACCCAAACCCTTATGTTATCATGCATGTTTGTGGCCAAGTTCCCTTATGATACTATGCATGTTTGTGGCTAATCCCGTTGTGACATTATGCATGTTTAAGGCCGAAAACCCCTTATGATGCTATGCATATTTTGTGGCCAAATTTCCTTATGATACTATGCATGTTTGTGGCCAATCCCTTTTTGGCATCGTGCATGTTTTGAGGCCAATATGTAGCATAGTATCCTTATTATGTTGACTCGCTTTTACTTGGGTTGGAAACACGATTTGGGGTAGGATACACGTGCGTGATTATGACATGATAATTTGACATGGGATTTCATGAAGATATGGCACTCATGACACACCTAAATGTGGACATGACATGTGGGGTAAACATGGGACTTGAAACTGGACACGTATGGGTTGTAAGTGTAATATGACACTAGACCAAACATGAAAGTGGCCAACTCGAGGTTGGGTTGAGTTTGTAGCATAAATCTACCCGGACCCGCCCGGCTTAACTAGTGGCTACAAACAATAGGACCCAATGTGAGTAGTTGGTCATATAGCACTTAAAACCCGAGGTTAGACTAGGTTGTGGTGTAAATCTACCCGGACCCGCCCAGCTTAACTAGTAACCACAACAAAGTCTAATGTGAGAGGTTGGGGTGCATTAATCTAATTAATGCCACATGAAAAGGTTAAGTAATTTTGACTAATGACACTTAACCGATATGACACGAATGGGTAGGTTAAGTTGAACCGGACTTGATTTCTTAATGACACTTAACCATATAAGACGACTAGGGGATGGGGTTAAGTAATTTACACTTAACTAATCCGACTTGGTAATTAGATGGGGTTAAGTAACCTACACTTAACTAATCTAAACACGGTAATTAGATGGGGTTAAGTAACCTACGCTTAACTAATCTAAACACGGTAATTAGATGGGGTTAAGTAACCTACACTTAACTAATCTAAACACGGTAATTAGATGGGGTTAAGTAACCTACACTTAACTAATCTAAACACGGTAATTAGATGGGGTTAAGTAACCTACACTTAACTAATCTAAACACGGTAATTAGATGGGGTTAAGTAACCTACACTTAACTAATCTAAACACGGTAATTAGATGGGGTTAAGTAACCTACACTTAACTAATCTAAACATAGTAATTCGATGGGGTTAAGTTAAACACTTAACCAATCTAAACTTGGTAATTCAATGTGGTTAAGTAACCAATACTTAACCAACTTAACATGATAATTTAATGGGGTTAAGTAACTTATACTTAATCAATTATACATGATGATTGGATGAGGTTAAGCAGCCATACATAACCAATCTAATATGAGAACTTGATAGGGTTAAGTCACAAGACCGTTTAAATATACTTAGCCATTCTAATACAATTAGTGGATGGGGTTAAGTTAACCTATACTTAACCAATCCGACTCGATAATCCGATGAGGTTAAGATAATCTATGCTTAACCAATCTAACACGATAATCTGATAGGGTTAAGATAAACAAATACTTAACCAATTTGACTTGATGATTGAATAGGGTTAAGTCATGAGCTTCTTGGTATACTTAACCAACTTGTAGGGCTAGGTCTTGGACTTGAATGCTTAGCCAAATCTTGACATGATTCTAGGCAGGTTAAGTCATGAACTTAAATGACAATACTTAACCCATTAGACAAAACCCTAGTCCAGGGGACTAGGTGGAAAACCGGGATTAACAAGGATAACGGGAAAGGAGACTAAGTGGTAAACCTTAGTTTGGGAAACTAAGTAGTAATTCTTAGTCGAGGAATTAGGACCAGTTCACAGATAGATGAGTAACCCGATACGGTAGGTCATCGCTTAAAACACGAGGAGGAGCAAATTATCTGACTTAGATAAAGGCTCCAACGAACTGGGTGGCGAAGCGGTAGCTTCGGGGGACGTGAAGGTACTCTTGGTATCCCTCTGTGAGGTGGCAGATGGTCCATGAAACCCGGCCTCACAGAGGTTAAGGTCTGTGGTAGAAGAGCCAAGAGTATGCCTTGGTTGCTATGCGAGCGACCTAAAGACTGGGATGGATTAGCGTGGAGTCGATGATACTTGTTTTTGCCCTGGATAGCACGTCGCCGACTACCTACCATCTTTAGTCAATCGTGTACGAACGGAAAGGCAGAGAACCCCCAACAGACCATGTTCTTGCTATCGAGTCATCGGTGAGGTTGGCCCATAGGAAAGTGGGGCTATAGTGGGGCCGGGATGTGGTTCTCATACATGATTTTTCTTGGATTGCCTTTCAGTTGTTGAGGGAGGGGTCACGTGGGACCATAGCCACGGATACAAAAACAGACCTTGATATCTGCATCAGCAGACGACTTAAAGCTCCCGACCGAGTTACGTATTTCTTGATTTGCCCTGGCACGGAACTCGGATGGCACATTGAGGAACATGTGCATCTAGACATGGAAAACAATTCACGATACATACGCGGGATAAAGGGCGCGGTTGACGGGTGGCATAATCCCTAGTGGCCCTAGGTGGCCCGAACCCAAACCGAGACACGGAAACGTTCATTAGGTAGCATAATGCCTAGTGGTCCTAGGTGGCATAAATCCTAAGTGAACACACGATAGTTCATGGTAGGAAAACATAACCAGACCAAGGGTAGCAGTCCAAAACAACTTCACGGATAAAATGGTACTACGTTGAGGTGGTATAAATTTACATGAGAAAGCCCGTACGGCCTACGGCAAAGGACTGAACTTATACATGGAAAGAAACATACGAGTTGGGAAAACCTACATATGCTATATATTAGGTTGACATGGACCACTACATGACATTGGGCAAGGGGCATTCATAGTTAAAACATGACGTGGGTTGGGATACTAGTACGAGAGGTGCAGAGCAAATATATACATGATAAATACCATGGGATGTTAGACATGATAGATACCTTGGGGTAGTATACTTGATAGAAACCTGACGATGTGATACCTTGATTTATCTTGACACCGTAGTTTATCATGATACCTTATTTTATCTTGCTACAGTAGTTCATCATCTTGGTTTAGCTTATCTATCTTGTCGGCATCCTTATGTTTACTTTCAGTTTATGCATATCATGTTACATTTACCTGTTTTTATACTGGAAGTAGATAGGACTTACCAGTCTTTATGACTGACCCCGTTTTGTTTCGCCTCTTTGTCTTCCGTTTCCCCCAGGTTTCAAGGAGGAAATGATGTTGTTTAGTTCGGACCTCTTATGCTTGAAGGTCATCATGTATAGCTTGGTCTTCTCTTGGCTATGGCTGCTTCACCGCATTATTTTGGGGAATAATTTATGAAAAGGTTTTATGCTTCTTTACTATTGTAAGACAGGTTTTGATGTATTCTGATGTAAAAGGCTTTAGACCCTATTTTATAAGGTAATGAAATTTGTTTTTACTTCCGCTGTTTTATATATGTTCTGTCTTGTAATATTTCTGTGCATGTTTACCTCGATAATGCTTCACCAAACCTAGTGCATTCCCTTTGTGAGTGACCCTAGCGGAGGTGGGGTGCTACACGTTCCGTGTTATACGGCGTGGTCCCTTGATTTACCTAACTTTAAAAACAAAGATTAATAACTGTTTTAGTTCTCACACCAGTCCCATGACTGACCTGGAGTTTATTGTTTTAACCTAAACTCTGGGTGCCCCTATTTTCCATACGGGCAGCTAGTAGTTTTGGTTTTGCAGATTTATATTCACAGGATCCTGATCTACAGCTGGAACGATATCCGGAAAGCTCTGTATCCGTATATCTCTTCTAGTTGTGTTTTGTATTGTTTCCGCTGCGATGTATTTAAATGTAATTAAAATCTTTGATATTTTTCTATGTAATATTAATTCATACTCCATATATTCTTGTATTCTGATGGAATTGTTGTAATATACAATGAAATGTTCTTCTATTTGCGTTCCGATGTGTGGTGTTCTCAAGGTAATCCGGGCTCTCCTTAACGGGGAAGTTACGGGTCATCACAGTTGGTATCAGAGCTCTGGTTTACAGAGCTAGAGAACAAGACACATTAGAACCAAACGAAAGAATTCATCAAATATTGGATTAGTAATATCCAATTAGAATGACTCGTTAGAGATAGGATCAGTAGTATCCTAGAACGAGTGTGAAGAGTATATTTTTCAAATGAAAACAATTTTGTTTTGAAATTTAAATCATTTTATTCGTATTTGAATATTTATTTATTTTGAATTTGGACAATCTAGTATATAAAGATTTTGCATATACGCGTCATGAACGTATATTCGAAGTTTTAATATACTGGATAGATATAGAATCACATTCTAGTCGCCCGGGGATGGTTCTGATGATCGCTATATAGTACGTACATCATCAGAATTTATATTCGAGTTTCGAAAGTGTGATATCTATATATTTCCATTAGGCTGGTGTGAGAACCAAAACTAGATAGATTTATTGTTGTGATTTGGCATCAAAAACATGATTTTCTGTATATGTAGTAAAATTATGAATTTGAAACGTTAATCCACTAATTGATTGATGTTTGTGTTGTTTGTTTATTTGTTTGATATTTTGAACCATTTGGTCTAATTGAACCGAATAATAAACTGTATTGAAAATTTGTTGCAAATGCTTGCATATACATGTACTTACATTGAATAGGTCATTGCAAAGAGGCTAGAGTAGAAGAATAAAATTGTTTGCTCGACAAATAGGTACATGTTTATCATAATTTACTGTTTTGTTTGGGTGATGATGATTTTATGAGCCGATTGGCTTTTTCTTTTTCTTTTTGAGATCAAAGGGCCTGTATGGCAATTTCGGGATTTTCCCGGTGCTCCCGGTGCAGGGGAGGTTTTGGCGAAATTTTTCGAAAATATAGGGTGTTAGCCAAATTTTTGAAAATTTGAAAAGTTCTTAGAAACTGAAAAGTTGAAGAACTTAAGCCGTAGCGAAAATAATGAAAGTTGAGTTGGTTTTTAAAACAACTTTCGGCTTCGTTCCTTTTCGGGGACGAAAAGTTTTAAGTGGGGGAGATTGTAACAACCCGTAAAATCTGGGCTAGTTTAAAATTTTTATTTTGGCAATTTTAGTGAATTTTGAATATTTAAAATGGATTATTTTAAATAATAACGACAAGAAATTTATTTTGAATAGAATTCGAACGTATATAGTTATATAAATCGTCGTTAGAATATAAATATTTATTTATATACATAAAAGGAATTGAAAATTCGATTTCAAACTTCAATTGAATGTACCGGGTGCAAAATAAACCGGATTTTAGCGAAACCAAAAATATTTGAATCTAATTGATAATATCTTTCCAACTAATCCGAAATATTGGAATTTCATAGCGGGAATCAAAATATACGTCCAGTTGAAAATTCAGAATAGTCGCTATGGAATTCTGGCCTTTAAAAATGGAAATTTTGCAAATGACCTCGGTTTTCGACGAAACCACTTTTGTTGGATCCGCAGTGTCAAATTATTGCTAGGTTTCAAATTTCATAATTTTCTGAATCACTATGTGAGTGTGGCAAAGGAAAACGCGTTTGACTAGTTTCAGTTGATTTTAATCGACTGGAAAATGACCATTTTTCAAACGACCTCAGAATTTGATGAAACTAGTTTTGTTAGGACCGTATCGTCAATACGAAGCTAGAAAATATTTTTCTGGAATTTTTCGAGTTAGTATGTGTCCCCGGTAAATTGAAATGTGCGTTTAAATTGAATATATAAAGATTTATATTTTAAATTTGACAGAAACTGATCGAAACAGCCGAATTGGGTTACGAAACATATCCCATTGTGTTCGGAATGAGGGTAGTTAACTAAGGGCGACAGTCGTTGGTTTTGATTTGGAGTTCGTGGTGTTAAACAAGTAAAAGTAAGAATATAATAATATTTAAATATAATATATATAACTCTTCACATAAAAAAAACCTTAACTTCCTCTTCTATACGTTCAGCCGCCGTTTTCATTCCACCGAGGGCTAAAATACACCGAAAAAGAAGCAATAAAATCTTCCAATTCTCGCAATAATTTCTGAAATATTCAAAGGGGAAATTGTTTATCAACTCAAGAGCTTTCAATCCCTACTGGTTTGAAGTTCTCTCGTCGCTGGAGGAGTTCAATTTTTGCCCTCAAAGTGCGTGCGTTTCGAGGGCGATTTGGGGCATATGGGAGTGTCGAACGGAGGGTTGTTCAGTGTGGTGGTTGCGTGCGTGGCGGCGGTCAGCACGGTAGTTTCTGATCGGGGTCTCGGGCTTTGTGGAAGGCGCGGTGGAGGAGGGATCGTGGCGAGCGTGGTTGAGTGGTTTCCAGAGGTGTTAAACGGAGAAGAGGGAGAATAGTAGCGGCCTTACGATTTTGGATGGACGGCCCAGAATTTTGCAATGTGACTAAAGGGTAATCTCTTGTTTAAACGTGATAATTAGGGAATGAATTTCATTGGTAAATGCATTTCATTGTTACATAAACTTCGTGGTTAAATAAATCTCAGGGTTAAAGAAATATCCTTGTTAAATAATATAACAAATAGAACGTAGCATTGTTTTTAGAAAAGTAGAATTTTTATATATAAAAGCTTTGTAAAATAAAATATGAAAACATAAATAACATGGATCTTTTGAATATATAACATACTTTGTTTTCGAAAATATAAAATAGCATGATTTTTGAAAGTATAAAATATGATTTCTGTAAATAAAAAAAGAATGGTTTTGAATATAAAGTAGGATGGATTTTTAAAAATAAAAATAACACTTGGGTTTTAAAAATATAACCACCGTGTTAAGGATATAATTTTTATATATATTAGGAGTATAAAAATATGATTTTTATAGCGATGAACTAAAAATATAATTTTTATAACACTGGAATAAAAATGTAATTTTTACTATGAACAGCGTGAAAGGGATTGTGTTGGAAATGCGGGCAAATCAGCAGTTCAGAATAGAATGGCGGAGTGGAACCCTCGGTGAGAACGCCTCACTCTAATTTTATTTCTAGTTAAAAATATATACTAGGATGCAGACGGTGCTTAGCAGCACCCGACACCCGTCATCCACAGACCATGGATGGCTTGTATGTTTGATTATTTGTTGTGATGAAAATTGATTGTGTGGCATGAAATAAAATATTTATATAGTTAAAAATATTTGATCGTTAAAAATATTATTTTTAACGTGTGTGTGTGGATAAAAATGTGTGTTTGTTGATGTGAAACCCCACACGGGTGTTGGGATGATATTTGGCGTACACTAATCCCAATTATTTAATTTTATGTCGATCGATTGGTCGACAGACTGTGTAAGCATTGATTATATATATTTAATGCTTATGCAGTTGTGTGGTGCACTTTGGATGATGGTTAATTATTTATGGTTGCTATTATATACATGTGTTGTATGGAATCCATATAATTAACATTATATGGTAATTGATTGGGCCTCATTCCAATTGGGAAAATAAAGAATATTATAAAATAAAGATTAATGTGTTGACAGTACTCATTTGTTGAGATTAGTCATGTGGTGAAAGAAATATAGATTCATGTGTTGAATAGAATGAATATTCATTTGTTGAATAGAATAACGAAGTTATTGAATAATATAAAGCCGTGTTGATTAGAGATGCGCTATTTTGACGCGAACGATATTGATATCGATTATATTCGTTTTTAAAATGAATATTTAGAAAGAGATATACAATTTGAATAGAATAGAATAGAAAATGAATTCGAATTGATTTGAAATAGAATTGAAATAGAATAGAAAATGAATTCGAATTGATTTGAAATAGAATTGAAATAGAATAGAAAATGAATTCGAATTGATTTGAAATAGAATTGAAATAGAATAGAAAATGAATTCAAATTGATTTCAAATAGAATTGAAATAGAATAGAAAGTGAATTCGAATTGATTTGAAATAGAATAGAAAATGAATTCGAATTGATTTGAAATAGAATAGAAAATGAATTCGAATTGATTTGAAATAGAGTAGAAAATGAATTCAAATTGATTTGAAATAGAATTGAAATAAAATAGAAAATGAATTCGAATTGAAATTGAATAGAAATGAATTCGAATTGAAATTGAATATAAAGTGAATTCGAATAGAATTGAATATAAAGTGAATTCGAATTGAATTGAATATAAAGTGAATTCGAATTGAATTGAATATAAAACGAATTCGAATTGAATTGAATATAAAACGAATTCGAATTGAACTGAATATAAAACGAATTCGAATTGAATTGAATATAAAACGAATTCGAATTGAATTGAATAGAAATGAATTCGAATTGAAATTGAACAGAAAATGAATTCGAATTGAAAGTGAAATGAAATGAATTCGAAATTGAATAGAATCAAATTTGAATTGAAATCAATTTGAAATGAATTTAAAACGAATTTATATTGGAAAAATTCAATTTTGATTTGAATTTGAAATGAAGTTGAAATCGTTTTGAAAACGAATTTAAAACGATTTATAAAATTCGTTTTTAAAATGAAATCGATGAAGTATATATTACATATATTATATATATATAATATAATGGCCTGAATAGAATGCGCCGCGCTGCGGCAGTTCGCCAATTTTGACCATTGACTTCGAATTGATGTTGCGGGAGATCCGACCGTCGGATTCTCCTGAAAACGGAACCGTTGGGTTCGTATCGTAAAGAGCTTTCCAATGAATATTAGAAATTTGAAATCTAACGGTTGGATTTGGAGATATGTCCAAATCAATTTCAGAAAAGGTCGCTGTAAGTGCAGTTCGATAGCCTAGATGGAAATCGACTGTACGGGCCTTGATAAAATAATTAAAAATATCTATAATTTGTGTAAAATCGTAAGAAATGATTTGGGAAAAACTGGCATGAAAAACTCCATATTTGAAAAGATAAAAATATATTTTTATCGAAATGAACTAGTTTTGAACTAGAATAAAAATCAATTTATTTTTGAAATAGATAAATTGAATTTGAAATGGGTTTTAAAATAACCAGAATTTCTAATATATTTAATTGGGATTGAAATAGAATGTGATTTGGGTTTATCGTGGACTGTGTTTTAAATGACATTAGTTCTTTAACCCAGTAAAAGGAGTTTAATGAATCTTTAATTTGGATTGAAATGTGGATTGATAAATTAAATTATCAAAATTGGGAAATGATCGAAAGGGGAGTATCTCCAGTTTTACTCCTAGCGATAGTTAAATCTTTAATTAGATTTGAACGTGAAATGGTAATTAAATTTACCGATAACACTATGGTGTTAGTTATGGGGTAATAACAGTTTTGCTCCAGGGGATGAATAGGTTGGGATTAGGAAATAAAATAAATAATTACTTCGGTGTGGTTCGCTAATCCCGACTAGTTTGGAAAACCATGAGATGGTTTGAAATGATATCCAAAGGAAGATTAAAGAATAAATTTAAAAGAATTTATCTTTGATAAAATTAATGGGAACCTTTCCCTAGGAGTGTGAATATCTGAATAAAAGAATATCCTGAATTGGAATGAGGCGTATATTGTGTTTTATAGCACTTGTTGATTAAGATCGCGAGTTATTCAGAAAGTTCGGGTATAACCCATTCTGAATAACTGATTCGACGATGAGTCGAAGAGATTGAAGACGGTGTAAGACCGACGATCTTCACATCGAATGGGTGGGTGCTACTGATGCTCACGATGGGAGTAGCTACCTTGAAGGGGGCTAAAGTAGTAGCCGTCCGGACGTACTCGGAGGTCGACGGATATGCGAGGAAAGTGCCTCCGGTTTCGTTCAGACCCAGAACGGACTTGTAAATGGATGGTGTGTCTGACATTGTATTCCTTTATATTGTATTCGTTGATCTCTGCTAAATATATATCTGTTTGGCGGCGGAGAATTTATTCTCTTGCTTAACGCCCTTCTCTGAGACATACGAGCTCAGAGGTTATATGTTGGCAGAAATCAGTGGTACGATATGGATTGATAGTGTGGCATGCTGAGATGCAGTGATCCAAACTTTTGTTGAAAAGCAAAGTTTGGTGGATGATGATCGAAGCGCAGCTTTAATATAGCACGGCTTTGTGTATAGCGTTGATTCGCGAGCCTCACACCCCGGTATGGCGGTAAACTGATGGTTTGATCAGTATGCTTTTTAGTGGACGGGCACCTTAGTGGTGTCGTGGATTCGGTCGACCGAGATTGAGCTTAATGCTCAGAGGGGTAGGGTAAGCGGTGTTTTCTCTCGTCGGGACGTAAGCCGCAGTGATACTCGATTTCCCAAAAGTGCGGATGTGCATTACAGTGTTTTCTCTAGCTGTGACGTAAGCCGTTGTAGATGGCACTACGCGATCGATCTTTCGAATCAGGAGCCACCATGATGGAAAACCAATTTCCAAATATGACATTTTGCGGTTTTGATTGTAGAGCCTAGTATTGGCGACATGATATATGGTACCCATGCCGTCTATGATTGATACATTTATATTTGAAGTTGTTTTCTTCACTTATAGTGATAATATAAGATGAAATTTTGCGTATCAAGCATATTTGGCTATTATAAGGGAAAACCCTATCCTCCGGCTTGCGTTGCATTGTGTGATGGGATCTGGGTCTTATAATAGCTTCATTGTTCTTTATTTAGCATTGCGCTTTTTGTTTTATGCACTGGTATTTTTGGGAGGAAACCCGTTCTGTAGCAACCCGGATTTTTTTATATATAACATGCTAAGACAAGAATCAAGGCAGAATTTAATTATAAAATCTGAATCAGGAGAAACAGGTTGTGCCATTGCGTTCGTCTCGGAAAAATACGCGAAATAGAGTCCGAGTTTTCGAAAATCGGAGTCCGTATGACCAAGTTATGGCCCGTCAAAGTTTTCAGAAAATTTCAAGTTCAAAAACAGTTCAAATTTGAATTCAGAATTCAAATTCAGCCAAGCAGAAGAGGCGGGAAAAATTCCCGCTACCCCCAAGTCGACTGTGGAGTCGACACATCCCAGGTGGTGTCGACTGCCCAGTCGACACCCCTGTCGACTTGGGTGGTCGGCCAGTTTGGCCTGGGTGCACCTAACTTGTTCCTCAAGACATGTTTGGAGGCCTGTGATGGATTTTGAGGGCTCAGATATATCCTAGGGTTAATCTAAGGGCCTAAACTACTCCTAATCTCTATAAAAACACCCTAGGACCTAACCTAAATCACTAAAAATCAATCTAACAACGAAGTGCTGCCCAAATCCCTCTTGATCATGGCCTCCATCTCCAACTCCAAGAGCTTATGCATTCAAATCGGATCCGAATCAAAGGTGCTAGCTTGCTACATCAAATCAAGGGAGTGGATCAACGTTGCTACGCAAATTTCATGACGATTCTTCAACAAAGGAGCCACCTTTCTTCGTCAAGACGATGCATGATCCTTCCCTAAGCCTCGCTATGTAAGTTCTAGCTACTTGTAGATTCTAATGGTGGTTCTAATGTGACATGGAATAAAATGCGATGAAACATAAGTATGCTAGCCTATGTGAACCTAACTTTGCCCCTTTTCTATGATCTATGACCTTGGGCTAAGTTTTAGCGACTTAATCATGCCACTCATGTTATGTTTAACCTAGTTTATCTTGCAAGTTTGAATCTTTATCTATGGAATGTTAGCATGAACCTTTGGGAAACCATTTGACTTGTGAAACATTGGCAAAGACTTGACTTTGGGGCTTATGCATGTAAATGAACCCAAACCCTTATGTTATCATGCATGTTTGTGGCCAAGTTCCCTTATGATACTATGCATGTTTGTGGCTAATCCCGTTGTGACATTATGCATGTTTAAGGCCGAAAACCCCTTATGATGCTATGCATATTTTGTGGCCAAATTTCCTTATGATACTATGCATGTTTGTGGCCAATCCCTTTTTGGCATCGTGCATGTTTTGAGGCCAATATGTAGCATAGTATCCTTATTATGTTGACTCGCTTTTACTTGGGTTGGAAACACGATTTGGGGTAGGATACACGTGCGTGATTATGACATGATAATTTGACATGGGATTTCATGAAGATATGGCACTCATGACACACCTAAATGTGGACATGACATGTGGGGTAAACATGGGACTTGAAACTGGACACGTATGGGTTGTAAGTGTAATATGACACTAGACCAAACATGAAAGTGGCCAACTCGAGGTTGGGTTGAGTTTGTAGCATAAATCTACCCGGACCCGCCCGGCTTAACTAGTGGCTACAAACAATAGGACCCAATGTGAGTAGTTGGTCATATAGCACTTAAAACCCGAGGTTAGACTAGGTTGTGGTGTAAATCTACCCGGACCCGCCCAGCTTAACTAGTAACCACAACAAAGTCTAATGTGAGAGGTTGGGGTGCATTAATCTAAATAATGCCACATGAAAAGGTTAAGTAATTTTGACTAATGACACTTAACCGATATGACACGAATGGGTAGGTTAAGTTGAACCGGACTTGATTTCTTAATGACACTTAACCATATAAGACGACTAGGGGATGGGGTTAAGTAATTTACACTTAACTAATCCGACTTGGTAATTAGATGGGGTTAAGTAACCTACACTTAACTAATCTAAACACGGTAATTAGATGGGGTTAAGTAACCTACACTTAACTAATCTAAACACGGTAATTAGATGGGGTTAAGTAACCTACACTTAACTAATCTAAACACGGTAATTAGATGGGGTTAAGTAACCTACACTTAACTAATCTAAACACGGTAATTAGATGGGGTTAAGTAACCTACACTTAACTAATCTAAACACGGTAATTAGATGGGGTTAAGTAACCTACACTTAACTAATCTAAACACGGTAATTAGATGGGGTTAAGTAACCTACACTTAACTAATCTAAACATAGTAATTCGATGGGGTTAAGTTAAACACTTAACCAATCTAAACTTGGTAATTCAATGTGGTTAAGTAACCAATACTTAACCAACTTAACATGATAATTTAATGGGGTTAAGTAACTTATACTTAATCAATTATACATGATGATTGGATGAGGTTAAGCAGCCATACTTAACCAATCTAATATGAGAACTTGATAGGGTTAAGTCACAAGACCGTTTAAATATACTTAGCCATTCTAATACAATTAGTGGATGGGGTTAAGTTAACCTATACTTAACCAATCCGACTCGATAATCCGATGAGGTTAAGATAATCTATGCTTAACCAATCTAACACGATAATCTGATAGGGTTAAGATAAACAAATACTTAACCAATTTGACTTGATGATTGAATAGGGTTAAGTCATGAGCTTCTTGGTATACTTAACCAACTTGTAGGGCTAGGTCTTGGACTTGAATGCTTAGCCAAATCTTGACATGATTCTAGGCAGGTTAAGTCATGAACTTAAATGACAATACTTAACCCATTAGACAAAACCCTAGTCCAGGGGACTAGGTGGAAAACCGGGATTAACAAGGATAACGGGAAAGGAGACTAAGTGGTAAACCTTAGTTTGGGAAACTAAGTAGTAATTCTTAGTCGAGGAATTAGGACCAGTTCACAGATAGATGAGTAACCCGATACGGTAGGTCATCGCTTAAAACACGAGGAGGAGCAAATTATCTGACTTAGATAAAGGCTCCAACGAACTGGGTGGCGAAGCGGTAGCTTCGGGGGACGTGAAGGTACTCTTGGTATCCCTCTGTGAGGTGGCAGATGGTCCATGAAACCCGGCCTCACAGAGGTTAAGGTCTGTGGTAGAAGAGCCAAGAGTATGCCTTGGTTGCTATGCGAGCGACCTAAAGACTGGGATGGATTAGCGTGGAGTCGATGATACTTGTTTTTGCCCTGGATAGCACGTCGCCGACTACCTACCATCTTTAGTCAATCGTGTACGAACGGAAAGGCAGAGAACCCCCAACAGACCATGTTCTTGCTATCGAGTCATCGGTGAGGTTGGCCCATAGGAAAGTGGGGCTATAGTGGGGCCGGGATGTGGTTCTCATACATGATTTTTCTTGGATTGCCTTTCAGTTGTTGAGGGAGGGGTCACGTGGGACCATAGCCACGGATACAAAAACAAACCTTGATATCTGCATCAGCAGACGACTTAAAGCTCCCGACCGAGTTACGTATTTCTTGATTTGCCCTGGCACGGAACTCGGATGGCACATTGAGGAACATGTGCATCTAGACATGGAAAACGATTCACGATACATACGCGGGATAAAGGGCGCGGTTGACGGGTGGCATAATCCCTAGTGGCCCTAGGTGGCCCGAACCCAAACCGAGACACGGAAACGTTCATTAGGTAGCATAATCCCTAGTGGTCCTAGGTGGCATAAATCCTAAGTGAACACACGATAGTTCATGGTAGGAAAACATAACCAGACCAAGGGTAGCAGTCCAAAACAACTTCACGGATAAAATGGTACTACGTTGAGGTGGTATAAATTTACATGAGAAAGCCCGTACGGCCTACGGCAAAGGACTGAACTTATACATGGAAAGAAACATACGAGTTGGGAAAACCTACATATGCTATATATTAGGTTGACATGGACCACTACATGACATTGGGCAAGGGGCATTCATAGTTAAAACATGACGCGGGTTGGGATACTAGTACGAGAGGTGCAGAGCAAATATATACATGATAAATACCATGGGATGTTAGACATGATAGATACCTTGGGGTAGTATACTTGATAGAAACCTGACGATGTGATACCTTGATTTATCTTGACACCGTAGTTTATCATGATACCTTATTTTATCTTGCTACAGTAGTTCATCATCTTGGTTTAGCTTATCTATCTTGTCGGCATCCTTATGTTTACTTTCAGTTTATGCATGTCATGTTACATTTACCTGTTTTTATACTGGAAGTAGATAGGACTTACCAGTCTTTATGACTGACCCCGTTTTGTTTCGCCTCTTTGTCTTCCGTTTCCCCCAGGTTTCAAGGAGGAAATGATGTTGTTTAGTTCGGACCTCTTATGCTTGAAGGTCATCATGTATAGCTTGGTCTTCTCTTGGCTATGGCTGCTTCACCGCATTATTTTGGGGAATAATTTATGAAAAGGTTTTATGCTTCTTTACTATTGTAAGACAGGTTTTGATGTATTCTGATGTAAAAGGCTTTAGACCCTATTTTATAAGGTAATGAAATTTGTTTTTACTTCCGCTGTTTTATATATGTTCTGTCTTGTAATATTTCTGTGCATGTTTACCTCGATAATGCTTCACCAAACCTAGTGCATTCCCTTTGTGAGTGACCCTAGCGGAGGTGGGGTGCTACACGTTCCGTGTTATACGGCGTGGTCCCTTGATTTACCTAACTTTAAAAACAAAGATTAATAACTGTTTTAGTTCTCACACCAGTCCCATGACTGACCTGGAGTTTATTGTTTTAACCTAAACTCTGGGTGCCCCTATTTTCCACACGGGCAGCTAGTAGTTTTGGTTTTGCAGATTTATATTCACAGGATCCTGATCTACAGCTGGAACGATATCCGGAAAGCTCTGTATCCGTATATCTCTTCTAGTTGTGTTTTGTATTGTTTCCGCTGCGATGTATTTAAATGTAATTAAAATCTTTGATATTTTTCTATGTAATATTAATTCATACTCTATATATTCTTGTATTCTGATGGAATTGTTGTAATATACAATGAAATGTTCTTCTATTTGCGTTCCGATGTGTGGTGTTCTCAAGGTAATCCGGGCTCTCCTTAACGGGGAAGTTACGGGTCATCACAGTTGGTATCAGAGCTCTGGTTTGCAGAGCTAGAGAACAAGACACATTAGAACCAAACGAAAGAATTCATCAAATATTGGATTAGTAATATCCAATTAGAATGACTCGTTAGAGATAGGATCAGTAGTATCCTAGAACGAGTGTGAAGAGTATATTTTTCAAATGAAAACAATTTTGTTTTGAAATTTAAATCATTTTATTCGTATTTGAATATTTATTTATTTTGAATTTGGACAATCTAGTATATAAAGATTTTGCATATACGCGTCATGAACGTATATTCGAAGTTTTAATATACTGGATAGATATAGAATCACATTCTAGTCGCCCGGGGATGGTTCTGATGATCGCTATATAGTACGTACATCATTAGAATTTATATTCGAGTTTCGAAAGTGTGATATCTATATATTTCCATTAGGCTGGTGTGAGAACCAAAACTAGATAGATTTATTGTTGTGATTTGGCATCAAAAACATGATTTTCTGTATATGTAGTAAAATTATGAATTTGAAACGTTAATCCACTAATTGATTGATGTTTGTGTTGTTTGTTTATTTGTTTGATATTTTGAACCATTTGGTCTAATTGAACCGAATAATAAACTGTATTGAAAATTTGTTGCAAATGCTTGCATATACATGTACTTACATTGAATAGGTCATTGCAAAGAGGCTAGAGTAGAAGAATAAAATTGTTTGCTTGACAAATAGGTACATGTTTATCATAATTTACTGTTTTGTTTGGGTGATGATGATTTTATGAGCCGATTGGCTTTTTCTTTTTCTTTTTGAGATCAAAGGGCCTGTATGGCAATTTCGGGATTTTCCCGGTGCTCCCGGTGCAGGGGAGGTTTTGGCGAAATTTTTCGAAAATATAGGGTGTTAGCCAAATTTTTGAAAATTTGAAAAGTTCTTAGAAACTGAAAAGTTGAAGAACTTAAGCCGTAGCGAAAATAATGAAAGTTGAGTTGGTTTTTAAAACAACTTTCGGCTTCGTTCCTTTTCGGGGACGAAAAGTTTTAAGTGGGGGAGATTGTAACAACCCGTAAAATCTGGGCTAGTTTAAATTTTTTATTTTGGCAATTTTAGTGAATTTTGAATATTTAAAATGGATTATTTTAAATAATAACGACAAGAAATTTATTTTGAATAGAATTCGAACGTATATAGTTATATAAATCGTCGTTAGAATATAAATATTTATTTATATACATAAAAGGAATTGAAAATTCGATTTCAAACTTCAATTGAATGTACCGGGTGCAAAATAAACCGGATTTTAGCGAAACAAAAAATATTTGAATCTAATTGATAATATCTTTCCAACTAATCCGAAATATTGGAATTTCATAGCGGGAATCAAAATATACGTCCAGTTGAAAATTCAGAATAGTCGCTATGGAATTCTGGCCTTTAAAAATGGAAATTTTGCAAATGACCTCGGTTTTCGACGAAACCACTTTTGTTGGATCCGCAGTGTCAAATTATTGCTAGGTTTCAAATTTCATAATTTTCTGAATCACTATGTGAGGGTGGCAAAGGAAAACGCGTTTGACTAGTTTCAGTTGATTTTAATCGACTGGAAAATGACCATTTTTCAAACGACCTCAGAATTTGATGAAACTAGTTTTGTTAGGACCGTATCGTCAATACGAAGCTAGAAAATATTTTTTTGGAATTTTTCGAGTTAGTATGTGTCCCCGGTAAATTGAAATGTGCGTTTAAATTGAATATATAAAGATTTATATTTTAAATTTGACAGAAACTGATCGAAACAGCCGAATTGGGTTACGAAACATATCCCATTGTGTTCGGAATGAGGGTAGTTAACTAAGGGCGACAGTCGTTGGTTTTGATTTGGAGTTCGTGGTGTTAAACAAGTAAAAGTAAGAATATAATAATATTTAAATATAATATATATAACTCTTCACATAAAAAAAACCTTAACTTCCTCTTCTATACGTTCAGCCGCCATTTTCATTCCACCGAGGGCTAAAATACACCGAAAAAGAAGCAATAAAATCTTCCAATTCTCGCAATAATTTCTGAAATATTCAAAGGGGAAATTGTTTATCAACTCAAGAGCTTTCAATCCCTACTGGTTTGAAGTTCTCTCGTCGCTGGAGGAGTTCAATTTTTGCCCTCAAAGTGCGTGCGTTTCGAGGGCGATTTGGGGCATATGGGAGTGTCGAACGGAGGGTTGTTCAGTGTGGTGGTTGCGTGCGTGGCGGCGGTCAGCACGGTAGTTTCTGATCGGGGTCTCGGGCTTTGTGGAAGGCGCGGTGGAGGAGGGATCGTGGCGAGCGTGGTTGAGTGGTTTCCAGAGGTGTTAAACGGAGAAGAGGGAGAATAGTAGCGGCCTTACGATTTTGGATGGACGGCCCAGAATTTTGCAATGTGACTAAAGGGTAATCTCTTGTTTAAACGTGATAATTAGGGAATGAATTTCATTGGTAAATGCATTTCATTGTTAAATAAACTTCGTGGTTAAATAAATCTCAGGGTTAAAGAAATATCCTTGTTAAATAATATAACAAATAGAACGTAGCATTGTTTTTAGAAAAGTAGAATTTTTATATATAAAAGCTTTGTAAAATAAAATATGAAAACATAAATAACATGGATCTTTTGAATATATAACATACTTTGTTTTCGAAAATATAAAATAGCATGATTTTTGAAAGTATAAAATATGATTTCTGTAAATAAAAAAAGAATGGTTTTGAATATAAAGTAGGATGGATTTTTAAAAATAAAAATAACACTTGGGTTTTAAAAATATAACCACCGTGTTAAGGATATAATTTTTATATATATTAGGAGTATAAAAATATGATTTTTATAGCGATGAACTAAAAATATAATTTTTATAACACTGGAATAAAAATGTAATTTTTACTATGAACAGCGTGAAAGGGATTGTGTTGGAAATGCGGGCAAATCAGCAGTTCAGAATAGAATGGCGGAGTGGAACCCTCGGTGAGAACGCCTCACTCTAATTTTATTTCTAGTTAAAAATATATACTAGGATGCAGACGGTGCTTAGCAGCACCCGACACCCGTCATCCACAGACCATGGATGGCTTGTATGTTTGATTATTTGTTGTGATGAAAATTGATTGTGTGGCATGAAATAAAATATTTATATAGTTAAAAATATTTGATCGTTAAAAATATTATTTTTAACGTGTGTGTGTGGATAAAAATGTGTGTTTGTTGATGTGAAACCCCACACGGGTGTTGGGATGATATTTGGCGTACACTAATCCCAATTATTTAATTTTATGTCGATCGATTGGTCGACAGACTGTGTAAGCATTGATTATATATATTTAATGCTTATGCAGTTGTGTGGTGCACTTTGGATGATGGTTAATTATTTATGGTTGCTATTATATACATGTGTTGTATGGAATCCATATAATTAACATTATATGGTAATTGATTGGGCCTCATTCCAATTGGGAAAATAAAGAATATTATAAAATAAAGATTAATGTGTTGACAGTACTCATTTGTTGAGATTAGTCATGTGGTGAAAGAAATATAGATTCATGTGTTGAATAGAATGAATATTCATTTGTTGAATAGAATAACGAAGTTATTGAATAATATAAAGCCGTGTTGATTAGAGATGCGCTATTTTGACGCGAACGATATTGATATCGATTATATTCGTTTTTAAAATGAATATTTAGAAAGAGATATACAATTTGAATAGAATAGAATAGAAAATGAATTCGAATTGATTTGAAATAGAATTGAAATAGAATAGAAAATGAATTCGAATTGATTTGAAATAGAATTGAAATAGAATAGAAAATGAATTCGAATTGATTTGAAATAGAATTGAAATAGAATAGAAGATGAATTCAAATTGATTTCAAATAGAATTGAAATAGAATAGAAAATGAATTCGAATTGATTTGAAATAGAATAGAAAATGAATTCGAATTGATTTGAAATAGAATAGAAAATGAATTCGAATTGATTTGAAATAGAGTAGAAAATGAATTCAAATTGATTTGAAATAGAATTGAAATAAAATAGAAAATGAATTCGAATTGAAATTGAATAGAAATGAATTCGAATTGAAATTGAATATAAAGTGAATTCGAATAGAATTGAATATAAAGTGAATTCGAATTGAATTGAATATAAAGTGAATTCGAATTGAATTGAATATAAAACGAATTCGAATTGAATTGAATATAAAACGAATTCGAATTGAACTGAATATAAAACGAATTCGAATTGAATTGAATATAAAACGAATTCGAATTGAATTGAATAGAAATGAATTCGAATTGAAATTGAACAGAAAATGAATTCGAATTGAAAGTGAAATGAAATGAATTCGAAATTGAATAGAATCAAATTTGAATTGAAATCAATTTGAAATGAATTTAAAACGAATTTATATTGGAAAAATTCAATTTTGATTTGAATTTGAAATGAAGTTGAAATCGTTTTGAAAACGAATTTAAAACGATTTATAAAATTCGTTTTTAAAATGAAATCGATGAAGTATATATTACATATATTATATATATATAATATAATGGCCTGAATAGAATGCGCCGCGCTGCGGCAGTTCGCCAATTTTGACCATTGACTTCGAATTGATGTTGCGGGAGATCCGACCGTCGGATTCTCCTGAAAACGGAACCGTTGGGTTCGTATCGTAAAGAGCTTTCCAATGAATATTAGAAATTTGAAATCTAACGGTTGGATTTGGAGATATGTCCAAATCAATTTCAGAAAAGGTCGCTGTAAGTGCAGTTCGATAGCCGTAGATGGAAATCGACTGTACGGGCCTTGATAAAATAATTAAAAATATCTATAATTTGTGTAAAATCGTAAGAAATGATTTGGGAAAAACTGGCATGAAAAACTCCATATTTGAAAAGATAAAAATATATTTTTATCGAAATGAACTAGTTTTGAACTAGAATAAAAATCAATTTATTTTTGAAATAGATAAATTGAATTTGAAATGGGTTTTAAAATAACCAGAATTTCTAATATATTTAATTGGGATTGAAATAGAATGTGATTTGGGTTTATCGTGGACTGTGTTTTAAATGACATTAGTTCTTTAACCCAGTAAAAGGAGTTTAATGAATCTTTAATTTGGATTGAAATGTGGATTGATAAATTAAATTATCAAAATTGGGAAATGATCGAAAGGGGAGTATCTCCAGTTTTACTCCTAGCGATAGTTAAATCTTTAATTAGATTTGAACGTGAAATGGTAATTAAATTTACCGATAACACTATGGTGTTAGTTATGGGGTAATAACAGTTTTGCTCCATGGGATGAATAGGTTGGGATTAGGAAATAAAATAAATAATTACTTCGGTGTGGTTCGCTAATCCCGACTAGTTTGGAAAACCATGAGATGGTTTGAAATGATATCCAAAGGAAGATTAAAGAATAAATTTAAAAGAATTTATCTTTGATAAAATTAATGGGAACCTTTCCCTAGGAGTGTGAATATCTGAATAAAAGAATATCCTGAATTGGAATGAGGCGTATATTGTGTTTTATAGCACTTGTTGATTAAGATCGCGAGTTATTCAGAAAGTTCGGGTATAACCCATTCTGAATAACTGATTCGACGATGAGTCGAAGAGATTGAAGACGGTGTAAGACCGACGATCTTCACATCGAATGGGTGGGTGCTACTGATGCTCACGATGGGAGTAGCTACCTTGAAGGGGGCTAAAGTAGTAGCCGTCCGGACGTGCTCGGAGGTCGACGGATATGCGAGGAAAGTGCCTCCGGTTTCGTTCAGACCCAGAACGGACTTGTAAATGGATGGTGTGTCTGACATTGTATTCCTTTATATTGTATTCGTTGATCTCTGCTAAATATATATCTGTTTGGCGGCGGAGAATTTATTCTCTTGCTTAACGCCCTTCTCTGAGACATACGAGCTCAGAGGTTATATGTTGGCAGAAATCAGTGGTACGATATGGATTGATAGTGTGGCATGCTGAGATGCAGTGATCCAAACTTTTGTTGAAAAGCAAAGTTTGGTGGATGATGATCGAAGCGCAGCTTTAATATAGCACGGCTTTGTGTATAGCGTTGATTCGCGAGCCTCACACCCCGGTATGGCGGTAAACTGATGGTTTGATCAGTATGCTTTTTAGTGGACGGGCACCTTAGTGGTGTCGTGGATTCGGTCGACCGAGATTGAGCTTAATGCTCAGAGGGGTAGGGTAAGCGGTGTTTTCTCTCGTCGGGACGTAAGCCGCAGTGATACTCGATTTCCCAAAAGTGCGGATGTGCATTACAGTGTTTTCTCTAGCTGTGACGTAAGCCGTTGTAGATGGCACTACGCGATCGATCTTTCGAATCAGGAGCCACCATGATGGAAATCCAATTTCCAAATATGACATTTTGCGGTTTTGATTGTAGGGCCTAGTATTGGCAACATGATATATGGTACCCATGCCGTCTATGATTGATACATTTATATTTGAAGTTGTTTTCTTCACTTATAGTGATAATATAAGATGAAATTTCACGTATCAAGCATATTTGGCTATTATAAGGGAAAACCCTATCCTCCGGCTTGCGTTGTATTGTGTGATTGGATCTGGGTCTTATAATAGCTTCCTTGTTCTTTATTTAGCATTGCGCTGTTTGTTTTATGCACTGGTATTCTTGGGAGGAAACCCGTTCCGTGTTATACGGCGTGGTCTCTTGATTTACCTAACTTTAAAAATAAAGATTAATAACTGTTTTAGTTCTCACACCAGTCCCATGACTGACCTGGAGTTTATTGTTTTAACCTAAACTCTGGGTGCCCCTATTTTCCACACGGGCAGCTAGTAGTTTTGGTTTTGCAGATTTATATTCACAGGATCCTGATCTACAGCTGGAATGATATCCAGAAAGCTCTGTATCCGTATATCTCTTCTAGTTGTGTTTTGTATTATTTCCGCTGCGATGTATTTAAATGTAATTAAAATCTCTGATATTTTTCTGTGTAATATTAATTCATACTCTGTATTTTCTTGTATTCTGATGGAATTGTTGTAATATACAATGAAATGTTTTCCGTTCCGTGTTATACAGCGTGGTCTCTTGATTTACCTAACTTTAAAAACAAAGATTAATAACTGTTTTAGTTCTCACACCAGTCCCATGACTGACCTGGAGTTTATTGTTTTAACCTAAACTCTGGGTGCCCCTATTTTCCATACGGGCAGCTAGTAGTTTTGGTTTTTCAGATTTATATTCACAGGATCCTGATCTACAGCTGGAACGATATCCAGAAAGCTCTGTATCCGTATATCTCTTCTAGTTGTGTTTTGTATTATTTCCGCTGCGATGTATTTAAATGTAATTAAAATCTCTGATATTTTTCTGTGTAATATTAATTCATACTCTGTATTTTCTTGTATTCTGATGGAATTGTTGTAATATACAATGAAATGTTTTTCTGTTTGCGTTCCGATGTGTGGTGTTCTCAAGGTAATCCGGGCTCTCCTTAACGGGGAAGTTACGGGTCATCACAACTCTTAAAGACATCATCAACCGTTTCAGTAGATAGGGAAAGCTTGAAGAAATTGTAAGGAGGGATCAACGATAAAAAGAAAGTTTTCTAGCTACTCTCAAAGTCATTTCCATCCAAATTCCCTGGGAATTTCAAGGAACCTCTTGAAAAAAGTTTTTAGCACATTCAAAGCACTAAGTTTTGACACTTCCAAAGCATTACTTGACACATCCAAGGGATTAAGCTTTTAGTGTCACTCATATGGCATCATTAAAACACCTCCTAAAGGTATGAATCCCTTGACATGTGTCAAGTTGAAATCCTAGTACATACGAGCACCTCATATAGGGTAGAAGGCCTTGGCACATCTGAGAGACTAAGCTTTAGTGAAACCCACATGGCCTCACTAAAGCACCTTCTAGAAGGGGAAGTTATTGACCTATTTCAAGGAAAAACCTCAACACATCTACATACCACCTAAAGGAACGAATTCCTTAGCAAATCCATGGTACGAAGCCTTTGTGACATCCCATCTGACTTAGTAAAGCACATCATAAAGGAAAGAAATCATCAGTCAACTACTAGATAGAAATTTCTAGTCATCAACTAGTCTTCACCAGTCATCAACTAATCTTCACTAGTCATCGGCTAACTATTATTGGAGAAGGAGTTTTTTTATTGTTATTATTGCCAAACATGGATTTACGGTCTTGTAATATTTCTAAGAATGGGATTTTGGTCTTGTACTATTCTGGGTTTCTATTATTATCATTGTGGATTTCTATCGGACAGGGATTTCTAGCCTTCTGTCATCCTGGATTTTTGTTATTATCAAATAAGGATTTTCAACCTTCTATACATTGGATTTATATTCGTGTCGCACATGAGTTTCTGGTTCTCTACTACTATCAGATGGGAGTTTGTGGTCATCAATTATTTTCTACAATTAGACTTAGGTCGGTTGAAAATATGATCTACTATGAAGACTAGGAAGTGTTCTAAAATATCTTGGTTTGAGCCATAACAAACAGAATATTTCTCAAAAACACGATATTCAAGCATAGATTCTCCTAATACTTTTAGAATTCTCAAGCTTAGGACAACATATGTAATCTTAATTATTATTATGGTAAAATTTTGACATTATACAATCAAATATGTCAACTACAAAAGTGAAATAAAGGTATTACAAGATATCAAAAGGCAAAATAACATTCACACAAAAGGTGTATTAAATATCATGTGCCCGGATAAGGTCCTCTGTATGTTACATAATCCATTATCTACTTTTTGTTCAATATTAGAAACAAAATTTAATTAAATAAGTCCTTCTACTGATATCCTGAAGTATTCACACTAGAGGGAAGTCAATGATGTGGTAAATAGCCACAAATATAATATTTTTTGGCTTCTTCTCTTTTCTCTAGACTGAGTTAACATCGACAATGGAAGAAATATAAGTCTCCATTTCTTTATTAAGAGATTTAGCTACTCCCTTTAAATCCTAACTTTTCTTTTTAGTGTGTCCATTCGTTGATTAAGGAAATGTTTGCTTTGATCATAATTTTGAGTGTAGGCTACGTAGAAATTAATGCACTCAAAAAATACCATTCCATCATTTAGTGAGATGTTGCATCATCTCAAGTTTGATTCTTTTGCATCGGTTATCAATCTCGTTATCATCCAATCTTTTTAGAGGTTTATGTAGAGTAGAAAATGATCCTCTCGAGAAGTGACCCGTCATTTTCTGGGCGATCCATCATTTGGGCGACCCATCATTTGAGCGACCCAACAAACCATAATTTTCGGACGATCCATCTTTTTATGGGCGATCCATCCATTTCTTACACAATAATCCAGGATATCCATCAACAAACGACCATGATCCATCAATACGTGCAAACCATACCCAGATCCACACTTTTGGCAAATGATCCATTGATCCATGCTTCAAACGACAAACATCCATAGACACAACTCATCCAAAATCGATCAACTTCAATAAACCATCATCAACAAACATTAACACAATAATAAATCATCATCCAATAACATGAATTCCACTAAATCATGATAAAACAATAAATGATCTAATAAATGGATCTAAACTTGCATAAGCACATGAACTAACATAGAAATTTACTAATTTAAGTTGCTAGATTAGATCATATGGTGATTCAAATGAAAATATACTTACCATGATGTAGATCTAGGTGAAATAACTTTAAATGATGAAAATAAGATCAAACGACCCATATACTCGATTGAATCCGTGCGAGAGATGCTTATCGCCCACCAAATCTACAAAATAGCTTGAAATCAACTAATTTCTAATCTAGACAATGAAGAATGATTTTCACATCTCTCAATTTGGTGCAATCTTCTTTCTCTTGATGTATCTCTAGCCTCTCTTGATGTAGATCTTCAATCTACTAATTTAGATCTAAGAATTTAATGGAGTGGAGATGTACTTGATTGAGCAAGGAGGATCACGAGCTCAACCAAAATGAGAAATGAAGAAAGTAATCCTTTCTCCTTGCCTCTACCCCTATTTATAGCCAAACCATCAGCCCACTAATGAGACTCAATAATCATCCCACTAATGACTAATTATTCTCTCCAGAAATTATGTAGCACTAAAACAGCGATTCCTCCCAAACAGCTGAACCAAATCTTTAATGTGACCACCCTACCGAATTGGCAACACCATTTCCTTTCTAATGAAATCGATCTCAGTACCCGATTTGATCCCAGCCAAAAGTTATTCCCTATACAAAACTGACCGGGGAAAAATGGTCACAAATAAAATTGATAAAAATTATGGACATGTCTCACATCCTCATAATCAACATATCAAAATATGAGAATGATCCGACCAACGAGCAATTGAATAAAAATATTTTATGATCTTCCAATACATAAAATGCGGGTCGTTACATTCTCCCCTCTCCCCTTAGAAATTTCACCCTCTAAATTCCAAAAGACACAAGCAACCAAAAATAACTCTGCATGCCCATCATCCATGAGCAACCAATTTACCACCCAAACTAGTATCCATCAAGCCATGCATCCACACCCTTAACCTAGCATGCGGAATTCTAACGAACAGAAGTTACAATGGTGTAAGGTGACACGGCATTAATTGGTCTTACCAATGAAGAGTTCTGATTGGATCGTCTTCATACTCTCTTCCATTTCCCACGTGAAATCGTCATCATCCTCACTCCATTGCACCTTGACTGGCTTAACCGTCTTCCTCCTAAGCTTTTTCGTGTTATTCCCAACAACGTGAAGTGGCTTACGAGGTCCCGTAACTATGGACTCGACTTTTAGGTCTTCGTATTGTTCTGGGGATACCACCACATTCGAACCGCGCACAAACTTCTATAGGAAAGACACAAGAAAAACATTGTGAACACTTGACATATTCTTGGGTAAATCCAATTTATACGTGAGCTTTCCAATTCGCTCAACTATCGAAAATGGTCCAACAAAACCTTGGGGCTAATTTTCCTTTACTTCCGAACAACATTCTTCAATGGTGAAATCTTCACGAAAACCATATCACCAACGTCGAATTCCAAATACTTACGGCGCTTATCGGCATAACTCTTCTAACGATCTTGAGCTGCCTTCATTCAATGTCGAATGAACTCGATACAATTCGAGGCTTCTCTGATCATCTCTAGCCCAAGCATCGGCTTATCTCCAGTCTTTAACCAACATGCCAGAGAATTACACGGTCTTTCGTACAACACCTCGTATGGTGCCATCCCGATGCTCGACTGGTAGTTGTTACTATAGGCAAACTCAACTAAATGTAGATGGTATTCCCACGATCCCCCAGATTCCAATACACAAGCTCTTAGAAGATCTTCCAAAACTCGATTAACCCTCTCAGTTTGACCATCAGTTTGGGGATTATAAAAGCCCGCATTTTACGTATCGGAGCATCCTAAAATATATTTTTTATTTTATTCACTGAGGATTGGATCATTCCCATATTTTTAATATGTTGCTTATGGGGATGTCAGACACGCCCATAATATTAACCAATTTGAATCTAATAATTTTGCCCCTGTCGGTCTTGTATATCACATAACTTTTGATTCAGGTTGAATCAGGTATTGAGATTTATGTCATTGGAAAGTAATTGATGATTCCCTCTCCATAAAATGGTCACATTAAAGTTTTGGCTCAGCGGTTTGGGAGGAATCGCTATTTTAAGGTTTAACAGTTGGTTGTCCAGGTTTTGTAAGCCATAATGGGCTGATTTTAAGAGGCACAATAGTTGGCTAGTGGAAGGACATAGTAGGGGGTAGGAGGCAAGGAGAATAGTTTACTTTCTCCATTCTCTCAATTGGAAGATCTAAAGGTCCTCCATTCCTCCAGTTCCTATACCTTTCCACCATTAAAGCTTAGAGAATAAAAGATCTACAATATTTGAGGCTAGATCTATGCAAACCCAAGAGAAAGATCATCGAATTGAAGAGTTTGGATCAAATTCTTTGATGTCTGAAATCATAATTCATTGCTTTTAGCTTGTTTTGGAGAATTGGTGAGCGATAAGCATCTCTCACATAGATTCAATCAAGTGTATGAGTGTTTGATCTTTTTTTCATAAAATTCAAGTCATTTTCCTTAGATCTACATCATGGTAATTTTATTTTCATATGAATCACGATTGGATATAATTTAGTAAGATAAAACCGGTAATTTTCGTATATTTTCACATGTTTATGCAAGTTAGATCCACTATTTAGGTCATATGTTCATTTATCATGATTTTGGTGAAGGTTGCATAATTTTAGTGATAATCGTCATATTCATGTTGTTAGTGATTTCATAACATGTTTGTGGTTGTGTTGAAAGAATTAGATGAGTATATTACGTCGATTGGTGAAGTTTTGGTCAAAATTGGACTTAGAATGGAGCTGTGCAGGTTTCTTGTGACACCCCACATTCGTTAATGTCACTACAAAGGGAATGCATTAAGTTTCGTAAAGAATTATAGGTAAACAGACATAGAATATTACAAGACTGATATAATTAAGATAGCAGCAGAAATTCAAATTTTTATTTCAAACACAATCCATACAACGTGGATCAAAGTACCATAAGTCATAAAAACCATTACAACAATATAACTTTTGTATTTTACCATCAGAGTACATAAATACTTAAAAGAAAACATAATTCTCCAAATAAAAGAGACAAAGCCATAGTAGAGATAAAAACTTGAGCCATACTTCGAAAGCAACTCTAGTAAGATGATATCTGAGTCCTGATTAAGCCTGAGTGTTTCCTCCCTGAGAATCTGGGGGAAACGGAAGAAAGAAGGAGAAACAAAAGGGTCAGACATAAAGTCTGGCGAGTCTAGTGACTTTTAGCAAGTAAATAAATAAAAGTAGCATGACAAGCATATAAAGTGGATAAGAGAGGTCACTACATAAATGGCAGGCGTGACAAGGTAGATAGGATAAGGTGTATACGCTTCTCTAATGATTACTTTGCACTATTACTAGTATAACTAGAATGAGATGATCCCTTCGACTTAAGGTGTTAGACTTACTCATACGTCTAAATGTACCCTAACTACTACCCTAATCGATCGGCTCCCTACTTCGTATATACTCTACGTCGGCCCCATAGTAGGATGTATCATGTCCTAAAGTGGCAACCCCTCGTTGACGTGCACAACCCCATATCTACATGTGTCATAGTCGTCTTATCCCCTTCGGCCCGGCTCATGAACGCACATGGCCCGGTCGGTTTGCGCCGCCAACACTGCCTCCACGTTTGGATCTCTTACAATCAGTCAGTAAGCGTGCCCCGGCTCCGACCTAGCTCGGAGTTATCTGCTCGATACATACTCCGGGTTACTGACTGAAACGGGCCTCACATAATATGATACAAGTTCTCCCCTTTGTCTTGTATCCTCCACTAGGTTTTCCACATGTTATACTTACCCTAAGGGCGTCTTTAATTATATAACCCCAATCTTTCTACCGGTTATGCTTACCATTAGGTGTCTTTAATTACATAACCTTATCGGTCTAAGTTCGTGGGCCTATATGTAAATATTACCCACCCCCTCAGAATTACTTAACCCACCCACTGTCCAACCAATTTTACTTAACCCTAACTTTAGTTCATAATCATACAATCCCTATGAAATAGATTTGGTTAAGTAGTCCAATTTATTACCATGTTCATTTATGGTTTATAATGGGCTAGACCTCCCACATTAGGCCTACAACTTGTGGATGCGTGATATGTCGGTCGGGTCCAGGCATTTTTTTCCACAGTTAGGTCTAACCTCGTGTCTTAGCCCGATTCGTATTTGTGCACTTAGACCTCTCACATTAGGTTCAATAATAGTGGCTGTTGGATATGTCGGTCGGGTCTGGGCAGACTTCCACCACTAATGCAACCTAACCTCGTGTTATAAGTGCAATTACAATTACTAATTGTAATTACTAGACATTCCATTTTTATCCAATTCTTACCTATGCCTTAATAGGTGATCATGTCCCCACTTTCCCACTTTTGAATTATAAGTCCAACTCATGTTTATATTCAAATTATGCTAATATTAACATTTTTCCCTCCCCGTTCACTATCTAGCGTGTTCACACAATTTACGGCATGTTAGGCTAAATAATAGCCTAATCATAAACGATAAAAGAAAAGGGACGGTAATGGAAATATGAAAAAGGTGATTGTTCTAACATAACTAGCATAAACATATACTAACATGGTGAACATATAAGCATAGATCTAATGAACTTGTGGCAGTTAACTAGTTGTAACATAGCAAAGGTGATAAGATGAACATGAAAAGATCTAAATTTAATTTAGATGTCCAACAAGTTCAGATCTAATATGAGAAGCACAAATGGATCCAAATAATAAACTAGATCTGATTAATAATTTAGATGTCCACACAATACAGATCTAATAGGTAAAAGTAGATTTAACAAATAGGGATTAAGATCTACATCATAGAATGTCCACATAATTCAAATCTAATAGTTTATAAGTAGATCTACAAAATTAAGGTTTAAGATTCACATCATGGCACGTGATAGGAGTTCTAACTGGTCTAACAAGATAGAGATTTAGATCAATAGTTAAAATAGATCTAGCACAAATCATAGAATGCCACAAGGGTTACAAAAAATCCAACAAGATAGAGATTTAGATCCAAATCCTAACCAATTCGGAATGTCATATGTTCATGATTTACAATGGATCTGATATAATTTAGGCATATGAACAAATCCAAGTCATAGTCGTGTCATATTTACTTTTAAACATTCAAATCTAAAAGAAACTAGAAACTCAAAGTGTTAGGATTACATAAAATAAGAAGAAAGGATCTTGACTGTCTAGATTTGATTTGCAAAGCTGAAAGTTGTAGGGGATTAATAGATTCAATTCAGTTCAGACACCAGCAGAGTTTAGCACCATGAATGCTCAATGAAAAAAAAGAGAGAAATGGCCATGTATATATAGCTGCCAGACCCCCTGAAACTGACTGCCACATCATCCCTAAGGGTGTCGACACCCATGTGGGTGGGTCGACCCATGGGTCGACACCCCTTAAGGGGGGTCAACCCCGGTGTCGGCACCCCTCTAGGGAGTGACCCCCTAGAGCGGGAAATCTGCCGCCACTTTTCATTTTTCGAATTCAAACTGTTCTGGATAAAATTGTGACTCATCTCTAACTCATGTGTATACATATATTCTTTCTGTGTGTATACAAACTTAAAACTCTCATAATTTCTTCATACGGTGCCCGTTTTACGCAAACCAAATGTCTATCTTGACCTAAATTTCAAGACGGACGCAATGGTGCATTCTTTTTTCCTTAATTCTGAATATTAAATTAATTATTATTTAATTTATTCTCTTTTAGTGTCGTTAAAATTTTGGGGTGTTACATTCTCCCCTACTCAAAGGATTTCGTCCCTGAAATCTCTAAGTTGAGAAGAATGCATATCCAACCATCCATCATCCATCTACTCATCCATCAATCACTGGCATCCATTGTACTTAAAGACTTCTAATGCTTATATGAATATATGCAACGGTGTGTGCATATGTCCCAATACTAATGCGAAAGATCAGGCGGTCTACTGATTCAGTTGGCCTCCTTAATGCAATGTATGTTAGTGCCATGAATCCAATATGTATGCAAGTAAACCTATCATAACATGTAAGTTCTATATGTGTGCACACTTACTCATCCAAATGCAACATCCATGTGGTAATACATCTATTTCCATCCATAAAAGAAAATGCAAACAAATTCATATGCATTATGAGATTGATTGAGCCGATCTAGTGCCTAATGTGTATGTATATGCATCCACATGCAACCACTAGTAAATACTTGCATCCACTTGCATCCATTAAACGTAACATGTCTCAAACACATGTTTACATCCATAGGAGTCTTATCTAAAGGTTAAAAGTACTATGGATAGGAGATATTCAAATGATAGAAACAAGCACAGATAAAATGTAACACCCCGCATTTTTAATATAATTAAAATTATGTAAAAATATGTGTATATGGATAGATAGGTAAATAATGGTGATGTATAATGAAAAATTTATTAATATATGGAAAAGAAGGAAAAAATTAGTTCAATAACAGTGTACCTAACGGAGAAGATAATAAAATAAGGATACTTAATTTAAATATCAGGAATTAAGTAAAATGACACTGCGTTCGTCTTGAAATTCTACATGAAATAGAGTCCAAGTTTTCGAAAATCGGACTCCGTATTAAAGACTTATGGCCTTCGGAAGATTCAAAACAATTCGAAATTTGACCTAGGCAGCTGGGCGGGAAATTACCCGCCCAGAACAAGGCAGGTCGACCTGGGGGTCGACCTACCCCTTAGGAGGTTGACCTGGGGGTCGACCTACCCCAGATCTGGGCAGTTTTTGTCCCTGTGACGTGGTTTGATGTGTTGTACGGACCGGATGGCTTCTAGGTCAATCCTAGGGCTCTAAAACACTCTCTACACCTATAAAATAGTTCCTAGACCTAACCTAATTCAAAAACAATTCCTTCTGACGCCTTCATTAGGCAGTGCTTATGGCCGCATCTAAATCGATTTGGCAGTGCTCTGGGCCATATCAAAAAATGGCGTCTCTATTACTTTGATACGGTCTTAAGCCTTATCAATTTACAAATTTGATACGGCTTAAAACCGTATCAAATTCATAGTTTAATATGGTTTTAAGCCGTATCAATATATAAATTTGATACGGCTTAAAACCGTATCAAATTCCTATATTGATACGGCTTAAAACCGTATTAAATTCCTATCACTACACTATAAATGTCAATTAGGCAGTGCTTTGGACCGTATCAAAATCCTATATTGATACGGCCTTAAACACTGCCTGATTCTTAAATAGAAACGACCTTAAGCACTGCCTGATTCTTAAATAGATACGGCCTTAAGCCATAGCAAATTTAAAATAAAATTAAAAAAATACAATTAGCTTTATATAAAAAAAACTTATTTGATGTTACAATGTCATCATAATAAAGCAACTGGACAACAATTACATTTGTTTTCAATGACAAAATAGACTACAATATTAGCTATCGTATAAATAGAATTTGCTTACATGAGAGCTCTACAATATTAGTATAACTTAATGAAACAAAATCGACGACAAATGAATATTAAATATCATATATCGTCAATACACAAAACAAACTTATCTTATTGCTGAAAAGGAAAAAGATAAAAAGAGTCAACTTTACAAATTATGTCATACATGGATGGATACGGATGATGACGATGATCAAAGCTACCACATCCCGAAGCTGCAGCTAACATGTTCTTGTGTGATGAACTGAAGGCGATCTCGCATCATGGTGAAGGTTGGGTATTTTGGAAGACATACGATGGAAACAAGTATGCGATGTTGGCCTCTTCTTTCATAGTCTCTTCTGCCATTTAATATTAAAGACTGAATTGAAGTTCACAATAAAATACAGATAAAATATCCAAGTCAAATATAATTACTATTATTATTATTATTCAGAAGTAACTCCGACTTATACAGCAACAAGTCTACAAACTGAAGAAGTTGGTGGTTGCAAAAGTGGTGCTTTTTCATCTAGAAAATTCTGTACCTTATGTGTCGCTACAGGACTACAAAGTAACATTTGTTGGATCTTGGCTGTAAATAACTGCAAATTGCATTGCTCAAAAACTACTTAAATGTTGGCCTTACTCAAAAGCTGGCAAAAGAAGTTTGAGGTCAATTGAGAAGAAAGCAAGGGTAGAATATTAAATTAAGTTCACCAGAAAACTATTTAACATTTAAACCCTCCAACCGTAAAGACAATAAAATACATACAGTAGGCCAAAAATGTTTTCCTTCCATACGAGAGGGATTTTTGGTATTCAACCATAAAGCAACGGCAATCCGACTCCCAATCAACGGAAAGAAATTTTTATTTAATAATAAAATAAGGCATCTAAATTTACCAAATTTATTATGAATGATGTTATATATATAACACATGACGAATAAGAGACTAAACGGTTTATCTTTATACATATTGCTCAACGGTATTTAACCTTGTGCACCCATGTAAAGCAAATATAACTGGAGGATATATACATCCAGAAAACAGATGCATTACAAGAGTTCTTGCTCTCCATTCTAGTTATGATCCTTTCTTAATTTAGTTTCCATAATTGGTATAAATAAGATAAACGAAAAATGCTGCAGCTCATAATTATATAAGACCTCTTGAAGATTGAAAATGAAGAATACCTTGAATTGTCTAGAAAGCTCATTGGCATGCAATATGTTTGCAAGCTTGGACTGCCCATAAGCACGGATATGGTAAATCCTTTTCTTTTTTCTTTTATGATGTCATCATATTTGAATATTCCAGTGAAGAGAATAAAAATAAAGATGTATACTTGTTAGAAAACCTACCTTCCGATAAAAAGCACAACATAAGATAAAGAAGCAGCAAGTGTAGCAAAGCTCAAATCGTACACGAAAACAAACATGATGCTCAAGTTGACTTCACCTACTTGAGCATACCCTTCACTGCTAAACTGGAAAGTTCCACTGTCCTGAACAACATCAGCATCATAGGTAGAACCGGATGAGTAGATTGGATATCTTTTCGCTTCATATATATTGCTCCAATATCCAATAGGAACCATAACACACATTACCAAGCAGCTTACTATGAATCAAAGAAATACAAAAATCATTATCATTATCATTTCCACATAACCAGCACAACCATTAGGTGGCTGTGAATGAGAAAACTGAATCAAAACATTTTAAAAAAGTTATAGGAAAATTACTGAAAGGCTTTAGCTACTGACACATATTTTTATACTCGTTTAGTATTCACAGCTCATAAGACTTTCTTAATATTGAGAAGATATATTTATATTTATTAAGCCGCCCATAGTCCCATTAAGTCAGTACAATATTGCTTTCAATCTTGTTTCGATGCATAAGTTTCATGCACACATGAATACACATATACACACATAAACAGTTTGAGTATTTACATATAATTATGTGTTCATTTTCATTTTAAATAATCATTATTATAAACATATTGTATGCATACGCATGGGTATAAACAAACATAGCAATACATGTTTGCATAATCTTAACATTGAATCATTATTTAAGTAATCTAAAAGCAAAAGTAGAGGAACACATGTTACCGGGAAAAACAGCGTAAAACCACAACAAAAAACACTCATTCTGTACTGAAATACTCACCAGCAGGACATGTTTAGGTAGTGATAAAATGTTACACAATTACCTGTTAGTTCTTTCCCAGTTACTAGTTTTGAGTGATGCCTAAACTTGCAAAAAGTTTTTGAGGTCCTTTCTGAAAATTTATCCAATAATTTATTTTGCTTTGTCCTTGTATTAATGGATTGTTGAAATAGTTTGAAGACGAAGCATTGACAAACTATTATAATATACATCTTGTCCACTTATTGTAGCTTCCCTATTGTTTCATGTTTGATTTGAGTTACTTTGCAAATTCTGCTTTCTATTTCATGGCATAGTCAAACAATAAACAACAAAAAATAAAGGAAGAATTCTCTGTTGTGAAAAATGAATTAGCTTAATTCATGTACTAATGTCTATACACAAGAACTACTACTACAATGCTTCTTCTCACTGAGCAAAGTATTATCATGGTGTGATGGATATTATAATGGAGACATAAAAACAAGGAAAATCACAAATTAAATGCCAACTGGATTTGAGGAAGAAGTACCTGGTTTACAATGAAACGAGCAACTTAGCGAGCTTTATGAATATCTATCTGCAGAAAATAATGATAACACTCAGCAAATAAGCCGGCCTTCTACCTCATTATCTCCTGAAGACTTAACTTCAACTGAGTGGTACTACTTGATTTGCATGGCCTTCACATTTGGCCAAGGAGAAGGATTGCCAGGAAGAGCATTAGAAAGCAGTCGGTATGCCTGGGTGGGTGGTGTCCAATTTGTAGACAAGAAAACCTTCTCATGTTTGATTTTAGCAAAGAGTGTATCGATTCAGACATTTTTATGTATTCCTGTTCTGGATGGCGTTCTTGAACTTGGAACTAAAAAATTTGTATCGGAGGATTCGAACCTTGTACAACAAATCATGGAAATGTTTTGGGGACAGCCACGACCAGTATGCTGAGCATTCAGCATCAAATTCCGGGATAGTAGAAAAGGATGAAGAGAAAAACATGGACGACATTTTCAATGATGCGCTGCAAAATCCATTAACTATAGACAAAGATGGCTTCAACAACGATAACATGACACCGTTTTCCTTTGATTTACCTTTTAGGCCTAACGAAAATAACGAAAAAATTCAGGAGATACGAATTGCTTCTTCGATGTCTAGTTCCTTGAATGATTCTTTTAAGCTCAACACAATGAATTATTACATCCAACGTGAAAATATGGAAAATCTCATGGACAATATTTGCTATAAGAAGACACTTTCAGTTATTCTGAAGAGCTCGAAAGGTTTAAACTCTTCTTCAGTCTTTCCAATTGGTTCTTGTGCATCAAGTTTTACGAAATGGGGAAGGAATTTGAGTGTGAATAATAAGGTAGGTGGGGTGTCTCAGAAAATATTAAAGAGGATTCTGATATATTCTTCTTGGTTTACAGAAGAATGTGGCAATAGAAATAAAGCTTCGAAACAAGAAAAGACAATATGGAAACAAGCCATTTATTGTCAGAGAGGCGAAGAAGAGAGAAGTTGAATGAAAATTTTCTTATTCTTTAGTCGCGTCTTCCTTATGTGAGCAAGATGGACAAAGCATCGATCCTTGGCTATGCGATAGAATATCTAAAAGAGCTTGAAAAACGAGTAACAGAGCTCGAATCCTGCAAAAATACAGTTGAAATACAAGCAAGAGAAAAACAGAATAAAACTGAAAGAAGTAAAGCAAAGAAGCGAAAAGCTTGTGATATGGTTCGATTGGAAGTTGCCCACCTATATGTTTGTGTGATTGAAAAAGAAGTAAATATAGAGTTGAAATGCACTTGGAGAGATACTTTACTACTAGAGATTTTCAGTTTGATAGATGAACTTGAGTTGGAAACTCAGTCAGTGCTATCTTCCAATGCGAATGGAATTCTTTCACTTACATTAAAAGCAAAGTGTAGAAACTCAACAATGGTATCACCAGGAACTGTCAAGATAGCACTTCGCAAAATTACTGAAAAATGTAAGTGCAGAATGAATCTTCTCATAAAAACAAGAACATATTGTACAAGCCTCTTATATTTGTTAAGAGATATTTATTATATGTTAAGAATTTTTTTTTAATGTTTAGAAATAAATAAATTTCAGTATTTATGATTTCCCTCATTACAACAATTTATTTTATTGTACAATTACTTGAGCTCTAAGCAACTGTTACTAAAAAAGCATGCATGTCATAGCAAGTAACTTGCTAATAAATTGATGTGCAGATACATTTATGTTTATACTTTATATTTATTGTTTGTAGGAAACTGAAGAACAGTACAATGATATTAACCAACTTAAAGTTAGGTACTACTGCTTTTTAAATGACACCGCGAATAATATTTACTGATCTATGGTATGTTTTAACCATAAACACTAAGGAACTGAACCTGACTTCTAAAACCTTTAGGGAATATTTCTTCCTTATTGCACCAATTCTTTCCAAGCTCCAGAGTTCCATAATGAAGAGGTTCAACATGATACTTTTGTGGATTGCTAATGCTTCTACGTTCATTGCTGACCATAAAATCATTAAGGTCAATAGAAAACAATTTTGTACTAGACTGAGAAACAAGCTATCTTTAGAACATAGATCACCACTATACAATCGGATCCTTAACTCCTCATCCGATGTAGGAGCCATTCTCAGCAATGACTGTGACAACTCTTGTGGAAGCTCATTACCTAGTTAAAGTAATTAAGCACGATACAAGTCAATATTGGATCCATAAAAACGGCTTAATTATACTACAAACTAAGGAACTTCAACAAGTAACATTGCCTACTATCTCTTTTTAGGCTACTAAAATTTAAAGGCGGAAACCATAAGCACATACCCTGGAGAATGAAGAATTTTGGGGGTCAGGTTGTACTTCCATCATCACATACCCTGGAGAATGAAGATTTTTTGGAAATTATTAAACTGGAAAACATAACTCACATTCAAGATGTCATTGTACCTCGGGATTTTTTTCTCTTGCAGTCCTGCAGTGGTGTGAATGAGAATGCAGTTGGTAGCTGTGCGGAGATAATCTTTGCTCCAATCGAAGCATCTTTTGCTGATGATGCCCCTTTATTGCCTTCAGGCTTCCGGATAATGCCCTTTGACTCTTTGAATGAAAACTCAAGTCCAAATCGAACCCTTGATCTAGCATCTTCTCTCGAAGTTGGATCGGTAAAAGGTAGAGTTGGTGGCGATTTGAACAAAAATTACGGAAGCACAAAATCTGTGATGACAATAGCATTCCATTAACGCAATGAAGAATTGAAATTTTAGGGATTGGAAGATTTGGGAATTTATTTTTTTTCGGCCGAAATGGAAAAATGGAGAGGGAGAAAAGAGAAAAGAATGACACGGAATGTAAAAATTATCATTCCAATTTGATACGGGCTCAAGCACAATCAAAAGGAACCAATCCGAACCCTTGAAGATCTAGGGTGAGATTTCAAGTGTTGAAGGTGACGCGGATTGCAAAAGAAAATTTGATACGGCTTATCAAATTTGATACGGGTATAAGCCCTGTCAAATTTGATACGGCTTAAAGCTGTATCAGATATCCACATCCTGGTGTGTCAAATTGGCTGTTTTGGTGTAGTGCATGAATGCTCAATGAAGAAAATATGAGAAATGGCCACGTATATATAGCTGCCAAACCCCCTGAAACTGACTGCCACATCATCCTAAAGGGTGTCGACACCCCTGTGGGTGGGTCGACCCATGGGTCGACACCCCTTAAGGGGGTCAACCCCGGTGTCGGCACCCCTCAAGGGGGTGACCCCCTAGAGCGGGAAATCTGCCGCCACTTTTCATTTTTCGAATTCAAACTGTTTTGGATAAAATTGTGACTCATCTCTAACTCATGTGTATACATATATTCTTTCTATGCGTATACAAACTTAAAATTCTCATAATTTCTTTATACAGTGTCCGTTTTACGCAAACCAAATGTCTAACTTAACCTGAATTTCGAGACAGACGCAATGGTGCAGTCTGTTTTCCTTAATTCTGAATATTAGATTAATTATTATTTAATCTATTCTCTTTTAGTGTCGTTAAAATTTCGGGGTGTTACATTCTCCCCTACTCAAAGGATTTCGTCCCTGAAATCTCTAAGTTGAGAAGAATGCATATCCTACCATCCATCATCCATCTACTCATCCATCAATCACTGGCATCCATTGTACTTAAAGACTTCTAATGCTTATATGAATACATGCAATGGTGTGTGTATATGTCCCAATACTAATGCGAAAGATCAGGCGGTCTACTGATTCAGTTGGCCTCCTTAATGCAATGTATGTTAGTGCCATGAATCCAATATGTATGCAAGTAAACCTATCATAACATGTAAGTTCTATATGCGTGCACACTCACTCGTCCAAATGCAACATCCATGTGGTAATACATCTATTTCCATCCATAAAAGAAAAGAAAATGCAAACACATTCATATGCAGTATGAGATTGATTGAGCCGATCTAGTGTCTAATGTGTATGTATATGCATCCACATGCAACCACTAGCAAATACTTGCATCCATTAAACATAACATGTCTCAAACACATGTTTACATCCATAGGAGTCTTATCTCAAGGTTAAAAGTACTATGGATAGGAGATATTCAAATGATAGAAACAAGCACAGATAAAATGTAACACCCCACATTTTTAATATAATTAAAAATATGTAAAAATATGTGTATATGCATAGATAGGTAAATAATGGTGATGTATAATGAAAAATTTATTAATATATGGAAAAGAAGGAAAAAATTAGTTCAATAACAGTGTACGTAACGAAGAAGATAATAAAATAAGGATACTTAATTTAAATATCAGGAATTAAGTAAAATGGAAATCACCATTGCGTTCGTCTCGAAATTCTACATGAAATAGAGTCCAAGTTTTCGAAAATCGGACTCTGTATTAAAGAGTTATGGCCTTCGGAAGATTCAAAACAGTTCGAAATTCGACCCAGGCAGCTGGGCTGGAAATTACCCGCCCAGAACAAGGCAGGACGACCTGGGGGTTGACCTACCCCTTAGGAGGTCGACCTACCCCAGATCTGGGCAGTTTTTGTCCATGTGACGTGGTTTGACGTGTTGTACGGAACGGATGGCTTCTAGGTCAATCCTAGGGCTCTAAAACACTCTCTACACCTATAAAATAGTGCCTAGACCTAACCTAATTCATAAACAATTCCTTCTGACGCCTCCATGCCGCCAAACTTCAACCAAACATGGTCGCCGCCCCAAAACCCTAGGCTAAATTGCAAGTTCTTCACAAACTTTGGAGTTTAATCAAATCAAGAAGCAATGTTCTTCATCAACAATTCATGCTCTTCACCAATAATCAAATAAGAAGATTAAATCAACGTTCTACATCAACGACAAATCACTTATTTCTCCAATCCAGTCAAAGTGAGTGGATTTGAACTATATTTGTTATATAATATTGCTTCTACCGTTTACCATTCCCCATAATGAATATGATGATAATTTAATAAGATTAGTTATTTTATTTATGCCTTCGTTTGAGTTCTTTCCTTTTTATTCTTTCCACTTTTCATTTTTGGATCTAGGTTATCTCGAACCTAGATGAAATCTGGGAATATTGGGGCATAATTTATCTTATGTAATCGAGGAATATAACCTGTAATTTGGTGATTGTGGCGTAACAATTATTATTGCAAATATTGGGACAATTGGCGAATTGTACATTGGGATTATTCATTGAAATAAAGTCGAATTGGGGTTTTGGAGCGTATTTCAATAATGAATCTTTGGGTATGCTTTGGAAACATGAATCTATGTTGAATAGTGCGCAACTATGAATTTTGATTTATGATGTTAACATATAATTGTGTAAATTTAACTGGAACTATTGGATAGGGAATTGGTATAATTCAATATTAACAACATGTAATTGGATAACATGGATTGGTGAAATTTATTTATGACTTAAAAAGTAAGCCTAGAGGGTGAATTAGATTATATGTATGAACGTGGGAATGTTGGGATATATATTGGGAAAATATTGATTATATGAAATTGGGTATAATTGGATATTGGAAATTGGTATGTTTGGGTATGAATAACATGGAATTGGTGAATTTGGCTATAATTGGATAATTTGGGTAATATGAAATTTGGCTAACTATTATGTAATTGGTGTAGTGAATAACAAACTGGAAATAGGCATAGAAATGAAATGTAATTAAGTTTAATTCGGAACATATGACATGAATTTGGGGTTTGGGTCATTGTTAATGAACGCCTATGACACGAGGTTAGGCGCGTTTTTGGTGTAAGACTGCCCGGAACCGCCTGGCAGAACCAGCAACCACAAGCGGATGTCTAATGTGAGAGTTCAACGGCAAGAACTAGAGGCGTAACAGTTTATGACCGAGGTTAGGCACGTTGTGGTATAAGTCTGCTCGGAACCGCCCGACAAATCCAGCAGCCACGAATGGACGTCTAATGTGAGAGGTCATACATCGTTACGACATTATAAATAAATTAAGAAATACTAACCATAATAAGACATGTGTGATATGGTTAGAGGGTTAAGTGGGTGATATAAATGACATGTAAAGCATGACTAAGGTAGACTTAACCATAGTAAGACATGTGTAAGATATGGAAACTATAATTAAGGGGGGTTAAGTGGGACACGGGTGACAAATGAAACAAAATTTAGATATGCTTAACCAAATGGGACCCGTGACGGTATCATAAATTAATTGAATTGGGTAAAGTTTAAGCAACGGGTTAAGTAAATGGAAGGGTTAAGTCAAATCTAAAATTAATGATAAGAAATGGGGAATGATAAATAACCTATTATGAATAAACTTGAATAAGGCAAGAAAGGATAATAGGTGGAAATTATAACTTATGGGACAAGATAAGTTATAGGAAACGATAAGGAAGATGAGATAACTTATATGTAAAGATGTACTTAAATTAAGTGGTTTGGAAAGGAGAAATGTGAAATTAAAAATGATATAAGTTATATGAGTGGAAAAGAAGTAAATTAGAATCATATATGTTGGTTGGGTTGAGTAATTCTCTGGGTGCCAGTCTGATGTTGATTTTGGTCTTCGGGGCTGGTGTTTAGAGGGTTATTCTCCTAATCAGTATGTATGTGGGATAAGGCATACTTAACCATGAATTAAGTATAACATGTTGTTGTAACCCAAAAAGGGAATAATTTATGAAATTGGAAAATAACATGTTATGGGCTTATTAATGGACTTAAGTGGGTTAAGTATAAATTGAATTACTAAGCAAGGGTAACTTGGTGAATACGGAAAAAGGAAGCTAATGTGAATAACCAAGTTAAATGAGAAAGTTGAGGAGGTGGCACAAGCGTGAAATAAATGGTTAGACTTAGGGTCTAATGACATATAAAACTAAGGCGCTTGAAGCAGTCCGTACGTTGTAAGATGAATAACCCAACGAGGTAGATCATGATGGTGTCATAAGGCACGAGGAGAGCACACATTCGCTATTTTGGCTCCTCCAACGGACTGGAAGGGGAAGCACGCGGCTTCTTGAGACGTTAAAGGTGCTCTTGGTAGTCCTCTGTAGTGGTTTAGCTTCGGGCTAGGATTACAGAGGTAAGGTCTGCGCGGAACTACCAGGTGGGTGGTCCTTGACTGCACAAGTAAGGGGCAGTCAGAATGTTGTACACGGTGGCATTAAGGGTGGTTCGACGATTGCCTCAGGCGGAGGTGGAGGGTCAAGACCAAATAATAGCAAGATCGTCGAATGCCTGTCACCAGCAGCCTAAGGAATGCGAAAAGAAAAGAGCTAACCCCTAGAGATCGTTAACCTTTGCTATCAAGGGATGGGTGCGGGGAGACCCCACATGGATGTTTAGATTGTTTGCTTGTTAGGGTGGTCGCTTAGCTAATGTGGTCTTTACTTGTTGAGGGAGTGGCTGAGGTGGGGCCATAGCCACCATAGAAAAACCAGACCCGAGGGATATATGTACATTGGACACTCTTAGCGGCAGGCCCTTACAAATATTAAAAAAAAGCTCACGACTGAGTTCCGTGTTTTCTGGTGTAGCCCTGCCATGGAACTTGGGTGCACAAGTAGAGATTATGTGCAGTAGAAACATCGAGTACGATTGATGATACGTACGTGGGAAAGTCTAGGTACAACCATGTCTGCTCTGGGTGGTGTATCGTAGACTAGAGGGCATTATTCGGTGATGGAACCAAACTCAATCCAATAGTTCGAGGATAGAAGTCAGTATGCTTACGTAGCACAACGATAGTCGTTCTATGCGGATGTAGCGTTGCACGTTACTATGGCATAGGATGAGGGACTACGCATATTACTGTGGTGATACGGAGGAGACCGTGCGAGTAGGGTATCACGGGGTGTGCCTCGGTTTGGGGGTAGATACATATACACTATATTAGGTTAATCTACCAGGGGGTAGATTGGTGCGACCTGTGTGTAAGCTTTTAGTGCTAATAACACGTATAACCTAATAAATAAGAAAGTGTAATTGAACGATATATGTAGGATTATTCAAGAAGTGTAGTTTAAATTTATTCACACAGAACTTATGTTCTGACCCCCTCCTCATAACATTCGCAGGTTAGACAGAGACTTATAGCTTTGGGAATACTGATTTAGCAGTATTGTGATTAAGGTAAAGCTATGTTTTAAATATATATTATATTTTACTCCTTCCGCTGTGAGGTGTTTTCCGAACTCTGACATATCTCTTTTCTCGGTTTTTTTCTGCAGGATACCAGAGCAACCAACTCGGGTTTCGGTGAATTGGATTTTTGAAAGAAAAAAAATGGTCCGTCGGAATCCAGGTTGTCACATAATACTTAGGAAAGGAAGTTAGAACATACCCTCGAAAAGTAAACGGTACGAAGCACAAATATTGTCTTCGATCTCCCAAGTTGCATCCTCTGGGTTATCTCCCCGTTGAACCATTAACAACTTGATCTCTTTATTGCGTAGATTGTTAACTTCTGATCCAAGAATACGGGAAGTAACTCTCCTGACTGTCGCCTCCTACTCCACTTCTATCTCTTCCAATACACTCGGGTCAATAACTTCTGCAGTGTCATGCAGGCACTTCCGTAGATGAGAAACGTGGAAAACATCATGAATGCCAGTTAGATTTTCTGGGAGCTTTACTCTATAGGCCATTTAGCCAATCCTCTCGGTTATAGGAAATGGTCCTACAAACCTAGGTGCCAACTTCACCACCGATCCGAAGCGAACCACATTCCTCAGAGGTGATACTTGATAAAAACTATGTCTCCCACTTCAAATTCGATGTCAGTCCTTCTCTTGTCTACATAGGATTTCTGCCTATCTTGAGCTATCTTCATCCGCCGTCGAATAAGGTCGATCTTTTCGGATGTTTCCCTAATCATATCTAGACCAAGTAATAATCTTTATGTAGATTCCCACAAACAAGTTGGTGATCTATAGGGTCGTCCGTACAATTCTTCGAAGGGTGCCATGCCGATGCTGGACTCATAGTTGTTGTTATAGGCAAACTCTACTAAAGGAAGATGCTCTTCCCAAGTCCCTCCGAAGTTTAGGATACACAGCCTCAAAAGATCCTCTATACTTATATGCACCCTCTCTGTTTGCCCATCGGTCTGAGGATGATAAGCGGTGCTCAAATACAACCGTGTACCTAATGCTTCTTGCAAGCTCCTCCAAAATTCACTGGTAAAGATAGGGTCACGATTGGTTACGATGCTGGAAGGTACTCCATGAAGACGAACTATCTCACGAACATAAATCACTAACAACCATGATGTCATCCTCTTACTCTTAACTGGAATAAAGTGAGCGCTCTTAGCGAGTCTATCCACCACAACCCAGATATTGGAGTTGCCTTTCTTCAACCTAGGCAAACCATCTATGAAATCTATATAGATGCTCTCCCATTTCCATTGAGGAACCTCCAAAGGATGAAGTAAACCACCGGGCCTCTTTTGCTCAGCTTTGACTTGCTGGCAAACTAAACATTGAGAAACAAATTTGGCCACATATTTCTTTATCCCAGCCCAAAAGAAAACCCGCTTCATGTCTCTGTACATATTATCACTGCCTGGATGAATGGTCATCTTATAATGGTGGGCTTCTTCGAGGACTGCTTTACTGAGCTTCCAATTTGAGGAACACAAAACCTTCCATCTCGTTGCAACCACCCCTTTTCATCTATGACATATCTACTGAGGTGACTAGAAGTCTCCCCTTTTCTGAGCTTTTCCATGATGTCTAGAATCCGTGGGTCACCTTGTTGCGAAGCTCCTATCTAGTCCATAAGAGTTGGTCGTATCTCCAACGATGCAAACAAATTAGGCAAAATCTCGATAGAGGGTCTAAAATAAAAAAATGATATGAACTCCAAGTTCTTTCTTTCCACAAACAGAGGACTCAGGAGCATACTCTGCCTACTTAGTGCATCTGCCACCACATTACCCTTGCCAGAGTTATAAGAAATCTCAAAATCATAAGAAGCTAGAAAGTCCATCCACCGTTGTTGCCTTAAATTGAGATCTTTCGACGAGAACAGATACTTGAGAGATTTATGATCGGTGTATAACTCGAACTTCTCTCCAAGTAAATAATGACGCCACGTCTTTGAGCGAATACTATGGCAGCTAGCTCTAGATCATGGGTGGGGTAGTTCTTCTCATGAACCTTCAGCTGTCTACCCCTGTAACACACTACTTTCCCTTCTTGCATTAAAACCGCACCAAGCCTTGTACCGCACGCATCGATGTAAACGGTAAACACTTTACTCCCATCAGGCAAGGTCAAGACTAGGGTCATTGTCTAAGCCCTCTTCAGTCGTTGGAAAGCAACATCACAATCTATATCCCATGAAACTGCCAAGTTCTTCTTCATCAGCCTGGTGAGTGGGACTGATATCTTTGCGAAGTCCTTAATGAACTTCCTATAATAACCTGCCAGCCTAAGAAAGCTTCTCACCTCAGTTGCATTTTAAGGAATCTGCCAATCTTGCACAGCCACCACCTTTGCGGGATCTGCAGTTATCCCTTCTTTGGAGACCACATGCCCTAAGAATCTCACCTCTTTTCTCCAAAAATGGCATTTGGAGAACTTTGCCTTAAGCTGATGCGCTCGGAGAGTTTTCAAAACTTCTCTCAAATGTTGGGCATGCTCTTCTTCGCTCTTGGAGAAAATCAAAATATCATCAATAAAGCCTACAACAAATTTATTTAGGTACTCCCGAAGCACCCAACTCATCAGATCGACGAAATACGCGGGTGCATTCGTCAGCCCAAAAGGCATAACTAACCATTCAAGGAAACCATCAGGAGTCCTAAGTGTAGTCTTATCTATGTTGTCCTCAGCCACCCTTAATTGATGAAATCCCATGACCAAGTCTAACTGGGAAAATACCGAGGCATCAACAAGCGGGTCAAATAAATCATCAATCCTCGGAAGCGGGTGCCTATTCTTCTTAGTGAGTTTATTCAGCTCTCTATAGTCAACACACAAATGAAGCGAACCATCCTCCTTAGTCGCGAATATGACTGGAGCACCCCATTCAGATATGCTTCGTCTGATAAACCCTTTCTCAAGTCGCTCTAGATATATACGGAAGTCGATTTCACGCCTCGGAGGTAATCCCCGTACCTCATCGAAAACATCAGAATAATCTAGGACCACTGGAACAGATTGTAGATCATCGATAGATGCATCAAGAGACTCTAGAAAACTAAGCATAACCCACCCTTGTAGGTCACAAGAAATCTCGAGGGTCCTCCCATGACCAGTCAGAAGCCTAACCACCCTTTTCTCACAATCCATAATCGCACCATACATGGTAAGCCAATCCATTCCTAGAATCAACCCATAGCCCATAAACCCGAGCACATACGTGTCGCATTCAAACTCGACGCCTAACACATATATTTTCAAACCCCGACAAATCATAGATAAATGGGCCGACCCACCAATAGGGTTCGAAACAACTACGTGATCCACTACCATACTAGTAAATAAGTGCAGAGATTCAACTACAGAACTTGATATAAATGAATGTGAGGCACCAAAATCAAAAAATGTTCTAATAGGATAGTTTGAAAGAGAAATTAAACCGCCCACAGAAATTTTTCTACCTTTATCAGGAGCACTGACCACGTGAGCATGCACCTGCCCTCCAGAATTTCCTGCCCTTTGACCTTGTCCCTGTGATCCCTGTTTCTTCGGGCACTCCCTAGCTAAGTGTCCAACCTCTCCACAATGGTAGCAAGAGTTCTTGCTTCACTTATAGTCTTTGACCAAGTGACCCTCTTTCCCACAATTGTGACATTTTCTCTTATCCTTGCCCTTATCATTCTTTCCACCTTTCTTTTGTTGTTATTGGTGTTGTTGTTGCTGTTGCCCTTTCTTGGTCCATACCTTCTTATTTTGCGATGTTTCCTCAACCTTTACTTCCTTCCTTTCTTCCTTGTCTTCCTCATGCATTAGGGCCATATCGACAAGATTTTCAAAAGTAGCTCCCATTGGGATATGGGACATGGCTAACCCATGAATGGGTTCAATCAGCCCTTTAGCAAATCGCAAAGCCCTTTTGTGCTACGTATCCACCAGCTCTAACCCGAATCTTGCTAGCTGGTTGAATTTCTTCACATACCCATTCACCGTCAAGTTCCCTTGCTTGAGTGTTAAGAAGATCTCCATCTGTATGCTTCTTTCGGCTTGGGAAAGAAATTTTGTTTCAAACCTCTGTCTAAAATCCTCCCAAGTTTCCACCAGACGTCCAGCTTGGGTAACTTCCCACCAAAATGAGGCTTCGTCTTTCAGTAGCCAGACGGCTAACTGAATCTTCCTTCTATCCTCTACGTAAAAGATTTCCTCGGTCTCCTTGAGCAAATTCCGTGCTTCTACGAATGTCTCGTTCCCACGGAACGGCTTCCTTCCCATAGCATGGAAGTCTTTGCAGATCTTAGCGAAATTATCTGCTCTTGGAGGGGGAGGAGGAAGAATGACTGCTGCAGCTAGGGAGGAACGTTTTCTTGGCCTTCGGCAGGCGACATGGCCCCCAAATACCTACGGAACCATCCGGGTATCGTGATGCCCTCTGGGATATTAGGAATGTTTTGTTCCCTAGACATGCTGAAAAGAAAAAGGAAGAGATTCAGACAAAGGACCAAAGGATATTACGTATGGCTTCTTGGGGAATGTCTTTCAAAACAGACTTTTCTTTTTGAAAATGCTTTCTTTTAAAACCTTTTTGAAAGTAATTTTCAAAAACTTTTATCTAATCTAGTAATCTTCAGCTCTGGTACCAAGTGTGATACCCCACGTCTGTTAATGTCACTCACAAAGGGAATGCATTAAGTTTCGCTAAGCGTTATAAGTAAATAGACACAGAATATTACAAGATAGATATAATTAAGATAGCAGCAGAAATTCAAATTTTTATTTCAAAAACAATTTATACAACGTGGTTCAAAATACCATAAGCCACAAAAACCATTACAACAATATAACTTCTGTCTTTTACCATCAGAGTACATAAATACATAAAAGAAAACATAATTCCCCAAATAAAAGAGACAAAGCCATAGTAGAGATAAAAACTTGAGCCATACTTCGAAAGCAGCTCTAGCAAAATGATATCTGAGTCCTAACTAAGCCTGAGTGTTTCCTCCCTGAGAACCAAGGGGGAAATGGAAGAATAAAGGAGAAATAAAAGGGTCAGACATAAAGTCTGGCGAGTCTAGTGACTTTTAGCAAGTAAATAAATAAAAGTAGCATGACAGGCATACAAAGTGGATAAGAGAGATCACTACATAAATGACAGGCGTGACAAGGTAGACAGGATAAGTTGTATACGCTTCTCTAATGATTACTCTGCACTATTACCAGTATAACTAGAATGAGATGATTCCTTCCACTATAAGGTGGTAGATTTAGGCATACGTCCAAATGTACCCTAACTACTACCCTAATCAATCGACTCCCTACTCCGTAGATACTCTGTGTCGGCCCCACAGTAGGATGTATCACGTCCTAAAGTGGCAACCCCTTATTTATGTGCACAGCCCCATATCTACATGTGTCATGGTCGTCTTATCCCCTTCAGCCCGTCTCACGCACGCACGTGGCCTGATCAGTTTGCGCCGCCAACACCGCCTCCACGTTTGGATCTCTTACAATCAGTCATTTAGCGTGCCCCACCTCCGACCTAGCTGGGAGTTCTCTGCTCGATACATACTTCGGGTTACTGACTAAAACGGGTCCCACATAATATGGTACAAGCTCTCCCCTTTGTCTTGTACCCCCCTACTAGGTTTTCCACAGGTTATACTTACCCTAAGGGTGTCTTTAATTATATAACCCCAATCTTTCTACCGGTTATGCTTACCATTTGGTGTCTTTAATAACATAACCTTATCGGACTAAGTTTGTGGGACTATATGCGAACATTACCCACCCCCTCAGAATTACTTAAGCCACCCACTGTCCAACCAATTTTACTTAACTCTAACTTTAGTTCATAATCATATAATCCCTATGGAATAGATTTGGTTAAGCAGTCTAATCTATTACCATGTCCATTTATGGTTTATAATGGGCTAGACCTTCCATATTAGGCCTACAACTTGTGGATGCTGAACATGCCGGTCAGGTCCGGGCAGTCTTATTCCACAGTTGGGTCTAACCTCGCGTCTTAGTCCGATTCGTATTTACGCACTTAGACCTCTCACATTAGGTTCAACATAGTGCCTGCTAGATATGTCGGTCGGGTCTGGGGAGACTTCCACCACTAATGAAACCTAACCTCGTGTCATAAGTGCAATTACATTTCCTAATTGTACTTACTAGACATTCCATTTTTATCCAATTCTTACCTATGTCTTAATAGGTGATTATGTCCCCACTTTCCCTTTTTGAATTATATGTCCAATTCATGTTTATATTCAAATTATGCAAATATTAACCTTTTTCCCTCCCCGTTCCCTATCTAGCGTGTTCACACAATTTACGGCATGTATAGGCTAAATAATAGCCTAATCATAAATGATAAAAGAAAAGGGAAGGTAATGGAAATATGACAAAGGTGAATGTTCTAACATAACTAGCATAAACATATACTAACATGGTGAACATATAAGCATAGATCTAATGAACTTGTGGTAGTTAACTAGTTGTAACATAGCAAAGGTGATAAGATGAACATGACAAGATCTAAATCTAATTTAGAAGTCCAACAAGTTCAGATCTAATATGAGAAGCGCAAGGGGATCAAATAATAAACTAAATCTGATTTATAATTTAGGTGTCTACATAATACAGATCTAATAGGTAAAAGTAGATCTAACAAATAGGGATTAAGATCTACATCATAGAATGTCCACATAATTTATGTCTAATAGTTTATAAGTAGATCTACACAATTAAGGTTTAAGATTCACATCATGGCATGTGATAGGAGTTATAACTGATCTAATAAGATAGAGATTTAGATCAATAGTTAAAATAGATCTAGCACAAATCATAGAATGCCACAAGGGTTACAACAGATCCAACTAGATAGAGATTTAGATCCAAATCCTAACCAATTCAGAATGTCATATGTTCATGATTTACAATGGATCTGATATAATTTAGGCATATGAAAAAATACAAGTCATAGTCATGTCATATTTACTTTTAAATATTCAAATCTAAAAGCAAATAGAAACTCACATTGTTAGGATTAGAAAATATAAGAAGAATGGATCTTGAATCTCTAGATTTGATTTGCAAAGCTAAAAGTTGTAGGGGATTAATAGTTCCAATTCAGTTCAGACACCGGTAGAGTCTGGCCACCATGAATTCTCAATGAAGAAAATATGAGAAATGGCCACGTATACATAGCTGCTAGACTGTAACACCCCGTATTTCTGTTAACACTAATGTTCACAAATTAAATAATAACTAATCTCAGACGTGAGAATTAAGGGAAACTGGTTGCGCCTTTGTGTTCGTCTCGGAATTCTGGTTGAGATAGAGTCCGAGTTTGCGTGAATTGGACTTCGTACGAAGAAGTTATGGCCATCGTAAGTTTCAGAAAATTCAAATTTCGGAGACAGACAGGCTAGGCGGGAAAATTCCCGCCAGGGCCAGGTCGACCATAGGGTCGACCTGAAGGTCAACCTGCCCTGACCAGGTCAACCATAGGGTTGATCTGGGGTCGACCTGCCCCCCTCCCCCCGGGGCAGAATTGATTTATGACCTATTGATGACGGTGTGCTGACTCATTAGGGTTTCTGATCTACTCTGATTGGCTGGGATTAATTCTGGGTTGATTGGACGGCTTAAATTAATTCAAAACTCTATAAAAAGACCTATAGACTCAAACCCTAAAATCAAAACAAAATTAGATTCATGGCCTCCATGCCGTCACCTAGCAACTCAGCATAGCCGCCACCAATTAGAGAGGAAGAAAGAAAATCTAATTCAATTATTTTCAACTTAAACAACGAATCTTCTTCAAGGGAAAGCTATTACAACTTCAGAACTCAGAATTCAGAACACAAGACCTTCTTTGAGTTGTGAGTTCGATAATTTTAATAAAATAATTAGGAAATTAATTGGATTGAGTTATGATGTGGATTATTTGGATATGATGTGAATTATTCATGTAGTAAAATTGTGATGTTTATGTTGTAAATTCTATGATGCTATCTTGTAAAGTTGTGATCATCTATGTTGTAATTTTATGATTGGCTTATGTATAATCGAATCACCATGTTGTTCATATGCTAGTTTGGGTATGATGATTCATATGATAAATCATAAGTATGTATGCAAGTTTAGATTTTTATTAAGACATGAATCATATGCAAGTTGGGGAAAATTATATGTATAACCTTATATGCTTCATGACAACTATTTTAGATCTAAAGTTAGGCTATGACATGTGTGAGTTATATGCCAAATTCTACATGCTAGTTTACATGTTTAGATGTAAGTTTATACCATTGTTATGTTGCATAAATCACATATGCAAGTTTATATGAATACATGTGTTTGAATATGAATCATGTTATGCAAGTTTGTGGTTACTGCCTATGTAAGTTTACACCTTTAGATGTAGATCTATTACATACATGATTTATGCAAGTTTGTGACCATTATCTCAACAAGTTTACACCTTTAGATTTGGATCTATGACATATGTTGTTTATGCAAGTTATAACTTTATCCTATGCAAGTTTTAGATGTAGAACATCATTCACACATGCAAGTTCACCCCTTATGTTTAGATCTATTTTTAATTATATATATGTTGTGATGTTTTCTCTTTATTCCATGAGTTAGACTATTCGAGTCTAACGTATATTTTACGTTAAACGAACAAACGTACAATGTGGGGTAAAAGGGGATGATATTAAAAGATTTAATTGGCATAGATGCCTAAAAAGGCATAAAATAAATTTGTGATGAAAATTGGTATGATTTTACATACCATAAAATAGATGGACATAATTGAGTCAATTATGGCCATAGTTAAATTTGGAATTAATTGATAATTTGAATAAGGAAAGTAATTCAAATTGGGGAATGATTAATTAGGAGTAATTAATCATCTAAGACACGAGGTTAGGCTCTTTTCTGGTGTAAGACTGCCCGGACCCGCCTGGCAAATCCAGCTGCCACAAATGCCAGTCTAATGTGGAAGGTCTTAGGCATAAATTAAATACGTAACAATTGTAAATACACGAGGTTAGGCTCTTTTGTGGTGTAAGACTGCCCGGACCCGCCCGGCAAATCCAGCTGCCACAAATGCCAGTCTAATGTGAGAGGTCTTTATGAGGTTACGGTCTTAATGAATTAAGAAACATTTAACCAGATAAACATGTAGTGGGACATGAGGGGGTTAAGTGGGTTCCTTGGGTGGCATATGGAATCTAGTGGGTGTCTTGGGTGGCATTTGAAATACGATTAGAAATACTTAACCAAAATTGAAACATGTAAGTGAACATGAGTAAGAAGTGGGTTAAGTGGGATGTACTAGAGGGCCCCAAGCTTAGGTGGATAGCTTGTGTCAAGTAATGGGGGCCCATTTCAGCCAGTAACCCATACGTATCTTTGTGGGCTCGACCCAAGTCGAGGACGGGACACGCATACTGGGCTTGACTGTAAGAGGCCAAACCGGGTTAGCGGTGGCAACGCAAGTCCAACGGGTTCATATGCATGTGTGGACCCGGGCTGGTAGGTAAGACGTTGTTGCATCGTGTAGGTATAAGCCATGCATTATTTGTGGTATCGGGTTGCCACTTTGGGGAGTGTACACCCCACTGTGGGACCAGCACGGGTATCTACGAGTTACGGAGCCGATCGCTTGGGGGTAGTGGGTACACCTAGTGGAGATAGGGGCAGGCGGCACCTATGAAGGCAGCTAGGGGTGCACGAAACTACCAATATCATTATTAAGTTCTGTAGGCGGGATCAACCTTAGGGTGACTAGTGGTGGTGCAGTATAGCAATTATCTTATAGTGTTGGTGTAGTTTAGTAATTATCTTATAGTGGTTTAGGTGCGCTTTAGCGATATCGTTGTTCATCTTGTTTCCTTGTTTACTCTGCCATACTCAATGGTTCATGGTCATTTCCTGATTTTCCAACTTATGCCTTAGCCTAGTTACTTTGGTAATTATATTGTTAAAGTTATCGCACTCGCCAGACTTTATGTCTGACCCCCTTTGTTTCCTCCTCTTTTCTTCCTCCCCCCCCCCCCCCTCCCACAGGTGCTCAGGTTGGAACTAGCACCAATGGAGCTTGATTTTGGACAGCTGTGTTTCTTTCTTTTAGAAGATTGCTTGGATCGCTGAAGTAAAGTTCAACCTCTCTTATTTATGGCTATTTTGTATTGGGGATTAGGTCTTTCAATTTATGTACTTAGGTTTAGTCAAGATGGATATTATGTACTTTGACTCTGGTTTTTAATGATGTAATCAAACATATGTGTTTTCCACTGCAATGAAATAAAGTTTAAATTTTCAAGTACTGTTTATATCTGTCTTGTTATTAAGTTTATGTTCTATACTTACTTAAAACGCTCCATAGAAGTTAATGCATTCCCTTTGTGAGTGACATTATTGGACGTGGGGTGTTACATAGACCCCCTGAAACCGGCTGCTACATCAGCCCTAGGTGTGTCGACACTCCTGTGGGTGGCTCGACCCATGGTGTCGGCCCCCCTTATGGGGGGTCGACCCGGGTATCGACACCCCTCTAGGGGGTCGACCCCCTAGAGCGGGAAATTTGCCGCCACTTTTCATTTTTCGAATTCGAACTGTTCTAGGTAAAATTCTGACTCATCTCTGACTCATGTGTATACTTATATTCTTTCTGCGCATATACAAGCTTAAAACTCTCATAAATTCTTCATACGGTGTCTGTTTTACGCAAACTAAATGTAATACCCCAAATTCCATCAATGTCACTCACAAAGGGAATGCATTTACTTCCATAGAGCGTATTTAGTGTATAGAACAGAATATAACAAGACAAATATAAATCATGGTACTTGAAAATTTTAAAACAACTTTTATTGCAGCGGAGAAATAGTTTGATTACAACAACTTCATAAACCAAGTACACTTAATATCCATCTTGATAAATTGTTTCAGAGTACATAAAATAAAAAGCATAAACCCCAACACAAGCAGCCATAAAAGAGATGAGCTGAACTTTACTTTCAGCAATCCAAACACTTCCAAAAGAGAGAGAAAGAGATCCGAGATCAAGCTCCACTAGTACTAGTCCCACCCTGAGAACCTGGGGGGAAAGGAAGAAAAGAGGCAAAAACAAGGGGGTCAGACATAAAGTCTGGCGAGTATAATAACTTTAACAATATAATTATTAAAGCAACTAGGATAAGGCATAAATTGGTAAGATAAGATATGACCATGAAACAAGTGGACATGACAAAGCATATAAGAGGAATATTCTGGCATTAATCTCATTCCTAATCACTATAAGATAATTACTATACTGCACCAATGCTAATTACACCACACCATTACTAGTCACCCTAAAAGTTGATCCCGCCCACCGAACAAAATAATATTAATGGTTGTTTCTTGTACTCCTAGTTGTCTTCATAGGTGTCGTCTACCCCTATCTCCGCTAGTTGTACCCACTACCCTCCCCATTCTAATTACAATGTTTATCCATAATATGGTAGTTATACTCCTAGTTGTCTTCATAGGTGCAGCCTGCTCCTATCTCCGCTAGTCGTAACCACTACCTTCCCCCATTCGATCGGCTCCCTAACTCATAGATACTCGTGTCGGTCCCACAGTGGGGTGTATCACTCCCCAAAGTGGCAACCCGATACCACTAAAGATGCATGGCTTATATCTACACGATGCAACAACGTCTTACCTACCGGCCCGGGCCCACGCACGCACATGACCCCATTGGAGTTGCGTTGCCACCGCTAACCCGTTTTGACCTCTTACAATCAAACCCAGTAAGCATGTCCCATCCTCGACTTGGGTCGATCTCACAAAGATACTAAATGGGTTACTGGTTTGAAAAGGGTCCCCACACAAGCTTTCCACCTATGCTTGGTCCCCACTAAGATTCCCCACTTAATCCCTTCTTATTCATGTCTTCTTACATGTTTTCAACTTGGTTAAGTGTTTATAATTATATCCCATATGTCCCCCATGTTATCCACTTAACAAATCAACATGTGTTATTGGTTAAGCTTGTCTTAACCCTACCCTCTTATCAGATCGATATATTATTGGTTAAGCTGGTCTTAACCCCATCCACTTATATCTTATTGGTTAAGTTGGTCTTAACCCTATCCGCTTATCCGATCAATATATTATTGTTGGTTAAGTTTGTCTTAACCCTATCCACTTATCAAATTAATATATATATATATTATTGGTTAAGCTGGTCTTAACCCTTCCCACTTATAAAATTATTGGTTAAGCCGGTCTTATCCTTACCCACTTATATATTATTGGTTAAGCTAGCCTTAACCCTATCCACTTATCAAATTATTGGTTAAGCTGGTCTTAACCCTACCCACTTATAAATTATTGGTTAAGCTGGTCTTAACCCTATCCACTTATCATGTTTTACTTAGTTTATGATTAAGTACATCTTAGTTCACAGATACATTGGTTAAGAGAATAACTCCCTAAGTACCAACCCTGAAGACAGAAATCAACATCAGATTGTTACTCAGAGAATCACTTACTCAACCAAACTTCTGTTTGTCATTCATATTTGTCTTTAATCAGCATTAATTAATTATTAAGGAACCTAATCATATTTCACATGCCACCCAAGGCACCCACTTAACCCCGCATGTCCCACCACATGTTTATCTGATTAATTGTTACTTAATTTATTAGAACCGTAACCTTGTAAAGGCCTCCCACATTAGACTGACATTTGCGGTTGCTGGATTTGTCGGGCAGGTCCGGGCAGTCTTATACCGCAAACGAGCCTAACCTCGTGTCTTTACAATTGTTATGCATTTAATTCGTGCCTTTGACCTCTCACATTAGACTGACATTTGTGGCTGCTGGATTTGTCGGGCGGGTCCGGGCAGTCTTACACCACAAAAGAGTCTAACCTCGTGTCTTAGGCAGTTTATTATTACACATCTTTATTTAACCCCAAATTCGATTAATATCCCTATTCAAATTTGTCAATGAATTCCAAATTTATTTATGTCCATAATTGTCTCTTAAAATTATGTCCATAAATACCAATTATGCCAATTAATGTCTCAAATTAATTATATGCCTTTTTAGGGTCATTTTATGCCAATTCACAATTTTATGTATATTCAATATTATCCCATCATCCCCACGCTATTCATACGTTTTCATATAACATATGTTAGACTCGCAAATAGTCTAACTTATAAAAAGAAAAATAACATCACATAACACATAAAATAGATCTAAGGATCATGACATAAACTTGCATATGAATTTCATTCAAACTAGCATATGATAGGAAACTGACATAGGTGATGGGCATAAACTTGCATAACTTATGTACTGCTATAGATCCAAACATAAAGGTGTGAACTTGCATATGGATCTAAACATAAAGGTGTGAACTTGCATATGGATCTAAACATAAAGATGTAATCTTTCATATAGATCTAAACATAAAGATGTAAACTTGCATATAGATCTAAACATGTAGATTAATGTCACATAAACTAGCATATGCATATACATGTTTTACAGATATTTCAACAACCCAAACTTGCATAAGATTCATACATGTATATATGATCCAATCATCACAAACTTGCATAAGATATATGATTCAACTTGCATAAGATATATGATTCAACTTGCATAAGATATATAACTCAACTTGCATAAGATATATGATTCAACTTGCATAAGATATATGATTCAACTTGCATAAGATATATGATTCAACTTGCATAAAATTCACACAAGAACTAATATATGATCCAACACCACAAACATACATACAATTTACATCACATGATTCAAAATCATATTCTCATAATCCCAATTATATCTTATCATAATTAAATTAATGAATTATTTTGTGAAAGCTATCATACTCACAATTAAAAAGAATAGTCTTGTCTTTCTGGGATCTGTATTCTGAAACAGAATTGCTCGCCTTTGATGTAGACTTAGTTGTTATTAAGATTTGATTTGATTTTGATTCAAGCCTCTATCTTGCTTTAGGGTTGAAAGTGTATGGCAGCTACTCTAGGTTCTCCATTGACGGCATGGCGGCTCTTGTTATGAATTTGTGTGATTAGGGTTAGGGGTTTTAGGGTGTTTTTATAGAAGATTAGTTAATTAAGAGCAGTCAGATTAACCTAGAATCAATTAAGACCATCCAGTCAAGATAGAATGACACCCCAGCCCTAATGACTCAGCACTGAGTCACAAAATCGTCATCTTTCAGATCTGCCCGGGGGGGGGGGGCAGGTCGACCTGTATAGGGGGAGTTCGACACTAGGGTCGACCCCTAGGTCGACCTGGTCCCTGTTTTGAATTCCTGAACCCTGAGCTGTTTTTAATTTAATTACTTTCTGAAACTTCGGAAGACCATAACTTCTTCATACGAAGTCCAATTCACACAAACTCAGACTCTATCTCAAGAAGAATTCCAAGACGAACGCAATGGCGCAACCCGTTTCCCTTAATTCCCACATTTGAAATTGAGTATTCTTTAATTTTTTAACTTTAATATTTAAAATTACGGGGTGTTACATTCTCCCCTCCTTAAAGGATTTCGCCCCTGAAATCTCCAAGTTACGGGGAATGCATATCCTAACATCCAATCATCCATCTACTCAACCATCAAACATAGGCATCCATTGTCCTTACAAGATTTCTAATGCTGTATGAACATATGCAAGAAGTGTGTGTATATGTTCCTTATCTAATGCAAAATCTGGCGGTTTACTGATTCAGTTGACCTCCTTAATGCAAATCATGATGGTGCCATGCGTCTATTATGTATATGAAAGAATCCTATCGATACATATTATTTCTACATGTGTGCACAACCATTCATCAAAATGCAGCATCCATATGATAACACAACCATTATACATCCATTAATTTAAATATGCACACACATTTATATGCAACATGAAGGTGATTGAGCCGATCTAGTGCCTAAGGTGTGTGTACATGCATCCACGAGCAACCACTAGCATCCACTTGCATCCATTTGCATCCATCAAACATAACATGTCTCAAACACATGTTTGCAACCATAGGGTTCTTCCTAACTAAAGATTGAAGATGTCATCGCAAAGATAATACTAAAAGATAGGACAAGTATCAACAAAACGGTAGAAAAAGAAGAAAATAAAACATACCCTCAAAAAGGGAAGGGTATAGCGTACGTATCTTGTCTTCCGTCTCCCAAGTCGCGTCTCTTTGATCATCTCCCCATTGCACTTTGACCAACTTGACCTCTTTGTTGCGTAGCCTTTATACCTCCGACCCAAGGATGCATGTAGGAGCTCATCTAATCGTGGATTTTTACTCTACTTCCACTTCTCTAAGCATGTTCTGCTCCACTACTTCCGTGGTATCTTGTAACACTTCCGCAAATGCGACACGTGAAACACGTCGTGAACACCACTAAGCTCGTTGCCTCTCCTCATGTCCCTCCAAAATCTAGGATACATAACCTCAAAAGATCTTCAAGGATTTTATTCACCCCTTTCTGTCTATCCACCTGTCTGTGGATGATAAGCGATGCTCGTACTTGCCACCTTTTGCATATCACATTTTCCTCTTGCATCGAAAGCTGCTCCAAGCCCTGTCCCGCAAGCACCGGTATATACAGTGAATGGCTTACTCCCGTCTGGCAAAACTAAAACTGGAGCTATCGTCAAAGCCCTCTTCAGACGTTGGAAAGCATTGTCATAGTCAACTTCCCAAGTAAAAGTCAAGTTCTTTTTTGTTAATTGAGTGAGAGGGGCTGATATCTTCGCGAAGTCCTTAATGAACTTCCTGTAGTAACCAGCCAGCCCTAAAAAGCTTCTTACTTCTGTTGCGTTATTAGGGATTTTCCAATCTTAGATTGCAACTACCTTAGCGGGATCCACATCTATCCCTTCCTTAGAGACCACGTGTCCTAAGAACCTCACTTCTTTTCTCCAAAAATGGCACTTGGAGAACTTAGCTTTAAGTTGATGAGCTCGTAGGGTCTCTAAGACTTCCCTAAGATGTAGGGCATGCTCTTCTTCATTTTTAGAGAAAACCAGAATATCGTCTACAAAGACTACCACAAACTTGTTCAGAAACTCCCTAAACACCCTACTCATTAAGTCAACAAAGTATGTGGGTGCATTCGTCAAACCAAAAGGCATGACTAGCCACTCGAAGAAACCGTCAGGAGTTATAAATGTAGTCTTATCGATGCTATCTTCAGCCACCCTTAGCTGATGAAACCTGTATCCAAATCAAGTTGCGAGAAAACTGAAGCACCCACCAACTGATCGAATAAATCGTCTATCCTCGGTAATGGGTGTTTGTTCTTCTTTGTTAGCTTATTCAGCTCTCTATAGTCCACGCACAATCTAAGTGAACCATCAACTTTCGTAGCAAAAACGACTAGAGCACCCCACTCTGAAATACTTCTTCTTATGAACCCCTTCTCAAGCAATTCTTTCACTTGCTTACTGAGTTCTCTTCTCTCTCTCGGAGCCATGTGGCGCACTGGTAATGCAACTGGCTTTGCATTATCTACTAAGTATATTCGAAAGTCTATCTCACGCCTCAGGGGTAAACCTCGAACTTCATCGAAGACGTTACTATATTCACGGACCACACGAACAGATTCCAAATCATCATTGGATGCGTCAAGGGATTCTAGGTAGCTAAGCATTACTGGACCTCTAGGGTCACAAGAAATATACAGGGTCTTTCAGCAACGAGTCAACAATCTAACTACCCTTCTTTCACAATCTAGGATGGCCCCGTATCCAGTTAGCCAATCCATACCTAGAATCAAGTCGTAGCCTATGAAGCCAAGAACGAAGGCGTTGCATTCAAACCCAACGCCCAAGATAGACACTCTCAAATCCCGACAAATCATAAAAAGATGAGCCGAACCACCAATAGGATTTGAGACTACTATGGGATCCGTAACTAGACTAGTATTTAGGTGTAGTGTTTCAACTAACGAAGCAGATATAAACGAGTGTGAAGCGCCAGAATTCCAACAAAGTTCGAACGGGATGATAAAAAAAAGAAAGACTTCCAACCGAGATATTTCTACCTCTATCAGGTATGCCAGCCGTGAGGGAACGCGTCTGCCCTCCAGAAGATCCCGTACTTGGTCCTTTTGCCCTTTGCTTCTTTGGACGATCCTAATAAGATGTCATGTTTCTCCGTAACGATAACAACTAGTCTTCTCTTTCGTTCTAACGTCTTTATTTAAGTAGTCAAGTATTTCACAAGTGTGGCCCTTCCTTTTCTCTTGGCCCCTTGTTATCCTTATCGTCTTTCTTTAGATCTACTTTATCGTGTGTCCTTTCCATGTCTCTCCTACACATTCTCTGTTCGTGACCTCCTACCAAATGAGGCTTCGTTCTTCATTAACCAAACAGCTAGTTGAACCTTCCTCCCACCGTCTACCTTAAAGGTACCGACAAGTCCTCTACTTCCTTCTAGCTTTAACAGACGTCCTAGGCCCATAAAGTGGTTTTCCGCCCATCGTACGGAAGTTCTTACACATCTTAGAAAAAGCATCTATACGTGGAGGAAGAAATTCAAAAAAAAAGGAAAGAGGAAAAGATTCAAAATTGAGAATCGAAGGAAAGATATATGGCTCTTGGGGATATGTTTTTCAAAATTAACTTTTCTCTTGAAAATACTTTCCTTAAAACATACTTTTAAAGTATTTCTTTAAAAAATGCTCTTTGAAAAATAGTTTTTCAAAATTCATATCTGGTCTGGTAACCTTCAGCTTTGATACCACATGTAACACCCCCAATTCCATTAATTTCACTCATGAAGGGAATGCATTAACTTCCATGGAGCGTATTTAGTGTATAGAACAGAATATAACAAGACAGATATAAATAATGGTACTTGAAAATTTTAAAACAACTTTTATTGCAGTGGAGAAATAGTTTGATTACAACAACTTCATAAACCAAGTACACTTAATATCCATCTTGATAAATTGTTTCAGAGTACATAAAATAAAAAGCACAAACCCCAACACAAGTAGCCATAAAAGAGATGAGCTGAACTTTACTTTCAGCAATCCAAGAACTTCAAAAGAGAGAGAAAGAGATCAAAGATCAAGCTCCACTAGTACTAGCCCCCCCCCCCCCCCGAGAACCTGGGGGGAGGAAGAAAAGAGGCGAAAACAAGGGGGTCAGACATAAAGTCTGGTGAGTATAATAACTTTAACAATATAATTATTAAAGTAACTAGGATAAGGCATAAATTGGTAGATAAGATATGACCATGAAACAAGTGGGCATGACAAAGCAGATAAGAGGAATATTCTGGCGTTAATCTCATTCCTAATCACTATAGGATAATTACTATACTGCACCAATTCTAATTACACCGCACCATTACTAGTCACCCTAAAAGTTGATCCCGCCCACCGAACAAAATAATATTAATGGTAGTTTCATGTACTCCTAGTTGTCTTCATAGGTGCCATCTGCCCCTATCTCCGCTAGTTTTACCCACTACCCTCCCCATTCTAATTACAATGTTTATCCATAATATGGTAGTTATACTCCTAGCTGTCTTCATAGGTGTCGTCTGCTCCTATCTCTACTAGTCATACCCACTACCTTCGTCGGCTCCCTAACTCGTAGATACTCATGTTGGTCCCACAGTTGGGTGTATCACTCCCCAAAGTGGCAACCCGATACCACTAAAGATTGACAGCTTATATCTACACGATGCAACAATGTCTTACCTACCAGCCCGGGCCCACGCACGCACATGACCCCATTGGACTTGCGTTGCCACCGCTAACCCGTTTTGACCTCTTACAATCAAACCCAGTAAGCGTGTCCCGTCCTCGACTTGGGTCGAGCTCACAAAGATACTAAAAGGGTTACTGGTTTGAAAAGGGTCCCCACACAAGCTTTCCACCTATGCTTGGTCCCCACTAAGATTCCCCACTTAACCCCTTCTTATTCATGTCTTCTTACATGTTTCAACTTGGTTAAGTGTTTATAATTATATCCCACATGTCCCCCATGTTATCCACTCAACAAATCAACATGTGTTATTGGTTAAGCTTGTCTTAACCCTACCTGCTTATCAGATCGATATATTATTGGTTAAGCTGGTCTTAACCCCATCCACTTATATCTTATTGGTTAAGTTGGTCTTAACCCTATCCGCTTATCTGATCAATATATTATTATTGGTTAAGTTTGTATTAACCCTATCCACTTATCGGATTAATACATATATTATTGGTTAAGCTGGTCTTAAACCTTCCCACATATCAAATTATAGGTTAAGCCGATCTTAACCCTACCCACTTATATATTATTGGTTAAGCTGGTCTTAACCCTATCCACTTATCAAATTATTGGTTAAGCTAGTCTTAACCCTACCCACTTATATATTATTGGTTAAGCTGGTCTTAACCCTGTCCACTTACCATGTTTTACTTAGTTCATGATTAAGTAAATCTTAGTTCACAGATACATTGGTTAAGAGAATAACTCCCTAAGTATCAACCCCGAAGACCGAAATCAACATCAGGTTGTTACTCAAAGAATCACTTACTCAACCAAACTTCTGTTTGTCATTCATATTTGTCTTTAATTAGCATTAATTAATTATTAAGGCACCTAATCGTATTTCACATGCCACCCAAGGCACCCACATAACCCCCGCATGTCCTACCACATGTTTATCTTGTTAAGTGTTACTTAATTTATTAGAACCGTAACCTTGTAAAGACCTCCCACATTAGACTGACATTTGCAGTTGCTGGATTTGCCGGGCGGGTCCGGGCTGTCTTATACCGCAAACGAGCCTAACCTCGTGTCTTTACAATTGTTATGCATTTAATTCGTGCCTTTGACCTCTCACATTAGACTGACATTTGTGGCTGCTGGATTTGCCGGGCGGGTCCGGGCAGTCTTACACCACAAAAGAGTCTAACCTCGTGTCTTAGGCAGTTTATTATTACACATCTTTATTTAACCCCAAATTCGATTAATATCCCTATTCAAATTTGTCAATGAATTCCAAATTTATTTATGTCCATAATTGTCTCTTAAAATTATGTCCATAAATACCAATTATGCCTGTTAATGTCTCAAATAAGTTATATGCCTTTTTAGGGCCATTTTATGCCAATTCACAATTTTATGTATATTCAATATTATCCCATCATCCCCACGCTATTCGTACGTTTTCATACGACATATGTTAGACTCGCAAATAGTCTAACTTATAAAAAGAAAAATAACATCACATAACATATAAAATAGATCTAAGGATCATGACATAAACTTGCATATGAATTTCATTCAAACTAGCATATGATAGGAAACTAACATAGGTGATGGGCATAGTTGTTATTAAGATTTGATTTGATTTTGATTCAAGCCTTTATCTTGCTTTAGGGTTGAAAGTGTATGGAGACTACTCTAGGTTCTCCATTGACAGCATGGTGGCTCTTGTTATGAATTTGTGTGATTAGGGTTAGGGGTTTTAGGGTGTTTTTATAGAAGATTAGTTAATTAGGAGCCGTCAGATTAACCTAGAATCAATCAAGACCATCCAGTCAAGATAGAATGACACCTCAGCCCTAATGACTCAGCACTGAGTCACAAAATCATCATCTTTCAGATCTGCCCGGGGGGGGGGGGGCAGGTTGACACTAACGTCGACCCCTAGGTCGACACTAAGGTCGACCTGTATAGGGGGAGGTCGACACTAGGGTCGACCTGGTCCCTGTTTTGAATTCAAATTTTGAATTCCTGAATCCTGAGCTATTTTTAATTTAATTACTTTCTGAAACTTCGGAAGGCCTTAACTTCTTCATACGAAGTCCAATTCACACAAACTCGGACACTATCTCAAGCAAAATTCCGAGACGAACGCAATGGCGCAACTCGTTTCCCTTAATTCCCACATTTGAAATTAAGTATTCTTTAATTTGTTAACTTTAATATTTAAAATTACGGGATGTTACACTAAATGTCTATCTTGACCAGAATTTGGAGAGTGGCACATTGGCGTAGTTCGTTTTCCTTAATTCTGAATATTAAATTAATTATTATTTAATTTATCCTATTTTAGTGTCATTAAAATTTAGGGGTGTTACATTTATGGTCGGTCATGTAGTACAATGTAGTACAAGCGGTAGTACATGTCTCTAGGTCGGTCGTGCGCAACTTTGAGTCGGTCGGTCAGGCATGGTCTGTCAGATGGAGCTTGGGTCAGTCGAGCGGGAGTTGGTCAAAGTAGGAGTTTGGGTCGGTCCAAGGTGGGTCGGTCGGTCATGTCCTACAGAGTGGGTCGGTCGTGCACCCAAAAATTGAACCATGTCGGTCACACTTCTGGTCGGTCGGTTATGGTGGTAATGGGCAGGTCGGTCGATAATCTGTCTGGTCGGTCGGTCATGTCAAAATCAAAGCCTAGTCGGTCATCTGTATGGTCGATCGGTCAGGGAAGAGGCTTTCAAGTCATTCATTTCTGGAAAAAAATTATTTTCGGGTACGACCCGAATGCGAACAAAAGAGCTTGAAAAAAAATCGAGGGAAACCCCTCAAACCTTAGCCACAGCGCAGTGATGTAATTTGGCTAGGTGATGTTCTGACTTCGAAGTGAACTCAATAAGGGATGTCGAAGTGGTGTGAAGTATTCGTTGCTAGTTGTGATGCTACGAGTATGATTACAACCCAAAGGTGTCCTGAGTTGGGTGATAATGGTTTGATGGTCGTCGTCGATGACAACTAGAGATATTGAAGGCTAAGAGACTCACTACTACAAAACAAGTCCGATGCTTCGGTTGTTAACCCCATGTTGCTTCGGTTCAGCAACCGAAGCAAATGCAGACGACGCAACAGACCAAAATATGTTGCTTCGATTGTCCAACCGAAGCAATACAGGTTATTTGCTTCGGTTATTGAAACAAAGCAACATAGGATAAATAACCGAAGTGAACAATTAATTTACGTCTGTTATACAACCGAAGCAACATGTTCAAACGTGTTGCGTCAGCTACATTTGCTTCAATTGTTGATCCTCTATTGCTTCAATTTCAAAACCAAAGCAAATAACATTTATTTCTCTAGTTCAAAAACTAGGTTTGCATTTGCTTCAATTGTAGTAGTTGAATCAAAAATAGTACTCACAAATCACAACGTACTCAAACAGAAAAAAATATGTACATATATAATAACAAATAATTCTATAATCAAATGTTAGCAAATATAAATCGCACAATATAATACCAAAATAAATTTAATCCATTGACATTGTTTACAATCAATAATTCATACATTAATTATAGTAACATAATTCGTAACACTGGTGCAATCAAGAAAAATAAGATAATCAAGACCATTAAGTAAACAAATGTAGTTATGTGGTACTCATTACTTCAAATAGATGTGCAATCAAAAGGTCCCATCCTTGTAAAGCTTGACCAAATCTTTTGCAATCCGTAAGCTTCACTCTCTTGTTGCAATAATGCAACAATTATATACCCTTTAGGACATGCTGCAACAAAAATTCAACGATACTGTAAAAGAAGAATCAAATATGACATTTGTTACAAGACAACAAAAAGGAATCAAAATCCAACAAAAAAATCTGCCATACATGGGTATACAACTGTAAAGCTCCCTATGCGAGTACATGATTTTCAAAGTATAATGTCCATAAAGTATTCAACAGGATATTTACACATTTTTAAAGTATTATGTCCATAAGTATACAATAAGCTAGTTACACATTTCCAAAGTATTATGTTCAGAGACGTCCTAAATTGTAAAAAAACGTGACACCAAAATTATGGGATATGAGCCAACATGGGATGATTGCAAAATCATAAAATGAGATAGTAAATTAAGGGATAAACTCATATCCATAAGTATTTAATATGATAAAAATCATTCTGGTTTGACACAGCACATTATCATCTCCAAACTAGGACAATTTTAACAATACAACTTAGTATAATTTCACCAATGTATACTATATACAAAACAAGAGGTTCATGCTATAAGTGTACAATTTGCCTGTGTTATTTTACAAAAATGGGTAGGTACACTATTGCTGTATAGAATCAAAATTATGAGAAAATGATGAACTGCATTTAAAAATATAAGCAACTTGGCTTCTTTTATAGAGATATATCAACTCAGCAATCATACTATACGAAATACAATATATGGAAGATGAATTCTGCAGAAAGGATGAAAAATGAACAAAACAATAATGTTAACAAAAAATACCATTCACATGAGAAAAATGAACCATTTGGACAAATAATGGCGCTATTAACTATATTAGTATTTTAAGTTAGCAAATGCAGCAATATACCTCAAAACATTATACAGTTAGGGACAGTGCGTTTTGCCAAATAGCAATCAGAAAAAGTGCAAAATTATAGAAGCAATGCTCCAAGAATACATGCTAGAAAAATCCCAAAAGACCAAACAGTATTGTTAAAAAAAACATTCGAAGGACCACAAAAAACAAATAATTTCTAGTAGATAACTCACACATTAGCAATATTAGTTTAATCTAGCAGGTGAAGAAATTGCCTTTAAAAGTCATCTGCTTAGGGAACGAGAGTTTTATGCACAAAAAATTTAAGGAATACATAAAAAGATAAAAGCGATGTTTCAATCATACAGGGGAAAGAAAGTCATGTTGAATGCAGCTCTGTCAAATCCAGGATAGTGAATCTGAATTATAGTTTAATAGTATCTATTCTTGAATCATTACGAGTTGCCCATAACTAAATTCACTAAGCCGCTATTCCTGCATATCTTAATCAGGCGTCATTAACTAAATCTAATTGATTGACAAAAGTTTCAATAGGGTGAACAGCATGGATAAAAATTGAAGTTCATCACTCTACTTGCTATCAGATTAAAATTTTACTACGAAAAAAGACAAATTTTGTTAAGAAAAGTTCAAACAAACCTTTTTGACAACCACGATTATTTCACAAATAAAATTGGGAAAAAACTAAAAGGAATAATGTCCCAGTTGTAAAGGGCATTTAAATACTGGAAATATTTGTTATTATTTCGGAAGCTTAATTTAAAAAGTTATCTGGATCTTTCAATACTGAATTCAAACAAGCAGTTGAACCTGCCTATCGTGATTTCGACTAACAGAGAAGACAAATGAGTAGAGCTCAAATCAAAGACACAAAAACATGAAATTAACAGACGTGGAAGAAAAAAAATTAAAATACCGAATTAACAGAAGTCTAAATACATGCATGATCAATTACCTTCGTAGGAGTTCTTTTCTGCAACAATTTAATCCAGACTGAAGAGTCGATATGATGGAGGTCCAATTGATCCTGGCTGAATCTTTATGACTTTTGGATACATTCGCGTTTCCTTAGGTGAGTTGGGGATGAGAAGGGGAGAAATTGGAATCCACACAAAATGGGATGAATTGAAGGAAGAAATCAAATTGTAGGGTTGTTCTTTTGAATAGAGAATTGAGGTGGAATTGGAGAAAGCGAAGCACAGTAAAAAATTTCGTTAAAAATATTGTAAAAAAAAGGAAAAAAATGGTAGAGGAGTGAAAACGAAGGAGGATGGCGGCACATAATTACGGAGCAGGCTAGGTTTTAAGACGAAGGTAAAATGAAGGAAAATAATAGTGGGAAAACGAAAAACAAGAGGGAAAACAAGCTTATTTCAGTACATAGTCTTTTGAGGAAAAACGTTATGACTAGCATAAACTTAAATGTGAAATTACTAAAATTAAAACTTGCTTGATTGCAACTTGAAGGTGAAAATTTATTAATTTATTACTTCTATTTTAAGTCTTTTGTATTGCTTTCTCCATATTCTAAAACCATTTGATTCTTTAATTTGTCAAAAAAAATAAAGTAAGATTAATTTTACAAATTTAATTTTAAAATTTTAAGTGATTATTCATATTTATTCTTTAATTTGTCGAAAAAATAAAGTAAGAATAATTTTACAAATTTAATTTTAAAATTTTAAGAGATTATTCATATTCAATGAACGTTTTTTATAGTCATGCTATGAATGTTGTAAAAGAAAAGTTGTGATAAGATCAGTACATTTCAATGTTAAATACTAAATATTAGTTCTAAAGTATTAATATTGCTTATTAATTGTGAATTATTAAATATTTGTCTTCATCGTTGATTATTAATAAATATTTGTTTTATAATCTTCATTGTTAACAAATAATTATTTAAAGATAATTATTTAATATTAAATATCAACTTATAATTATTATATTTTATTATTAGTTTAATTATTAATCTAAATTATTACATGATTATCAATAATTAATTTTTTAACAGTGTCTATTTATTAATTATTAAAAATTACTTTATTATTATTTAATACTACTTATCGATTAAATATTAAATAATGTTAAATAGTAATGATTAATATTTCAATGGTGATTATTTATTATTAATTCTCAATTATATTTATTAATTATTATATGCAAAAAATAAATATTAACTATATACTAATTATTAATAATTAACAATAATGAATTATTTGATATAAATATAATTATTTAGTTAATAATAATAAATTATTTACTATTGATCATTAATAACAAATTATAATTTATATGACATGTATTAATTTTCGTAATTTTCATAAATTATAATTATTAATTATAAATTGTGGAATGCATTAATTTTCATAAAGCATTGAATTTTAGATGTTACTTCTCATTTACAAAAATTTCTTATCAATTTTAAATTATTAAATAATTTTCTAAATTACTGATAATTTATTATGTATTAAATTTAATTTTTAATTATCAAAACTAATAAATAATCACTTAAAATTAATTATTAAATACTAAATGCCAACACATAAGTATAAAATTTGATTATTGATCAATAAATATTAAATATTAATCATAATTATTACATAATTAATTAATTAATTGGAATTAATAACTAATAATTATTAAACATTAGATATTCAAATTAAGTATTAACATTTAAACATTAATTCTTAAATATTGATTATTAAATATTTAATATTAATTATTAAATGTAATCAATAAGTATTAATTATAATTCATCAACTATTAAGTATGAACTATGATAAATCATTAAGTAACAAACAATAATAATAATTAATTTTAAATTATTTATTGATAATCATCAATTATAATAAATTGTATATAATGACATATATGACAATTCATATATCCGCTTACTTCGATTGAAACAATTTATAATTGCTTTGGTTCTTAAGGAACCAATGGAAATAGCACTATTGCTTTAATGCATTTGCTTCTATTCTTAAAAAACCGAACCAAATAGCACTACTTGCTTTAGTGCAGTTGCTTCTGTTCTTAAGAAACCGATGCAAATAACATTATTTGCTTCGGTTATAAGGATAACCGGAGTATATAACACTATTTGCTTTAGTCCATTTGCTTCGGTTATTAACACAACCAAAGCAAATGTTACTATTTGCTTCGGTTGTAAGCACAACAGAAGCAATTAACACTATTTGCTTCGGTGCTTTTGCTTCGGTTGCTAAGACAACTGAAGTAATTAATACTAATTGCTTTGGTTGTGAACATAATCGAAGCAGGTAATGCAACAGACCTGTTTTGTAGTAGTGACTTTCGTTGTCGTAGGTTCTAGCGGGCTCAAAGCAGGGGTACAATAGAGACGTCTAAAAGACTAGTTGTAGGTCGAGTACCCTGGGCATCGTGTATGGCCTAGATATGTCAAACTATATAATGTATGGTGTTTTTGCTAAAACCGGGGTTTCCATTAGCTCTTGATGGATGAAAAATTGTTTGGGAAATCACACGATTAGCGATGGTATCGACGCAGGATTGGCGGTGATAGCCAGAGTCTGTCATGCATGCTAGATGTTCTGTTTGTATAATCTCATGTAAATTATCCAACGTCGAAGGAGATGTTCCTTGAGTTCTTGTCTGATATTGGTTTAGGCCTTTGGGGCTTGTGCTTGGGGATGTTAAATCTAATTAGGATGGTTTACATGAAATATATAATATGAATGCTATGAGTGTTATCGTTGGTTACTTCTAATTGCCACTGTGGTTTCCATGGATGAATGGTTGAAATATTTGATGTAAAGGCTATCACTCTCCGATGTGGGAAAGATGAGAGTTGGTTCTTCTCTGGTGTTGTGGGTAAATTAGTTCGTTTATTTACCCATTATCATATACTTTATTCTTGAAGTTTGTAAGTTGTTTTATCGCTCATGAAGACCGTTGTCTGACTCAAGGTTTTATGTTTCCCTCTTATTACCTTGGGTTGTTCATTCGATTGTTGGATGGGAAGACTAAGTGGCAGCTGATAGCTTAGTGAGGACGATGTTGCTGTTCGGAGGCAAGCAGGAGGCTGGCGTACTATCTTTCCTACTATATGGTATTTGTTTCCATTGTTTGTTATCATACTCTGAGTGTTGTAGTGAGGCAAAATTGTATAAACACAATTACTGAATCCAAGTGTATGGATATTACTGTTTAATCGTTATGAAAGTTTAGTGTTTTCTTCTTCACTAATAATGCTTGTTGTATATGTTCTATTATATTTTATCCTTGCGCTGTGAGGTCTACGACAGGTTCCTCTTGTGTACCATACCTTGATGATCGTCCATAACTGCTTGGCACACCTTTCAGCGCATTATTCCTCTTGTTAAGTGCAAGGGTCATGGGCGGTCGTCACACGGATGATAAGTCGTACTTAAACACAACTCAGTTCCCGAAGTCTTTTGCAAACTCTTCCAAAATACACTTGTAAACAATGGATCTCGATCACTCACTATGCTCTTCGGGATACCATGGAATCGAACTATCCATTTAATATAAAGCTCAGCCAATTTCGATGCAGTCCTAGTTGATTTGACAAGAATAAATCTTACACTTTTGGTCAAGCGATCCATTATGACCCAAATTCCCTCATTTCGTGCCCTTGTTCTAGGTAATCCACCGATATATGCTTCCACATCCACGTAGGAACTTCCAATGGTTGAAGCAATCCACTCCGCTTCTTCTGCTCAGCTTTCACTAACTGACAGTTCATACACCTGGAAATAAACTTTCCATCATCCCTCTTCATCCCTTCCTAGTAGTAAGCTCGCTTCATGTCCTGATACATCTTATTACCACTAGGATAAATCGTCAACTTCGAGTGATGACATTCCCTCAGAACCTCATCTTTCAATTTTTTGATATCAGGAACAACTAGTTGTCCTTGTTTCCAAGCCAACCCTCTCGATCGACTTCGAATTCCTTATGCCCTGGTTCAAACTTATGGATAATCTCGACAAGCTTTACATGACGCTTTTAGCTTTTACCAATCCTTTCAATGAGAGTAGGTCGTATCGATAAGCTTTCCATCATTTCGGGCTCTAACTCACACCGAGGCTTGAGATCAAATCGTTCCAAGTACTTGAGGTGCTTCCATTCCAAAAACATCTCTCCCAAACTTGTGTGTCTTTGACTCAATGCATCTACAATAGTGTTACCTTTACCAGGAGTATAGGTTATACCAAAATCATAAGATGTCAAAAACTCTAACCACCGTTGCTGCCGAAGATTCAAATCCTTTTGGGAGAAAAGATACTTCAATGACTTGTGATCCGTAAATAACTCTATTCGAACTCCTAATAGGTACATCGCTGCTAACTCCAAATCATGAGTTGGATAATTACTTTCATGTGGCTTCAGCTGTCGACTCGCGTAGGCCACAACTTTATCCTTCTGCTTCAGTATTGCTCCCAAGTCCAGTACCACAGCCTTCGGTGTATACCACCATCTCATCATTCCCACTTTGAATGGTCAAAACAGGAGCACTCGTCAATCTTTCTTTCATGATTCCGAAAGCTTGATCACACTTTGCATCCCATGAAAACACTAGATTCGTCTTTGTCAATCCTGTTAATGGTGCATTTATCTTGGATAAATCCTTGATAAACTGACGATAATATCCCGCCAATCCAAGGAAACTCTTAACATTCGTCGCATTCTTAGGTCTATCCTAGTCCTGGATTGCTGCCACTTTAGCAGGGTCAACATCTATTCCATTTCCAAAAACAAAATGGCCTAAGAGTCTCACTTCGCTCTTCCAAAAGTGACAATTTGAAAACTTAGCTCTTAGCTGATGCTTTCGCAAGATATCCAAAACAACTTGCAAGTGCGTCTTATGCTCTTCCTCATTCTGGGAATAAACCAGAATATCGCCCGCGAACACAAACATGAAATTGTTCAACTAATCCCGGAATACCCTATTCATAAGAGCCACGAAATACGCTGGTGTGTTAGTCAAACTAAATGAAATCACTAACCATTCGAAGAAACCGGATGGTGTCCTAAAGGAAGTCTTCGGCACACTATCATTTACCACTCTCGACTAGTGGAATCCCGTTGCTAAATCTATTTGAAAAAACACCTTGGCCTCGTGAAGCTAATCAAACAAGTCATCTATCCTCGGTAATGGGTACTTGTTTTTCTTGGTCACCATATTCAGCTCATGATAGTCCACACACAATTTCAAAGATCCATCATCCGTGGTTGCAAACACAACCGGTGCACCCCATTTGGACACACTTCACCGGATGAACCTTTTTCCCAAAAGGTCACGAACTTGCACCTCTAACTATTGTTGTTCCTTAGGTACCATCCGCCTAAGAGGCATAATGATAAGTTTAGCACCCTTGACCAAATGGATTCTGAACTTAATCTCGCGATGCGGTGGCAACCCTTTGACCTCGTAAAAGACATCGTCAAACTCACTAATGACCGGCACAGATAACAAGTCTTCCCATGGAATCACAAGCAAATATAAACAGCTACGAAGACACCATCTTCGGATTTACATCGAATTACAACCATTCTTCCTTCTAAAATTCCCCACTATCACCTCTAGCTTCTCGCAATCCACTTTAGCCGCATACCTCTTGAACCAGTCTATACCCAAAATGATCCCGAACCCAGCAAAGTTCAAAACAAAGCAATCACACACAAAGGAGCAATCATGACTTGATAGCACTAGACCACGACAAATCATACACAAACTGGACGAACCCTCTACTGGATTATGATCAATGGTCTATCACAAATCTCGGGTTCCAAACCCAAGTGACAAACAAGCTCATTACAAATGAAAGTATGATGCTCCAGTATCAAACAATACCCGAATTGAAACATCTCTAACGGAAAGAATACCCTGAATGACGACATACTTCCCTTTCTCCTCCGCCGTAGGATCCCTCGAAGAAAATGGCATAGCTTCCAAAGCATATGCCTTCACAACCTGTTTACTCTTAGCTAGTTCCGGACAATTCTTCTTGTCATGTACAGGCTTTTTGCACAAAAACAATATCCTTTCAGCTTTCAGATTCTTTCACTCCTTGAAATAATGACCCATCTACTGGCAGTTATAGCAAGTTACTTTGCCTTTCTGCTTTTTCTAGCCATCCTTCCTTTTCTGTTGTCGTTGCTTCCTCAATTTGTTATTACCACCCTGATGTGGTTTCGGTTCTTCCTTAGCTGCAACAACAGTCTCTTCCTTGGGAAACAAACTCTCATGCCTCAGAGCTTTTTCCATGATCTTCTCGTAAGTGTCATCCAAGTGATCAACCAACTAATTTCCAAGATATTTTTCTAAGCCCATGACAAACTTCTCGTTCTTCTAATAAGGAGTCTCGACATATGAACGAGCATACTTGGACAAGGCTTCAAAATCAGAAACATACTCCAACACCAGCCTACCATTCTTCTTCAGCTCAACAAACCTCTTGAACAGAATAGACTTTTGAACGGTAGAAATGAATGTCGTCGCAAACTTGACTTGGAATTGATCCCATGTGGTCTCATCTTCAGTGGTTTCTAGAGAGACAGAGTCCTACCAATCCATAGCTCTGCCCTGTAGCTATCTCGATGCAAGCTTCCTCTTAGTCACATCATCGCTACCCTGATCTTCAAAGATCCCAACGAAAGTATCAAGCCACCCTTGAATCTCTACAATCGGCGATGTCCCTTTGATTGGCTTCCCTCCTAGAGTAGTAAAGTCTTTGCATAGCTTCCCAAATTCCACAACCCTAGGCACTTGCACTAGGACTCCTACGTCTACCGCGGCTGTCTCCTGAGCGGGTGCCCTCCTCATGACCGCTGCCATTATGTCCTCGAACATAACCGGGTATTCTGGTATATCACCAGCATCCCCTACAGGAACAGTCCTCTCCCTAGCAGTGTGTCTTGATGTTCAACAATTCATTCTAAATCCGAAAAACAAAATGATTAGTCCACATTTGGGAGAAACTGCAAATGGAGTTTAAATACTATTATATTCATACTAATATATAGTACACATCCATCAGAAATCTACAAGTACGTCTCCCATACATTATTACGTCCTTGAACTTTGGCTAAAATCGATTAATCAGAGCTCTGGTACCAAATGTGATGACCGCCCATAACTCTTGCACTTAATAAGAGGAATAATGTGCTAAAAGATGTGCTAAGCAGCTATGGACGACCATCTGGGTATGATAGCACAAGCGGAACATGTCGTATAACTCACAACGCAGAGATAAAATATAATAGAACATATACAACATGCATATAATAGTGAAAAAGATTTGAGCAGAAACTTAAACTTCCATATCAATTTGAAAGTATATCCGTACAACAAGGGATTTTCTCATATGTATCTTTACAAAGATGCCTCACTATAACTACTCAGAGAATCATACAACAAACATAACAGCAAAAAAAACAACTAGATATGAATAGTAGAAAATTGATGCGTAAGCCTCCTGCTCGTCATCGATCTGCAACATAATCCACTAAGATCTGCTACCTGTGACATGCTACTCAGTCTGCCCATCACAACATGATGAACTACCCAAGGTAATAAGAGGAAACATTAAACCTTGAGTCACACAACAGTCTTAATGAGCGATAAAACAACTATCTAACATCATCAATAAAGCATATGAGAATAGGCAGATTAATCATCCAATCTACCAATCATATCAGCAGAGAAGAACCTAACCAGTCTCCCCCACATCCGAAAGTGATAGCCTTTACAACAATCAGATAGAAACAAGCAGTACATTCATGGCAACCAAGTATCAAGCATAGACCATCCTAATCGATATCGACATCTCCCAAGGATAAGCCCCGAAGGCCTAAACCAACATCAGACAAGCACCCAAGAGATATCTCCTTCGACGTCGAACAATTTACACAAGATGATACAAGCAAAACAATCAACATCCATGAATTATCATCGCCAATCCTACTTTGAAACCACCGTTAAACGTATGACTGGCCCAATCTGCCAACCGTTAAGACTAATGGTAACTCCAGCTCTAATTAGACTTCTGCACGTCCAACGTACATTTGTCTCCCCGACAATTAGGCCACTGACATGGGCCCAGGCTACTCGACTAGTCCCACTAGTCTTTTAGGTGTACCTATTATACCCGTGCTTTGAGCCCACTAGAACTTATGATAACGATAATCTCTCAGTCTTCATAACTCTAGTCGTCATCACCAGCGACTATCCACAAGCTCATACCCCATCTTGAGCAACCATTATCCACGAGCTCACAACTTTGAGTCGTCTTCACATTCATTGCATTACAATGATCAACAACACTTCACAACACTTCGAATATTCCATCTTGAATTAACATCGAAGCTTCGCCCTTCGTCGAACCAAAATAAACTTCATTTGGTCAACATTAATTTACATCGATCCATGTGATCCATCATCTTTCATACGATCCCTCATTTCTCGGGTGATCCATCATTTTCTAGGCGATCCATCATTTGAGCGACCTAACGACCCATCATATGGGTGACCCATCATGTAATAACCCGGAATTTCTAAACCAATTTAAAATTTTTATTTTAGCTATTTTAATGGGTTTTGAATATTTAAAATGATTTATTTTAAATAACAACGATTTAAAATTTATTTAAATCGAAGTTAGAATGAATAAATATTTTAATTATAAAACGAGCCTGAAATGGTGTGGTAATTTGAAAATTCGTCTTTAAATTTCAAATGAATGTACAGAAATCAAAATAAATCGAATTTCAGTAAAACCAAAAATGTTAGAATTTGTTTAATTATATCTTTCTAACGAATGTAAGAAACTGATATTTCATAATATAAATTGAAAGTTATGTCAAGTTTAAAATTTAAAATAGTCGCTATGGAATTTGTATATATTTTAATATAATATATGGCCCTTAAAAATAGCCATTTTGCAATCGATCTCCGTTTTCGATAACACCACTTTTGTTGGATCCGGAATGTCAAATTATAGTCAGGTTTAAAATTTCATAATTTTTGGAATTAATATGTGAGCGTGGTGAATGTAAATGTGTTCGGTAATTTTAGTTTGAATTTAATCGATTGGAAAAAGCCCATTTTTCAAATGGTCTCCAAATTCGATGAAAATAGTTTTGCTAGGACCGTATCGTCAAAACATAGTTAGATAAATTTATCTGTAATTTTTGGAGTCAGTATGTGGCCTGATAAATTAAAATGTACGTTTAAAATTCAATATATTGATCTATATTTTAATTTAAAGAAAAGCTGATCGAAATAGTCGAATTGGCTTACGGAACATATTCCATTATTTCTGGAAGGGGGGTGTTTAGCTCGGGGAGACAGCCGTTGGGTTTGATTGGGAGTTTAGACGAAGCTCTCACCTTTAAATGAATATCAGAACTAAATAAAATAAATATATATAATTATATTTCATCAAACCCTAAGTTTTCCTCACAACTTCAAACCCTCCACCAGGGTTAAAAACGACGAGCAAAACACTCTCGATTTCTTCTTGATTTTTCTCTCAATCTACAAACCATTACACGAAAATTATAAAAAAAAATGGAGAGAGTAGAGAGATCTTGAAAACCATATGGTTGTGATCGGCTATCGTTGAACGTGGTGCTCGATTTTCATGCTCAAACTCGAGCAGTTCGCACGCGAATCGGGGGCAGTAGGGGCCACCGAGCCTTGAGCCGCTCAGGGCGTTGGAGGGAGGCGTGAAGCCGGTCAACGTGGCACTCATGGATCTGGTTCCGGTCAAGCCTGGAGGCAACAACATCGAGTCCTAGTTTTGATGAAATGGGTTCTCCGAAGTCGGGTTTTTACTGAAGGCCATGGGGAAGAAAAGGATTAAGTTAATTAAATCCTTAATTATTTAATTAATTACACATTTAGTTATCCAATTTATAAAAATTCATATCTTCTTCATACAAGGTCGGAATCCAACGAAATCAGTTGTGTTGGAATTGTCTCAATGTGATCTACATTTCAGAACTGACCAGAACGGAAACGGGGGCAGCTGGAATTTTTGACAAAATTAAACGGCTGTTTAATTTTGTTAAAACGATCATCAAATAAAGAATGACGGAGTGGAACCCAATGTGAGAACTACTTCTCACTAAATTATATTTTATCATGTTATTGCATTCATGTATAAAAATATATAGAATTGCCAATGTAGATTTTTATCAGTTTTAATCATTATAAGTTGTATATGGTGCCTATTAGCTCACCTACCTCGTTTACAAACCAAGGACGATTTAATTGACTGTATTGTGTGTTGATTGTGATGCTGAAATGTTAAAATATTAAAAATAATATAATATTATTTTGTGGTAGTTGAAATTTAATTATAAATATTCATTTATAATTTAAACAGTGAAAATTGGTTAATTAGAAAAAACAATTCAAACCAAATTAGAATTGGTTAAATTTATTAACTAATGAGTTATTTAAATTGATTGTTGTTGTTTGAAAACCGTACACGGGTATTAGGATGATACTTGACATACTGTAACACCCCGAATTTCAATTAACACTAATGGTTAGTAATTAAAGTATAATTAATCTCAGATGTGAGAATCAGGGGAAACGGACTGCGTCATTGCGTTCGTCTCGGAAAAATACGCGAAATAGAGTCCGAGTTTGCGTAAAACGGGTACCGTATGAAAGAGATATGGACGAACGAAGTTAGGCAGAAAAACCCGAAACAGGCCAGAAATGCACTGGCGCACTTGTGAAGTGCGCCAGCACAAAAATACACTGGCGCACTTGGGAAGTGCGCCCATGTCAGGACAGGAAACCTGCACAGTTTCTAGAGAGTTATGTGGTTGGGTGCACCAGTTTGGGGTTTGGGCTTGGTCTTAGGGCTGGTTTCTGGAAGGTTCCGAAATCTAAGGGTCCTAATCTAATTTAGGGTTAATCTAAGGGCCTAAAACACTCACCTAATCTATAAATACACCCTAATACTACCCTAATTCATACTAAAAATAGAAATGATGCCACCATGCCGCCAAAATCAAACTTGAGAGGAACCTCCACTAGTTTATGAAGAAAGTTGCAAGCTAATCAACCTCTAATCATCATCTTCTTCTTGTATAGCAACTAGTTCTACTACATAAGTTTGCTAATCTTGGTTTTGGTGAGTTTCTATCACTTTAATAACCAATTGCTAAATTAAGTAGACGAGATATGACGAGATCATGCGGTTTTGTATGCGGATTTGTGGGTTTTAAGTCATATGATATGATGTTAGTTTGCTAATCTATGTTTAATGTTAACCCTATGTTTATGCAAGTTAAGTATGTGGGTTTATGCAAGTTAAGTGATGGGTTTCATGCATGCTAAGCATTGGGTTTCATGCATGCTAAGTGTTTGGTTTTATGCATGCTAAGTATTTGATTTTATGCATGCTAAGTATTTGATTTTATGCATGCTAAGTGTTTGGTTTTATGCATGCTAAGTATTTGATTTTATGCATGCTAAGTATTTGATTTTATGCATGCTAAGTATTTGATTTTATGCATGCTAAGTGTTTGGTTTTATGCATGCTAAGTATTTGATTTTATGCATGCTAAGTGTTTGGTTTTATGCATACATTATGACATGCAAGTTTACCCTTTTTCTAAATAAGATGCATACATATGCAAGATGACACCTTTGTATGCTATGCATACATATGCATGTTTACCCTATTATGATGCAAGTTCATATGCAAGTTTGTCTCTTTTTATGATATGCATAACATATGCGAGTTTGCCTCTATGTATGACATGTTATGCAAGTTCATATGCAAGTTTATGTGCAAGTTCATATGCAAGTTTATGTGCAAGTTCATATGCAAGTTTGTCTCTTTTTATGACATGCATAATGCAAGTTTGGGATAAATGCTAGTTGGGTTTAATGTATGCTCATATATGCAAGTTGACACCTTTTGAACCCATGATAAAGTTATAAGCTATGTTGGTTAAACCCATGACATTTTTGATGAATCTTCCCTTTTATTATGTCACGTTACCAGAACGAATTACGTGGGGAACGATGGGGTTAATATGCATGTTAATAAAATGATGTGGAATGGGTATGCTTAAGAGTAACATAAATTAAATGGACATAATTGGGAATTTACCTATTGAGTTAGGTCTACCCATATTATGGAGTTGGTAATTTACCTATTGAGTTAGGTCTACCCATACTACGGAGTTGGGAATTTACCTATTGAGTTAGGTCTACCCATATTCTGGAAAACATGATTAATTAATTAGGGATAATTAATATAAATTATGAGGGTGATTAATTAGGTGTAATTAATCGACTAAGACACGAGGTTGGACTCAGTTGTAGCGTAAAACTGCCCGGACCCAACCGGCTTAACCAGTTGCTACAAATGTTAGCCCAATGTGAGAGGTCTTAGGCACAAATTAAATACATGATTAAAGTAAAGACACGAGGTTAGACCCTTTTTATGACGTAAGGCTGCCCGGACCCAACCGGCATATCCAGCAGTCATAAAAGACGGTCTAATGTGAGAGGTCTTTATGAGGTCATGATCTTAATTAATTAAGAAACACTTAACCATATTAGCATGTAGAGGGACATGAGCGGTTAAGTGGAGGCCTTGGGTGGCAATAGAAAATACGATTAGAATACTTAACCAAAGTGGAACATGTAATTAAAACATGGTTAAAGGGTTAAGTAAGTGCTTTGGGTGGCATGTGGAAATCTAGTGGGTGCCTTGAATGGCAATTAAAATATGATTAATGACTTAACCAGAATTTATAACATGTAAGTGGACATGGTTAAAGGGTTAAGCGGGATTCACTAGAAATAACAAGCTTAGGTGGTAGCTTGTGGGGGCCCATTTCAACCAATATCCCAAACGTATCTTAGTGGGCTCGACTCTAGTCGAGTGACGGGACACGCATATTGGGCTTGACTATAAGAGGCCAAAATGGGTTAGCGGTGGCAACGCATGACTAACGGGTTTCATATGCGTGTGTGGACCCGGGCTGGTAAATAAGACGTTGTTGCATCGTGTAGATATAAGTCGTGCACCGTTAGTTTTATCAGGTTGCCACGTTGGGGAATGGTACACCCCACGGTGGGGCCAGCACGGGTATCTACGTTAGGGAGCCGATCGAATGGGGAGTAGTGTGTACACCTAGTGGATTGTAGGGCCCTGTGGCGTCTACTTAGTCACCTAGGGGTACGCGAGAACTATTAAGTTAATTTTATAAGTCCATGGGTGGGATCAACCTTTAAGTTAGGAATGACTGGGGTGGTGCAGTTTAGTAATTTACCTTTGGAAGGGTAGATGCGTCTTTACGTTTCTTAGTTTATCCTAAGTCTACCAAGCTGCTTAGTGTAGCCATTCATCCCCAGACGACACCGTATGTCAAGCTTATGTCTTCTCTGGTTACTTTAATGATTGTATTGTTAAAGTTATAGGACTCGCTCAGACTTATGTCTGACCCCGTTGTTTTTATCTTTTTTCCCAACCCTCAGGTTATCAGAGTGGGCCCAGTACGAGTGGGCTTTGATCGGGCTGCTTTATTCTCTTTTGGAGCTTGGACCATAGATGTAGAGCTCAGCTTACCCTTTCTTTTATGGCTATCAGTTCATGTATTGGGATTATGTACTTTTATTTATCAGGATGGATATTTTGTACTTGACTCTTATTATGGTTTTGTGATGTAACCAAACATGTTTTACTTTCCGCTGCAATGAAATGATGTTTTAAAATTTTCAAGTATTACTTATATCTGTCTTGTTGTAATTTTTCTGTTCTATATTCACTTATAATACTCCACCGATGTTATGGCATTCCCTTAGCGAGTGACCATAGCGGGTGTGGGGTGTTACACGTGGTATCAGAGCTTAAGGTTACCAGAACAGATAAAATTTTTAGAAAAACTATTTTCTAAGAATATTTTTTTGAAAGGAGTATTTTCAAAAACATGTCTTTTAAAAGAAAAGTTTTTGAAAGAAAAGCATAATCCCCAATAGCCATATCTATATCTTTTGAATTCTCCGTTTTGAATCTCTTCCTCTCTCGTTTTGAGTTTCCCCTCCGCGTATAGATGACCTTTCTAAGATAGATAAGAATGGAAAACCACTTCAAGGGACTTAGACGTTAGTCAGATTAGAAGTTGGTTCAAGAAGGAGGAGGACTGGTAGGTATCTATTGGATAGACGAAGGGAGGAAGGCTCAAATAGTTGTTTGGTTAATGAAGGATGAAACCTCATTGGTGGGAGGTTACGAGTGGAGAATGGGATGAAGAAGGCGAGTAGTTATCCTTTTGGGAGGAATAGGACACCTTATTAGGATTGTCCAAAGAGGCAAGGGCAAGGTACGGAATCTCCTAGAGGGTAGTTGTATTCCCTCACGACTAGGGTACCAAATGGGGATAGACCGTCTAGGTTGGAATTTGGATTTCTTTATTATCCGATTCGAACTTTATTTAATTCTGACGCATCGAGTTCGTTTATCTCATCATTGTTAGTTGAGTCACTGCACTTAGACACCAGTTAGTAGATGATCCCTTAGTTGTTTCAAACCCAATTGGGGCTCCATGAAGTGTTTGGGTTTGAAAGTTGCTATACTTAGCGTTGAGAGTAGATGTGATGCTTTTTGGGCTTCACGAGCTATGGGTTAGTTTTGGGCATGGACTGGTTATCCAGTAGGGGTGCCGTTCTTGATTTTGAAGGGAGAGTTGTTAGGCTTATGACCCGCTTGGGTAACACTCTCGAGATCTCTTGTAATCCCATGGAATCTGTTATGCTAAGTTATCTAGAATCGCTTGACACGTCGGTCGAGAGTTTGCGATCTGTTAGAGTGGTCCGGGAATACTCGGATGTGTTTGAGGAGGTGAAGGGCTTACCTCCGGAGCGGGAGATTGACTTCCGAATATATCTGGTAGACAATGCTAAACCTGTATCTTTACCAGTGCGCCACATGGCTCCTCGCGAGAGGATGGAACTCCATAAGCAAGTAGGGGAGTTGCTTGAGAAGGGGTCCATAAGACAAAGTATATCGGAGTGGGGTGCTCCAGTAGTTTTTGCTACGAAGGCGGATGGGTCCCTCAGACTTTGTGTAGGCTAAAGAGAACTAAATAAACTCACAAAGAAGAATAGACACCCATTGCCGAGGATTGATGATCTCTTTGACCAGTTGGTTGGCGCCTCAGTATTTTCGCAGTTGGACTCAGCCGCGGGGTTTCGTCAGTTGAGAGTGGCTGAGGATAGTATAGAGAAGATTGCCTTTAGGACTCCGGATGGTTTTATGAGTGGCTGGTGATGCCATTTGGTTAGACGAACGCCTCCGCATACTTTGTTGATTTGATGAGAAGGGTGTTCAGGGAGTACCTAAATAAGTTCGTGATGATCTTGGTGGATGACATCTTGGTCTTTTCTAGGAGCGAAATAAGTTTTCGTATGTGCTCAATAGGTTGAGCAAAGCCAGTTATGGGATAAACGGTGGTTTTGGAGCGAGACTGGCAAGGACATCCAGAGTTGGACAAGGGCTTAATTATTTAGCCGTTTTTACTAGTATCATCTCACGTAGGTCGTCTGAATTCGAAAGAGGTATCCCTTGGGTGTTTGTCTGATATTGGTTTAGGCCTTTGGGGCTTGCATTTGGGGGATGTCGAGTTCGATTAAGGTGGTCTGCGTGAGAGATGGATAGTTGTGACGATTTTGCATGGGAGAATATCCTGATTTTCTCTAGAAGTGGAGAAAAGCATGCCCTACATCTTAGGGAAGTGTTGGAGACTCTTTGAGCGCATTGTCTTAAGACAACAAAGGTGGATGGAATTCTTAGCATCCTATGAGTTTGAGATAGCGTATACCCCTGGCAAGGGTAACGTGGTCGCAGACGCCTTGAGCAGAAAAAGGCTGTCTTTGAGTCCATTGTTCGTGGAATGGAGAAGCTTGGAGTTTAATTCTATGATTGACTTTAGACCTTCCGTTGACTTTGTACCCGGTTTGCTAGCCTCCTTGTAGGTTAGGCCTACTCTTTTGGGGCGGATTGGCGAGGCACAGCGAGACGACCCACAGTTGGTTGAGTTAGTAGAGAAGCTCATAAGGGGGGAGTCGTCCAGCCATTTGAGTAGGTACACCCTAGATGGTAAGGGGTGGTTGCGTAGAGACGGTAGACTTTGTGTACCGCAAGACGAGGGTCTGAGGAAGGCTATACTTGATGATGCACATCGGTCAAAGATGACCATTCATCCTGGTAGGGACAAGATGTACCAAGACATGAAGAGAGTTTTCTTCTGGGCCGGTATGAAGAAAGGTGTGGCCGAGTATGTGGCTAGATGCTTAGTGTGCCAACAAGTTAAAGCGGAGCAAAGGAAACCCGGTGGGTTGCTACACCCATTGGAAGTTCCGCAATGGAAGTGGGATAGTGTCTCGATGGATTTCATCGATGGGTTACCGAGATCGAGGAAGGGCAATACGGGAATTTGGGTTGTGGTAGACAGACTTACCAAGAGTGCCCATTTTATACCCGTGAAGAGTAAGAGGTCCGCTCCATGGCTTGCTTCAGTCTATGTTAGAGAGATTGTTAGATTGCATGGCGTACCATCCAGCATTGTGAGTGATCGAGATCCTATCTTCACTAGTAAGTTTTGGAGAAGTTTGCAAGAGGCGGTAGGGACTCAGTTGTGTTTGAGCACCGCATATCATCCTCAGACGGACGGTCAGACCGAGAGGGTGAACCGTATCTTAGAAGATCTCTTGAGGCTTTGTATCTTGGATTTTGGAGGTACATGGGAAGAACATCTTCCTTTGGTGGAGTTCGCATACAATAACAGCTTTCAGTCTAGTATTGGCATGGCACCTTTCGAAGCTCTTTATGGAAGGCCTTGTCGATCTCCTACATGTTGGTGGGAATCTACGGATAAGATCTTGCTTGGGCCAGATATGGTTAGAGAGACTTCAGAGAAGATTGATTTGATTCGAAGAAGGATGAAGGCAGCGCAAGATAGACAGAAATCTTATGCGGATCGGAGAAGGACGGATCTTGAGTTTGAGGTTGGGGACATGGTTTTTGTCAAAGTATCTCCGTTGAGAAATGTTGTTCGCTTTGGGTCCGTTGGGAAGTTAGCACCGAGGTTTGTTGGGCCGTTTCCTATTAAGGAAAGGATTGGACGGATGGCATATAGGGTGGAGTTGCCCGACAGACTTAGTGGTGTTCATGATGTATTCCATGTATCACATTTGAGGAAGTGCTTACATGAGACCGCAGAGGTCGTAGAGCCGAGCTTGCTTAGAGATGTAGAGGTAGAGCGTGATGCGACGATTCGACAGCTCCTACTCGCATCCTTGGGTCAGAAACTAGGAAGTTGAGGAACAGAGAAGTTCAGCTAGTCAAAGTGCAATGGGGAGAAGACGAGGGCAATGCTACTTGGGAGACGGAAGCAAAGATGCGTTCTTTGTACCCATTTCTTTTTGAGAGTATGTCTTTTAACTTCTCCTTTATCGCTTGTCTAGTACTTATCTTATCTTTAGTATATCCTCTCGCTAGTACCTATGACCTTTAGATAGGGTAAAACCTATGGTTGAAACATGTGTTTGAAACATGTTATGGTTGATGGATGCATGTGGATGCAATTGTTTGCTAGTGGTTGCTCGTGGATGCATATACACACACATTAGGCACTAGATCGGCTCAGTCACTTCATGTTGCATATCGCATAAATGGATGTGGTAGTTAGATTGATGGATGTATCATGGCTGTGTTATCATGTGGATGATGCATTTTTGTGTATGGTTGTGCACGCATATAGAAATTGTATGTGTCAATAGGGTTTCGCATACATATTGGATGCATGGCACTATCATGGTTTGCATTAAGGAGGTCGACTGAATCAGTAGACCGCCTGATTTTGCATTAGTATACGGACATATACACACACTTTCTGCATATGTTCATACATCATTAGAAGTTTCTAAGGATAATGGTTGCTTGTGGTTGATGGTTTAGTAGATGGTTGTTTGGTTGGTAGGATACGTTCTTATTGACTTAGAGATTTCGAGGACGAAATCCTTTAAGTAGGGGAGAATGTAACACCCCGAATTTCAATTAACACTAATGGTTAGTAATTAAAGTATAATTAATCTCAGATGTGAGAATCAGGGGAAACGGGCTGCGTCATTGCGTTCGTCTCGGAAAAATACGCGAAATAGAGTCCGAGTTTGCGTAAAACGGGTACCGTATGAAAGAGATATGGACGAACGAAGTTAGGCAGAAAAACCCGAAACAGGCCAGAAATGCACTGGCGCACTTGTGAAGTGCGCCAGCACAAAAATACACTGGCGCACTTGGGAAGTGCGCCCATGTTGGGACAGGAAACCTGCACAGTTTCTAGAGAGTTATGTGGTTGGGTGCACCAGTTTGGGGTTTGGGCTTGGTCTTAGGGCTGGTTTCTGGAAGGTTCCGAAATCTAAGGGTCCTAATCTAATTTAGGGTTAATCTAAGGGCCTAAAACACTCACCTAATCTATAAATACACCCTAATACTACCCTAATTCATACTAAAAATAGAAATGATGCCACCATGCCGCCAAAATCAAACTTGAGAGGAACCTCCACTAGTTTATGAAGAAAGTTGCAAGCTAATCAACCTCTAATCATCATCTTCTTCTTGTATAGCAACTAGTTCTACTACATAAGTTTGCTAATCTTGGTTTTGGTGAGTTTCTATCACTTTAATAACCAATTGCTAAATTAAGTAGATGAGATATGACGAGATCATGCGGTTTTGTATGCGGATTTGTGGGTTTTAAGTCATATGATATGATGTTAGTTTGCTAATCTATGTTTAATGTTAACCCTATGTTTATGCAAGTTAAGTATGTGGGTTTATGCAAGTTAAGTGATGGGTTTCATGCATGCTAAGCATTGGGTTTCATGCATGCTAAGTGTTTGGTTTTATGCATGCTAAGTATTTGATTTTATGCATGCTAAGTATTTGATTTTATGCATGCTAAGTATTTGATTTTATGCATGCTAAGTGTTTGATTTTATGCATGCTAAGTATTTGATTTTATGCATGCTAAGTGTTTGGTTTTATGCATGCTAAGTATTTGATTTTATGCATGCTAAGTGTTTGGTTTTATGCATGCTAAGTATTTGATTTTATGCATGCTAAGTGTTTGGTTTTATGCATACATTATGACATGCAAGTTTACCCTTTTTCTAAATAAGATGCATACATATGCAAGATGACACCTTTGTATGCTATGCATACATATGCATGTTTACCCTATTATGATGCAAGTTCATATGCAAGTGTTAGACCCAAATGTGGTTCTAACACCCAAATTGATTAGAAACAAGATAAAGTAAAGCAGAAATAAAAAAGAACACACAAGATTTATAGTGGTTCGGCGAAGAAATGCCTACGTCCACTTAGTTTTCACTATATTCAGTAATTCAGTTACAAATGCAATGTAAGATTCGCTCACAACTCACTTTTGTTCACTCAAATGATTAAAACAAGAAATGAAAGATGGTTTGGATTTTCCGGGAGTAAAGGAATTCGGACGATGGAGGTACTTGGATTCTCAAAAAGTGCTGAAAAGGATCCCTCTCTTTGTCTCCAGATGGGGTATTTATAGGTGTGAATTTGCCTGAGATTCAATCCGGGTCGGAACACGTGTCATCCATCGCACTCTCTTCGGGTTCGGATGGACTATCAAGCTGACAACACATCAAAGAGACGGACGTTAGGGGTAGGAATTAGTCATATCCGGTCCGGTTCTTCAGGCGATTTCATAGGAGATTTTCCTGGATCATGGGTGCGGGTCGGAGACGTGCAGGCTGGGGGTTCGGATCGGAATACCCGATCCGAACCGGAGTAGCGTGGACGTCTCTCCTTCTCTAATCATACTCCGCTCCGCTCCAGCGTCGTGGCAAGCAGATGGCTTTCCGATCCACTTGAGATTTATTGGCCTTCCGATCCGATCAGATATGCTTTGCCAATTTATCCAGTAAGAGACATCCGATCCGAACAGAGAATTCTACCCGATCCGAACCGATATGCTGCTATCAATCTGAATTGTGGTGTTTCCTTCCGATCCGAACCGGAGTCTTATAACTTGAAATACTCTTCAACGGTTGGTTTCTTGACTTTGTGTTGCCTAGTTCACAAAGTAGGCTAACATTTTGCCCCCTCAAAGGATGCTTTCGTTGTACAAAGCGTGCTTTGATGTCGTTTAACCAGAATTGTCAAGAGTAATGCACGGATTTCTGTTCGGTTCGGCGTCCGACCCGAACACATTTTCTTCGTTTCTGAGCAGATTTGGGAACTTATCTCGCCATGTAATGCTTCTTGCAGGTATGCTCCTCCTTTACTCTCCTTCTCTTCAATTCGAGTCGGATGCTAAATCAACGTGTGAAGTTTCCACTCGGTTCGGATTCCGATCCGAAGCGTATTCGTGGATTTATTTCTTAAACATTGGGCCTTCAGAGAGAGTTGTGCTACTGGGCTTCAACTCCGGTCCGATCGGGCGAGACAAAATAAGGAGACGAGGAGTCAACTCCATTCTTTATATAAACCCATCACCGTCTTCATTTCTTCCTTCTTCGTTTCTATTGCCGCTCGGACCTAAGCATTGAAAACTTCAGAAACTCAAATATTCCGAAACTATCCCTCGTAGATTTCTTAACTCGAACACGTAGGTAGCTCTTTAATCTCGAATAGCTTCATAGTAATTGCTCTTGATTTCAATTTGTGTTGGATTGGGATGGTTTAGCCACAAGCTTCGATTGAACTCCACATTGTTACTGGTGGACGCGCCGTCGCTTCGAGGCGTTGCGAAGCTGGAGAGGGCAAATTTCTGCCCTTGACGATAGCTTAGGTGATAATATGGACCCGTTTGTGAGAAAGGGGGGAAAGAAGAAGAAGACGAGGAGCGTGGTGACCAACTGAAGTCGGTTCGGGTAGAAGACGGAGGAACAGAAAGGAAGAAGTAGGATAAGGGGTCGGTCCGAGTTACAAACTTTAGAAAGACAGGGAGGACAGAAAACGTCGGTTCGGGTCGGAGAAGTGAAGGTTGAAGTAAATGGATCGGTTGAGTGGTGCTAATTCGGTTCGGATCGGGCCATTCGATCCGATCAGATCAGTCCTGCTTCCGAACCCATTGCTTCCCTTGTCTTGAACTGGCCCTGCTCTAATGACGCATCTGAACCGACTACTATCTGTGTTTGTATTGAGCCAGCCATCATACGTATATCCGAACCGAACCGAACATATCAAACTTGGCACATAAAGACTACCCAATTAATTCAACTAACGCTTACTCTAGACGAATATGCTTCGCGAACAGTTAGGATAGTGCCTTGCGAACATAAACGAGAATCAAGGACAACTCTGACTATTACTTTCTCTTTAAAGCTTCGTCTTGCATTGCTGTACTTCTATTTTGTATTTCCCACATTTGTTGCAAACACTTTAGTTCACACACATACACAAAAAAGGGGACACGGGATAATTCACTCTAATCCGTGCTATTGCTTCTTCAATAGTTCCACGACAATGAGGCCCAGACGCTCTTCTCGTTTAGCTGAGAGGAAAGAAGCTCCAGAAACTTCCAACAAAACCACTCTCGAGGATATATCTTCTTCATCTGACCCAGAATGGGACAGCGAGGGTCCGGATTACGGAGTTGGTCATCGGGAAAGCGATGAAATGTCTTCAGAAAATGAAGTTTCCCTAGGCTTTGAGGAGGAAGGAGGGGTTGGTGACCATCGAGCACCCGATGAATTTGACTCAGCCATTATATTGGAGTCACCTCCAGATTCCGTAGAATCGACAATTGACAATGACCGGCTCATTAGAATTTGCTTGAAGTATGGAATAATGAAAAGGGACACTCTAGTGCCCTCACGCTCTGATCGTCCCCACAACCCTCCAGAAGGATATATGACGGTTACTCGACTGATGTGCATGGTTGGCGCTATTCCTCCATTCTCGCCTTTCATCGTCGACTTCTTAAGACAAATGCGGATTGCCCCCATGCAGCTGCATCCCAATTCATATGCCTATCTGCATACCTTATTCATAGCATATCGTGAAATTCTAGGCGTGGAGCTTACGTTTGACGATGTTCATTTCTTCTATAATTTCAAACATCGGACTAGAGAAACCCCTTCTTTCTGTTACTTTGAGTCGGTCCCAAAGAGGAAGATAATCTCTACGCCGTTTAGCAGCAAAGCTGGAGATTCCAGACTAGAGTGGTTCTATATAAAGCAACAGTCTGGATGCGCCAGAAGATGGACAAAATCAAGTAAAGCACTGACTTTCTGACCCTGGACTCTATACACTTGAATCATCACCCTGACCTGTTTTCCTTTTTATTTGCAGTCGACAATCCCAAACAGGTATCAGACCAAGCGTTCTTTGATCGAATGCACCGTCTCCTCAATGGCGACCAAAAATTCCTTACTATTGACGAGGTTCTTAAAGATGAGTACCTTCATTTTCACGGGCTGCTATCCGTTTTCCGTAGCATCGGTCATGGGACGGTCCCTTATGCATATATTCCTCCAGTGGAAACAGTTCCTGAAATAGGAGAAGGCTCGGGAATTCCTGCAGCTTCTCTTCAAACTTCACCCTCTCCCTCTTCCACTCAAGATGATAAACTGGCTAATCTGGCCAAAAAACATCGTGAAGGGTATATTGCCCCCGAGGAAACTACCTCGGTAGACAAATCAAAATCTCCCCAAGGGTCGCCACTTCACGCTTCCGAAGGGGATGTTCCTAGCACCGACGAGCACATATTTCAGGGCTTGGGGGATCTCCCCTTACCCGAGACTATATATACTTCAGAAGATTTCAGAAAGGACCCTTTAGTCTTCACTTCTTCTGAAGAGACTACTCCTGCTAAGGCCAAAGAGCCTGCCCGCACCAGTCTAGCTTCAGACTCGGGTTGGTTGGGGGGACACACACACCACATAGGATGCACTTTGCACCGTAGCACTAGCATTCATTGCACTTCTTTTTCCATGGATCCGTCGATTTTAAAATTCGTTTACTTTATCGTGCAGGTACAATGTCTCGATCCTCTTATGACATAAGAAAGGTTCGCCGCAGCATGTCCAATCCTCCTCAGGACGCCGAGTATAATCGCCGGGATGACCGCGGTAGGGAGGAAAGAAGACCCTATGATCCTTATCGATCTCGATCCTCACGCTCCCGCTCACCAGTTCGACCGGAACAAGAAAAATACAAAAGCTATCAAGGTCGTAGGGAGGAGGATAGACCACAATCTAGGGATTCCACTTCCTCCCATGAAAAGCGGAGTAGAGAGAAAACTCCTCCAAAGGAAACTGGGTCTAGAAGTAAGCAAAAAGTCCCTGCTACTAAGCGACCTCGGACAGACAAGGGTTCTACAGAATCTTCTTCAGGAAGGGACACTGAACTAACAATCCTCGCCCCTCCTCCACCAGATGCGGGAACCGCCGTAAGGCTGGCATATTTAAAAGAGCAATTTCCCGAGCACTATTTCGAGACTCTGACCTTTCTACCTTCCCTTGAACCTATTTCTTCTAATTGGGCAGAGGAGGCCAGAGCAAAGATTGATTTGGTGGAAAAACAATATACCGAAATGTTCAAGTATTCCCGCACTCTTTCTAGAATCATCCGCACGTTAATGACAAATGCTGACTCAATGCACAAAACTGCAGAGGAAGATGCTAAGGCCCTAAAAACCTTAGGAAAAAATTTAGAAGATACTCAAGCTCAACTAGCTATCGCTCAGAAGAACGCTTCTAACTTCAAACAACAGTTTGAGGACATGCAAAAGCGCTATCATGATTTGCTAGAATCCCACACTCAGGAACGTTCCGAGTTGAAGAAGCAAGCTGATGAAGCCAAATCAGAGGCTGCTAAGACACGTCTCGCTTATGCTGAGCTCGAGCAGAAAAACGCCGAGTTAGCGAAAAGGAGTGCTGAGTTAGAAAAGAAAAACGCTGACTTGGCTTCAAAATTGTTAGAGGCGGAAAACAGGGCTGCTCTGGCTGAAGGCAATGTGGAATGCGCTATTAAATCTGCGGAGGAAACCCGCAAACAATTATCAGAGGCGGAGGCCGAAATTCAGGGTTTCGGCGAGCTAATGATCGAATTCTTCGCGCACATTATTCGTCGTCGAAACATTTCCTGGATCGAGGACTATCCATCCACTTTGGTTCATGTGTGGAATCAAATCGTCGAGTGGGAAAAAGAAGAGCTTAAAGTTGATTCCCTTGATGAAGATAAGCTGATGGAGAAATATTTGAGAGACGACGAACCGGAGCGCCTAGCTGAAGGGCGCCGCCTAATTGCTGAGGCCATGGAAGAAGAGATGCGGAAGTCCAAACAAAAAACCATTCCTGAAGCTGGTTCCTCTTCTTCTGCTCCTGTAACTCCTGAAGTAGAAGGGTATGATCCCGAAAACCCGGGAATTCCCCGATCAACTTTACTATCTCCCATTCCTGAAATAACTCCAGAGGTAGTAGTCACCCCCGCTGAAAAGTCTTCAGAAGGTATCCCTATCTTTTCTCCTCAATTTGTCAAGGCTACTACTACCTTTGGCTACATAACCGAACGTTCGATGAGAAATCCTTTGCTCTCGCCTGAGTTGATAACCAATGTTTCTCATTTTGTAGGCGTTGAATCATCCACGAAGACAGATGTAGTTCAAGGAGCTACCGCTGGGACACAACCCGCTGACAGGGTCAAAGAAGGGGAAGACAAAGCTGCTTCAACATCCCTGGGGGAAAGAAGTGAGCCAACTAAGGTCACTACTCCCCATGATGAAGAAATGATTGCAGCCTTAAAAGACGACGGAGGAGACGAGGGGCATGATGAGGAACCGGAGGTTACAATAACCGGGGAGTCAAAAAGCGCTGATGACGTTACCTTGGCGGCCATGAAGGCTGATCAGGACAAGCGCTTGCAATTAAAGGCTGAAGAATTAGACCCTGAGGTTCTCAAGCCCCTCGCAGTGGTGGATGCAGGTTCAAGGTTAGTTGTTAAGCTCTCAACTAGATCTATTACCGAAGAACTTGCTAAAAAATCTTCTCTTGATTCCAGTGCCCCGCCCTCCGGGAAGAAGTCTGCTGGCTCCAGTACTACATCTTCAGGGAAAAAGAAATCAAAGCGGATCTTGACTGAAGCCGAGAAGGAAGCAAAAGATGCGGAAAAAGCTGCCAAAAAATCGAAGGCTCATCCCAAACCCAAATAGTGGGTTCCCCTGTATCTTTTTAGCATCTTTATAAACCAATAAGTGCTGCTACACCAGCAGCTTCCGCACTTTCTTTTTCAGTTATTTCCCTGTACAAATTCATTCATTTGTAAATAAAAATAATTCACTTTTTGCCATGTTTATTTGTTAGCAGTTCTGCACCTATGTAAAAATGCATATCTATAGTTATGAAACAAAGTTGTGAAGAGGGGAGTTATGTGTATGTGTATGTGTCCCCAGTCAGTCTCCACAAGTTATTCAATGCTTAACCATGCAATCTGAACGCTCCCGATTTTCTAACGGGATAGCATTTCCTGTGTCATCAATATCTGTTGTTTTTCCTGGCATTTCTTTTATACTCTTTCTCATTCTCTTGAGAGTTCGAGTTCAGTTATTTGTTTATTCCCCGGTCGTTCAACGGGAAAAGATTTCTTTCTCGGCGCTCGGTCGGAGACGCCTTTATACTCTCTTTTTCTCTGGAAAGTTAGAGTTCGGAGTTGAACCTCTTTCTCAGCGCTCAGTCGGAGACGCTTTTATACTCTCTCTCTTTCTCTGGAGAGTTAGAGTTCAGAATAGAATTTCTTTTTCAGCGCTCAGTCTGAGACGCTTTTATACTCTCTCTCTCTTTCTCTGGAGAGTTAGAGTTAAGAATGTCGTTTTCTCATTCTTTTATGTCTTATTGCACAAATAATCATTGTGCTTCTTTTTATGCCCAAACTGTTTCAACCTTTTTAGGCTCTAAGTTATCCTGTATTTTATAATCACAACAGAACAACTAACGAATGTAAATGCATAAAAGTAAATAACACACAATATTTTTATAGTGGTTCAGCTAAGTCATAGCCTACATCCACTTTATAGTCCTTTATTCATATCGTCATATTTTCCAAAGGCAAGTCATGCCTTATTACAGAGTTTACAGGAAGAACAGCAAAAAGTATAGCATTTCTAATCCAAATATCGCATTAAGTGTTGGGCATTCCATGCTCGAGGGACTTCTTCGCCATCTACGGTCGTTAACTTGAATGTTCCTTTATCAAGTTTCCGTTGGATGACAAAGGGTCCTTCCCATTTTGGGCCGAGGTGAGGAAGAGATGGAAAAACTCTCTTTAGCACCAAATCCCCTGGTTCAAAGGCTCTGAGGCGAACTTTTTTGTCATAATAGCGTGCCATCTGACGCCGATGCCTTGCTGCACGCAAGTCTGCTTCGTCCCTTTTCTCTTCGACCTCATCAAGAGACTCAAGTAGAAGTGCCCGATTCGTCATCGGGTCATAATACGTAACCCTGTGGGAAGGAACTTCCAGTTCAACTGGAATTACTACTTCTGAGCCAAAGGAGAGAGAGAAAGGGGTATGACCGGTAGCCGTTTTAAACGTTGTTCGATATGCCCACAAAGCTAAGGGCAATTCATCAACCCATTTTGCCTTTGCACGCTCCAACCGTTTCTTGAGGATGGATTTTATAACTTTGTTTACCGCTTCTACTTGCCCATTCGATTGTGGATAGGCGACTGCAGTATATCGCTTGTCTATCTTATATTTCTGGCAAAAATTTCTGAACTCAGAGCTATCAAACTGGGTTCCGTTGTCAGTTATAATCGTCCTTGGGATCCCGAACCGGCATATAATATTTCTGACCACAAAACTTATCACTTTTCTTGCTGTGATCTTGGTTAAGTGCTCAGCTTCCACCCATTTCGTGAAATAATCCACGGCTACTATGGCATACTTAGCCCCTCCTTTAGCAATTGGCAAAACTCCAATGATATCGATTCCCCATGTGGCAAATGGCCAAGGACTCACCATCGATTTAAGCTGGGTTGACGGTGCCCTGGGGATTTTGGCGAATCTCTGGCACTTATCGCAGCGTCGTGAATAATCAGCTGCATCCTTGTTGATCGTAGGCCAGAAGTATCCGTACCGCAATATTTTCTTTGCTAAAGTTTGACCTCCTGTATGATCTCCACACTCACCTTCGTGCACTTCTCTCAGTACACGTTTGATGTCGTCGTGTGCGATACATCGTAACAGGGGCATAGAAAATCCTTGTCTATAGAGGGTATCGTCTTGCATAACATATCTGGCAGCTTTGCGAACTACAGCTCTTTTCTCACTTTTCTTCGATGGGAGTGTCCCATTCTTAAGAAAACTCTTGATTGGAGTCATCCATGACTCCTTCTCTGGTTCCGCTTCAAGAACGAATTCAATTTCCATTGACTCAAAGCTTGGCGATTCCAATGTTTCAATTGGAATTATCTCAGTCCCTTCTGGATTGTCAGAACTAGCCAGTTTTGCCAGTCTATCCGCTTTCTGGTTTTCAATTCTGGGAATATGTGTTATGTTGTACCGTTCTAAGCTACTTAATAGCTCTTTCCCTTTCTTGAGGTAAGCGACAAGTCGAGGTCCTCGAGCCGTGAACTCCTCTCGCGCTTGACAAACAACAATCTTAGAGTCACAAAATATGTCCATCACTTTTACTCCGAGGTCTTTAGCGAGTTTCAGCCCGGCAATCAGGGCTTCATACTCAGAGTCATTGTTTGTTGCCGAAAATTCTAATCGCAGGGCGTAATATAACGACCGTCCCTCCGGAGTGACTAAGACAATTCCAGCTCCGGATCTTCGGTCATTTTTAGCTCCATCTGTATATAGTTTCCACGGATTCATCTCTAACTTATCCTCAGATTTAACCACTCGATCATTGATTATTTCTTCCTCTGGAATGGTGAACTCCGCAATAAAGTCTGCTAGAGCTTGCCCCCTGATTGACTTTCGTGGTTGAAAATTCAAATCAAACTGGCTTAGTTCTATGTTCCATTTAATCAACCTTCCCGACGCTTCGGGTCTCTGCAACATCTGTCTTAACGGCTGATCGGTGTATATGGTTATTGGATGGGCTTGGAAGTAGTGACGAAGTTTTCGGGATGCAATCAGGAGGCTGTAAGCAAGCTTCTCGATCTTTGGGTAGTTGCGCTCTGCCGCTGCCAATTTCTTACTCACATAGTATACTGGCCTTTGTACTTTGTCTTCTTCTCGAACCAGAGCTGTGCTGACAGCGTGGGCCGAGACTGCTAGATAAACAAATAGTTCTTCGTGATCTACGGGCTTTGACAAGATTGGCGGTTTCTCTAACAGCTCCAACAGATTTTGGAAGGCCTCGACACAATCGGGAGTCCACTGGAAGTTCTTCTTTCCCCTTTTTATCAAATCAAAAAAGGGAACACATTTATCGGTGGCTTTAGAGATGAACCTACTCAACGCCGCTACCTTTCCTGCCAGACTTTGGACGTCTTTAATTCTTCTTGGTTCCTCGATATTTCTAATCGCCGCTATCTGGCTAGGGTTGATCTCAATTCCTCGGGAACTCACAATGAAGCCAAGGAACTTTCCCGACGCCACTCCAAATGAACATTTTAAAGGATTCAATTTCATACGGTATTTTCGCAAGATACCAAACATTTCCGCTAAGTCTTGCGTATGATTGGAAGACTGCTTTGATTTAACAAGCATATCGTCCACATAAACTTCCATAGTTTTTCCTATTTGATCATAAAACATTCTATTTACCAACCGCTGATATGTAGCTCCAGCGTTTTTTAATCCGAACGGCATTACAACATAACAATATAACCCCAAATTCGTTATGAAACTTGTATGCTCTTGGTCTGGTACATGCATAGGAATTTGGTTGTATCCAGAGTATGCATCCATGAAAGAGAGAAGTTCATGACCTGCTGTCGAGTCTACAAGCTGGTCAATCCTGGGAAGTGGGAAACTATCTTTCGGGCAAGCCTTATTTAAATCTGAAAAGTCAATACAAGTTCGCCATTTTCCGTTTGGCTTCTTTACCAGGACGGGATTCGATATCCAGTCGGGATAGGTCGAATCTCGAATAAATCCATTTTGCTTCAATTTCTCTACTTCCTCTTTGAGGGCAGCCGACCTCTCTGGGCCCAGCGTGCGTCTCTTTTGCTTCACAGGCGGATGCTTCGGATTTACATTCAATTTGTGACTGATAATGGAAGGCGATATCCCACACATGTCAGCATGGGTCCAGGCGAACACATCTAAGTTCGCCTTCAAGAAGTCCGTCAGCTCTTCAGCACGACGTGGATCCAATTGGGAACCGATCTTCAAGACTTTCGTCGGATCAGCTTTATCAACAGGGATCTCCACTGTCGTTTCATTAGGAGTTGCATTCCTAGCCTCTGGTTCCTCGTCTTTTCTAGGATCCAGGTCTTCAGGTGTTCCTTTGGGCAACTCCTTTGGGGTCAATTTCTCTAATTGCTATGCCGAGTCCCCCTTTGAGGGAGACGGGGCATCCTTACTCTCTGCATTAACTCCTTTCATCAACATCTTCAGTTCGGCCACATAGCAGGCCCGTCCAGAAACCTGATCCCCTCTTATTACTCCAGTCCCGGCTTCGGTTGGGAACTTTAGTAACAAGCACCAAGGGGCGATACAAACTCTAAATTCAGCGAGGGCAGGTCTCCCTAAAAATGCGTTATATGGCGAATCTACGTCCAATACTACGAACTGAAGCATTCGCACTCTCCTACGTTCTCCTTGCCCTAGGGTCACGGGCAATTCTATATATCCCATGGGAGCTGTCGTCGCTCCGTTGAAGCCTCTAATCCATCCTTCACAAGGTTTCAGATCTTCGGGCTCAAGCTTCATCTGATCAAATGACTTCTTGAACAAAATATTAACGGAACTTCCGTTGTCTACTAATACCTTATGGACCAAGGCCGGCCCAATGGTGGTAGTAATAACCAACGGATCATTGGTGGGAGATTGTATCCCCGTGTTGTCTCGGCTGCGAAACACCACGTCATCGAACATGGTTTTTTGTTGTTTTATAGGGGTGACATCTTCCAAATCGTCACCTTCATTCACATCTAGATGCTTGGCAGCATTCACATATTGGTCCATTGACCTAAAACTTCGGATCGCCGGGTGTGGTCCACCTACTATGGAGTTGATGACAATCCCTTTACCTTTCTGCTGCGCGGTAGGCTTAGGAGCAGGTAGGATCTGTTTTGGAGCCTGCTCTCCTTGCCCCCTGTCCCTCGGGGCAACCTTGTACTCATCCAACTTTCCTTCACGCAGCAACTTTTCAATTACATCCCTCAAATGCCGACACTCATTGGTCGAATGTCCATGTGTTCCGTGAAACAAGCAAAATTTCCCTGTCGCCATTTCTTTCTCGGTCGAATCACGAGGTGGCGGTCTTTTGTACTGCAACACATTGTACGTATCCAGGTAAATATTTTCCAGGGTGTCATTCAATGGTGTATAGTCCTCGTAATTCTGGAATCGGAGCCTTTTGTTAGGGTCGCTTCCCCTATTCCTGTTTCTCCTGTTACCGTTCGAATTACGGTTGTTGTTGTTTCCCCCATTTCCAGTATTGTTGTTTCCACCCTTATTTCCTACATTTACTTCAACCTTGCCGGAACTTTCCCCAGACTGCTTCACGGCAATATTACTCTGCACATTCTCCTTTGAAGCTGTCTCAGACTTTCTTTTCCGGTTTGCCCGGGCCTCCTCTCGTCTTAGATAAATATCGGCTTTTTCGTAGAATATCGCCCTTGTGGAGGGTGTCTTCCCAGAAAGGTAGTCTCCAAACTCAGATTCAGGATCGACTCCTTCCTTCAATGCCATCAGAATAGTGGGCTCATGCGGGTCACTGACCTCGGTTACAGCTTGGTTAAAACGATCTAAATATGCCCTTAAAGACTCTCCTGGTGCCTGTTTGATCCTCGACAATTCAATAACACTCTTGGACTTGCGGGCATGTAGTCGAAACTGGTTCATGAAACGCTCACTTAGTTCTTTGTAATTAGAAATTGAACGAGGAGGAAGCCGGGTAAACCAGAACAATGCCACATCTTCCAGGTAGATTGGGAATGCTTTGCACTTTACTTCATCAGGGGCAGCAGCGGCGTTCATAAGCCACGAATACCGCATCAAATGCTGTCCCGGATCAGTCCTTCCGTTATACTTGTCCATCTGTGGCAAGTTAAAGCGTCGGGGAAACTGGAAGTCCAGGATATCGTCAGTGAACGGAGTATGGCTTCGCTCGATGCCATAGTCTTCATTTGTATAATTCCGGCTCTCGGACATAATTCGGCGAACCATTGCCTGTACATCGGCACTAGTTAGGGGCTGCTCAGGTTCCCTGGCCCTAGTGTCCGAGTTCCTTCGGGGCTCTTGCTCTGGAGATGCCCTTCTTCTTCGAGCTGCCTCTACTCGATTCCTTTCCCTGTGTTCCCGGTCGATCTCGGGAAGAGGGGATTGGAGTCTTTGCCCCCGAGTAGGGCTATCGTTTCCTAATGCTCGTGCGATATCCTCGCGAGATCCCAAAGATCCAAACGTTAGCTGCTCCACGTTCTGAGGTCGTTCGAGTGGCCTTCGCTCATGGGGCCTCTCTTCCTCGGAAGATGAAGATTGATCTACGGGGGTGTGACGAACCGGTGATGGAGTTCTCTGCCGGCGGAGCTCATTGATCTCCCGACTCATGAGCCTCATATTTTCCTGCATCATGAGATTAGTGCGCTCATGAACTCTCATAGCTTCCCTCGTGCTCTCAAGCATATCAAGCAAGCGCGAGAAATCTCCTTGAGTGATGGGAGCAGATGGATTGACCTAGTCTCCAACCCTGGCAGCTGGAATTGGAGCATTCGCGGGGACTCGAGTAGATGTTCCAGCTTCACCAAGCATCGGGTCGGATCGGAGGTAGGAAGTCGGGTCGGATCGGAGCTGGGGTGCCTGGTCGGATCGGTGTGCAGCGAGCAAGTCGGGTCGGTTCAGACTGGGGGAGTGCACTGCTTCGGAGTCTCCAACCCGGATCGGATCGGAGCTCTCCCCTTGCTGTCGGTTCGGATTTCCTGCATTGATTCTCCCTGCTGCTGAACTCTGCCCCCGAGACCTTGTTACAACAGCATGTTGCTGATCTTCGCCAGCTCCATTTCCTTGAACAGACTGAACTTCTTTGCCTTTTCCTTTGGCCATGAGTCTTCAATAATTACTTCAACGAATGCAAGAAAGCGGAGAAACTTAAGGATTCACTTCTTTGAACTCAACGGTCCAAAAAGTAGAAAGAGATCCCGGAAAAAAAAAAGGATTTAGATGAGGATTCTCAGTGAAAGCACCAAAATGTTAGACCCAAATGTGGTTCTAACACCCAAATTGATTAGAAACAAGATAAAGTAAAGCAGAAATAAAAAAGAACACACAAGATTTATAGTGGTTCGGCGAAGAAATGCCTACGTCCACTTAGTTTTCACTATATTCAGTAATTCAGTTACAAATGCAATGTAAGATTCGCTCACAACTCACTTTTGTTCACTCAAATGATTAAAACAAGAAATGAAAGATGGTTTGGATTTTCCGGGAGTAAAGGAATTCGGACGATGGAGGTACTTGGATTCTCAAAAAGTGCTGAAAAGGATCCCTCTCTTTGTCTCCAGATGGGGTATTTATAGGTGTGAATTTGCCTGAGATTCAATCCGGGTCGGAACACGTGTCATCCATCGCACTCTCTTCGGGTTCGGATGGACTATCAAGCTGACAACACATCAAAGAGACGGACGTTAGGGGTAGGAATTAGTCATATCCGGTCCGGTTCTTCAGGCGATTTCATAGGAGATTTTCCTGGATCATGGGTGCGGGTCGGAGACGTGCAGGCTGGGGGTTCGGATCGGAATACCCGATCCGAACCGGAGTAGCGTGGACGTCTCTCCTTCTCTAATCATACTCCGCTCCGCTCCAGCGTCGTGGCAAGCAGATGGCTTTCCGATCCACTTGAGATTTATTGGCCTTCCGATCCGATCAGATATGCTTTGCCAATTTATCCAGTAAGAGACATCCGATCCGAACAGAGAATTCTACCCGATCCGAACCGATATGCTGCTATCAATCTGAATTGTGGTGTTTCCTTCCGATCCGAACCGGAGTCTTATAACTTGAAATACTCTTCAACGGTTGGTTTCTTGACTTTGTGTTGCCTAGTTCACAAAGTAGGCTAACAGCAAGTTTGTCTCTTTTTATGATATGCATAACATATGCGAGTTTGCCTCTATGTATGACATGTTATGCAAGTTCACATGCAAGTTTATGTGCAAGTTCATATGCAAGTTTATGTGCAAGTTCATATGCAAGTTTTTCTCTTTTTATGACATGCATAATGCAAGTTTGGGATAAATGCTAGTTGGGTTTAATGTATGCTCATATATGCAAGTTGACACCTTTTGAACCCATGATAAAGTTATAAGCTATGTTGGTTAAACCCATGACATTTGTGATGAATCTTCCCTTTTATTATGTCACGTTACCAGAACGAATTACGTGGGGAACGATGGGGTTAATATGCATGTTAATAAAATGATGTGGAATGGGTATGCTTAAGAGTAACATAAATTAAATGGACATAATTGGGAATTTACCTATTGAGTTAGGTCTACCCATATTATGGAGTTGGGAATTTACCTATTGAGTTAGGTCTACCCATACTACGGAGTTGGGAATTTACCTATTGAGTTAGGTCTACCCATATTCTGGAAAACATGATTAATTAATTAGGGATAATTAATATAAATTATGAGGGTGATTAATTAGGTGTAATTAATCGACTAAGACACGAGGTTGGACTCAGTTGTAGCGTAAAACTGCCCGGACCCAACCGGCTTAACCAGTTGCTACAAATGTTAGCCCAATGTGAGAGGTCTTAGGCACAAATTAAATACGTGATTAAAGTAAAGACACGAGGTTAGACCCTTTTTATGACGTAAGGCTGCCCGGACCCAACCGGCATATCCAGCAGTCATAAAAGACGGTCTAATGTGAGAGGTCTTTATGAGGTCATGATCTTAATTAATTAATTAAGAAACACTTAACCATATTAGCATGTAGAGGGACATGAGGGGTTAAGTGGAGGCCTTGGGTGGCAATAGAAAATACGATTAGAATACTTAACCAAAGTGGAACATGTAATTAAAACATGGTTAAAGGGTTAAGTAAGTGCTTTGGGTGGCATGTGGAAATCTAGTGGGTGCCTTGAATGGCAATTAAAATATGATTAATGACTTAACCAGAATTTATAACATGTAAGTGGACATGGTTAAAGGGTTAAGCGGGATTCACTAGAAATAACAAGCTTAGGTGGTAGCTTGTGGGGGCCCATTTCCACCAGTATCCCAAACGTATCTTAGTGGGCTCGACTCTAGTCGAGTGACGGGACACGCATATTGGGCTTGACTATAAGAGGCCAAAATGGGTTAGCGGTGGCAACGCATGACCAACGGGTTTCATATGCGTGTGTGGACCCGGGCTGGTAAATAAGACGTTGCATCGTGTAGATATAAGCCGTGCACCGTTAGTTTTATCAGGTTGCCACGTTGGGGAATGGTACACCCCACGGTGGGGCCAGCACGGGTATCTACGTTAGGGAGCCGATCGAATGGGGAGTAGTGTGTACACCTAGTGGATTGTAGGGCCCTGTGGCGTCTACTCAGTCACCTAGGGGTACGCGAGAACTATTAAGTTAATTTTATAAGTCCATGGGTGGGATCAACCTTTAAGTTAGGAATGACTGGGGTGGTGCAGTTTAGTAATTTACCTTTGGAAGGGTAGATGCGTCTTTACGTTTCTTAGTTTATCCTAAGTCTACCAAGCTGCTTAGTGTAGCCATTCATCCCCAGACGACACCGTATATCAAGCTTATGTCTTCTCTGGTTACTTTAATGATTGTATTGTTAAAGTTATCGGACTCGCTCAGACTTATGTCTGACCCCGTTGTTTTTATCTTTTTTCCCAACCCTCAGGTTATCAGAGTGGGCCCAGTACGAGTGGGCTTTGATCAGGCTGTTTTATTCTCTTTTGGAGCTTGGACCATAGATGTAGAGCTCAGCTTACCCTTTCTTTTATGGCTATCAGTTCATGTATTGGGATTATGTACTTTTATTTATCAGGATGGATATTTTTACTTGACTCTTATTATGGTTTTGTGATGTAACCAAACATGTTTTACTTTCCGCTGCAATGAAATGATGTTTTAAAATTTTCAAGTATTACTTATATCTGTCTTGTTGTAATTTTTCTGTTCTATATTCACTTAAAATACTCCACCGATGTTATGGCATTCCCTTAGCGAGTGACCATAACGGGTGTGGGGTGTTACACATACTAATCTGAATAATTAGTTGTATGTCAATTGATGAGTTGACAGGCTGTGATGAGCGTTAATTATTTATTTTTAATGCTTATATAGTTGTAAAATGCACTCTGGATGATGTTTGAATGTTGAATGATTATTTATCATTATTGTTGAGTACATACGATGTGTGAAAATCCATATAACTAAAATTATATGGTAATTGATTGAGTTGCATTCTGATTCAGAAATAAAGAATATTTTAAAATAATGAATATTTTAAAATAATGAATATTTTAAAATAACATATATTTTTAAATAATATTCAGTGAAGAATTAAATTGTGATTTTGATGTCCGATTTTGGATAGACACAAAAATATAGAAATATTTATAACTGTAATGAATATCTGAAGCCGAGTTAAGTCGAAAATGCTATTTTTACTCGAATGGATTTCTATATCGATTTTATTCATTCTGTAATGAATATCGAAAAGATTCGATTTCAAAATCTGATATTTTGGAAATATTATCATTTTAAATATTATAATGATATAAAATATTCAATTTTGATTTAAAATTGAAAATGAATTTGAAATCATTTTAAAATGAATATATAAACGATTTATAAAATACGTTTTATATGGAAATCGACGTAATGTATAGTATATATGTATATTATATATATATATATATATATATATATATATATATATATATATTCAAATGGCTTGAACAGAACGCGCCGCGTAGCGACCGTTTGCGAATTTCAAGCATTAACTTCAAATTGATGTAACGGGAGATCCGACTACCGGATTCTCCTAAAACTGGAGCCGTTGGCTTCGTATCGAAAATATCTTTCCAATGAATATAAGAGATTTAAATTTTAATGGTTGGATTTCAAATTATGTCCAAATCAATTTCAGAAAAGGTCGCTGTGGATGCAGTTCGGTGACCGTTATTGGAAATCGACTGTACGAGCCTTAATAAAATTATTAAAAATATGGAAAAATTGTGTAAAATGGTAATAAATGATTCGGAAAGATTTTGGATGAAAATTTTCAGTTTTGAAAAGATAAAAATATTTTTTTTATCGAAATGAACTAGTTAACAACTAGAATAAAAATCCAATTATTTTTAGAAATATCAAGTTGGATTTGTAAATAGGTTTGAATATAACCAGAATTTTCCAACGAATGAATTGGAATGTATTTGAGTGGAAATAATCTTCGGAATATTTCATTATTGGATTCCATGATTATACAGATATTGTTGAGAATTTGGAAGATATAGATATCGTTATTCCCAATACGATATCCGTTAGTTTCAGAATTTGATATGGAATATAAGCTGATATTATTTTCTATTCAAAGCCTTATATTTAATACCAAATTGGATTTTAGGGTTTGTCGTGAATAGTGTTTCTTTTAGTTAAGATTTGGAGAAGTTTACCAATTAATTAATTAATATTTAATTGGAATTGAAATGAAAGTTGATTGTGGGTTTATCATGAATAACGTTTTAAATGACATTTGTTCTTTAACCCAATTAACAGTGAAGAGTTGAATTGGAATTTATAAATCTTTTTATTTAGATTTAACGGAAATTTTCCAAAGTAAAGTTTTCCAATTTAAAATATTAAATCGGAATTGAATGGAATTCGACTGGGTAATAATCGAGATGAGCTTCTGTGAATGACGACCTTAATTATATATGGAATTTAAAAGGCCTTGTCGTTATTCCATTTATATTATTAGTCCGATACGGAAATTTATATCGATTATATATGGATGTGTTTTCCGTGAAGATTCCATATTTAATGGAAGCTGATTTGGGTTTATTGTGAACTGTGTTTTAAATGGCATTGGTTCTTTAACCCAGTTTGAATAATCATAAAGTAATGATTTGTGATATTAAAACCAAGTTGGAGTTTCAATAAATCTTTAATTAGATTGAAATGGGAAAGAGATAATTTAATTTATCAAATTCGTGAACTGTTCAAGAATGGAGTACCGCTAGTTTTACTCCATGTGGTAGTTAAATCTTTAATTAGATTTGAATGTGAAACGGTAATTAAATTTATCGATAACACCGTGGGATGAATAGGTTGGGATTGGGATAATAAAAGAAATGATTACTTCGGTAAGGCTCAATAATCCGGACTAGTTTTGTAAACCTTAATTTGGTTTAGATTTGTTAAAGGATAAAATCAAATATTTCTTTTGAAATTGATATCCAAAGGAAGATTAAAGAATAAATTTAAAGGAATTTATCTTTGATAAAATTAATGGGGACATTTCCCTAAAGATGTGAATATTTGAATAAAAGAATATTCTGGATTGGAATGAGGCATATGATGTGTTTTATAGCACTTGATTATTGATTATAAAATACACGAATTATTCAGAAAGACCGGGTTTATCCTATTTTAAATAATTAATACGACGACTAAAAGTCGACGATGAAGACGATGGTTTAAGACCGTAGATCTTCACATCGTTTGGATGATTACTGATGTCTTGATTGGGTTGTACACCCAAGACAAGGTAATAAGAGGTAATCGTCCAGACGTACTTGGAGATCGACAGGATATGCGAGGACCTCTCTCCTGTATTGGACATATGGGACGAGGAATAAGGTGCCTCCAGTTTCGTTCAGACCCAGAACGGACTTGTAAATGGATGTGTATCTGACATTGGATTTCATTCTGTGTTGATTGGTTTCTATTAAATATATATCTGTCTGGTGGTGGAGAATTTATTCTCTTGCTTAACACCCTTCTCTGAGATGTACGAGCTTAGAGGTTATATATTGATAGACATCAATTGCATGGCATGAATTGTCAGTGTGGCATGCTGAGATGCAAATGATCAAGGCTTTTATTGAAAAGCAAAGTATTCTGGTTGATGATCAAAGCATGGCTTTTAGTAGCATAGCTTTGTGTATAGCATTAATTCGCGGGCCTCACACCCTGTATGAGTCCAAAACAGGATAGTGACTGTAGAGAGTGCATGCGTTTCTTTCTAGCTAGGAGTGGTGTCATGGTATGGAGCCCAGACATTTTTACTTAGGTGGATGATGGATTGCGGGCCGCCTCAGATTTGAGTCCCTAGTGGCTCTTGATATGGTCGACGTACTGACCAGATTTTATGCCCCATAGGGCAGGGAAACGTACGTTCAGGAATAACTGATCCACTAAAGTAAGTGTCTGGCCCTGAAGATCCAAGGGCTCACCTAAGTCTGGGTCCTAAGGCATGGGATAGAGTGTCTCGAATCGGTGAGGACGATCCCTTGTATCGACTCATAGATGGAATCCAATTTCTAATTCGCGACTTTGCGGTTTTAGTTGTAAACCTATATGGCGACATAGTGGGATGGTGCGCTTATGCCGTCTATGATTGATACATTATATCTGAAGTTGATTTTGACACTATTCACCTATAGTAATATCAAAATGATTTGTTTTAAAACGTACCAAGCATGTTTGGCTATTATAAGGTAAAACTCTATCCTCCATATTGCGTTGCATTGTGTGATGGGACCTGAGTCTTATAATAGCTTCATTTTTCAAAAATCATTGTGTTGTTTTATTTTAAACAAAGACTCATGTGGAGTAAACCCGTTCCATGTTATACGGCGTGGTCCCTTGATTTCCCAACTTTTAAAGTAAAGATTTAATAGCTCTTTTAGTTCTCACACCAGTCACATGACTGACCTGGAGTTTATTGTTTCTACCTAAACTCTGGGTGCCTATATTTTCCACACGGGCAGTCAGTAATTTTGGTTTGCGCAGATATTTCTTTTCACAAGATCCTAGATTACAGCTAGAGCTATATTCGGAAAGCTTTGTATCCGTGTATTTCTTTCAGTTGTTATTTTCCGCTATGCATTGTACTTATGTATTATTTTCCGCTGCTATGTAATTTTAATCTCTGATATTGTATTTCCGACGTATAATATTTATTCATACTCTGGAATATTATTGTACTCAGATGTAAATTGTTGTAATTACAATGAAATGTTCTGTTTTTTTGTGTTCTGATGCTTCGTGTACTCAAAGCAATCCGTTGTTTTCCGTCTCTCCGGAGATCAAGGGATTTCGGGTCGTTACAATTTGGTATCAGAGCTTTGGTTTACAAGGATCGAGAACAAGACATGTTAGAACCAAATAAAAGAATTAATCAAAGATAGGATTAGTAACATCCTATAAGAATGACTCGTTAGAGATAGGATCAGTAACATCTTAGAATGAGTTTGAAGAGTATTATTTGTTAAAAACGAATTTGGTTTGGAAATTTATATCCTATTATACGTATTTGAGTATTTTAATTTATATTTATTTTGGACTATCGAGTATAGGGATATTTTTAATATACGTATAATCCACATGTATTTGAAGTCTCGAATATACTGGATAGATATAGAATCACACTCTAGTCACCCGGGGATAATTCTGGTGATGAACATGGCATCATCAGTATCTATGTTCGAGTTTCGAAAGTAGGATATCTATGTATTTCTAATTGACTGGTGTGAGAACCATAACTTAGATAGGGTTATTGTTTGTGATTTGACATTGAAAATATGATTTTTTGAGTATATATAAAGTTATATATTTGAAAAGCTAATCAACTAATTGATTGTTGATTGTAATGGATGATTATAGTTTAACTAATTAATAATATTGGAATAATCAAACCAATAATAGAACGAAAGGTAAATTAAGTCAAATCGAATCAGAATATTGAACCGAATTGAAAATTGATTGGAATTGCATGCATATACATGTATATATATATGAATAGGTCATAGAAAGGAAGCTAAGAAGAGGAATGAAATTGTATACCCGACAAATAGGTACATGTTTACTATATTCATTGGGTTTGATGATTTTATGAGCCGAGTGGCAAGTCGCTTGGCTTTTTCTTTTTCTTTTTGATTAATGAGGGCCATGTGAGGCAAGTTGTGATTTTACCGATCGGCCCGTACAAAGGAGGTTATGGCGAAATTTTTCAAAAATTTATGGTGTTAGCCAAATTTTTGAGAAATTAGAAAATTCTTAGAAACTGAAAAGTTAATGAATGAAAGCTAGAATGAAAGTTGAGTTGGTTAGTTAAACAACTTTCAGCTTCGTTCCTTTTCGAGGACGAAAAGATTTTAAGTGGGGGAGATTGTAACAACAAGGAATTTTTGAACCAATATAAAAAAATTATTTTAACTATTTTAATAGATTTTGAATATTTAAAATGATTTATTTTAAATAATAACGATTTAAAATTTATTTAAATTGAAGTTCGAACGAATAAATTTATTTTAATTATAAAACGAGCCTGAAATGGTGTGGTAGTCTGAAAATTCGTTTTTAAATTTCAAATGAATGTACAGAATTCAAAATAAATCGGATTTCAGTAAAACCAGAAACATTAGAATCTGTTTAACTAAATCTTTCTAAGAATGTAAGAAACTGAGACTTTATAATATAAATTGGAAGCTATGTCCAGTTTTAAATTTAAAATAGTCGCTATGGAATTTATACATATTTTAATATAATATATAGCCCTTAAAAATAGCCATTTTGCAAACGATCTCCGTTTTCGACGAAACCACTTTTATTGGATCTGGAATGTCAAATTATAGCCAGGTTTAAATTTTCGTAATTTTTGGAATTAATATGTGGGTGTGGTGAATTTAAATGTGTTTGGTAATTTTAGTTTAAATTTAATCGACTGGAAAAAGCCCATTTTTCAAACGGTCTCCAAATTCAACGAAATTAGTTTTGTTAGGACTGTATCGTAAAAACATAGCTAGATAAATTTTTCTGTAATTTTTGGAATCAATATGTGGCCCCGATAAATTAAAATGTACGTTTAAAATTCAATATGTTGATTTATACTTTAATTTAAAGAAAAACTAATTGAAACAGTCGAATTAACTTACGGAAATATTCCATTGTGTCCGGAATGGGGGTGTTTGGCTATGGGCGACAGTCGTTGGGTTTGATTTGGACTTCAGACGAAGCTCTCACCTTTAAATGAATATTAGAATTAAATAAAATAAATATATATAATGATATTTCATTAAACCTTAAGTTTTCCTCACAACTTCAAACCCACTGCTAGGGTTTAAAATGATGGGCAAAACACTCCTGGTTTCTTCTTGATTTTTCTCTCGATCTACAAACTATTACACGAAAATTATAAAACAAAAATTGGAGAGGGTAGAGAGATCTTGAAATCCATACAGTTGTGATCGGCTATCGTTGAACGTGGTGCTCTATTTTCATGCTTAAAGTCGAGCAATTTGCACGTGAATTGAGGGCAGCAGGGGCCACCGAGCCTTGAGCCGCTCAGGGTGCTGGAGGGAGGCGCAAAGCCGGTCGATGTGGCACTCATGGATCTGGTTCCGGTCAAGCCCGGAGTCAACGGCGTCGAGCCCAAGTTTTGATGAAATGAGTTCTTCGAAGTCGGGTTTTTACTGAAGGCCACGGGGAAGAAAAGGGTTAACTTAATTAAATCCTTAATTATTTAATTAATTACACATTTAATTATCCAATGTATAAAAAATCATATCTTCTTCATAGGAGGTCGAAATCCAACGAAATCGGTTGCGTTGGAATCGTCTCAACGCGATCTACATTTCAGAACTGACCAAAACGGAAACGTAGGCAGTTGAAACTTTTGACATAATTAAATGGCTGTTTAATTTTGTTAAAACGATCATCAAATAAAGAACGACAGAGTGGAAACCAATGTGAGAACTCCTTCTCAATAAATTATATTTTATCATGTTATTGCATTCATGTATAAAAATATATAGAATTGCCAGTGTAGATTTTTATCAGTTTCAATCATTATAAATTGTAAACAGTGCATGTTAGCTCACCTCCCTCGTCCACAGACCATGGACGAATTGACTGTATTGTTTGTTGATTGTGATGCTGAAATGTTTAAAATATTAAAAATAATCTAATATTATTTTTTGCTAGTTGAAATTTAATTATAAATATTCATTTATATTTAAACAGTGAAAATTGGTTATTTAGAGAAAAAAAATCAAACCGAATTAGAATTGGTTAAATTTATTAACCAATGATTTATTTAAACTAATTATTGTTGTTTGAAAACCCCACACGGGTATTGGGTTGATACTTGACATACACTAATCCCAATAATTAGTTGTATGTCAATCGATGGGTTGACAGGCTGTGTTGAGCATTATTTATTTTTAATGCTTATACAGTTGTAAAATTCACTCTGGATGATGTTTGAATGTTGAATGATTATTTATCATTATTGTTGAGTACATAGATGTGTGAAAATCCATATAACTGAAATTATATGGTAATTGATTGAGTGGCATTCCGATTCAGAAGTAAATAATGTTTTAAAATAATGAATATTTTAAAATAACGAATATTTTTAAATAATATTTAGTGAAGAATTAAATTGTGATTTTGATGTCCGATTTTGGATGGATACAAAAATATAGAAATATTCATAACTGAAATGAATATGTGAAGTCGAGTTAAGCAGAAAATGCTATTTTTACTCGAACGGATTTCTATATCGATTTTATTCATTTTATAATGAATATCGGAAAGATTTGATTCCAAAATATGATATTTTGGAAATATTATCATTTTAAATATTATAATGATATAAAATATTCAATTTTGATTTAAAATTGAAAATGAAGTTGAAATCGTTTTAAAATGAATTTATAAATGATTTATAAAATACATTTTAAATGGAAATTGATGATATATATATATATAAATGGCTTGAGTAGGACGCACCGCGCAGTGATCATTCGTGAATTTTAACCATTAACTTCAAATTGATGTAACGGGAGATCCGATTGTTGGATTCTCCTAAATCCGGAACCGTTGGGTTTGTATCGAAAAGATCTTTCCAATGAATTTAAGAGATTTAAATTTGAACGGTTGGATTTCAAATTATGTCCAAATAAATTTTAGAAAAGGTCGCTATGGATGCAGTTCAGTGGCTGTTATTGGAAACCGACTGTACGGGCCTTAATAAAATTATTAAAAATATGGAAAAATTGTGTAAAATCATAATAAACGATTTGGAAATATTTCAGATGAAAATTTCCAGATTTGAAAAGATAAAAATGTATTTTTATCGAAATGAACTAGTTAACAACTAGAATAAAAATCCAATTATTTTTAGAAATATCAAATCGGATTTGTAAATGGGTTTGAATATAACCCGAATTTTCCAAATGAATTGGAATGGATTTGAGTGGAAATAATCTTTGGAATATTTCGTTATTGGATTCCTTATGGATATTGTTGAGGAATTTGGAAGATACAGATATCGTTATTCCCAATACGATATCCGTTATTTAAGAATTTGATATGGAATATAAGCTGATATTATTTTCTATTCAGAGCCTTGTATTTAATATCAAATTGGATTTTTGGGTTTATCGTGAATGGTGTCTTCAATAACACTGTTCTTAAACCCAGCTGAGAAAAGAATAAATCTTTTAATTAAGAATTGGAGAAGTTTAAGAATTAATTAATATTTAATTGGAATTGAAATGAAAGTTGATTGTGGGTTTATCGTGAACAATGTTTTAAATGAAATTTGTTCTTTAACCTAATTAACAGGGAAGAGATGTTTAGAATTTACAAATCTTTTTATTTAGATTTAATCGAAATTTTCCAAAGTAAAGTTTTCCAATTTAAAATATTAAATTGGAATTGAATGGAATTCGCCTGGGCAATAATCGAGATGAGCTTCTGTTAATGAAGACCTTTACTGTATATGGAATTTAAAAGGCCTTGCCGTTATTCCATTTATATTATTAGTCTGATACAGAAATTTATATCGATTATATATTGATGTGTTTTCCGTGAAGATTCCATATTTAATGGAAGCTGATTTGGGTTTATTGTGAACTGTGTTTTAAACGACATTGGTTCTTTAACCCAATTTGAATAATCATATAGTAATGATTTACGATATTAAAACCAAGTTGTAGTTTCAATAAATCTTTAATTAGATTGAAATGGGAAAGAAATAATTTAATTTATCAAATTCGAGAAATGTTCAAGAATGGAGTACCGCCAGTTTTACTCCATGCGATAGTTAAATCTTTAATTAGATTTGAATGTGAAACGGTAATTAAATTTATCGATAGCACCGTGGGTATTAGATATGGAGTACTACTAGTTTTTCTCCATGGGATGAATAGGTTGGGATTAGGATAATAAAAGAAATGATTACTTCAGTAAGGCTCGATAATCCCGACTAGTTTTATAAACCTTAATTTGGTTTAGAATTGTTAAAGGATAAAATCAAACCTTTTGAAATTGATATCCAAAGTAAGATTAAATAATAAATGTAAAAGAATTTATCTTTGATAAAATTAATAGGGACTTTTCCCTAAAGATGTGAATATTTGAATAAAAGAATATTCTGGATTGGAATGAGGCATATGATGTGTTTTATAGCACTTGATTATTGATTATAAAATACGCGAATTATTCGGAAAGGCCGAATTTATCCCATTATGAATAATTAATACGACGATTATAAGTCGACGATGAAGATGGTGGTTGAAGACCAGATATCTTCACATCATTTGGATGATTACTGATGTCTTGATTGGGTTGTACACCTAAGACAAGGTAATAAGTGGTGATCGTCTAGACGTACTTGGAGATGGACCGAATATTCGAGGACCTCTCTCCTGTATTAGACATATGGGACGAGGAATAAGGTGTCTCAGGTTTCGTTCAGACCCAGAATGTACTTGTAAATGGATGTGTGTCTGACATTGGATTTCATTCTACGTTAATTAATTTTATTAAATGTATATCTATTTGGTGGCGGAGAATTTATTCTCTTGCTTAACACCCTTCTATGAGACATACGAGCTTAGAGGTTATATATTGATAGACATCAGTTGCATGGCGTGAATTGTCAGTGTGGCATGCTGAGATGCAAATGATCAAGGCTTTTGTTGAAAAGTAACGTCTTGTGGTTGATGATCAAAGCATGGCTTTAAGTAGCATAGCTTTATGTATAGCATTAATTCGCGAGCCTCACACCTGGTATGAGTCAAAAACGGGATAGTGACTGCATGGAGTTCATGCGTTTCTTTCTAGCTAGGAGTGGTGTCATGGTATGGAGCCTAGACATTTTTACTTATGTGGATGATGGATTGTGAGGCGCCTCGGATTTGACTCCCTAGTGGCTCTTGATATGGTCGACATACTGACCTGATTTTATGCCCCCATAGGGCAGGGAAACGTATGTTCAGGAATAACCAATCCATTAAAGTAAGTGTGGACCGGCCCTGAAGATCCAAGGGCTCACCTTAACTGAGTCCTAAGGCACGGGCTAGAGTGTCTCGAATCGGTGAGGACGATCCCTTGCCTCGACTCATAAATGGAATCTAATTTCCAATACGCGACTTTGCGGTTTTAGTTGTAAACCTATATGGCAACCTAGTGGGATTGGGCGCTCATGCCGTCCATGATTGATACATTTACATCTGAAGTTAATTTTGACACGATGCACCTATAGTAATATCAAAATGATTTGCTTTAAAATGTACCAAGCATTTTTGGCTATTATAAGGTAAAACTATATCCTTCGGCTTGCGTGGCATTATGTGATGGGACCTGAGTCTTTTAATAGCTTCATTTTTCAAAAAGTCATTGCGTTGTTTCATTTTAAACAGAGATTCATGTGGGGTGAACCTGTTCCATGTTATACGGCATGGTCCCGTGATTTCCCAACTTTTAAAGTAAAGATTTAATAACTGTTTTAGTTCTCACACCGGTCCCATGACTGACTTGGAGTTTATTGTTTCTACCTAAACTCTGGGTGCCCATATTTTCCACACGCGCAGTCAGCAGTTTTGGTTTGCGCAGATATTTCTTTTCATAGGATTCTGGATTACAGTTGGAGCTATATTCGGAAAGCTTTGTATTCGTGTATTTCTTTTAGTTGTGTGATTTGTTATTTTCCGCTACGCATTGTACTTATGTATTATTTTTCGCTGCTATGTAATTTTAATCTCTGATATTGTATTTCCAATGTGTAATATTTATTCATACTCTGGAATATTCTTGTACTCTGATGTAAATTGTTGTAATAACAATGAAATGTTCTATTGTTTTGTGTTCTGATGCATCATGTTCTCAAAGCAATCCCTTGTTTTCCGTCTCTTCGGAGATGGGGGATTTCGGGTCGTTACACATCATTTGAGCAACCCAATGACCCATCATTTTCAGGTGATCCATCATTTTTTTGGTGATCCATCCATTTCTTGCGCAATAATCCAGGCGATCCATCAACACACGACCCCGATCAATTAATACGTGCAATCCATAGCCAAATCCACCCTTTTGGCAAACGATCCATTGATCCATGCTTCAAACGATTAACATTCATGCACACAACTCATCCAAAATCGATCAACTTCAGCAAACCATCATCAACAAAAATTAACATAATAATAAATCATCAAACAATCACCTAGATTTCACCAAATCATGATAAAACAATAAATGATCAAATAAATGGATCTAAACTTGCATAAACACATGAACTAACATAGAAATTTACCGATCTAAGTTGCTAGATTAGATACTATGGTAATTAGAATGAAAATATACTTACCATGAAGTAGATCTAGGTGAAAACAAATTGAAATGATGAAAATAAGATCAAACAACCCATATACTCAATTGAATCCATGAGAGAGATGCTTATCACTCACCAAATACACAAAATAGCTTGAAATCAAATAGTCTCTAATTTGGACAGCGAAGAACGATCTTCAAATCTCTCAATTTGATGTGATCTTCTCTCTCTTGAATTATGTCTTCAATCTACTAATCTAGATCTAAGAATTTAGTAGAGTAAAGATGTATTTGATTGAGAAAGAAGGATCACGAGCTCAACCAAATAAGAAATGAAGAAAGTAACCCTTTCCCCTTGCCTTTACCCCTTATTTATTGCCAAACCATCAGCCCACTAATGGGCCTCACTAATCATCCCACTAATGACTAATTAGTCTGTCCAGAAATTGTGTAGCACTAAAACAGTGATTCCTCCCAAAATGTAGAATCAAATCTTTAATGTAACCCCTCTACGGAATTGGTAACACCATTTTCTTTCCAATGAAATCGATCTTGGCACCTGATTCGATCCCAGTTAAAAGTTATTCCCTGTACAAAACTGACAGGGGTAAAATGGTCACAAATAAAATTGATAAAAATTATGGAAATGTCTCATATCCCCATAACTAATATATCAAAATATGAGAATGATCCGACCCTCGGGGAATTAAATATAAATATTTTATGATCCTCCAATACGTAAAATGCAGGTTGCTACATTCTCCCCCCTAGGAATTTCGCCCCCGAAATTCAAAGCAAACACAAGCAACCAATAATAACTTTGCATACCTATCATCCATGATCAGCCAATTTACCACTCAAACTAGCATCTATCAAGACATACATCCATAGTCTTAACCTAGCATGTAGAATTCTAACGAATAGCACAAGTAACAATGGTGTAAGGTGACACGACATTAATGGGTCGTACCAACGAAGTATTCTAGATGGATCATCTTCATACTCTCTTCTGTTTCCCACGTATATTCGTTATCATCCTCACTCCATTGAACCTTGATTAGCTTAATCATCTTCCTTCTAAGTTGTTATGTGTCATTCCCCAACAACGCGAAGAGGCTTATGAGGTCTCGTAACTATGGACTCGACTTTTGGGTCTTCGTACTGTTCTAGAGATGCCACCACATTCGAATCGTGCACAAACCTCCGTAGGAAAGACACATGGAAAACATTGTGCACACTCTACATCTACTTGGGTAAATCCAATTTACACGCGAGCTTTCCAATTTGCTCAACTATCGGAAATGGTCCAATGAACCTTGGGGCTAATTTTCCTTTACTTTCGAACCAAACAACATTCTTCAACGACGAAATCTTCACGAAAACCATATCGCCAACGTCGAATTCCAAATCCTTATGACTCTTATCGACATAACTCTTCTAACGATCTTGAGCTGCCTTCATTCGTTGCCGAATGATCTCATACAATCCGAGGTTTCTCTGATCATCTCCGGCCTAAGCATCAGCTTATCTCCAATCTCTAACCAACATGCTGGAGAATTATACGGTCTTCCATACAACGCCTAGTATGGAACCATACCGATGTTCGACTGGTAACTGTTATTATAGGCAAACTTAATTAAATGTAGACGGTCTCCCCACGATCCCCCGAAGTCCAATACACAAGCTCTTAGGAAATCATCCAAAACTCGGTTAACCCTCTCGGTTTGACCATCAGTTTGGGGATGATAAGTCGTACTTAAACATAACTCAGCTCCCAAAGTCTCTTGCAAACTCTTCCAATATCCACTTGTAAATAATGGGTCTCGATCACTCACTATGGTCTTCGGGATCCCATGGAACCGAACTATCCATATAATATAAATCTCGACCAACTTTGATGTGGTCCTAGTCGATTTGACAGGAAGAAATATTGCACTTTTGGTCAAGCGATCCACTATGACCACAATTCCCTCATTTCCTTCCCTGCTTCTAGGTAGTCCATCTATGAAATCCACCGATATCTTCTCCTACTTCTACGTAGGAACTTCCGATTGCTGAAGCAATCCACTTGGCTTTTTCTATTCATCTTTCACTAACTAACAGTTTATATACCTAGAAATAAACTTTCTAACATCCCTCTTCATCCCTTCCCAGTAGTAAGCTCGCTTCATGTCCTGATACATGTTATTACCACCAGAATGAATCGTCAACATTGAGTGATGGCATTCCCTCAGAACCTCATCTCTCAATCCGTCAATATCAGGAACAACTGGTCATCCTTGTTTCCAAAGCCAACCCTACCGATCGACTTCGAATTCCTTATCCTCTGGTTCCAACTTCTGGATAATCTTGACAAGCTTTACGTCATGCTTTTGGCTTTCTCTAATCCTTTTGATGAAAGTAGGTCTTATCAATAAGCTTGCCATCATTTCAGGCTTTAACTCACACCCAGGTCTGAAAACAAATCATGCCAAGTACTTGAGGTGCTTCCATTCCAAAAACATCGCTCCCAAACTTGCATGTCTTTGATTCGACGAATCTGCAACTGCATTACCAGGAGTATAGGCTATACCAAAATCGTAAGATGCCAAAAACTCTAACCACCATTGCTGCTGAAGATTCAAATACTTTTGGAAGAAAAGATACTTCAAAAACTTATGATCCGTAAACAACTCAAATCAAACTCCCAATAGAAAATGTCTCCACATCTTCAAAGCAAACACGATCGCTACCAACTCCAAATCATGAGTTGGATGATTACTTTCATGCGGCTTTAGCCGTCGGCTTGCGTAAACCCCAACTCTATCCTTCTGCATCAGTACAGCTCCACGTACCACAGGCATCGGTTATACCACCATCTCTTCATTCTCACTTTGAATGGTCAAAACAGGAGCACTTGCCGGTCTCTAATTCATGATTCCAAAAGCTTGCTCACACTTCGCATCTCATGTGAACACTTGATTCTTCTTCGTCAATCCTGTTAATGGTTAAGCTATCTTGGAGAAATCCTTGATAAACCGACGATAATATACCACCAATCCAGGGAAACACCGAACATCCATTGCATTCTTAGGTCTATCCCAGTCCTGGATTGCTTCCACTTTAGATGGGTCAACCACTATTCCATTTCCAGAAACAACATGGCCTAAGAACCTCACTTTGCTCTTCCAGAAGTGACTTCAAAAACTTAGCTCTTAGGCGATGCTTTCGCAAGATTTCCAAACCAGCTCCCAGGTGCGTCTAATACTCTTCCTTATTCTGGGAATAAACCAGAATATCGTCCATGAACAGAAGCACGAACTTGTTCAGTTGATCCCTGAATACACTATTCATAAGATCCACGAAATATATTGGTGTGTTACTAAACCCAAATGGCATCACCAACCATTCGAAGAAACCGGATGGTGTCTTAAAAGCAGTCTTCGGCATACTATCCTTTGTCACTCTCAAGTGGTTGAATCCCGTTGCCAAATCCATTTAAGAAAACACCTTGGCCTCATGAAGCTGATCAAACAAGTCATATATCCTCGGTAACGGATACTTGTTTCCCTTGGTCACCTTACTCAGCTCACGATAGTCCACACACAATCTCAAAGATCCATCAGCCTTGGTTGCAAACACAGTTGGTGCACCCGATTCGGAAACGCTTCTCCTAATGAATCCTTCTCCCAAAAGGTCATGAACATGCACCTCTAACTCCTGTTGTTGCCATCCGCCTAAGAGGCATAACGATAGGTCTAGCACCCTCGACCAAATCGATTCTGAACTCAATCTCACGATGCGGCGGTAACCCTTTGACCTCGTCAAATACATCGTCAAATTCACTAGTGATCGGCATAGATGACAAGTCTTCGTGGAATTATACTTGAATATAAATAGCTTACGAAGACACCATCTTTGGGATTATATCGAATTACAACCATTCTCCCTTCCACATTCCCGACTGTCACCTCCAGCTTCTCGTAATCCACTCTAGCCGCATACCTCTTGAGCCAGTCCATACCCACAACGATCCCAAACCCAACGAAGTTCAAAACAAAGCAATCACACATAAAGGAGCAACCATGACTCAACAACACTAGACCATGACAAATCATACACAAACTGGACAATCCCCCTACTAGATTAGTCATAATCAATGGTCTATCGCAGAGCTCGGGTTCCAAATCCAAGCGACAAACAAGCTCATTACAAATGAAAGAATGTGATGCTCCAGTATCAAACAACACATGAACTGAAACATCTCTAACGGAAAGAATACCTTGAACGACGACACTCTTCCCTTTCTCCTCCGTCGTAGGATCCCTCGAAGAGGATGACACAACTTCCAAAGCATATGGCTTCACAACCTGCTTACTCTTATCTAGTTTTGGACAATCCTTCTTGTCATGCCCAGGCTTTCCACACTTAAAGAGCTTCCTTTCAGCTTTAGGATTCTTGCAATCCTTGGAATAATGGCTCTTCTACCGACAATTATAGCAAGTTACTTTATCTTTCTTCTTTTTTGACCATCCTTCCCTTTTTGATGTTGTTGCTTCCTCTTTTTGTTATTACCACCCTACCGTGGTTTTGGTTCTCCCTTAGCTGCAACAACGGCCTCTTCTTTGGGAAACATACTCTCATGCTTCAGAGCTTTTTCCACGATCTTCTCGTAAGTGTCATCCAAGTAATCAACTAGCTGATTTCCAAGATATTTTTCCAAGCCCATGACAAACTTCTTATTCTTCTGATAAGGAGTCTCGACATGTGAACGAGCATACTTGGACAAGGCTTCAAACTCTGAAACATACTCCAACACCGGCCTACCATTCTGCTTCAGCTCAATGAACTTCTTGAATAGAATAGGCTTCTGAATGGTAGAAATTAACTTCATCTCAAACTTGACTTGGAACTGATCCCATGTGATCTCATCTTCTGAGTTTTCTAGAGCGACAAAGTCCCACCAATCCATAGCTCTGCCCTCTAGTTGTCTCGATGCAAGCTTCCTATTAGTCGCATCATCAATTCCCAAGTCTCCAAAGATCTGAACGCAAGTATCAAGCCACCCTTGAATCTCTCCAATTGGCTTTGTCCCTTTGAACGACTTCCTTCTAAGAGTAGTAAATTCTTTGCACGGCTTCGCGAAGTACACAACCCAAGGCACTTGCACTTGGACTCCTACACCTACTACAACTGTCTCCTAAGTGGGTGCCCTCCTCATGATCGTTGCCATCATGGCCTTGAACATAGCTGGATAATCTAGTACACCGCCATCATCCCCTATAGGAACAGTATCCTCCCTAACAGTGTGTCTAGACGTTCGATGACTCATTCTAAATCTGAAAAATAAAATGATTAGTCCACATCCAAGAAAAACTGCAAATGGAGTTCGAACGCTTTTATACTATACACTAATATATAGTATAAATCCATTAGAAATCTACAAATACGCCTCTCATATGTTATTACATCCTTGAATTTTGGCTAAAATCGATTAACCAGAGCTCTGATACCAAATTTAATGACTGGATATAACTCTTGCACTTAACAAGAGGAATAATGCACTGAAAGATGTGCCAGGCAGCTTTGGACGACCATCAGGGTATAACAACACAAGCGGAACCTGTCATATAACTCACAGTGCAAAGATAAAATATAATAGAATATATACAACAGTCATATAATAGTGAAGCAGATTTGAGCAGAAACTTAAACTCACATATCAACTTGAAAAAATATCCATACAACGAAGGATTTTATCATAAGAATCTGCACAAAGATGATTCACTACAACCACTCAGATAATCATATAACAAACATAACGAAGGAAACACCAACTAGTTATGTATAGTAGAAAACTGATACGTAAGCCTCCTGCTCGTCATCTATCTGCAGTATCGTCCACTAAGATCTGCTACCTGTGACCTGCTACTCAGTCTGCCCATCCACAACTAAATGAAAAATCCAAGGTAATAAGAGGAAACATAAAACCTTGAGTCAAAAAACAGTCTTAATGAGGGATAAAACAGTTACCTAACATCATCAATAAAGCATATGAGAATAGGAAGATTAATCAACTAATCTACCAATCACATTAACAGAGAAGAACCCAAACCGTCTCCCCCACATTCGACAGTGATAGCCTTTACAACAATCAGATGGAAACAAACAGTATATTCATGGCAACTAGTTATCAAGCATAGACCATCCTAATCGATATCGACATCTCCCAAGCACAATCCCCGAAGGCCTAACCAACATCAGACAAGCACCCAAGAGATATCTCCTTCGACGTCGGGCAATCTACATAAGACGATACAAGAAAAAGAATCATCATCTATGACTCTGGCTATCACCACCAATCCTGCTTTAAACTGTCGTTAATTGTATGATTGGCTCAACCTACCAACCGTCAAGGGCTAATGGTAACCCCAATTCTAGACAGACTTCTACACGTCCCATGTACATTTGTCTCCCCGACAACTAGGCCCATCCCATAGACCCAGGGTACTCGATTAGTCCCAGTAGTCTTTTAGGCCTTCCTATTATATCACTGCTTTGAACCCACTAGAACTTACTACAACTATAATTTATCAGCCTTCATAACTCTAGTTTCATCACCGGCGACTAACCATAAGCTTAGACACAGTCTCGAGCAACCATTATCCATGAGCTCACAACTTTGATTCGTCTTCACATTCGTTGCATTATGACGATCATCGAACACTTCACAATGCTTCAAATATTCCGTCTTGAATTAACATCGAAGCTTCGCCCTTCGTCGAACCAAAATAAAGTTCATTTGGTCAACATCACATTATGCTGATCCTTGTGATCCATCATCTTTCGGACGATCCCTCATTTCTCAAGTGATCCGTCATTTTCGGTGAAATCCATCATTTTCCAGGCGATCCATAATTTTTCGGGCGACCCATCATCTTCTTGGGTTATCCGTCATTTTTCGGGTGATCCATCATTTGAGTGACCCATCATTTGAGTGACCGAATGACCTATCATTTAGGCAACTCATCATTTGAGCGACCCAACAACCCATCATTTTCCGAGAGATCCATCAATTTTTGGGCGATCCATTCTTGAGCAATAATCCAGGCGATCCATCAACACACTAACCCGATCCATCAATACGTGCGATCCATACCAAATCCACACTTTTGGCGAACGATCCATTGATCCACGCTTCAAACAACGAACATCCATACACACAGTTCATCCAAAATCGATCAAATTCAACAAACCATCATCAACAAACATTAGTACATAATAATTCATCGTACAATCAATGAATTTCACTAAATCATGATAAAACAATAAATGAGCAAATAAATGGATCTAAACTTGTACTAACACGTGAACTAACATAGAAATTTAACGATTTAAGTTGCTAGATTAGATCCTATAGTGATTTGAATGAAAGTATACTTACCATGATGTAGATCTAGGTGAAAACAACTTTAAATGATGAAAATAAGATCAAACAACCTATATACTCGATTGAATCCATGCGAGAGATGCTTATCACTCACCAAATCCACAACATAGCTTAAAATAAACTAATCTCTAATCAAAACAGCGAAGAACAATCTTCAAATCTCTCAATTTGATGTGATCTTCTCTCTCTTGATGTAGATCTAGCCTCTCTTGATCTTGATCTTGATCTTCAATCTACTAATCTAGATCTATGAATTTAATGGAGTGGTAGATATATTTGATTGAGCAAGGGGGATCATGAGCTCAACCAATGAGAAATGAAGAAAAAACCCTTTCCCCTTGCCTCTGCCCCCTATTTTTAACCAAACCATCAGCCTACTAATGGGCCTCACTAATCAGCCCACTAATGATTAATTAGTCTGTCCAGAAATTGTGTAGCACTAAAACAGTGATTCCTCCCAAACCGCTGAACCAAATATTTAATGTAACCACTCTTGGCAACACCATTTCCTTTCCAATGAAATCGGTCTCAGCACTTAATTTGACCCTAGTCAAATGTTATTCCTTATACAAAACTGACAGGGGAAAAATGGTCACAAATAAAATTGATAAAAATTATGGATATGTCTCACATCCCCATAACCAACATATTAAAATATGAGAATAATCTGACCCTCGGGGAATTAAATAAAAATATTTTATGATCCTTCGATACGTAAAATGCGGGTTGTTACATTACCGGTAGATGGTCAAGAATGTAGAACTACTGAGTAAATATTATTTGATAGTTCTTGGGCCCTATCGTCCTTTACTTCGAGTGGTGCCTCTAAGTTTTTAACCATTTCTTTTGTCTTTCTCATCATGACCTTCTGCTTTAATAAAAGTCATATCACTTTTGAATCTCTATCTTATTTGGGAACTGGAGGCCAATAGCAGATCTTTTCTCTATATTTCTTAAAATCCTATCTTCGGTCTCCTTCAATTAGGCACTAATGTCAGGACCAATCTTAGTTAAAGTTGAATACTTTTCCTAAAATAAGATATGAAAGAAGAAATTATTGAAATTGGAAAAAGCAACTTTTCATTCAATCATCAAAGAGTTTATAGAGTTCATAACAAATACTAATCCACGATATTTTAAACAGACTCCCTATAGCTTTAAAACTACAGCATTCACTTTTTCAATTGTTTTCGAAGATAATTGTAACGACCTAGAAAATCTGAACCAATTTAAAAATTTTAAATGGGCTAAAATAATGGATTTAAAATATTTGTTTCCATTATTTTAGCCCATTTAAAAATTTTAAATTGGTTCAGATTTTCTGGGTCGTTACAATAAAACAAAGGTTGTCTCGAAAGCAATATTCATCTCCTCAAGGGTATAAATGAGGAAGGGATCTGGTAATACCATAAATCAACTGAAAGTCTAGGTTGGCCGCGTAGAAAATTAAAATGGAAGATTATGCCACATTAATCCATTCGTTTTGTCACTCACCTAGAAAATTAAATCTGAATCTAGGAATTTGTGAATATGTCTCCAATAAATCTCTTAAGAAGCATTGCCTAGATAATTATGAGATTCAAAAGGTTTGTGACTTCTCTTTAAATTCTCTTTTTAATGTGGCATGTCTACTTAAAAATTTGGTGAAATAGGACTGGTCGAGGTTTCCCTAATCTGCACAACATGTAGGAAAACAAGGTAATTACCAATGTGTGTGTATCATGCATAAATTTTATAAGCTAGAAAAAGTTTTATAGTAATCGATCGTTTGTTTCATACAATAAAGATTTCTTGAAATACTGTAGCCAAATTTTTCTTATAATAATTTAGTTCTTTAGGGGTATTTTGCGATCCTAGGGGAAATTGGTATTATCTTACGAAGGTTTCAACAATGCCCATCATGAGAATTTGATCCGAACTCATCCAAGTATTAGCAATTGAAACGTTATAGTAATTCGTCACCTACATTTATCTACTATTTGAAATTCACAAGTTTACCACTATAATAAATCTTATAGAGAATTTCTTCCATCATGTTTCCTTCATCAACCGACATCCATGAGTTCGGTATTTTCATTTAGTAATTGTGCTTGATGAGGCTTGATTGCTTTACTAAAGGAGTAACCACGTTCTCTTTATATTTTGTTAAGATAGGAAAGCTAAGCTCAATCTTAATATACTTCTTAAATAGTTTATTGTATTGTCCTATCAATTTACTCAACTCCTTGCTCAACTGATCTATATTCCCTAACATCTTTTCAAATAAATATTCAAATTGGTATATCAACCCAACCTTTGGCTAAAAAGGAGTTTACCAGTAAACTAAACAGCATGTGATAAATTTAAACATTGAAATACACCATACATATAAAAGGGGTACTGAAGCAATAAGTGGTTTGTTGCTTCCCTTTGGATGGCTTCCTTTGAGATGGGTCTTCCTATAATGAGGTCTTCTTTTGAGGAGAGTTAGATAGTTCTATGATTGTCTGACTAAAGGCTTAGGGATGAGTATTACCAATCCTATAAAAAATTCCATCATAGCTACCCTCAATGTAGCCAAGATCGTGATCATCATTTCTATCACCACCAACATCCTCCCTACCATTATCATCATGGTTACCTCTCGTTTTAACATATTTGCCATCCTTCTTTTCACTATCAACTTTATCCTCGATGTTTTCATAAGGATCATCGTATCTAAGGAAATCTTGCATGTTTATGTTTTACCCACTATCAAGGACTTCTCTCATCATTGCTTTGAATTTCTCCTTTAGCTCCTTATTGAAGTAATTAGAAGAGAAATCATCTAGGCACTTCTTTGTATTGTTGATAAAAGCAAGAAATCGATCCTTTTTAAACGATATTCTAAAAATAGTGTCGAGTGGATCCTATAAGAAATTTAAGACATGCTATTTAGCACCTTTAATCATAGTGATATATTTAGCTTTTTTTGTGCTTTTAAGTTTCTCTTAAAGGGACCCATTTTTATTCATAATCTTGACACTAGTTAATTTTGAATCAATTATCTTTTTATTTAATTCATGTAGTCAGTCTTCTAAGTCTTTCTTTTCTTTTTGTTCCTTTTTAAAAGTTGCCTACAACTCTTGGATAAACTTAGAGAATTTACTTCCCTCTATGTATGTCGTTCTTCTCAGCCTCATCCCTAGAAGTTAAGAGGTCAATTCATTTGAGAATAAAAAGACAATGCATTTTCTCTAATCGTAGCAACTTCATTTATTAATTCCAAAATGTGGCCCCGAAATTTAAATAGATGTTCAGTTGCATAAAAAAATAGCAAATGTAGAATTAATAAAGACCCTAACATCAAAAAAATGAAAATTAGGACGAAATATGAAAAAAGAAACATATACCAACAGAAAGTGTTTCAGAACGCAGACTAAGGTTTGGGTTTATGATGACGCTAAATAGGATAAAGATAGGGGTTAAATAATGCACTAAAATAAATCATTGAATCTGTTGTCTAAATCAAGCATTGGAGATTGGATATAAGTTTATAATCGTGAGAAACTGAAAAGCCAAGCATTGCGCACATATGGTTTAAGGCCTTATAAGAGTCGAAAAAAGTAACATATGGAGTAAAACGGGGAGACTATGATATAACATTTGCTTGCGAATGTTTACCTTTTGAAATATCTATTTGTAAAGCAGCTAGGCTAGGGTTTATGTCCACGTGCACTTCCATATAAAACTTGATTGGAGACTCTTTTGTTGATGGATTTGTGCCTTTTTTGGTAATGAGGCTCCAACTTTTGGGTCTTCAGCGAATTTTCTCCTGGCAAATCCTAATGAACCAAGCACATTTTGCGTGAAAGCCTTCGATCAAAGATTTCAAGATGAGAAAAGGTAGCATAGGTCTCTTCCTCCATGAAAGTTGAGCCAACGAATTCCTTATCTCTGTATGAAGATGTGGCAACATGGGACCTAAACCAATATGAATATTTAGAGAGTTCAACAATTATAAAAGTTTGATTAAACTTAGATAAATATTTTATGATTCGGCATTAATTACTGAATACTGGGCAAAGGGTGATAAGCACCGATCTTCCTTTGATAATTTTTGGTGAAGGATGATCTGCTAAAACTTTTTTTCTATAAGAAATTATTAGGTATTGCTTCACAAGAAAGACATGGGTACCCCTTTTGGTTGGTTGATGGGCTTGAAGATTTGGTTATACATATGAGGATTAATCCAATAAAGGACTTGACCTTGTCATGTAGTCTCATATGGATTATCCATAAAATGGAGAACTTCTATATTGAGTGTAGGAAAACCTTCTTCTAGGGCTAAAAATTCCAAGTAGAACAATTATGTATAAGAGTTAGGAAAAGTTAAATAGAAGCATTTCCAAAATCTCTAAGTATTTTTGAAGGAATCTCGAGAATAGGAGATAACCAGCATGTTGGATGTAAATAGGGATAAAAGAAAGTATCCCTCTGAAGGAAAGTGGATGGTGTCACCTAGATCAGTAAGGATTTTCTTAACCCTTGAGACTCCAAATTGTTCCAAGATAAGGTCCAACTCCTCTTAGGTGGTAATGTTAAATGGTTGAGAAAGTTGGTCCTTTTTGTTATCTTTGGAGGAAGAGACTCTACGAACAGAGATCATCGCCAAAATGGATTTCTTTCTTGATTTAAGGGTTTCCATTATACTTACAGGCAATATCGTTCTAAATTTTAGATAATAATAAGAATAACCATTACTTAATCGATAAATTAATACAGTAAATCGATATATTAAGACAGTAATAAAGTTGGTTAAGTTTATCTTCTAAACCAACTAATTCTTAAGAATGATATAATGTGTTTTCTTTTAAATAATATGTAAGTAGATGTCTAGAGCGAAACACGGTATATCGTTCTAGAGAAAAAAAAATCTTTTTTGTCGAGACATTATGTGGACGAATCCATATATCGAATCATATTAAGTCGATGTTAAATGTTAGAGGATACCAATTACAAGTCACTGATGCAATAGAGTTAATATGTTATAGTCAAGTTTAATAAACGACTATAAATATCATACTTTTCCATTGCTAAGGTCAACATAATAAGGCAAAGCAACATGTTATGCTTCATAATGGAAGACTGATACTTGGCTTCTACCTCCATAAATTTAAGTCAATTTAAACCTATTGAGTCATGTTGATTATATCGAAATTGATACACTATGATAAAGTTCAAGTGGGTGTCAACATGAGGCAAGGCCCCTACTAAAGTTATTATGAAACATGGCAACATTTTCTTGGTGTTTACACGTTAAATTTAATCCCTTCGATTAAATTTTATTAAACTCAACATAATGTATTTACACCTAAATTATTGGTGCATTATGATTAAATTTAGTAGATATCGATACAAGTTGTCCCTAATTAGAATCAGAATACCAAGGTGAAATAGTGTGTCTTCCTATGTTGAAGGAAAAGGTGCCAATACACCATGAAGGTGACACACTAACTGATATCTATGTATGGTCAAGGCTTCGTATTTGCCGTCTTCGAGATCGATACGAAGGATAAATTTTAGATTCAAGTTGAATTTGATTAGGAGCAACAGTTTATGTCAAAACATTAGTTGATTCTCTTACTTCTATTAATAATAAAATCCAAAGTTTTCTCTTTCTCGAGTATGAGAAGCGATGTCTAAATCCATTTGAAACTGATTGAGCTAAACAAAATCATAATTACGGTCTTAAATCCCCAATCGACAAAATTGGGAAAAATTAGTGAAACTATAACTCGCGATTACAATAGCAAAATCAGGAATTAAAATGGCTAAAAAAGATATTTACATGCCTAAATATTGGGTTTAAATGCTTGAGAAAGAAGTGGATTTAGACTCTAATTTATTTTATTGTTTGAAAATTTTTTGGTACAGAAGAAAGAAGAAAGCTTGTTAAATAACTACTTTAGGGGAAGAAACAAAAAAGAAAATGCCAAATTCAATGAACAAATCATATTCATTCAGTTAAAATGAATGGTGGATGAAAAGTGATAGCTGGCATCAAGTTAAATGTCGACGGACTGATCACACTATATGGGCTATTGTTGCACCATATTAATATCTCCTTTGATTAAGGGTTATGCCTTCAAATTGATATGAAGGTCATATTGCCTCGTTCTTCCAATGGAATGATGTCGCTTCTATAGTTTCACAAAATTGTTTCATTTTTCTAAGACTAAGGATAATTGCAGTCGAATCAAGAGCTCTTATACATTATTTCCAAAAGTTGGTGTCATCCTTCTTTAGTTGGCAATAAGCATAGCTTTGGAAAATCTCAAAATCGCTTCACTTACTAATGATGAGGATTTTTAGTAGGTATCATCTTCGGTGTCTTTAACCATATTTATAGTGCTTCTTTACAGTAGTGCTTCATTTCTCTTCATTCAAAGAGTTTTGACTGATAAAGTTCCAAAAACTGCTTAGCCTAACAATGCTAGGAATCAGTGGGCGGCATCGCTTCAATTCGCACCTCGTTTAGGAAGCGAAATTGTATCGTCTCAAAGGAATAAGAGATTTATCTCATTTAACAAATCGTGATAATCCGTTTCGCTTCAAAGAGCTTTCAAGAGTGCCCTTAATTAGGTTGTGAAGCCATGTCGCTTCAAATCATGCAAAATACATAACACTAACTTTCTATACCAATGACCATCTGTAACGACCCGGGTTCGCCCGACCCGATCGATCGCAAATTCGACCAAGACCGTTCAAAACCCGAGTACGTTAAATCTGGGAATACAACAACATCAGAACAATAACAGCAGACTTTTATTAACATTACAATAATGTTACATCAGAGTACAGAATATATCAGAGTACATTTAGTAAAATTACAGCGGAAGATAAATTACAATAAATTAAATACAATAAACAGCGGAAGACTTCTATGCTCTGGACACAGCTTTAAGCTTCGATCCAGAATCCTGCTCAAGAGATAAATATTTGCAAAAAGCTACTCGACTGCCCGTGTGGAAAAGAGGGCACCCGAGTTTGCAAAGTGAAACAAACTACGAGTCAGTCATGGGATTGGTGTGAGAATTCTTAACTAATATAACTAATAGCAATAAGGCAAATCGAAGGACCACGCCGCTAACGCGGAACGGGTTTTATTTCAAAGGAATGCCGTGCATAATTTAAGGTGTCAGAACGGATAAATAAGTAAATCGTAAAGCAACGCAATTTTTTTGGAAAAATGGAATCACCATAAGATTCAAGTCCCATCACACAATGCAACGCAAACCAGAGGATAGAGTTTTACCTTATGGTGATTAAACATGCTTGGTACGATAAAAGCAAATTTTATATTATTATTATTAGTGAATGTAAAAAAAACATTTCAAAATAAATGTATCAATCCTAGGAAGCATAACTACCATATACTATGCCTCCATACTAGTAATACAATCAAATCCGTAGGGTCGTATTGGGAATTTGGTTTTCCATCATGAGTCAAGGCTAGGGATGAGCTCCTTACCGATTCGAGACACTATAGCTAATGTCTCAGGATCCCCCGCAGTGAACCCTTGGATCCTGCAGGGCTGGTTTACACATACAGCTTTGTGGATTGGCAATTCCTGAACACACATTTCCCGATCCTATAGGACCTATCATCCGAGACGCCTCATTCCATCATCCACATAAGTAAAATATCAACCAGTTTAAGCACTGACACTACCCCTAGCTAGAAAGAAACGTGCTGCTCTCCCTGCGTTCCCTTCTCCCGTTTTAGACTCAACCGGGTTGTGAGGATCGTGAAGCTACGTAATACACAAAGCTATGCTTATTCAAGCTGTGCTTTGATCATCAACCACAAGGCCTGCTTTTCAACAAAAGCCTTGATCATCTACATCTTAGCATGCCACATTGTCAATCCATACCATACCATTAATTCCTACCAATATATAACCTCTAAGCTCGTACGTCTTAGAGAAGGGTGTTAAACACCAAACATATATATATTTAGCAGAGATCAACGAATATCGTATAAAGGAATACAACGTCAGACATACAATCCATTTTCAAGTCCGTTCCGGATCTGAACGAAACCGGAGTCACCTTATTACTCGCATATCCGAACAATCAACAAATACGTCCAGTCAACTACCACTGCAGCCCCTTTCAAGGTAGCTACTCCAATCACGGGCGTCAGTAGTCCTCATCCATTCGATGTGAAGATCGTTGGTCTTCAATCACCGTCTTGAACTCTTCGACTTAGATCGACGATTAGTCATTTGAAATGAGATTGAACTCGGGCTTTTCAAATGATCCTCGTATATATATAATTTAAAATCATTTTTATCGTTAATATTAATTTATATCGATTAATCTCTATTTTTATTTATATAAAATAATTGAATTTTATTTAACAAAACTTAATGTCAATAGGCGACCTTGGCGCTGTTTTCACCCAAATTTGTTTTACAAATTTCTCTAAATCTAACCGTTGGATTTTAACACAATTCATATCGTTGGAAAGATCTTCCCAAGGCAAACCTAACGGTTTCAGTTTTTGGAAAATCCGACGGTCGGATCTTTCGGTATAATAATTTAAAGACACGATTCGAAAATGCGAACTACCACGCTCGATTCATTTACTTTTAATTTATATATATATAATTATATATAATTCTGTCATCCATTCCATTCACTATATTCTGCTAACATCGAATATCCCTATTTGTATATATAATGTCGAGGTATAACATGACACACAATAATGTTTTTATTTTAATTTACATACACATCCTAAACATAACAATGTATATTTTTCTTTTATCTTTCAAATTTCACAAAATGTATATTTGGTTCATTATTCTTTCTAATGAAAATCCATTCATTAAAATATAAATTTCTAATCCTTTTATTTACATTTAAAAATGTAATTTTCTATTCCTATTTTATTTACATTGAGAAATGTAAACTTATATTTCAATATACTATTATATTGAAAATGTAACTTTCATTACATATTCTATTTACATTGGAAAATGTGAATTCCTAATCATTCTTTTGTTTCTTTTGTTTACATTGAAAAATGTAAATTCTTTTATTAATATAATTCCTATTTCATCCTTATTTACATTGAAAAAAAAAATGTAAGTTTCTATATTTCTCTAATTACATATAAAATGTAACTTCTTATTTTTCTTTTATTTACATTGAAAAATGTAACTTCTTTTTTACCGCCTCTAAAATGACGATAAAAATATGTAACATTTATTCTATTCTTTTATCGCATCTAAAGTGGCGATAAAAATATACAATTCAATTCTATTATTTTTATTCACTTTAAAAATGTAAACTTTTCTTTTTAACATAATCTACATGGCATTAAATAATTTTTCAATGTCAAAATCTAATCTTTTCATGACATAAAAATGTAATTCTTACTTTAAATTTTAATTACATGAAAATATAAACTTTAACTTAATTACATAAAAATGTAATTTTATCTTTCTATAAATCTAATTACATATAAATGTATTTTTCTTACTTTTTAATTTGCAATGCAAATTTTAATACTTTAATTGCACATAAAAATGTAATTTTATTTACTATGCAAATTCTTCCTCTTTAATTACATATAAAAATGTAATTATATTTTACATGCAAAAACTTATTCTTTAATTGCATTTAAATATGTGATTTTATTTACAATGTGAATCCTTAATTTTTAATTTCATATAACAATGCAATTTTATTTTCAATGACAGAACCTTATTTTTTAATTACATAAAAATATAATTTTAATTTTCTTTTATTAAAAATGTAATTTCCATTCTTTAAATCTTAATTACAAGAAAATGTAATTTCCTTTCTTTTTAATCTCATTACATGAATATGTAATCTTTTCTTCTCTTTATTTTATTACATGAAAATGTAATTTTCATTTTTAACTAATGAAATCAATGTCCTGTTTTTCATTTCTAATAAAATGGCGGCGGAAGTAATGTTCTTCTTTTTCTAACTTAACACATAACGGTGTAAAAAAAATGTTCATTTCATTTCTAACAAATGACGGTGCAAAATAATTATAATTTCATTTTAACAAATGACAGTGAAAATCATTCTTTTCTTTTTAACAAAAATGAAATCTTTTTACATTTTCAAAACAAAGATAAAAATGATGTCTTTTTATATTAACAAAACAAAGATAAAAATGATGTCTTTTTATATTAACTAAGCAAAAACAAAAATGATGTCTTCTTACATTAACCAAACAAAGACAAAAATGATGTCTTTTTACATTTTTCAACTAAAATCAATGTTAATGTCATTACTTTATTTTAAACAAAAACCAATGTTAATGATATTACGTTCTTTTTAACAAAACATGACGGTGAAAATTATCTTTTATTTTTAACAAACATGACGGTGAAAATTATATTTTTAACAAAAGTAAATTTCATTTTATTTACCAACAAAAGTGGTTCTGTTCATTTACAAACGAAAGTGATTCTTTTTCATTTCTAAACACAAATGATTCTTTTCATTTTCAAACACAATCGATTCTTTTCATTCTCAAACAATGAAAATAAAGTTTATTTTAATAAAATAAAGTAAACAATGTTATTTTTCATTTTTACAAAACAATGTAAATACTTTTAGAAATCTTTTGTTTGTGTTCTTGCATTACAAACATAATGAAATCTATTTAATTTACACAACAAAGTTAATTTTCTTTTTTTATTATAAAAGTTACAATCTTTTTATTAATAAAGTTACAATCTTTTTAATTTGACAAAATGACGGTGAAAATATCACTTTTGTACTTTGACAAAAGTGACGGTGGAAATTCCTTCCTTTTTAATTAAAAACAAAAGTAAATACTTTTTAAATTAAAAACAAAAGTAATTCCTTAGTTTACAACAAAAGTGAATTCTATTAATTTACAAACACAATGAATATTTTACATACATGGATTCAGAATAGAATTTCGATCTACAACTTAGATTAAATTAAAAAGGGAATTCTGGTTTTTACAAACCAGATCTATCACACATGAGTAGTACAAACAGTCACCATCCACAAACAATAAAATTTTAAGTACAACAATCACACATTCAATTAAATAAATGCATACATATGAGATTCAAGCAAAAAGGAATAAAATAGAAATTTTAAAATAGAAATCTCGCATCGTTATTGGGTTATGCGCTGTTCAGATCCAAAATTTGTTAAAAATTCAACTTGCTCAGAATCAGGTCTAGTTAGTGTCATCGCGTAGATCTCGTTCTCACGATCGTGGCGCACCTGAAATCGTTCAATTTCGAGTTCGTACGCATTAGTTATGATTAAATTAAGATTGGTCAAATTTGAATTAAAATAATTAGATAATTAAAGGTTGAAAAAGTCAACCTTCTTCTCATCTTCCTCCATCACGTTCCAAGGCCGTTCTTTTTTTATTTCTGAACCCATTTTGTTCAAAACTAGGTCTCCCATTTTCGATTTAATCTTGAAGTTAGACAACGATCAGGTGGTATGACGTCGAAGAGGAAGGAGAGGGGAGCACGTCGCCCTAGGTGAGGGGAGGTGCGGTGGGGCCATGGGGGTGCGATGGGGGCTGTTTGGCCGCGGGTTTGGAGGTGGAATCCGGGCAAATTACTCAATTAAACTCCATCATATCCGCATAGAATTAAAGCTCTCGAAAATCTCTTCAATAAGTTCCAAAGGAGCATGGATTTTTATTGTATGGATTGAGAGAGATTAGAGGATGAAAATCGGATGTTCTTGGCCATAGAAGAGAGGAGCGACGGCTGATTTCTAGAGGAAGGGGATTAGGGTTTGGGATTAAGGTGTATATTTATATTATTATATTAATTAATTACCCAATTAAGGCCCGATTTGGCCCGAACTCAGAATTAGGCATGCTTACTGTCAAACTATAGGTTTTGACGCCGTCTGAACGCAATGGCGCTAGTGGCGAAGCCCAATTTCGAAGTTTACAGCATGTTTACTTTATTTTTAAAATAAATCATTTAATTTATTATTCAACCGTACGTAAAAATTCATCGGGGTCACAAATTAACTTCAAAAATTCCCGAAAAATATATTTAGCTATGTTTTGACGCTGCGGACCTAGGAAAATTAATTTCGTTCAATTCTGAGCCTATTTGAAAAATGGCCATTTTCAAGGCGTATATATTAAATATTAAAAATACATTTTAAAACAAATAATTTCCGAAACTCGAAATATATAAGTGTTTATACTTTTTAAATGCAGAAACGTCATTCTGAACTCAATGGAAGTGGTTTCGAGTCCAAATTCCTTCGTATGCAAAAAGTAGCATTTTTGACCTTTATAAATTTCATAGCGACCTTTCTAAATTTTAATCTGGGCATAACTTTTGATTCCCGTTATGAAATTTCAAATTTTCAGATTCTTTAGAAAGATATTTTTAAATAGTTTCTAATATTTTTTGTTTCACTAAAATCCGTTAAATTTTGCATCCTGTACGGTCAGTCAAAGTTCAAGTTTGACGTTTCAAACAACCGCGCTATTTCTAACTCTTTTTTTTATAATTAAAATTAAATTATTCATCCTAACTTTGATTTAAATCAATTTTTAATCATTATTATTTTAAATATCAAAACCCATTAAAATTAGTTAAAATAAAATTTTAAATTTACCCCAAAATTCAGGGTTGTTACAGTCTCCCCCACTTAAAAACTTTTCGTCCTCGAAAAGGAACGAAGCTAAAGAGTTGTTTAAGTATCCTATCTTAAATAATTTTATTTGCTGATTAACTTTTAAAACATATATAACTTTTATATATTCTAAAATCATATTCCTAATAGCGGATTATATATAATCAAAAATACGTTAATTATAAACTGGGCACTCTCAACTCATTATAGGGCATTACTATCCCCATCTCTAACGAGTTTTCTCATTCTAGGATACTACTGATCCTATCTCTAATGAGTATTCTTATTGGATATTACTAATCCAATCTCTGATGAGTCTTTTGTTCAGTCTTAATGAGTTGTACCCAAAAGATTTTGAGCTAACCAGAGCTCTAATACCAACTGTAACGACCCGGGTTCGCCCGACCCGATCGACCGCAAAATCGACCAAGACCGTTCAAAACCCGAGTACGTTAACTCTGGGAATACAACAACATCAGAACAATAACAGCAGACTTTTATTAACATTACAATAATGTTACATCAGAGTACAGAATATATCATAGTACATTTAGTAAAATTACAACGGAAGATAAATTACATTAAATTAAATACAATAAACAGCGGAAGACTTCTATGCTCTGGACACAGCTTTAAGCTTCGATCCAGAATCCTGCTCAAGAGATAAATATCTGCAAAAAGCTACACGACTGCCCGTGTGGAAAAGAGGGCACCCGAGTTTGCAAAGTGAAACAAACTACGAGTCAGTCATGGGACTGGTGTGAGAATTCTTAACTAATATAACTAATAGCAATAAGGCAAATCAAAGGACCACACCGCTAATGCGGAACAGGTTTTATTTCAAAGGATTGTCGTGCATAATTTAAGGTGTCAGAACGGGTAAATAAGTAAATCGTAAAACAACGCAATGCTTTTGGAAAAATGGAATCACCATAAGACTCAAGTCCCATCACACAATGCAACGCAAACCAGAGGATAGAGTTTTACCTTATGGTGATTAAGCATGCTTGGTACAATAAAAGCGAATTTGATATTATTATTAGTGAATATAAAAAAAACATTTCAAAATAAATGTATCAATCCTAGGAAGCATAGTTACCATATACTATGCCTCCATACTAGTAATACAATCAAATCCATAGGGTCGTATTGGGAATTTGGTTTTCCATCATGAGTCAAGGCTTGGAGGAGCTCCTTACCGATTCGAGACACTCTAGCTAATGTCTCAGGATTCCCCGCAGTGAATCCTTGGATCCTGCAGGGCCGGTCCACACATACAGCTTTGTGGATTGGCATTTCATGAACACACTTTTCCCAATCCTATAAGACCTATCATCCGAGGCGCCTCATTCCATCATCCACATAAGTAAAATATCAGCCAGTTTAAGCACTGACACTACCCTTAGCTAGAAAAAAACGTGATTCTCTCCCTGCGTTCCCTTCTCCTGTTTTAGACTCAACCGGGTTGTGAGGCTCGTGAAGCTACGTAATACACAAAGCTATGTTTATTTAAGCTGTGCTTTGATCATCAACCACAAGGCCTGCTTTTCAACAAAAGCCTTGATCATCTGCATCTTAGCATGCCACATTGTCAATCCATACCATACCATTGATTCCTACCAATATATAACCTCTAAGCTCGTACGTCTTAGAGAAGGGTGTTAAACACCAAACAGATATATATTTAGCAGAGATCAACTAATATCGTATAAAGGAATACAACGTCAGACAAACAATCCATTTTCAAGTCTGTTCTAGGTCTGAACGAAACCGAAGGCACCTTATTCCTCGCATATCCGAACAATCAACAAATACGTCCGGACAACTACCACTGCAGCCCCTTTCAAGGTAGCTACTCCAATCACGGGCATCAGTAGTCCTCATCCATTTGATGTGAAGATCGTTGGTCTTCAATCACCGTCTTCAACTCTTCGACTTAGATCGACGAATAGTCATTTGAAATGAGATTGAACTCGGACTTTTCAAATGATCCTCGTACATATATAATTTAAAATCATTTCTTATCGTTAATATTAATTTATAACGATTAATCTCTATTTTTATTTATATAAAAATAATTGAATTTTATTTAACAACTCTTCATGTCAATAGGCGACCTTTGCGCTGTTTTCACCCAAATTTGTTTTACAAATTTCTCTAAATCTAACCATTGGATTTTAACACAATTCATATCGTTGGAAAGATCTTCCCAAGGCGAACCTAACGGTTTCAGTTTTGGGAAAATCCGACGGTCGGATCTTTCGATATAATAATTTAAAGACACGATTCGAAAATGCGAACTACCACGCTCGATTCATTTACTTTTAATTTATATATATAATTTTATATAATTCCGTCATCCATTCCATTCACTATATTTTGCTAACATCGAATATCCCTATTTGTATATATAATGTCGAGGTATAACATGACACACAATAATGTTTTTATTTTAATTTACATACACATCCTAAACATAACAATGTATATTTTTCTTTTATCTTTCAAGTTACACAAAATGTATATTTGGTTCATTATTCTTTCTAATGAAAATCCATTCATTAAAATATAAATTTCTAATCCTTTTATTTACATTGAAAAATGTAATTTTCTATTCCTATTTAATTTACATTGAGAAATGTAAACTTATATTTCAATATATTATTATATTGAAAATGTAACTTTCATTTCATATTCTATTTACATTGGAAAATGTGAATTCCTAATTATTCTTTTATTTCTTTTGTTTACATTGAAAAATGTAAATTCTTTTATTAATATAATTCCTATTTCATCCTTATTTACATTGAAAAAAAAATGTAAGTTTCTATATTTCTCTAATTACATATAAAAATGTAACTTCCTATTTTTCTTTTATTTACATTGAAAAATGTAACTTCTTTTTTACCGCCTAAAAAATGATGATAAAAATATGTAACATTTATTCTATTCATTTATCGCATCTAAAGTGGCGATAAAAATATACAATTCAATTCTATTATTTTTATTCACATTAAAAATGTAAACTTTTCTTTTTAACATAATCTACATGGCATTAAATAATTTTTCAATGTAAAAATCTAATCTTTTCATGACATAAAAATGTATTTTTCTTACTTTAAATTTTAATTACATGAAAATATAAACTTTAACTTAATTACATAAAAATGTAATTTAATCTTTCTATAAATCTAATTACATATAAATGTATTTTTCTTATATTTTAATTTGCAATGTAAATTTTAATACTTTAATTACACATAAAAATGTAATTTTATTTACTATGCAAATTCTTCCTCTTTAATTGCATATAAAAAATGTAATTATATTTTACATGCAAAAACTTATTCTTTAATTACATTTAAAAATGTGATTTTGTTTACAATGTAAATCCTTAATCTTTAATTTCATATAACAATGCAATTTTATTTTCAATGACAAAATCTTATCTTTTTAATTACATAAAAATGTAATTTTAATTTTCTTTTAATAACAATGTAATTTCCATTTTTTAAATCTTAATTACATAAAAATGTAATTTCCTTTCTTTTTAATCTCATTACATGAATATGTAATCTTTTCTTCTCTTTATCTTATTACATGAAAATGTAATTTTCATTTTTAACTAATGAAATCAATGTCCTGTTTTTCATTTCTAATAAAATGGCAGCGGAAGTAATGTTCTTCTTTTTCTAACTTAACACATAACGGTGTAAAAAAAATGTTCATTTCATTTCTAACAAATGACGGTGCAAAATAATTATAATTTCATTTTAACAAATGACAGTGAAAATCATTCTTTTCTTTTTAACAAAAATGAGACCTTTTTACATTTTCAAAACAAAGATAAAAATGATGTCTTTTTATATTAACAAAACAAAGACAAAAATGATGTCTTTTTATATTAACAAAACAAAGACAAAAATGATGTCTTCTTACATTAACCAAACAAAGACAAAAATGATGTCTTTTTACATTTTTCAACTAAAATCAATGTTAATGTCATTACTTTATTTTAAACAAAAACCAATGTTAATGATATTACTTTCTTTTTAACAAAACATGACGGTGAAAATTATCTTTTATTTTTAACAAAACATGACAGTGAAAATTATCTTTTTAACAAAAGTAAATTTCATTTTATTTACCAACAAAAGTGGTTCTGTTCATTTACAAACGAAAGTGATTCTTTTTCATTTCTAAACACAAATGATTCTTTTCATTTTCAAACACAATCGATTCTTTTCATTCTCAAACAATGAAAATAAAGTTTCTTTTAATAAAATAAAGTAAACAATGTTATTTTTCATTTTTACAAAACAATGTAAATACTGTTAGAAATCTTTTGTTTGTGTTCTTGCATTACAAACATAATGAAATATTTTTAATTTACATAACAAAGTTAATTTTCTTTTTTTATTAACAAAGTTACAATCTTTTTATTAATAAAGTTACATTTTTTTATTAATAAAGTTACAATCTTTTTAATTTGACAAAATGACGGTGAAAATATCACTTTTGTACTTTGACAAAAGTGACGGTGGAAATTCCTTCCTTTTTAATTAAAAACAAAAGTAAATTCTTTTTAAATTAAAAACAAAAGTAATTCCTTAGTTTACAACAAAAATGAATTCTACTAATTTACAAACACAACGAATATTTTACATACATGGATTCAGAATAGAATTCTGATCTACAACTTAGATTAAATTAAAAAGGGAATTCTGGTTTTTACAAACCAGATCTATCACACATGAGTAGTACAAACAGTCACCATCCATAAACAATAAAATTTTAAGTACAACAATCACAGATTCAATTAAATAAATGCATACATATGAGATTCAAGCGTAAAGGAATAAAATATAAATTTTAAAATAGAAATCTCGCATCGTTATTGGGTTCTGCGCTGTTCAGATCCAAAATTTGTTAAAAATTCAACTTGCTCAGAATCAGGTCTAGTTAGTGTCATCGCGTAGATCTCATTCTCACGATCGTGGAGCACCTGAAATCGTTCAATTTCGAGTTCGTACGCATTAGTTATGATTAAATTAAGATCGGTCAAATTTGAATTAAAATAATTAGATAATTAAAGGTTGAAAAAGTCAACCTTCTTCTCATCTTCCTCCATCATGTTCCAAGGCCGTTCTTTTTTTCTTTTTTGAACCCATTTTGTTCAAAACTAGGTCTCCCATTTTCGATTTAATCTTGAAGTTAGACAACGATCAGGTGGTATGACGTCGAAGAGGAAGGAGAGGGGAGCACGGCGCCCTAGGTGAGGGGAGGTGCGGTGGGGCCATGGGAGTGCGATGGGGGCTGTTTGGCCGCGAGTTTGGAGGTGGAATCCGGGCAAATTACTCAATTAAACTCCATCATATCCGTATAGAATTAAAGCTCTCGAAAATCTCTTCAATAAGTTCCAAAGGAGCATGGATTTTTATTGTATGGATTGAGAGAGATTAGAGGATGAAAATCGGATGCTCTTGGCCATAGAAGAGAGGGGCGGCGACTGATTTTGTAACACCCCATAATTCTATAACACTAAGATTCACAAATCAAGGCAGAATTATAATTTAAAATCAAAATCAAGGGAAATGGGCTGCGCCATTGTGTTCGTCTCGGAATTCTGCATGAAAACGAGACCGAGTTTGCGTAAATCGGAGTCCGTATGAGGAAGATATGGACTCCGGAAGATTCAGTGAAGTTCAGATTTCAAAACTGGTCGAGTTCGAAATTCAAAAACAGACCCAGATTGGGCAGGGCGGGAATTTTCCCGCCCAAGGCACCCAGGTCGACTGGGTAGTCGACCTGGGGCACCCAGGTCGACTGGGTAGTCGACCTGGGTCACCCAGCTCGACTGGGTAGTCGACCTGGGGGTCGACCCCCCCTTTTTCCACTTTTCTGCACTTGGTCCGTTCTTCTGTATCTGGACGCCATTCTGACCAGATTCGTCCACCTAACACTATATAAATAGCCCTAGTCTTCTTCTCTATTCACAATTCTCCTCTACCCTTATGCTGCAAAGATTCTTAGTGAACATGGCCTCTTCTCCTCCTCTTAATTAAAATATAAATAGAATAAATAATATATAAAATAAATCAACCTGAGGAAATGCTGCTAAAGATTTTCAAGAAGAGGTTCAAGTCAAGCTAGGATTCAAGAGGCGGTTCAAACGACTTCAACGACTGTTTTTCTACGAATCATAGCAACGCCATCTTTCTTTTTCTAATCTAAATTTCTGTAAGTTAGTTATTTCTAGATTTGAACATTTTCTTTGTTCGTGACATGAAATTAAAGGAATAAAAGAGCATGCCAATTCTTTCTACTCGAATCCGCGCCTATTTCTTTGGACCTAATTAAGAACTGTTATGATTCGATGACCAATTAGGCCTTGCCTATGACTATGAACATCGCCTATGACTATGAACGTTGCCTATGACTATGAACATTTCCTATGACTATGAACATTGCCTATGACTGTGACTGTGACTGTGACTATGAGGATTATTTCCTTGACTAAGCCTATGCCTTTGATTAGGAAATTTAAACTATTGCCTATGACATAACAAGGACATCTGTGATTAAACACCTGGGATTCATGACTAGGAAAGTGTTGCTTAAGTTTTGTGACTATAAAATTGGGTCTAAACCCGATTATCTATTCTGTCTATTCTTGGTTTTCTTTGGTTTTAGACCTTGGGAATTTACCTATAAAATTAGGTCTACCCATGTTTTGAACCTACTCTGTCTATTCTTGGTTTTAGATCTTGGGAATTTACCTATTAAGTTAGGTCTACCCACGCTCTTCAATCTACGTCGAAATCTATATGCCTGTGAACTACCATCTTAGGCCAGTTGTTATGTCCGTTCTATCATGGCATTTTGGTTCATTCCCTTTTATCGATGAATCTAGCTTTATTTACAATCTAGATTGAATCATGAACGGTGGGAATACGATTTGGGCAAAATATGAAATTTACCAAAAACATAGTTATAAACTTGGAAATTGACATAAATTGGGAATATGTACTATGGCATGTTCATAGAAATGCAAATTGGATAAATTTGACATGAATTATAGATTGTGTAACCTGAATCTAGTATCGATGTGTAAATCTAGCATTTACATGAATAGAACTAAAGTAATAAGTCTAGTTTGACATGAATTAGAATGTTGAATCAGAATTGGAATAGCTAATTTGGCACGGTAAGTATATTGGCATAAATTTGAAATTGGCCATAATTGGGAGTAATTGGCAGGTTTAGCAAAATCATGGTTAATGACACTTAATTTGGTATAGTTTACATACCAAAAAGCATAAACTTGGTTTAGAGGGGAAAATGGGCCATAAGAATGAATGTTGACAATTTACATTAAAAGAGGAATTAGGAAATAAGTAAATTAGGAATAATTTACTTATGGAATTTGTTCTAAATGAGAAATGTAAACTTAGACAAATTAAAGGTTTGTTAAACGACATCTCTTTTAATAATACACCAGAAAGTTCTAGGGTGACAGAGAGGATAGTGTCTAGGCTTGGGTTTGGAAAATACAAGTTTCCTGCTCTCCCTGGCTATCCCTAACTGATCCGACGAACGGGATGGTTACTTTCAAAACTTGATTTGAAAATAAATTGAAACCCTTTGAACTTAGAAAACACGAATATGCCTAGCCCGAGGTTAGACTGAGTTGCGATGTAAACCTGCCCGGAACCAACCGACACATCTAGTATTCGCAACAATACCTGTCTAATGTGAGTGGTCGCGGCTTTAATTTATTTAGTTAAAGCTAGAACAAGAATGGTAGGGTTAAGTTAAGACACTTAACCAGTTCAACATGATAACTAGACTAGAGGTTGGGGTTAAGTAAAGCTAATACACTTAGCCAAATTAACATGTTAACTAGACCAGAGGTTCGGGTTAAGTAAAATCTAATACACTTAGCCAATTTGATATGTTAGCTGGGCTAGACCGTAGGGTTAAGTAAACTTGAACACTTAACCATCAGATTGTGATAAAAGAATAGGGTTAAGTCTAAACATGAAGGGATAATACTTAACCATTAATAACATGTTAGTTAAGACAGACGGGCAAGATTAAGTTAAAAAGGAACACTTGACCAATACAGGGTGAATGGGTAGGGTTAAGTAATAAGAAATACTTAACCAATATAACTTGGTTTGTGGTGGGGTTAAGTCAACATGAATTACTGATAACACTTAACCAGTTTAACAGGATAAAGGAAGAGGGTTAAGTTAGCTTGAATTGACTAATGACACTTAACCAATCCAAATTGACGGGAAAGAGAACTAAGTAGTAAACCTTACTTAAGAAAACAACGATTCTGGAAACTAAGTGGTAAATCTTAGTTAGTAAAACTAAGTAGTAGTTCTTAGTACAACACGGGAAGGAGCGAATGTCCGTCTGAGTAAAAAGGAGGCTCCAACGAATTGGGTTACGAAGCCCGAGGCTTCGAGGGGACATGAGGGTACTCTTGGTATCCCTCTGTGAGGCTGCAGATGATCCGCCTGGGCCCACAGAGGTTAAGGTCTGCGTAGAAGAACCAGGGGTATGCCTTGGTTGCAATACATGGCAACCTAAAGACTAGGATGGACCAGCGTGATTCGGCGAGCAAACGGTAGCCTTGTGATAGCGACTCGTCGTCTACCATCCATCTTGAGTCAATCGAGATACGTGAAGCAGAAAGGCGGAGAACTCCAAAAGACCATATACTTGCTATCTAGTTATGGGTGAGGATGGCCATAGGATAGTGGGGCACCGGGAGTCAGCGTATAGTTCTCATTTTACAAGGTGTGCCTTTCATTAGTTGAGGGGGGGTCAAGTGGGACCATAGCCACTGAAATAAAAAAAACAGACCTTAGCATCTGCATCGGCATATATCTGAAAGCTCCCGACCGAGTTCTGTATTTCTTGATTTGCCCTGACATAGGACTCGGACTGCACATTACAGGACATGTGCATCTAGACAAGCGATAACGGTTCGTGATACATGCGTGGGGAAGTATAGGAACATATACCACTCTAGGTAGTGTGTCCTAGACTTGGGGGCATCGATTGGACTAGGGGCCATAAACCTTGAATCCGAGAAGCGTTCAGCAGACAGCGTAAACTCTAGTTGAATCTAGAAGGCACTTGGTAGAAAACCCTAGATTAAATCTAGGTAACAAATAAATAAATGGATGCCTGAAGGCGATGGAAAATACAGGGATTGGGATCACGTTAGCGTTACTAGTTGGGACATTAGTTAGGTGGTGCAGAGATAATAGAAATCCGTATAACAAGGAAATGGCGAAGCGGCGAAAGTATTAGAGAACATCCAGTTTGTCTTATCTTAGCATATCTTGTGTTGATCTTGTCTAATCTTGCTGACCCTATCATCATGGTGTTATCTTGTATTCAGTTAATTCATGTCGTTTTGTTTTTCCATGTTCACATGCTAGAAGTTATTGAACTTACTCGGGCTTTATGTCTGACTCTGTTTTTCTTTCGTCTTCTTTTCTTCCGTCCCCCCCCCCCCCCCGGTAGTAAAGGAGGGAATAGTTGAGCTCAGGTCAAATTGGACTGCCACTCTTTCTAGCTTGATGAATTGTCGAAGTTTGCTCGGATTCTCTTTCAGATGCTATGGCTGGCTTTTGCAAAAATCGGGGAATATAATGTTGTTTTTATCCTTCTTTATTTTGTAAGACAGAAGATACTCTGATATTGTAAAGAAACCATTGTACAAATCATTTTATCAATAAAGCAAACTTTTATTTTCCGCTGTTTAATTTTTGTCTGTCTTGTAATTTATCTGCATCTTTTACCTTAAAATGCTCCACAGAACTTAGTGCATTCCCTTTGTGAGTGACATTAACGGATGTGGGGTGTTACACATGGTATCAGAGCAGAAGGTTACCAGATCAGATAAAAGATTTGAAAAATTATTTTCAAAACGGTTTTAAAAGAAGCATTTTCAAAAGAAAAGATTTGTTTTAAAGGCATATTCCCCAAAGCCATACGCACTATCTTCTCTTCCTCTATTTGAATTCTTGTCTCCTTCTTTCTTGAGTCTCTGGGGCTCCTGGCTTTCTGGGAGGTAACCTCATCGAAGGGCAAAGTAGTGCCCTGCTTCCATCCATAGCCGTAGTTGTTTCATCTACGGGCAGTTTTCTTTCGAAGCTTATAGGGTTTTCCGGACGATGGAGGCAGTTTTCGAGAGACTTGTCAGCATGACCACACACGGAAGGGGATGAGGAGTTTGGCTAAGGAGCACAACCCTAGGATGAGGAATTCATGGATGTAGATTTAGCTCACGAAGGAGGAAGAAATTATAAAACCTAAGACGAGAGGAAGTATCTTTACTAGGATATGATAGGGTATATAATTAAGGATAAGGGCAAGAACGAGGAACAAGATTTTCAGAAGGGCAAGTACATACTTTCACCACCAAGCATACCTAGGAGAAAGGTAGTAAAGTTCTGTTGGAAGAGTCTAGTTTTGCTGTTCGTACTCTTTCCTTTTGGTTTTAGCGCTTCGCATTTGTTCAAATCTACTTCCATAGTTGAGTCTCTGCACCATAGTACTCGTATAGTAGAAAGATCCCACTAGAGTCTCAAATCCAGTTGGTGGTCCGACCAGTTTATTTTTGGGTCAGTAGGGATTTGAGAATAGCTATCGAGTTTGCTTATATCATCTCACGTAGATCGTCTAAATTCGGAGGCGATATTCCTTGGGTGCTTGTCTGATATTGGTTTAGGCCTTTGGAGCTTGTACTTGAGGAATATCGAGCTCGACTAGGATAGTTTGCATGAGAGATGAATAGTTGTGGCAGGCACTCCAAAGAGCACGTAATGACCTTTCGACTCTTATAGTTATGGCATGGCGGATAAGAGGGAAACCTCTAATCATCTTAGTACGTATACTTGGTACCGTGATTGACATCTGATTATTTTGGAAATGGAGATCCGGAACTTCACAATCGTGAAGTTAAATTAGTTAAGATACAGTGGAGTAAAGCTCAAGAAGGCTAGATACTAGCATCATACCCGTTTCCTTGAGGGTGCATCCTTGATTTCTTTGTTTTAGGAGCTTTACGCATAATTATTTCTCTCTTTCCAAAGTATATCACCTAGGTCGTATCTTCGATCCTTAGGTAGAAGCCAATGGATGTAAACATGTATTTGAAACATGTTATGGTTGATGGTTGCAAGCGGTTGCTAATGGTTGCTTGTGAATGCATATGCATACGTATTGGGCACTAGATCAGTTCAGATGCTTTCATATTGCATTTACAGATATGTATTTGTTTGTAAATTGAACTTGATATGTTATCATATGGGTGTTGCATATGGATGAATGGCCGTGCACGCATATAGTATTTACATAACTAGGGATGCTTGCATACATGGTTGGACGCATGGCACTGACATGACTCGCATTAAGGAGGTCAACTGAATCAGTAGACCGCCTGATTTTGCATTAGATAAAGACATATACACACACAATGCATATGAACATGAAAGCATTAGAAATCTTTTAAGGACATTGAATGCCTGTGGTTGAATGGTTGAGTAGATGGGTGATTGGATGGTAGGACACATTCTTCCTAACTTGAAGATTTCGGGGACGAAATCCTTTTAAGTGGTGGAGAATGTAACACCCTTTCGGGGACGAAATCCTTTTAAGTGGGGGAGAATGTAACACCCCGTAATTCTGTAACACTAAGATTCACAAATCAAGGCAGAATTATAATTTAAAATCAAAATCAAGGGAAACGGGCTACGCCATTGCGTTCGCCTCGGAATTCTGCATGAAAACGAGTCCGAGTTTGCGTAAATCGGAGTCCGTATGAGGAAGATATGGCCTCCGGAAGATTCAGCGAAGTTCAGATTTTAAAACTGGTCGAGTTCGAAATTCAAAAACAGACCCAGATTGGGCAAGGCGGGAATTTTCCCGCCCAAGGCACCCAGGTCGACTGGGTAGTCGACCTGGGTCACCCAGGTCGACCCCCCCCCCCTTTTTCCAGTTTTCTGCACTTGGCCCGTTCTTCTGTATCTGGACGCCATTCTGACCAGATTCGTCCACCTAACACTATATAAACAGCCCTAGTCTTCTTCTCCATTCACAATTCTCCTCTACCCTTATGCTACAAAGATTCTTAGTGAACATGGCCTATTCTCCTCCTCTTAATTAAAATATAAATAGAATAAATAATATATAAAATAAATAAACATGAGGAAATGTTGCTAAAGATTTTCAAGAAGAGGTTCAAGTCAAGCTAGGATTCAAGAGGAGGTTCAAACGACTTCAACGACTGTTTTTCTACGAATCATAGCAACGCCATCTTTCTTTTTCTAATCTAAATTTCTGTAAGTTAGTTATTTCTAGATTTGAACGTTTTCTTTGTTCGTGACATGAAATTAAAGGAATAAAAGAGCATGCCAATTCTTTCTACTCGAATCCGCGCCTATTTCTTTGGACCTAATTAAGAACTGTTATGATTCGATGACCAATTAGGCCTTGCCTATGACTATGAACATCGCCTATGACTATGAACGTTGCCTATGACTATGAACATTTCCTATGACTATGAACATTGCCTATGACTGTGACTGTGACTATGAGGATTATTTCCTTGACTAAGCCTATGCCTTTGATTAGGAAATTTAAACTATTGCCTATGACATAACAAGGACATCTGTGATTAAACACCTGGGATTCATGACTAGGAAAGTGTTGCTTAAGTTTTGTGACTATAAAATTGGGTCTAAACCCGATTATCTATTCTGTCTATTCTTGGTTTTCTTTGGTTTTAGACCTTGGGAATTTACCTATTAAGTTAGGTCTACCCATGTTCTGAACCTACTCTGTCTATTCTTGGTTTTAGATCTTGGGAATTTACCTATTAAGTTAGGTCTACCCACACTCTTCAACCTACGTCGAAATCTATATGCCTATGAACTACCATCTTAGGCCAGTTGTTATGTCCATTCTATCATGGCATTTTGGTTCATTCCCTTTTATCGATGAATCTAGCTTTATTTACAATCTAGATTGAATCATGAACGGTGGGAATACAATTTCGGCAAAATATGAAATTTACCAAAAACATAGTTAAAAACTTGGAAATTGACATAAAGTGGGAATATGTACTATGGCATGTTCATAGAAATGCAAATTGGATAAATTTGACATGAATTATAGATTGTGTAACCTGAATCTAGTATCGACGTGTAAATCTAGCATTTACATGAATAGTGAACTAAAGTAATAAGTCTAGTTTGACATGAATTAGAATGTTGAATCAGAATTGGATTAGCTAATTTGCCACGGTAAGTATATTGGCATAAATATGAAATTGGCCATAATTGGGAGTAATTGGCAGGTTTAGCAAAATCATGGTTAATGACACTTAATTTGGTATAGTTTACATACCAAAAAGCATAAACTTGGTTTAGAGGGAAAAATGGGCCATAAGAATGAATGTTGACAATTTACATTAAAAGAGGAATTAGGAAATAAGTAAATTAGGAATAATTTACTTATGGAATTTGTTCTAAATGAGAAATGTAAACTTAGACAAATTAAAGGTTTGTTAAACGACATCTCTTTTAATAATACACCAGAAAGTTCTAGGGTGACAGAGAGGATAGTGTCTAGGCTTGGGTTTGGAAAATACAAGTTTCCTGCTCTCCCTGGCTATCCCTAACTGATCCGACGAACGGGATGGTTACTTTCAAAACTTGATTTGAAAATAAATTGAAACCCTTTGAACTTAGAAAACACGAATATGCCTAGCCCGAGGTTAGACTGAGTTGCGATGTAAACCTGCCCGGAACCAACCGGCACATCTAGTAGTCGCAACAATACATGTCTAATGTGAGTGGTCGCGGCTTTAATTTATTTAGTTAAAGCTAGAACAAGAATGGTAGGGTTAAGTTAAGACACTTAACCAGTTCAACATGATAACTAGACTAGAGGTTGGGGTTAAGTAAAGCTAATACACTTAGCCAAATTAACATGTTAACTAGACCAGAGGTTGGGGTTAAGTAAAATCTAATACACTTAGCCAATTTGATATGTTAGCTGGGCTAGACCGTAGGGTTAAGTAAACTTGAACACTTAACCATCAGATTGAGATAAAAGAATAGGGTTAAGTCTAAACATGAAGAGATAATACTTAACTATTAATAACATGTTAGTTAAGACAGACGGGCAAGATTAAGTTAACAAGGAACACTTAACCAATACAGGGTGAATGGGTAGGGTTAAGTAATAAGAAATACTTAACCAATATAACTTGATTTGTGGTGGGGTTAAGTCAACATGAATTACTGATAACACTTAACCAGTTTAACAGGATAAAGGAAGAGGGTTAAGTTAGCTTGAATTGACTAATGACATTTAACCAATCCAAATTGACGGGAAAGAGAACTAAGTAGTAAACCTTACTTAAGATAACAACGATTCTGGAAACTAAGTGGTAAATCTTAGTTAGTAAAACTAAGTAGTAATTCTTAGTACAACACGGGAAGGAGCGAATGTCCGTCTGAGTAAAAAGGAGGCTCCAACGAATTGGGTTACGAAGCCCGAGGCTTCGAGGGGACATGAGGGTACTCTTGGTATCCCTCTGTGAGGCTGCAGATGATCCTCCTGGGCCCACAGAGGTTAAGGTCTGCGTAGAAGAACCAGGGGTATGCCTTGGTTGCAATACATGGCAACCTAAAGACTAGGATGGACTGGCGTGATTCGGCGAGCAAACGGTAGCCTTGTGATAGCGACTCGTCGTCTACCATCCATCTTGAGTCAATCGAGATACGTGAAGCGGAAAGGCGGAGAACTCCAAAAGACCATATACTTGCTATCTAGTTATGGGTGAGGATGGCCATAGGATAGTGGGGCACCGGGAGTCGGCGTATAGTTCTCATTTTACAAGGTGTGCCTTTCATTAGTTGAGGGGGGGTCAAGTGGGACCATAGCCACTGAAATAAAAAAAACAGACCTTAGCATCTGCATCAGCATATATCTGAAAGCTCCCGACCGAGTTCTGTATTTCTTGATTTGCCCTGACACAGGACTCGGACTGCACATTATAGGACATGTGCATCTAGACAAGCGATAACGGTTCGTGATACATGCGTGGGGAAGTATAGGAACATATACCACTCTAGGTAGTGTGTCCTAGACTTGGGGGCATCGATTGGACTAGGGGCCATAAACCCTGAATCCGAGAAGCGTTCAGCAGACAGCGTAAACTCTAGTTGAATCTAGAAGGCACTTGGTAGAAAACCCTAGATTAAATCTAGGTAACAAATAAATAAATGGATGCCTGAAGGCGATGGAAAATACAGGGATTGGGATCACGTTAGCGTTACTAGTTGGGACATTAGTTAGGTGGTGCAGAGATAATAGAAATACGTATAACAAGGAAATGGCAAAGCGGCGAAAGTATTAGAGAACATCCAGTTTGTCTTATCTTAGCATATCTTGTGTTGATCTTGTCTAATCTTGCTGACCCTATCATCATGGTGTTATCTTGTATTTAGTTAATTCATGTCGTTTTGTTTTTCCATGTTCACATGCTAGAAGTTATTGAACTTACTCGGGCTTTATGTCTGAATCTGTTTTTCTTTCGTCTTCTTTTCTTCCGTCCCCCCCCCCCCCCCCTCTAGGTAGTAAAGGAGGGAATAGTTTAGCTCAGGTTAAATTGGACTGCCACTCTTTCCAGCTTGATGAATTGTCGAAGTTTGCTTGGATTCTCTTTCAGATGCTATGGCTGGCTTTTGCAAAAATCGGGGAATATAAATGTTGTTTTTATCCTTCTTTATTTTGTAAGACAGAAGATACTCTGATATTGTAAAGAAACCATTGTACAAATCATTTTATCAATAAAGCAAAGTTTTATTTTCCGCTGTTTAATTTTTGTCTGTCTTGTAATTTATCTGCATCTTTTACCTTAAAATGCTCCATAGAACTTAGTGCATTCCCTTTGTGAGTGACACTAACGGATGTGGGGTGTTACAGATTTCTAGAGGAAGGGGATTAGGGTATGGTATTAAGGTGTATATTTATATTATTATATTAATTAATTACCCAATTAAGGGCCGCTTTGGCCTGAACTCAGAATTGGGCATGCTTACTGTCAAACTATATGTTTTGACGTCTTCTGAACGCAATGGCGCTAGTGGCGAATCCCAATTTCGAATTTTACAGCATGTTTACTTTATTCTTAAAATAAATCATTTAATTTTTAATTCAAACATAAGTAAAAAATCACCGGGGTCACAAATTAACTTCAAAAATTCCCGAAAAATATATTTAGCTATGTTTTGATGCTGCAGACCTATGAAAATTAATTTCGTTCAATTTTGAGCCTATTTGAAAAATGGCCTTTTTCAAGGCGTATATATTAAATATTAAAAATACATTTTTAAACAAATAATTTTCGAAACTCGAAATATATAAGTGTTTATACTTTTTAAATGCAGAAGCATCATTCTGAACTCAATGGAAGTGGTTTCGAGTCCAAATTCCTTCGTGTGCAAAAAGTAGCATTTTTGACCTTTATAAATTTCATAGCGACCTTTCTAAATTTTAATCTGGGCATAACTTTTGATTTCCGTTATGAAATTTCAATTTTTCGGATTCGTTAGAAAGATATTTTTTAATAAATTCTAATATTTTTGGTTTCACTAAAATCTGTTAAATTTTGCATCTTGTACGGTCAGTCAAAGTTCAAGTTTGACTTTTCAAACAACCGCGCTATTTCTAACTCTTTTTTTTATAATTAAAATTAAATTATTCATCCTAACTTCGATTTAAATCAATTTTTAATCATTATTATTTTAAATATCAAAACCCATTAAAATTAGTTAAAATAAATTTTTAAATTTACCCCAAAATTCAGGGTTGTTACACCATCTCACCTCCGGATAAACAATGTTTACAAACAATAGCCAAAAATATTGAATCAAGTGTTGTATGTTGCTTTGAGTCATGCCGAAGCTGACACATTATATCAAATCCATCAAAGATGAAGAAAATCTTGATCCTAACTGTAAATGGAGGAGAAGGAATACCTAGCAAGTGGACAGGTTTTCTTTCCTCATTCTCTACTTATAGATTTCATTGTAACTGTTTACATCAAAATTTGTTCAAATACCCCAAAATTGCATGTAGAGAAGAGAATATGAAGAAATTAAGTACAAGCATAGCAGATATAGAGATATAATCACATAAGTCGATAAAAAAATCACACAACTATTTTATAGTGGTTCATCGTTCTAGCCAACATCAAATTAAATGATTTGATTAATTTTATTGCTATTTTGGAGTCATAAAATCATGGATCAAGGTAAATATGGCATGACAATTTACATGGAGTTTCATAAGTGCCAGAAGATCGTGGAAATGAAGCTTACAACTGGTATTTGAAGGCATAAAACATCTCGAATAGGGTTAAAACTAAATAGGTAAGTGAGATAGGCGAAGGCAACCAAGTCCATGAAGTATGACCTAGATCTCTCACCCTTGGAATCCAGATCAATACCAATCTGAGGCACATTCGGATCAGTGCCTATACGAATTTAGCCGATCTAGTTCAACGATCCAGGGTGTGTTCTCCCTTATCCGTCTACTCCAGGTTGTTGGTGGTTGCACACCAGTCTTCCTTGTTATTTTTGAGTAACTAAATGATGAAAGTTGCATTTGATTTTGATCTGGAGTACATCAAATCCTCATCGATCCAGATTCCAAGTGCACTGATTCATAGCAGATCAAATTTCCTTCCAATGCGTGACCTTCAAATTGCATATGTGGGTCCCTGTGATTTAGATCTTCACTGGCCCAAGGTTCAGTCCTTTGAAGTTGTCAAGTGGATGTGTTGCGCTTTGGATCTTTACAAATCTGAACTTTATTCTTGTGAAATTGTCAAGTTGGCATGCTCTTTGGATCATAGATCCAAGTTCCAATCTTGTCCAAGTTTTCAATTAACTAATTCCAGAGTCTTGTTCGAATAAATCCTCTTATTCATAGATCCACATCCTTGTATATGCTTGAGTCTTGAGTTATCTGATGATATCTTTGGGATATATGTCATGGTAATCAAGCAATTCAAATATCCAAATCCGATGTGTAACGACCATGTCAAAAAGTTGGTTATCGTTAATTCTAAGTTGATTTAGGGATAACTTTCCCATTGTGATTTACGAACTTTTATTTGACCTTTGTACTTATATAGTATATTTAGGATAGTAAAGAGTGCTTAGATAGTCATTGCATATCGAATAGCATATTTAGGACAATGATGAACATTTGAATTGTGCTATCATATTTCATAGTATCGTTGATAATGATATGACTTGACCGACCTACTTCAATTTGAACTGGCCTATTTTGACTCGAACCGACTAGTTTCAACTCATCTTGACTTGCACTATTTCACCTCAATTTGACTTGTATCAACATGTATATGTGTCGATAAATGTTTCGACTTGAACTTTAAACATAAATATTGGCATTTGTGACAAGGCTTTAGTTTCAAACCAAAGGCTTGTGCTTTGAGTTAGCATAAGACCTTAATAAATTGGTCTTGTGGATCTCATTAGAGGTGTTAATTAAAAAATTGTCAACATACATAAATATTATTTTAAAATTTATTATAATTATATTTATATATATTACTAGTATTATATATAGAAATAATGGACAAGAATAATCCCATGTTTCAAGTGTCTTCCCTAACTAATCCCAAGTTTGGATTATTTTAAATTAATCTCAAGTTTGGAGGGTCCCTTTCCATATTGATACCGGTGACCTTTTAACCTATTAGAGCATCCCCAACGCGGGGTCGGTTGAAAAACAACTGACCCCCAACGCGGGGATGAACGGGGGGGTTGCTTTGGCAACCCTGGAGGTTGCTGGAGAAACCGAATGTTGCTCCAGTAATCGGCCGTAGCTGGCTTGGGGGAAGCCGGCTATGGCATGGCCGTCTTCTAAGAAGCCGGCCATGGTGGGGGAATTACTTTATCTCCCCCCCCATGGCTGGCTTCTATGAAGCCGGTTTAATTTTTAAAAAAAAAATTGGCCGTTGCATTATATTATGACTGTTGCATTATGACCGTTGCGTTATGTAACCGTTTGATTTTACATCTATATCTACAGCACTCCTTTGTACATTATAACACACAACATTTCTACATCAAACCACACCTCTATTCCTTCTTCAATTTCTGTTCAACTTATTTGCAATGTCAAACATTGGTAAAGGAAAGAAGGGTGTCTCCAATTCTGCACAGAAGCAACACACTAATCAATCCGACAACAATCGGTTTCCTATCCATTCGTCGTTCCAGCATAATCAACAATCCAGTTATGGTAACTTCCCGAATGTTCTGAACTATAATTATCCTCAACAGAGCACGAATTTCTATCAATCCCAGCAAAACTCCAATCATTATCATAGTACTCAAAATTCTGGTTTCGGTCAAAACGCGTATTTTCAGCAAAACTACAATGAGCATCACTACGCTTCTCCAAGAAGCCAACAACGGTTAGTCCCGCCTGAAACTTCTCCAAATCTGTCAAGAAATTTGAATTGTATGTTTGGAGATAACAGTGGCTTAAATGAAGAAACAGAAGTCGATGATACTGAAAATCCTGATGTTTTTCCCACCACACAACTGAGAAGATCAAACAAAATAGTGAAATGGTCTCCAGAAGAACAAGCAAAACTAGCATTTTGTTGGGTGGAGTTCTCCACAGACAATCTTAAAGGGACTAGTCAGTCCGATAATTCATTTTGGAGTTCTGTTTCAAGACTATTTAACGGTCGTAGTCCCGAAAACCCACCGAGAACAGTCGACTCTTTGAAATAGACGTGGAAGAGAATCGACGCTAACTGTCAAAGTTGGAATCAGATTATGGCTGGACTACAAACTAGACAGCAAAACGGTGCCAACGAGACGGACTTGGTAAATTTTGATTACTTAAATAATGGTTTATATGTTTTACTGTATAATAATACCACCTTACGTTTCTTCAACACATATAGCTAAAGAGTGCGAATGAAGCTTATATGGCAGAGCACAAAAATCAACCATTCAATTTGCATAATTGCTACGCCATCTTATCTAAAGAGGAAAAATGGAGCACTATACACCAAGAACATTCTGCAGCGCGATTTATGCCAAGAAGGCCAATGGAGGAATCAAGCCCGGGAAGTCCAGATCCTCAAGAAAACACACCCTTTTCTACAAGCTCCGGTGGTAGGCCTCCTGGTAAATACAAAGGTAAGAAAAAAACATTGCAGATTACAGTCCGTACTACGAACAACTACACAGTCGAATGGTAGCTTCAGAGGAATCAAACCGACTTTTGGCGGAAGCGAGGGAAGCTAAGAGAGATGAGAGATCGAAGGAGAAGCAGCGTAGACATGAAGAACTTCAAATATCAAGAGAGCGTGAGTTGGATGTTAGGGAGCGTGAATTAGCTCGCCTCGAATGAATTGATGACAGGGCACTAATGACTGTCAATTTGGATACATTAAATCCAATGCAACGATTGTTAATGGAGCAAGAACTAGAAGCGTGCCGCAGAGGACGCATGGGATAGGACGTATTTATGTTTTGATCGTTTCCTTGTAGTTGTTTGTTGCTATGTTGTTATTTAGTTTTTAATTACTAAGTACTAATGTTGTAGGAGTAAAAGATTATTAAATAAGCATGAATTTCCTTTTTTAATTGTCACTAGCAATCTTGCAAGAATGAACTTGTAATACGAGAATATTAACGTAATATTTCATCACTGTAGCAAACAAAGGTACATATAAGCATTAAGGAAAACATATAACTAAACAACGAACATATTTTAACTTAAACATCCAGATAGAGTTCACCACTTCCTATTGATTACCGGCATGCTCCCAATAGTGTTCGACTAATTCGTCCCTTAATTGTAGATGTGCTTGGGGATCTCTAACGTCCTGGATACGCTGCAAGTACTCGGCAAAAGTATTCGGGTCCTTGTACGGCTTACTTCTAAACGCCACTGCTATATCCGGGTAGTTTTTAAGTTGCAGTTTGAATCCCCCCTTTCTTATTTAACTATCATATTATGTAGTATAATACAACAGTACATGATATCTGATATAACTGCATGTTCGTGATAGTGCACCTCATTTCTTAAAATATGAAACCGTCCCTATAGAACTCCAAATGCTCGTTCTACGTCCTTTCTCAGACTCTCTTGTTGTTGCGTAAATTTTGCCTCTTTGGCATTGTTCGGCTTTTTAAATGCCTGCACAAGTGTCTTCCATTTCGGGTATATACCATCAACTAAATAATAACCAACAAAATGGTCTATATCGCCAATTTTATAGTTGCACGGCGGTGACAGATCGTTGTACAAATCATTAAACAAGTATGATTGACGAAGAACATTAATATCGTTTAATGATCCAGGAACACCAAAAAATGTGTGCCATATGTACAAATTGAAAGAAGCGACCGCTTCTAACACCAACATTGCCTTTTTTGTGTGGCCTCTGTATTGGCCTTGTAGTGCAACTGGACAGTTTTTCCACGTCCAATGCATACAATCTAAGCTGCCCAACAAATCCGGGAAACCACGTTGATCTCCCATTTTAACAATCGTTCGACGTCGCGTGCAGTGGGGGATCGTAGATACTCTTCACCGAAGACACGAACAACTGTTTTGCAGAACTCTTTCAAGCATAAAATTATCGTTGATTCACCCATTCGTAATTTATCATCTAACGAATCAGCTGAACTTCCGTATGAAATCATACGAAGTGCCGCTGTTACTTTTTGTAGCGGGGAAATTCCTAGTTCTTTGATAGCATTTCTTCGGTGAGTAAAAAAAACATTGGACTCAGAAACCTTGTTGAGAACTCGATCAAACACTGTCCGCGACATACGAAATCTACGATGAAAGTAAGCGTCGCCATATACTGGGTTTGGCACAACGTAGTCCTTCATATACCGTATGAAAACCTTTTGGCATTTATTTTTACCGTATGAAAACCTTTTGGCATTTATTTTTTCCATCAACGGTCGCCTTCTACTACAACTAAACATAGGGACAGTAAATTCAATGCACAACAACAATGAATCTTACAAGCATACAACAACAACAGTTTTACAAACTACAACAACATTCAAACAAACTTCAACAACAACAACTTAGAAGCATACGACCAAACCACGGTCATAGAAACTAAGACAACTAAACACACGAACAGAAATTCCAAAATAAAATTAATATTAAACATGTACTAAACACAAACATCTACCATGGCCTAAGGAAAGGTCCTGCTCGAGATTTATCAGCAACAATCTTGTTACGCTTCCAGTGCATATTGACGTCCACGTTCGCACATGGGAGGGTCAATCCACTGCTTAAAGTTACAACATTCAATTTGATCAGGACAAACCTTGTGATTCTTGTAGGATTCACAAGCAAAAAAATGACGACCGGCATTTTTCTCAGTATTGGCAACAACCACGACCGATTCCTGTCTGCATCGGCAGAGAGGGTTGGATCCGATTGTACGTAGCGGCTGGAAAACCTTCCCTTCACGCACAATTTCTTTGCCAGGTCGTTGAGTAATGGAAACCTGGTCGTCATTTTCCCAGCTGTTCATATCTCAAATTGTGATTGTGTGGTAATTTACTTATGAGTTAATACAGCATAAAACTGGGCCATATAAATAGATCTTCAAAGCCTATAGTGAGTAATGCTCATTGACTGCTCCAGTCTTGCACAGTTCCCATAATGCAGTCATGCTTTATCAGTCATTTGTCCTGTTTGGGTCGTCCTCAAAATATTCGAAAGGAGATTCCCTATAGTTGTATCAGTGTCTAGTTACATCAGTAATTATTTTACTGCCGACATAAGCTTTGATGTGTAGTGTATAGTGTACAGTGTATAGTGTTCAGTGGATAGGGTGGATTCCTTCTACTTGGAAATTGGCGTTACTTTATCTTTGTGCCACTTTATTACATAGTTTGGTTGTATCACTTTCACCTTTCTGTCACTTTATCACGTTTGTCCAGAGAATGGATCAGTCTTTATTGGAATTTGAAACGATAAAGTTTACAAATTTAACCCTACAACGTTGAATGGTAAACGGATTCCCATAGTAGACAAGTCCTTATTAGGAATTGCAACATTTCATGTTTACTTCACATGTTGTCCCTATAAATATATACTGTTACTACGTTGTAGTTGGCTTGTACCAAAATTTTCACCAAAATAAAAAAATGTCTTCATAGTCATGGCCCTCGTCAATGGATTCGAACTATGATCAAAACTTTCCTGAGCGTCCTCCTTCAAGTCCAAGAACAGGTATTGATTGGAATATCGAATACCAAGATTGGCACTATGAGGAATTGCGTCAAGTCTACCGGAGTTGGCCCGCATGACGATTCGTCCACCGGTTGCTCATGTTCCAGATGTTGGTCATTAAGTAGTCCAAACTGTAAATGAAGAACGCTTACAAGCGGCTATAGTCCCTCGTCCTCCGACTGTTCCAGATGAAGGTCATCGAGAGGTACGATGAGTTTCAGTTAACCAGTCTCCTAACGAGTAGGTAGTTAACTCCTATCCCGTTTATTTCCACTATGGTTATGCGGTAGAGGTGGTAGTCCGGGCGGACGGAGAGAATATTGGTCGCAGGATCTGGTTATGCTCGCTATGGCCTTACGGATGCAATTATTTCGAGTGGATAGACGAGCGTTTCCCTCCAAGGGCAATTTCTTATGCCAACGAGTTAGAGCAAGAGAATAGGCGACTTCGAACCTCTTTGAATGAGAGTAACAATTAATGTGTTTGCGTACTGAATCTAATATCGTTAGTTGTTGTGTCTTTACAAGGTTTTGTATCTTTACACTTATTGTTGAATGTATCGGTGTTGTATCTTTAAGTTTATTGTTTGATCTATTAGTGCTATTGATAAAAATAAACAATACGAGTATTAATAATAACAAAATAAGTTACAAGGTACAACAGAAAGAGACATGAAAATAACAATACAGTACAACCACTAAACCCAAATGAGATGCTTTTTACACACATACAACTACAATACAACCATCACAGTCTAACAAATAAGATAACAACAAGATCGCACATACTACATAAAATTACTACTACACCACACTAAACGATAACGTACGAATACATATAGCAATACTAACATATCACGTAAACTGAATCTAAGGTATATCACCAAATATCCACGAATCATCCGCAAGAGGTGCTGCTTGTCCACTATAGCCATGGTCATCGTCATCATCATCATCATCGTCATCTACTCGTCATATAGGATGATATCGCTCATCATCTGCAGCAGTTAGCTCGGTAATGCGAGCCGTCAACTCATCAATTGCGTGCTTATGCTCTCTATACATCGTATCTCGAAGACCAACATGCATAAGATATAGCTCCTCGTAGGGAAGAACAGCGGGATCTGGAAACTGTGTGACAGTAGGCTGTGAAATATCAACATATGTATCCGGACCGGATGTCCCAGGAATGCCCACGGTCCAACCATAACTCGTCGGCGTAGTCGAGTAAGGTGGCTGAGGAGGGTGTTAACGAGGAGGCTAAGGAGGCTGACAAGGATAGCGAGGCAGCTGAGGAGGCTGATGACGAGGAGGCCTATGCAAAGTAAGGGTACTATGAGACATGTCGCGTAAAACACATGGATCACCAAAAGGAGTGTAGGCGGAAGGACAAACAAAATCAACTCTGACGGCATGTACAAACATTGCCGTATTAGTACGCTTATAAGAAGATCCCCAAAAAGTAATGTAATCTCTACCGGTAATGGTAAATTTATCAGCTGGCCACCACTCACCGGTATACTGCTGTAAATCAGCACTGGAATAGACCCGTAAATGACCTGTATCAGGGTGGGGATCATCGGGAACAGCGTCGACATCGAGTAACTGTCGCCAACAGTGCTCCCCCAAGTACCAATAACATCCTAAAGCGGGTGGTGACGATACCAAAGGAAATCGTCTACCAGACAGAAATAGAGCGTTCAGTTGCGCTGGGCCTAGCAAGAACGGGGAATCGACAAACGGACGCCATAGAACTGGCTCTCGTGTGGTCCTCCTCTCTATCTGAGTACGAGCCACTGCAAATACATGACGGCAATCACCTCCTGGTACAACCCGTCGATTCTCGGGCGCCCAAGCTTTCGCACGAGGGTAGAAACGTGATAGTGTAGGATACAATGTCGGAAATGCCATGTTATGAAAGTACTCAAAATACCAATACTGCAGAACCTCCCAAAAACAGTAATCGACGAACCACGAGTCCTAACAATGCACTGCTGGTCCAAACCCCTATACAAATGAGCTAAAATCGGCGTACCCCAGTCATATGTAATAGGAGTACTGTCGAACGACATGCCCGCAACAATAGCTACATATCCACATGGCAATGTGTTTGATGAATTCGTGAAGAATAAATTACCCATCATATATAATATAAACAATCTAGGAATCTGTAAGTGGTGAACTGCAGGCTGACGTTCTAGTAAGTCCATTATAGCTTGCTTCATGAAAGAGGTTCTGATATGATGATTGTTTGTTAAGCCTCCCCCTCATAAGTTCAAATGTGGAAATATACTAGCCAATAAATCATACTGCTGATATAGCTCATCATATGGTAAAGTGGCACCCTGACCAATTGGTATGCCAGTAAGCATGGTAAAATCCAGTGGCGTAATACCCATCTCTCCAAAATTAAAGTGAAATGTATGTGTCGTTTTCCACCAACACACGGCTAAAGCACCACATAATTGAACATCATTATTGTACAGGTTTTCAATACCTAAGGATGCAAATTAAAAATATTAAAATCAAGAAAATATATTTCATTTTCTAACATACGTAATATGTAAGTGGGTTCATAAAAATTACGTACTCAAGAAATCTCCAAAACTAATACTTCTAAGATATCCTGCAATAATTTTGTATGTGTCGTACGCACGAATCGTCTTATACAAATGGATGATACTAACCCACGATCCTCGTGTACGATCAGTACGAGCCTAAAACATACAAAAAAAACTAATGTTCGTACGACACACTTCTTGATCAAATACCGACTAATACACTAACCATATTAAGAAGTTATACCTCAAACAACGACTTCAAGTTATCGGTAAGGTGTCTTTCCCCTACAGGCAGTTCGCGAAAATCAGCCAATGTTTTATCTGCAGACAAATTAACATCGATGTGTGGATCCAATGCAGCATAAACACCGGCTTTAGCAAGTCGTCTTCTCCGAACGGGTTTTGAACGACGAGCGTCGGTTGGACAAGTGTCTTCAACCGGTTCATTCTCCCCTTGTGCATTGTTGTTGGAGGCATTATGACTTCCAGAACCAAAAATAGCTTTACCCAATCTTCTCATTTTTTTTAAGAGGAATGGAGCTTTCGGCGGAGGAAGAAGGAAGGAAGGAGTGGCGGATGCGAGGGTTTGAGAGCAAAGTGAGACAGGTGCAAACAAACAGGGGAGGGGGGTACCTGACACGCGGTTAAGGGTTAAAACCCTTAACCAGTGTTGGGAAAACCGGTTAAGGGTAACCGTCTTTCCCAACACCGGCCACGGGTTTTAACCCTTGGCCGCATTGAGGGGTTGCTCGTGTCAACACCCTCGAATTGACCACAAGCAACCCCCCTGTTGGGGATGCTCTTACAGCCCGTTTAAAATTAAAGTTAAAGTTAAAAAGGGCTTCATCTTCTTTACGCCGTCGATCCATTCCTCTCATTCACCATCCACCTCCACATTTGGTCGGTGTCACGTCCACCTCCTCTCGTCAGGCCAGCCCCGCTCCGAACAACTCCTCCCCTTCCTCTGCTCCCTCCTCCCCTCTTTGTTGTCCTCTTATAAAAACCCAAAAATTTGACTTCCTTCACTCCAGAAATCGTATCTTGTTTTAGATCGAAAGCCAATTTGATTTGCTAATGATAGAGGCTGGCAACAAAGAAGCGGTGATCTCTCGAACCTTTAATCTCGAAGGTTCAAATTAATATCGACACTGCTGGACGATTCACTATTGCTTCTGTGAAATGGGGTCTCGCGCGAATCAGAATACCTTCCCATACTTTAAATCGCCCCTTAAATAAATCGGCTATGGAAGATATAGCTTGTTCGATCGATTAAGAAAGGGTCAAGACATCAGAGAAACTGGGTTCTTCAGCAATAATTGCTCTTAATTTCAATACCTCATGTTTATTCTTACCCGTTTCTTTAAGCCGACACCTTGTACAATCGGATCCTAAAGTAAACGAAACGATATTATTAAGGATAATGGTTATGGATTACAAATGAATTCAACTCAGTCTCATGATATTTCTACAATTGTTGATTAAATCCATGTGTACCAGTTTTATGAATTTGAGGAGCAAAATCTGGAAAATGTTTTGAGATGGTTGATAGATTCTCATTTGTAGTATGATTCAACTTTATAGCGAGAAGCTGAAGCAATGGAAAATTCGAATTGACGAGACCCCGTTTGTGGATTGAATGAGTAGCGATATGATGAGAGGATCTTAACAGTTGTGGTAACTGGAAATGTCAATTGAGTTATTGGTGACATTACGAGGGGGTGAAACTATGCAAAGTAGTGGAGTAGCTTGACCTTTGTGACGTGCAGAGCCGGCGATAGGGCAAGACCTATCAGGCGATGGACTGGAGCAACCTCCGCGAAAAGAAAAAGAAAAATAGGAAACCTAATTTTGAAATCATAATCAGAAACGAGGTAAAGGAAAAAAGAAGGCGGCACGCGACAAGAAATGAGACGAAAGGAAGAATTAAACCCTAAAATCATCTCTCTGTCACCGCAATAATCATTAATCAAGTTCTCAGGACGATGGATTGCATTCTATGAATTGCCAATTGCAGTCTGGTGTGTGTTTTTTGATTGGTTTTCTCCTTTCTCTATGTTAATACAATAATACTGAAGCAAGTTTTTCATTGATTAATAGGAACTGCCGTTAATAGGAAATAGGAATTAGGAAAATACACTGTTACAGAGTCTGGAGCTAAGTTTGATTAACAGACTGTTCAAGTTTCTCGGACTCCAAGTATTAACTCAATTATGGAATCAGTTAGTGTTAACAATCCATGCCATTTAGGTTAGGTTTGATAAACTGTGTTGATTGTTATATATGACGTAGTTGTATACACAATTATATGATTTTTGTTTGATGATAACAACCAAATAAATATTATTTTAAATGTTTTTGTTACTATACTGTTATTCTATATCACAGACAGAAATATAATATTTATATTTATTAAAATACTACTAGACAAGAATTTAAATATTCAAACAGTATTTTATTAAATATAATATTTTATTTCAATAGTCAAAACAGTACAAATTTATAAACTCCATTATTTGTACATTTCACTAATATTCATTACAATACAATCAATTTCATTATATACAAAGCTCCTCACTACAGATTCACTCTGACACTCTTGTGCATACTCAAATTTACAGACACTTACACAATTTCACTGACACATACACACTACTGATTCAATCTTCATCTTCAGTCTTCACAGCTCACAGTCAGTCCAGTCATCTGCTTACCTGTCACAAATAGAAACACACACAGTAATCTTGAAAAGAAATAATTTCATATTCTGGTAAATATTATTTTATTTTTAAAATTTATTTGCCTTAGAATTTTGTTGTGTTTCTCATCATTTTTCATGACTTAATCTGATATGTATATATTTCTAGTACTCACTGATCAGCCTCAACACACTACACCGGTTTGCTGATCAGAACCAGTTGATTCTGAACAGCCACAACAATGTAGCAGTCTACTGATATATATTCGAATAGACACACATACACACACACACACACACACATATATATATATATATATATATCACTACAACAAAAACACCATATTACAATTTTAATTTTACAACAGTGCGAAAAGCACAATTGTAATAAATGCTTTTTTACAACTGTGCAAAATGCATTGTTGTAATAAATGTGTTTTACGACTATGAAAAAATCACTGTTGTTATAAACATATATATCACAACTTTTCTTTTTTGTCTGTTGTAATAACTAATATATACTAATTAATTTCTGATAATTAATAGTTAAATTAGAAAGTTGTTTAAACTTGTTTTTAGTAACTCTTTTTTCTATTTCTTGTATTAGAGACCTATTAAACATTAATAAAAACTTATATTAAATAATATGTAATATTAGCATTTAAGAATAATTCATATTCAATAATAAATTTACAAATTAATACCAATTACTATTAACTACTATTAGATTAGATAAAAACAGCTTAATTGATGATTAATAAATAATAGTTACTTTTTAGAAATTACTATTAAATATTTAATAGTATATAATCAATAACATTTACATAATAATTAACTTTTAATAGTTGGAATTCAATTATAACTTTGAAGAAATAGATAATAATTAATAATAACTATTATTAATCAGTAATATTTAATATTCTAGTAAAAATTAATTCTAATATTTAATATAAAATTTACTTATTAATTCTAAATTATAATTTTTAATTCTCTAAGTTTTGGTGAAATTTTAATTGTAACCAATGGAAAACTGACGGTCATGTTAAATGCAAAACAATGAAACTTAAGGGCGGTAAAACTGAAAATTTGGCTCTCACGTAATTCGTGTCTGATTATACTATTTCTTTACTTCACGCTCCTATTTCCTCCAAATTTTCATTTCCCGCTAGCCTCAATTCCTTTTATTTTTCAACTCCCGGTTCTCTCATCTATACAGCCCTAAATCCCAAATCCCACCACCATAAAAATGAAAAATCCTCAATTCCTTTTATACTTCACGCTCCTATCATCTTCTTGCATTCCAGATCTGATATCTACGTTACATCGGGGAACAACGTCTGCAGCTTCAGCAGATCGGAGGAGGATCTGGTAGCCTCGGTCGGCTTCTAGTTTTCTCACCCTCTGCGATGGGTGACTAGCTGGAATCCTTCAGCATCAATGGTCGGTTGCGTGGAAAAACTCACTGAATTAGGGTCGGGGGGTGCTGGAGGCTGAACTGGCGGTGGAGGTGGGCTAGTAGGAGGAGGAGAGGGGTGTCGGAATTGTGGAGGAGGGGCGGTGTTGTCTTGCCAAGCGAATTTGTGGTTGTCGGGTAATCTGAGAGGTGCAGTGTTGTCTTCTTTAGATGTATTAATGAGTCAATACGGATATATTTTTAGTACTTAATTTAGCGCGAGGGCTGGTGATGATAATGCACTACTGGCGGTCAACAAAATCAACAGAAGACGGTCAATATAACATGACGGCAGATAGAGTGATAGATGCTGCAGGTTGGATTAGCATATGTCACTGGTAAATATAATATTTCCTAAAAAAAGTTTTTCTTCTAGTACATGCTAAATTTTATTTCTGTCATAGTTTTAGATCTGAATGAATAACATTTGGTGACAAGATTCAGTGTACAAATTTACTATTATATTTGACGTTATGTTAAATTGATAGCACCGCTCTACAGTAAAGGAAATTTTGATACTGACAATTTAAGAAAAACAGATCCATGACCATATAAGCAAATATTGATGCCAATAACATAATTTTGGCCTTTTGTTCAATCATTTAGGTGTTATTTTCAACTTCCTTTTCATTTCACACCATATGCCCAAAAAAAAATATTGAAGTAAAAAGATTAATATTGTAGTTCTTTTTTAATGTTTTGTTAACTAAACTGATATGTGAATATAAGATTAGAAAGCGTTTCCATGGATCTTGAGGCTTGGGATATTATGAAAACGGTTCCATGGGATATTGCTACAATAGATATATCATGCGCTTAATGAAAGAAATTGTTGTGGTACTCCCCACCACTGGGCTACTGACACTATTCCCCAACTAATCTCATAGTGTAATGACCCGTTTTTTTGCCCGATTTTTCGCTGGTAATCAAACCAACTTAAACCGCTCATAAAGACGAATTGTTATGGGTACATACATATATTAAACAAAATAACAGAACTTTTCATTGCATAATACAACATTACATCAGAGTTACATAGAATATCAGAGTTACAACACATACAACGGAAGAAAAGGAAATATACTCTCGGCGGAAGAAACCGTATGATATAGCGAAAGCTCCAAACTCTGGTGTGAACTCCAACTCTAAAAGCGCTCTGAATCCTGCTGCAACGATCAATAACTGCAAAACTAAACCACTAGCTGCCCGTGTGGAAATTAATGGGCACCCAGAGTTTAGAAAGGAACAATAAACTCCAGCTCAGTTATGGGACTGGTGTGAGAACATAAAACAGATGTTTTTAGGATTTATTTTAAAGTTGGGAAATTCACCGGAACACGCCGCTAACGTGGAACGGGTTTACTCCATGTGAATGCCCGTGCATATAAATTCGCAATGACTTTTGGAAAAATGAAGCTATCATGAGGTCGTCCCACATCACACAATGGAAGCACACACCAAATGGGCGAGTTTTATCTTATGATAACCAAATATGCTTTCATACGAAATATCCTCGTTCAATACTATAATATAGTGTGGGAAACCATTTCACAAATAAATATAAAATCATAGCCCCCATAACCCCAATTGGTTATATTGACAAAATAGGATACAATCAAAAATCTGTATGGCTCGTATTGGAGATTTGGGTTCCTAACTTGATGATTCCTGGCACGAAAGATCAATCAGGGATACGAAGCGAAGTGTAACACGGCTTTTTCGTCCATCTCGGACACCGACAACAAATCGCAGGGCAAATCAACGGTTTTCGACCAGATACGACCCCCCGAACATACCCAATTTCCCCAAGTTCATAAGTGGTTTTCCCACTGCTGCAGCTTCATTATCATTCATATATAAGTATACAACCTAACCTCCAGTTTCTCATCAATCCGGGTGTGAGGTTTGTCGATGTCACGTCATACACAAAGCATGCCTAGATAAGCAATGCCCTGATCATACAAGCTCATTTCATATCTTAAGTATGTCACATTGTCCATTCACAACATGACCACTAATTTCCATCATTACATAACCACTTTGAGCTCATATGTCGCAAACCAGAAACATATCAATGGAAATTAGTGTTATTCCGTCAATTACAATGTCAGGTACACAATCTATACAAGTCCATTCTGGGTCTGAACGGAACAAAATCCGAAAATCTCCGAATAAATTCAGATCTCATGCCACTTATAACCTCGAATCAGGTGTACGGCCTAATTCGAGACATCGGAAATCAATCCAAATAAATTCAAAGATTCCCGGTCTTTATTCGTCGATTCCAAGTTTCGAATCCTCTCCATGCGTCGTATTATTACTTGGAATGGTTTTCGGACTTAAATCTAATCCCGGCCTTTCCAAGTAATAAGCGTGCTTAAAACAATAGCTATGGACCATATGGATTTCAATCCAAATTTCCTTCCCAATCGTTATCAATTCAATTAAGGTTGGATTCATTCTAAATTCCTTAATCCCGTTAATATCTTAATTTCTTTACAAACCCGATGTTCACTTGCCAACCTTAAAACATAAATTGTTCCGTTAGTTAACACTTTCATATTTCTTTACATCCTTCCAAATCATTTACAAATCTTTTACGGTTTTGTAAACCAAAGTTCGCAATTTTATTAACTTCGACATCAACCATTTCCAACGAAGTGTAAAAGCATTTCTTAAAGCGTTATATAATAATTATAGATTGAAAATCATTCAAAATTCATTTCTTTCAACTCAAATCATTTGATTATGATTTAACTAATTTTTCGAATTTTGAATAACTTATAATTCATTAAACATATTTCTTATTATGGTTGCCAACTATACATATAGCAACTTCTTCAAATCATAACTTGAAAACCATATGTCGAAATTTGAAAATTTCTTCCCTATTCAAAAGTTATTCTTAATAGAAATCCAATGTTCTTTGCTTCATGTCAATCCGATTTAAATATTCAAGTTATGGTCATTTGAAAATAAAAATAGATTATTAACGAACCATCGCTACGCGATGCGTTCAATTCAAATCATAGAATGCTTTAATATAAAACGGCTCATTTATTTCCAAAATAACTCAAATTTATTTAATCAACTCAATAATATTCCAACCCATTAAATTTTCTTTCAAAGCAGATCATAACATAATGAAATCACATTATATATATTGCAACATCACGTTAGTGTTTTAAATTTCAAAACTTATTTCCACTTGAAAAGTAAATTCAACTAAATTTCAAAGATTAAATATATTTAAAAGTCATGCATTGGAAGGAGGATCAAATCGACGATCCGTATAAATCCATATCTATAGTGTGTGTTTTTTATACAATAAAAAAATCAACCGTATCAATTGATAGACATGCATCATCCATTATACACAATCCCTTAAATCAAACAATTAATTTCGTGCAAGCGTTACGTTCAACAACGCTTGAAGCGTTCCAACCACATGATATCCAATGAATGCATACAAATAATTTGTAACACGCGTTATCGCACTAACGCGTCTCGACATACATTTTATAGAGGAAACCATGGTAACATTGTCTACAAATTTTATAACGTTATTTCATAACTACCATTTAATCAATCATGCAACAATTTCCATACATACTCATCAACACCCTCAGCGTATCATAGCTCTTAAATCATATTAAATAAGAAAATTTAGATTCAAGGGTTCTCACCTTCATAGCGCTTCTACTCTTCATTAACGGATCCGGTATCAATTGCAGACAACAACGGGCAATCACGCACAAACCCCACGGACGGCGCTAATGTCACGCATACACCATTCTCTTTGCAAACTAACTTGTATGAACACTTTGCATTTTCCCCTCAACCCAAGGGAAAAACTTAGACGGTCATCACAAGATAGAGGAGGAACAAAAAGAAACTGGGTTGGGGTGTCTCAGGTTGCTGCCGAGACCAAAAGAAGAGTGAAAGGTGGTGCAAAACTTTGGCGTGGGTTTATGTGGTCTTGCGTGTGTTGTTCTGAAGTAGAGGAAGCGGACTGGACCTTTTTCATATTATTTTTCTCTTAGAAGGGTCACCAGCAGTTTCAGGGGAGGTAAAACTCACGCACTTCAATTTGTGATGGGTGTTGCGACTTCCTAACGGAGCTAACGGCTGAAGCTGATGAAGTGATGCGGGTTCAGCGTGGGTGGCTTGGAGTTGATGGCCAGGTGATGCTATCAGAGGACTTGCAGTGCTGACGAGGTGGGGTTGGCATGACGGCGGAACTGATGGTGGCTGACGGTGGTGTGACGAAAGTTAGTGGTGTTGAGAGTTCTAAAGAAGGGGAACCATGAGTGAGAGGGTGGAAAAAGGCTTTGTGATGAAAATGATGTGTCTGAGGAAGTTTAAGTGCGGTGGAAATACAAATGGAGAAAGGAGCTGTCAAAAGGAAGGAACGTAAATCATGGGGAGAGAAGTATGTGAAGCTGAAGGAGATAAGAGAGTTGAGCAGAAAATATATAGGAAAGGAAAGCTTTGCATGTACTGATGGTTTTATATTCTTTTAAGGACCGCAATGATGAAGTGGGGAGAACGGAAAAATGGATTTGAACAGATACGTGTAACAGGCGGTTTATAATTTCTAAAGGAAAGTAATTATACAATGTGCTGACCGTTTCCTTTCAATTTTTAAATTTTAATTTCCATATATTTTCAGCCAAGTCAAGACACTTGGCACCCTATTTACATGCAATGAGGACAAATATGCCTATATTTATTTTTATTAAAATTTCCACCAATGCATGCTTAACAAAAATGAACTAATTATTTATTTGTTAAATTTGGATTTTTAATGACATTTATGTAACATATATGGGTGTAACTAGTCATCTACATGAATGTAACCTTCTACAAAATGTATATATTTAAAAAAAATATCATAATATTACAAACGTTACTAACATATATATAATTAGCCAAAATAATTATTTACACTTCACAATCGTAACAAAATATATATATATATAACATCGTAAGTTTGTCGGAAATCTATATCTTGTAATAAATCTTAACATATGGAAGTATAATATCGTTGTACCATACAAAATCATATTTTAAATCCTTTAAAGGCTTATTAGTAATAAAATTCATTTACTTATCTCTTACATTATTAAGTAACAGCTAAGATAAAATTATCTCTTTTACAAAAATCAATACTTATAAATATAAATAATATTCTTAACTATAAAATTTATGGTCAACATAAATTAAAAATAAATTTCCTTATTCAAAACTATATTTATAAACAAGAGCAAATATTCATTAAACCAAATATAAAAACTTATTAAATCAAATCAGTACTTAAATAAAAAAAAATTAAATTTATACTTAGATAGCTCAAATTATACTATTTGAAATTCCATTAAACTTAGTTAAAATATTAGGTTGTTACATTCACCCCCCCCCCCCCAAGACTTTTCGTCCTCGAAAAGGGAAATGAAATTTTTTACATCTATATGATTTTTAAACCAAAACCCTTTATACAGTTTGGAAACATATCCCAAGGTATTAAAATAACATATTCATATATCATATAAAGCAAAGCATACATATCATAGTCATCCAATAGATCATACAATCGAGTCATCTTAGTCAGCGTACAAAAGTATTCCTACCCTAGTACGTACTATGTACTTAAGGTAGTCCAAAATATAAGGTCATAAAAGTGTACCTATCTTAGTACTAGACCCAAAAACTCTGTCCTTTCTTAGTTCGTCTAAGCACTTAAGATGAACATACATATACTATATACATAGTCTAAATCCACCATCTATCTAATCATCAGATATATCTGATCCATCGTCTGATAGACCAGATAGGCTAAGCTCCACTGGTTCCACCTCTTCAAACTCTTTCGGATCATCCTCAAATTCCTCTTCATCATCAGTTATAAAATCGTCATCCTCAAACATAATACCTCCCTCAGCCCCATCCAAGGGCTTGTCTATTGCCTCTAAAACCTCATCAACCATAAACCCATCCTCATCGGCTACTATATCATCGTTTGCTACAATATCATTCTCAGCTACAATATCCTCCTCGTCGGCTACAACATCATCCTCATCTGCTACCATATCCTCTTCGTTGGCTACAACATCATCCTCATCTGCTACCATATCCTTTTCATTGGCTACAACATCATCCTCATATGCTACCATATCATCCCCAGCTTCAATGTTTTCCTCACCGGCTACAACATCATCTTCGGCTACAACACCATGCTCATGCAGAGGCTGCTCTTCCTCTTCCACAACCTCGTCAAGTCCATCGGCTCCTTCCTCTGGTAGAGGATCGTCACCAGCTATCCCTCCTGGTTGTTCAGCATAAAGCATCTCCTTAAACCTCTCAACTAACGTTGGGTCCCTCTCTAAACCAATGTAGTCGAGTACTGGATCATGTTCTAACAAGTACTGGTCTCTCTCTGTAATGACCCGCATTGGCAGAGGTATTATAATTAATTAATTTAATTATATAAATAGTGATATAGTGAATTAAATGGTCGTGAAATTAAATAATGATGAATATTTAATTAAAATAATAAATTAAATAATATATTTAATTCTGAAATAATCAGAATTGGCTGAAATGACGATATGGTGTGAACTGGATCATCTGTGATATTTAATTCAGTTTAGAATTGAATTAGAATAACGAATATATTTAAATAACGACAGTTTGAACGTATAATTATATTATAATTAAAATCGATCTTGAAATGGCGTTGCAGTTCGTAAATTGGCGATCCGAACTTCAACTGAATGTACAGGATTCGTTTTAAGCCGGATTTCAGTGAAACAAGAAACGTACGGAGCTGGTGAAGTATATATTTCTAATGGAAGAGAAAAATCTGGATTTCGTTGTGTAGATTTTGCTGTTGCGAGGCGCCTCGGTTTGATCGGACGATCCGGGTCCGATGGAGTCATTCGTTGGCTCGTTTACGCCCCAAAGGGCGGGGAAACGTATTGTTCAGGCATTTTAATCCACATCGGTGGACCGGCCCTGACGATCCAAGGGTCGATGCGCTCTGACCCTGTGGCTCGGGCTAGAGAGTCACGAAGTCGGTAAGGACTATCTTTTGCCTTGGTTCATGATGGAAATCCAATTTCCAAATACGTGACTGTGTGGTTTTGATTGTATACCTATATATATGGCGACATAGTGGTATGGGGCATTAATGCCATCTATGATTGATAGTTATGATTTGAAATTGTTTTCAAAACATATAAACACTAGCAATAATATCAAATGCCTTTGTTTTATTCGTATCAAGCATATTTTGGCCATTATACGGTAAAAACTCCATCCTCCGGTTTGCGTTGCATTGTATGATGGGAACTGAGTCTTATAACGGCTTCATTTTTATAAAAAGCATAGCGATGTTTAAAAGAAAGATTTGTTTTAAAGCACTGGCAATCCAATGGAGTAAACCCGTTCCACGAAAGTGGCGTGGTCCTGTGATTTGCCAAATTATATATGTGTTGAGTAGATTTCTCATACCAGTCCCATGACTGACTCGTAGTTTGTTTCACTTTCAAACTCGGGTGCCCCTTTTTCTACAAGGGCAGCCTTGTATTCAGGTTTAGCTGGTTCTTTTTTCTGGATAGCTGGAGCTGAAGATGGATTCTATCATTTATCTCTTTTTATGCTGTTCAGCTCCTATTGTACATATTTTGTTTGTTTTCCGCTGTAGACATTTATGTATAGCTGAACTGTATTTGTACTAAGTAAGATCCTGTATACTGTGTAACTCTGATGATTACTTTTATCCAGTATATTCTATTGTTCATTATCTGGTGTATTTATTTAATTTTGTTCTGCTATTTTCTGTTTCTGTGTTATATTCCAAAGATTACCCTTGTCTCCGTCGGAACGGGATTTGGGGTCGTCTCAAATGAGTTTTGATATAAAGAATATTTTGGATTCTCATAAGGGAAAAACCCGTTCCGTTATACGGCGTGGTCTTATAAGATATCGTTTACTTGTTCGAATGTTTTAAACTGTTTTACTCATACCTGTCCCATGACTGACCCGGAGTTTATTTTGTTTTGTTTTCCATAAACTTTTGGGTGCCCAATTTTGTACGGGCAGTCAAGTAGTCGGGATTTTTCATATACACATGGAGAGCTTGGAGCAGGAGGCTTCAGGATTATATAGCTATTGTTTATTTCCGCTATGTTGTAAGTGTTGTACTCTGATAAGTGCTATTGTATACATAACTGTTATATTTCAAAGTTATGTTATATATTATATGTTATTCGTTCCGCTGTGAGATTCGTGTTACTCTGATGTTGTGTTCTTCTATTCTAAGTTTCTATCTTATCTTTCCTCACCCTCTGTTTTCTTTCTATTAATTTCCTGATTTTTAGTTTAATTTGGGGTTGGACTTGTGTTTTTGGTCAGCTCAAATTGGACCGGATCTTCGGGTCATTACAGTTGGTATCAGAGCTTAAGGTTAAGTGAATTACCTTGGCTCTGTGGCGTGACTCAGTAGAGATGGGGTTAGTAATACCCTAGATTGAGTTGAGTATATATATACGAGTGAACGTATTTGTTATTGATATAAAAAAATAATTTTAAATTGTGGAGATTTATTGGTTGAGTTGTTTATGGGTTCTGGTCGATCAGTTTGATCCACTGTATCGGTAGGAGTTTATAAACACTCAAATACGATGGGTCGTAACGATATGTTTTGAAAAGAGGGTAAATTAAAATAAGTTTACCCAAGGTATATCTTGTTATAGAGAAGATATATATATATATCAAAATTATAATATAGTGGACATATTGGTTGTTATTATAATCGAGTAAGATTAGAAATTAAATGGTTATGTAAATAACCAATTAGAATTCATATAAGTGAAATACGTGAAATCAGATGAGTTAAATCTCTAATTTAAACCAGAAATTGAATTAAAAATTCGGGGAAATTGGATAAGTGTTTGTAAATGGATTCGGATTAAGAATAAGGAAAATTTAAGATCCTGGGAGATTTTAAATTGTTTTACAAGCAGTGTGAATTATATTTTGAAATGAATTTCAAAGTGGAAATGTTTAGAAATGGTTTTATAGTATTGAACTCACTTCGATCACTGGAAAATAGATTCTGATGATGACAGCTGCATCATCAGTATTCATTTTCGAGTTGAAAGTGACGAATTACTACCAGGGATACTGTTTTGAATTTGTTTTGGGAAAGACAAGGTGTGTTGAATTTCAAAATGGGATTTATAATATAGAATTTGAATAGAATTTGATATATAGAATTTGAATAATAGAATTTGATATATAGATTTGAATAATAGAAGTGATATAAAATTTGAATAGAAATTGAATTGAATTAACTAAGTCGAAGAGGGATTAGTTAATCGAGTTTTGAATTTGAAGTTGAACTTTGAAAGGTGAATTGGATTTGAAAATGGATATTCGAAATCGAATATAGAACTTAAATTTGAAATTTGGATTCAAATTAGTTAATAAGCAAGTTAAAATATATTTGAACATGTCATGTTCAAATATAAAAGTGAAATAGACTAAAGAGTTAATTAACAAATTAATTAACGAATTGAGTTAAAACGATTAGGTATAGTTAAAATAGATTGGGCAGGTATAAATATACATGAGATAGGTATGGATAAGGTATGAAGGTATATAAATAGAATGCTCGACGAAAAGGTATGTATTTAATTCATATATGAGATTTTATGCGCCGTATCGGCTAGCCGCTTGGCTTTTTCTTTTGGATTTGTGAGGGCCATGGGAGGTTATTTGAAATATCCCGATGCTCCTAGTACAAAGGAGGTTATGGCGAATTTTTCCAGGAACTTAAGGAGTTAGAATATTTTTAAGATAATTTGATAGTTAGAAATCAACGTATCGATATATATATATATATAGAAGTCGATAAGGAAACGAACTTAGAAATAGAATAGTAAAATCAAAAAGGAAGACTAAGAATAAAATCTAGTAAGAATAGAAAGAGGAAGCGTATACGTGTTTAAAAGTGAATAAGTAGTTGTATGGTATTGGTTATTCGAGTAAGTAGTCATATCTGTTTTGACGTTATAAATGTTATTCAGTCAAGGTCTGAGAGGTAGTTATACCCCAACTTGATTGATTTCATTATTAACAAATAAATAGTAAGATTTCAGGCTCGAAGATCAATGTTGAATAAGAGTTAGTTGAATATAGTATTTGGGTTGTCGTAACGATGTTTTACACAACATCCGTTTTAACCCAAATAAATATAAGCTTGGAAATATAATAAAGAATATTTCCTAAGTATAGAAATAAATGAGATCGGAAAAGAGATAAGTAATTGGAATATTTTCCAATTATAAATAGCATATATTTTCTAAAGTTTAGAAAATAAAGGAAGGCGATATTCGGAAATGTTTTCCAAATAACATAAAAGGCCAATATGGTTATTGAAAATATTTGGTTAACAAATATTGATAAAGAAATAGAGAAGTGATTTAACTAATGGAATATTAATTAAGGGCTCAGTGACATGTTCAAAAGGAAAATTTGATTTTTGAAAAGAGTAAACTGTTTGAAGACTCCCAGGGATAGACTGTTTGAATTAAAAACAAATTTAACAGAAATTTGTGAAAGGAAATTTGAATTAAAGTAAAGCCAGTAAAGTGGTAACTGAGATTGAATTAGAATGATATCAAGACAAATTGGATTGTGAGATTCAAATTTTGAAGGGTAATGTGATAATCAAGTTAAGAGTTGGGAATCGAGAAGAAACTCGAATTGAAATGATATTTGGCTCGGATAGAAGCGAATGGTTGTGTTGGAGATAAAAGTGATTTCATAAATTTGACTGGGATGACCCTTGTATCCGCTGAATTGATAACAGGTGGAAAGGATATAATGATATGCCGACAAAAGGTACAAGTTTATATTTCTATTGGATATAATATTTATAAACCGAATTGGCAAGCCGCTTGGCTGTTTGGTTTTCTTTTGGGTTGAAGATGGCCCAGAGAGGCAAGTTGGAGTTTGACCGATTGACCAGTACAAAGAAGGTGCTGGCGAAATTTTTCGAAGAGTTAAGGCATTAGAAAATTTTCAGGATTTTTGAAAATTTTCGTTGTTAAGAATTAATTAATATTTAATTGAAATTAAATTGGTTCAGTTGAAACTGAAGTAAAGAAGTAAACAGATAAGTTCTAACCAGTCGGTAGGGTCGTTCTCTACCTTAGCAATTTCGAGGACGAAATTATTTTAAGTGGGGAAGATTGTAATGACCCGCATTGGCAGAGGTATTATAACTAATTAATTTAATTATATAAATAGTGATATAGTGAATTAAATGGTCGTGGAATTAAATAATGATGAATATTTAATTAAAATAATAAATTAAATAATATATTTAATTCCGAAATAATCAGAATTGGCTGAAATGATGATATGGTGTGAACTGGATCATCTATGATATTTATTTCAGTTTAGAATTGAATTAGAATAACGAATATATTTAAATAACGACAGTTTGAACGTATAATTATATTATAATGAAAATCAAGCTTGAAATGGCGCTGCAATTCGTAAATTGGCGATTCGAACTTTAACTGAATGTACAGGATTCGTTTTAAGCCGGATTTCAGTGAAACAAGAAACGTACGGAGCTGGTGAAGTATATATTTCTAACGGAAGAGAAAAATCTGGATTTCATCGTGTAGATTTTGATGTATGTCCAAATCAAATTTTAAAATAGTCGCTATAGAATCGTTTATCGACCGTATCGGTTTATTCAATATAACTAGAGATCGGTTTGGAATTTAGACAAGGTTCTTTTGGGGCATAACGATAATTTAATTTTTAGAATTTTACTGTAATTTTAAATTAATTAAATAAGCGACTTTTTATTTGGAGTATTTTGCACCCTGTAATCAACATTTTTGGGTTTCACAATATGAGTTAAACTACCGATGTTATTATATTTTTAGGATCGCGGCACCCCACTGAACACGACTGTATTTTTATTTCAGTCTCAACGCATACATAGTGTTTGATTATTATAGAATAGAATAATAAAAATATTCTCTTAGATAATATATTTTAACACCGAAAGCCTTATCCATTCCTTTTCCCTGATCAGGCAGAGTCCACGTTCCAAAATTTCAGCATCAAAAGGGTGCCAAGCGTGTTCCTTTCTTCCACAGCAAAAAGGAAATGTGGAAAGGCCACCTCCTCAGGAAATCATACCAACTAAAATAACACCCTATAAATAGTCTTTAACTTCCCTTAACCTGAAAACTTCATTTCCTTTGTCAACGTAATTTTTCCGCCGCACTCATTCTTAGCTCAGGGAGAAAAAAAGATCGTGAGTTTTAATATATGTAAACAAAACGTTGTGCGTGGGGAGAACAAGAAGTGGTGTTAGTTATTTTCTAGTTTTGGTTCGCAACAGTATACAAGGAAGTGAAGGGAGCTGGACTGGAACGTGTACTATAGAGTTTGAACTTTAAATGAAGAACAGTAAATGTCTGTGTGGGGTAATGGTGGGTGCGTTCGTGAAGGCCAGAGAGGGGATGCAAAGGAAGTCAGCATGCGAGATATATGGTTTCACTTTGGATTTATAGCAAGTATGGGAGGGACGTACAGGCAATGGTAATTTGAAGTAGGCGTGGATACATATGGGAGCATGGGTACTATCGAACGCAAGGTGGAAGTGTGGACATTCATGTTTCACAAATGAAAGGAGAATGAAATACTGTTGTTACCGGTAGCAGGTTCAAATGGGATACTGAGGAGCGACGGGTTCTAAGTATTTTGGGGAAGATGATGTTCGGGGCTGGTATTATAAAGGGGATGGGCCGACTGAAAATAAGGTTAAAGCCCAATATATTTAATTATTTAAGGCTAAGTTAAATTCGAATAACGTATTAACTTATATATATCATATCTTGGTCATACGAAAACGAAATTCAGCGAAACTGATCGCGTTGGGATCGTATGGACGGACACTACACCACGGAGCTGACTGGGATTGGAGTGGAGCTCGTTTGAATTTAAGGCGAAATAAATTGTTTGATTCAAATCAAACAACAGTTTATCGTTCTTTAACGATGAACTGCAAATGTGAGTAAATCTCACTAACTCTGAACAGTTTATAATTTCATGTTGTATTTTTAGAACTGTTAAATATTGGCTGATTAACTGTATGTTGACTGTTTGATTGAACTGCTAGTCAGTTAGTTGAATTTCTATATTGATTCTGTTTAACAGAATATATCATATGGAACTGAAAGTGATGTTGATTTTATTGTGTAACATCTGTGGATGCAGGGAAACAGGGTGGAGGAATACGACTGGATTCCTCAACAGTTATTTTATTGTTTTTCATATATTTTGATATATGATGCGATATATATTCTATTGTCGATTATATGTGTTTGAACGATATTGGTCATCGTGATTTGATGTGTTAAATACCATAACATACCGAAATGTTGATAAGGGAATATTTTCAAAGTGATATATGAAAATAAAATATTTATAAATGGAATATTTATAAATAAGAAATATTTATAAATAGGAGATATTTAGAAAAGGGAAATTATAAAATCAAAGAATAGATTTGAAAGGGAAATATTTGCAAACCATTTGCAAATAGAATAATAGAAAAGGAAAGATTTGAAAACCATTTACAAATAGAATTAAAAAGGAAATTTGTTTATAACCGAATAGGATATTTTAAGGAGGAAAACGTTATAAAAAGGAAAACGTTACCAAAAAGGGAATCATTTGTAAAGTGAAGAACCGTTACTAAAAGTAAATCTTTATAAATTAATAGTTTATTCGAAAAGGAGTTAATTGAATTTAGTTATTCGAATAGAGTTAAATCGAATAAGGGTATTAGAAGGGAGTCAATCAAATATGGTGTTCGAAGGTTAGTTAATCGAATATGGTATTCAAAAGTTAGTAAATCGAATATGTTATTCGAAGGGGGTTAGTCGAGTCGAGTTAGTTGAATAGAGTTAATCGAATATTTGTTATTCGAATAAGAGTTAATCGGTTAGAATAAATCGGTTAGAGTTAACCAGTTAGAGATAACCAGTCAGAGTTAATCAATAGATTTAAATCGAACTAGAGTTATTGAAATGAGTTAATCGAATATAGTTTATTCGAATAGAGTTAAAGGAGTTAATCGAATTTGGTTTATTCGAATAGAGTTAAAGGAGTTATCGACTAGAGTTAAATCAAATAGAGTTAATCAAATAGCGTTAGTCCAATAGAGTAAATTGAATAGAGTTATTGAATATACCTTATTCGAAGGAAAGAATTATCGAATAGAGAATGATTCGAAAGAGAGTTACGTAAGGAAGTTTTGTTAAAGAATTAAAAGGTGAACTTTGTCTATTTCAAGGGTAGAAACATTGTTTAGTTAAGTTCTGAGAGGTAGTATTACCCCAACTTGATTGACTTCATTTTTAACTAAGGAATGGTTATGGTTCGATAGTGAAGGTGGGTTAAAGGAATTTAGTTAATAAGTGTAATGGTTTGAGTTGGCATCGCGATGGTTTGTTTAAACATATGTCTAAGTCCAATGAAGGAGTTTTGGAAATATTTTCCAACTAAGAACCAGAAATGTTTTTTGATATAGAAAATAAGAAATGGGAATGTTTTCCAATGGTAATAACATATATTTTCTAAATTTAGAAAATAAGAAATGTTGAATATAAGGAAACAGGAGATAAGTAAATTAATGAAATAAAGAGATAAATGTTGAATGATGATTGATCGATATAATTTCCATCTGGAAATAATATCGTTGTTTGAACACGTGTTTTTCTTTGATGGTTAAATCACAGACTATCGAAGTTTTTAACCATTTTAATGTTGTTAATATAGAAAGATCGGTTGGATTATTATCCAAAGAACCACTCTGTATTGGCATAAGCGTTGCGAATCATATATGCCAAAGAAAATTGAAGACGGAGTAAAGTGCAAGGGTTATTGTATAAATCTTAGATAACAGTGCCTAAGATGGATATACTGAATAGTGCCTTTGGTTCATCCTGTTCCTGGATGACTTGTATGGACGGATGTCTGACAGAGTATTTCCAGACGATCACGTATATTGATTTCTCCAACCGTACCAAGAGTGGAAGCGGAGAAGGAAACTTCTTTTAGCTAACACATAATGTATGGTTGAGGACATCAATCGGTGATTTGATGGATTTGACGATGTGACATTCGAAGTGAATCTGGTGTGATGATAAAGCGTAGCTTCTAGCCTCATCAACCCGTAAATGACAGAAATCGGGCAGGCAGCATGGCTAAGTCGGTCGCTCCGAAGTAGGGTGTATAATCACCTGATCTAGAGTTTCATTTATTTCTAAAAATCTATTGTAGGTACTGTCCCATTCGGGAAATGGTTGCTGATCCCAACCATTGGTGATATACATTCGATACACTCAAGCGAAATGAGTGGTCGATCATGTGTGGACGGGTTGCAAGATGTTCTCGTTGAACCCAGTGTATTCCTTTCTAGAGGTACACTAGCGAAAGGTGGTTCCATACCTTGTCATAGTTGGAAATCCATTACCCAATACGTGCTTGCGGTTTTGATTGTATACTATATATGTAGAACGTGAGATGGAAGCATTTCTGCTAGATGAATATTATATTATTGTTGATAGACACTATCATAATATCAATGATGTAACGACCCAGAAAATCTGAACCAATTTAAAAAAATTTAATTGGCTAAAATAATGGATTTTAAATATTTAAAATAAATATTTTCAATAATAGAGATGAAAACTGAGTTTGAATCGACAATTGAAAACGAATATAATTAATTATGATTATAAACAAGGCCTGAAATGGCGCTGCAGTTTCAAAAATTGAATTCAAACTTTGTCGGACTATACCGGGTGCAAAACAAAACGGATTTTAGTGAAACCAAAAATATTTAAATCTGTTAATGAATACCTTTCTAACGAATCTGAAAAATCGAATTTTCATACCGGAAGGCAAAAGTTATGGCCGAATGAATTTTCAGAACGGTCGCTATGGAATTTATATAGCCCGTGAAAATGGCCATTTTGCATACGACCTCGGAATTCGACGAAACCACTTTTGTTGGATCCGGGATGAGAAGTTATTGCTAGGTTTCAAATTTCGTAATTTTTGAAGCTAATATGTGAGCGTGGAAAAAGAAAATGTGTTTTGGTCAATTACAATTAAATTGGATCGACCAAAAATGGGCCTTTTTGCAAACAGTCTCAGAATTCGACGAAACTAGTTTTGTTGGGACCGTATCGTCAATACGAAGTTAGACAATATTTTTCTGGAATTTTTCTGGTCCGTATGTGACCCCGGTAAATAGAAATGCGCGTTCAAATTCAATATATAGATTTATATTTTAATTTCAATGGAAACTAATCGAAACGATGGAATTGGCTTGCGAAACATATCTCATTGTGCTCGGAATGGGGGTAATTAGCTAGGGGCGACAGTCTTTGGGTTTGATTTGGAGTTCGTTAGCACATCGAGATAATTTTTGAATTAATTATTATTAAAAAAAAATATAAGCCCTAAATTCTCAAACCCTAGTTCATTAATTGCGGCCACCGTCATCATCATTTCAAAGGCCAGAATCGCTCAGATTTTCACCCTTCAAATTCTCCAAATCCACACTATGAAGTTCGAAGCTATTAATTGAAAATTAAAGAGCTTTTCACGCTCTCCAAATCAATACCAAGAAGACCGATTTTCATTAGGAACTCTGTTCGAATTTCGTGGCCAAACTGCCAACATTCGGGCTCGATTTCTGGTCAAGGACGACCACCGGATGGGGCGTGCTTCAGGGCGGAGGAAGGTGGGGGGGTGGCGCCTCGACTGGTGACCTCGGATCGGCGGTCAACCTCTCCGACGAGCGTGCGATGGGTGGAACCCTAATGGGTTCGGTTGTTCATTCGTGGACTGTAAGTAGCTTTGTTTTAATAAATATAAATGCAGTTTTTTTATAAATATAAATGCAGTTTTTTTTGTAAATATAAATGCAGTTTTTTTTTAAATAAATATAAATGCAGTTTTTTTTAATAAATATAAATGCAGTTTTTTTTATAAATATAAATGCAGTTTTTAATAAATATAAAGGCAGCTTTTATTTTCATTTTTTTTATAAATATATATAGCATTATGACAATAAAACTAGAAAGGTTTTAAAATAAAGTTAGAAACGTTTTAAAATAAAATTAGGATTGATTTTGAAAATATAAAACAGGATTGTTTTGGAAAAATAAAATACTTTCAAATATAAAATATAAAATAGACTTTGACTTAAAAATAAAATTACCTTTGATTTGAAATTAAAATTATCTTTGTCTATAAAATATAAACCATAGTTTAAAAATGTGATTTTGCTATGTTAACGAAATTCGATGAAACAGGAAACATCGTGACCGTGTGGATGCCTTCTACCTTTTAGAAGAGGCCGCATATTTTTCTGAGCCTTCTACAATTTTTGGCAAAGCCGAAAGCAATGTGAGATTTCTAATTTAAAAATTATATATGTGTTGAAATAAAAGTGAATTGCTATATATATATATATATATATATATATATATATATATACGCCCCTCGTCCACAAACCATGGACGATATTTATTGATTGTGCTTGGTGTGAAAATTGATTGATAGCGAATGATTGTTTGGGATTGTTTGTGGTTGATATTGGTTGATTGTGGTTGAAAAATACCCATTTGTGGTTGAGAAATATTTGGTTGAAACCACATAGGATTAGTTTGTGGAAATGAAATAAATATATACATGCCGCCTGCGTGCGAACTAGATGCATGATCCCCATTGTCAAAAACCGCGAGGTTTTAAGGTAGAGCGAGGAGCCGTACTAGGGACGGTCCCGGTTTTAACTACCCTGCCGTTATGCTGCCGAAATTTTGAATAATATTCGTGTGTTTGAATTATTTTCATTTGCTAAAACTATATTTATTCATTGAATAGAACACCTTCATGTGTTGAGTCGATATTCATTCGTTGATTAGAAATTCATGTGTTGAATGGTATTCGCGTTTTAAATATAAAAATCACATTTTTATCCATATATAGAAACTATAGAAAACCTTCATGTGTTGAATCGATATTCATTCGTTGATTTGAAATTCATGTGTTGAATGGTATTCATATTTTGAAATAAATTGTTTGATAATAAAAAAAATCACCTTTTATCGACTATATGAACTGTGTAAAATAATCTCGTTTTAAAAGAAATTGTTTTATGATAAAAATCCTATTTTTATCACCTATATGAACTATATAGAAAAATAGTGTTTTGAAATGAATTTTTTACAATAAAAATCACATTTTTATTATATACATGAATCGTTGAAATGTGAAATGTTAAAAATAGCCACTTGTTCAAATAAATATATATGAGTTGAAATATTCATTAATTAGCTAATGATATGATTTGTACCTATGTATGTAACATTAGAATGAATGGTGTTTTTAAACCAAATAGAAATCAAATATGAAGTTGAAGAGAAAATGATAAATGATAAGAACTATATATATATATGTACATGCATATTCATTGAACAGGTTATAGCAAAGGGGCTAGAGAAGAGGAATAAAATTTTGTGCCCGACAAATAGGTACACATTTACTGTTTTGTTTGGGTGATGATTTTATGGGCCTGTTGGCTAGCCGCTTGGCTTTTTCTTTTTCTTTTTGAGATTAGAAGGACCGGGGAAGCTATTTGAGATTTCCCGATGCTCCCGGTGCAGGGGAGGTTATGGCGAAATTTTCCAAAATTTTAAGGCGTTAGTGAAAAATTTGAAGTGAAAACGATATTGAAATCATTGAATGAACTATATTTATATAAATATATAAATATAAATAAAATTAAAACGAAACGAGGCCGTGCAGTTCGTATTTTGAAACCATGATTTCAAACAACTAGTGCGGGAAATCCGACCATTGGATTTTCCCGAAACCTCAACCGTCGGGTTCGCCTTGGAAATATCTTCCCAATGGCACCAACCTTGTAAAAATCCAACGGTTGGATTGTCTGGAATGTTTAATTCAAATCTGATGAAAAACAGCGCCAGAAGCGATTATATTTATATATATATATATATATATATATGAATATAATTATATATTTAATCGAATAACGACGCTGCAGTTCGTATTTTGAAATCGAAAATTCAAACGATTGTACTGGGAGATCCGACCGTCGGATTTTCTTGAAATTGGAACCGTTGGATTCGTTTTGAAAAGACCTTTCTAATGATGTAAATTTTGTGAAGATCCAACGGTTAGATTTTCAGATATGCGTAAATCAAATCTGAAGAAAAACAGCACCACGGCCGCGTTATGGCCCGAAGCGTAGTTTTGAATAAATTGGCTATTTTAAAATAAATAAAAATAGCGATAAATCGTTATAAAATATCATAAACAATATGGAATGGAAATAAACTGAATTTGCTCGATTTATGTTGTATTTGATGGTTGAATGTGTTTGGTGTGAAAATTACATTAAAGAACAAAATTGGTGTTGTCGAATAATTTAACCATTGAAATCTAGAATTGATTTGAAATTCTAAATATACGTGAATTATTTGAAAAGGCCAAGTTAATTCTCATTTCAAATAATTGACCGACGATTAAAAGTCGAAGATGAAGACGGTAGTCGAAGACCGGAGATCTTCACCTCGTTTGGATGGTAACCGAGGTCCTGATTGGGAGGCATCCCGAAATATGGATAATGAGTGGTGATCGTCCAGACGTACGTGGTGATCGAAGGGTTTACGAGGTATTTAGTGCCTCCGGTTTTGTTCAGGCCCAGAACGGACTTGTAAATGGACTGTGTGTCTGACATTGGATTTTATTCTGTGTTGATTGATCTCTATTAAATATACATCTGTTTGGCGGCAGAGAATTTATTCTTTCGCTTAACGCCCTTCTCTGAGACGCACGAGCTCAGAGGTTGTATATCGATGGACATCGGTCGCATGGCATGAATTGCCTATGTGGCATGCTAAGATGCAGTGATCAGGGCTTTTGTTGAAAAGCAAAGTCTTGTGGTGATGATCAAAGCACCGCCTGTGTGGCGTAGCTTTGTGTATAACTTAAATTCGCGAGCCTCACACCCCGGTATGAACCAGAAACGGGAGAAGGACCTCAGGGAGGGCATGCGTTTCTTTCTAGCTAGGGTGGTGTCAGTGACCTACCAGCCCTGACATTTATATACTTTTCACCTATGTGGTTGTTGCTGTTGCGAGGCGCCTCGGTTTGATCGGACAATCCGGGTCCGATGGAGTCATTCGTTGGCTCGTTTACGCCCCAAAGGGCGGGGAAACGTATTGTTCAGGCATTTTAATCCACATCGGTGGACCGGCCCTGACGATCCAAGGGTCGATGCGCTCTGACCCTGTGGCTCGGGCTAGAGAGTCACGAAGTCGGTAAGGACTATCTTTTGCCTTGGTTCATGACGGAAATCCAATTTCCAAATACGTGACTGTGCGGTTTTGATTGTATACCTATATATATGGCGACATAGTGGTATGGGGCATTAATGCCGTCTATGATTGATAGTTATGATTTGAAATTGTTTTCAAAACATATAAACACTAGCAATAATATCAAATGCCTTTGTTTTATTCGTATCAAGCATATTTTGGCCATTATAAGGTAAAAACTCTATCCTCCGGTTTGCGTTGCATTGTATGATGGGAACTGAGTCTTATAACGGCTTCATTTTTATAAAAAGCATAGTGATGTTTAAAAGAAAGATTTGTTTTAAAGCACTGGCAATCCAATGGAGTAAACCCGTTCCACGAAAGTGGCGTGGTCCTGTGATTTGCCAAATTATATATGTGTTGAGTAGATTTCTCATACCAGTCCCATGACTGACTTGTAGTTTGTTTCACTTTCAAACTCGAGTGCCCCTTTTTCTACACGGGCAGCCTTGTATTCAGGTTTAGCTGGTTCTTTTTTATGGATAGCTGGAGCTGAAGATGGATTCTATCATTTATCTCTTTTTATGCTGTTCAGCTCCTATTGTACATATTTTGTTTGTTTTCCGCTGTAGACATTTATGTATAGCTGAACTGTATTTGTACTAAGTAAGATCCTGTATACTGTGTAACTCTGATGATTACTTTTATCCAGTATATTCTATTGTTCATTATCTGGTGTATTTATTTAATTTTGTTCTGCTATTTTCTGTTTCTGTGTTATATTCCAAAGATTACCCTTGTCTCCGTCGGAACGGGATTTGGGGTCGTCTCAACGTGGTATCAGAGCTTAGGTTAAGCTTAGTTCTGGAATATAACATTTGAACGAACTCGTCAGAAATACAACCAGTAGTGTTCTAGGACGGGTAACTCTATACAGATAGGATCAGCAATATCCTAGTATGAGTAAAGCAGAATGAAATTGCACCTCGATAGGCACATTTACATTCAAGTATGTGTTTCTATGTTTTAAAATATCTTTTCTGTGACCTGACACTTGATCTGCCATTTGCAGAAGTACTAGAAAAAATGAGTGCCAGAAACAGGAGAAATGCAGAACCCGGTCTAGAGGCTCTATTAAAGAGATATCGGAATCTGAACGGAGCACAGTTCTCTGGCAATGAATCTATAATTCAAACTCAAGCTTGGGTGAGTTCTGTCGAAAGAATTTTTGAGCGTATCCAGCTGAGGGATGACCAGAAAAGATTAGTAGCATCTTGGGCGCTCAAAGAAGAAGCTTTAATCTGGTGGGAAACAATCATCAAAGATAATCCAGAAGGTGATATCACCTGGGACAGATTCAAAGTGATTTTCCTGGAAAGATTTACTCCTCCCGAAGCAACCGAGAGATTATGTGATGAATTTTCTTATCTAATACAAGGTGATATGACCATCCCAGAATATCATAATAAATTCAACGAACTTGCTCAATTTGCTCCTCATCTGATTCAAGATCCAAAGAGGAAAAATCTGAGATTTATCCATGGCCTGCAAAGGAGATATCAGAATAGTGTAATGAGGAATGTGAAGCTTCTTTTTTCTGAAATGATATACATGGCTTATCAGTATGAAGATCTCCATAAGAAAGGAATGTTGCGCGACGAAGAAGAAGTTCGTTGTAGTGACAAAGAAGAGTCGGAAACTGATATTCCAGAAGCCAGTACGAGGGCTGAGGCCAATGAGAAGCCCAGTGCTAAGAGAAAAAGGGCTAAGTCTGGGAAAGAACCGGTGACAACAGCTATTTGCTCTAACTGCAATAAGAAAGGACATTTGTCGATAAGTTGCAGATCTTTAAAGAAACAAAGAAAAGAGGGATATAGAGCAAATCGAAAGCAAAAGAAGAAAAGGTTCAGAACTGACGGGGAGTTACAAGAGAATAGAGAGTGCAAACAGTGCCACGAGGCTGGTCATCTTGCAAAGGATTGCCCGTAGTTAAACAAGCCTGAAATGGTTCAAGTAAATGAAGTAGCAGAAACTTCTGAGCCCTCAGCTAGTCAAGAAAGGGCCGATGTTTTAGAAGGAACGCTTACTGTCAAAAATATTGCAGTCAAAGTACTGTTTGACACAGGCGCGTCCCGAAGCTTTATTGCCAAGAGTGCAGCTATGAAGCTGGATTTGAATTTGAAAAAGCTGAAGGAACCCATGACTGTCCAAAATCCAGTTGGGGGTTCCATTGATCTCAGTTGGGTTTGTGGAGTGCCGGTTTCTTTCTCTCGTTATCGGTTCCCTACCATCGCAGCCGTCATGAATTTTAAAGAGTTTGATCTTATCTTGGGGTTAGACTGGTTGACCAAATATGAAGCTGAAGTTAAATGCGCCGACAGAGTCGTAAAGGCGAAGATTAAATCAGGTGATTATATAACCATTCCCTGTGAAGGTCAGAATGCTAATAGAAAAGACTTCTGGGCAGCTTTGAATGTTTCTCCAGCCCAAATTGAAAATGTTCCTGAAGTCACAGAGAATATTCCTGACCTCATCAAAGACATTCCTGTCGTCAAGAATTATGCGGATGTGTTTGAGGAAGTCGTTCGCTTACCTCCGCAGAGAGAAATAGATTTCAAGATTGCTTTGATTCCGAATGCAAGGCCGGTAGTTCACGCTATTCGAAGAATGTCCTTGAAAGAGAAGGAGGAATTAGACAATCAAACATGACAGCTAGTATGGAAAGGTCTGTTCAGACCTAGTTTCTCTGATTGGGGGGCAGCAGTGGTATTTGTCCCAAAATCAGACGGTACTCTACGTCTATGCGTGGACTATCGTGATCTGAACAAGCAGACAATAAAGAACAAATATCCATTGCCGCGAATAGATGATTTGTTGGATCGATTAAATGGCGCACAATTATTTTCACGTATGGACCTAACTACGGGCTTCCATCAACTTCGAATTGCCGAAGAGTGTGTTCCAATGACAGCGTTCAGAGGCCCCGACTTATTCTACGAGTGGTTAGTAATGCCGTTCGGCTTATGTAACGCTCCTGCCTACTTCGTCGATCTGATGAACAGAGTATTCAGAGGAGTTTTGAATAAATTTGTTCTGGTTTTCATTGACGATATTCTAATCTTCTCTAAATCAAAAGCCGAACATGAAAAGCATCTGGAACAGGTTCTGGAAATTCTCAGAAGGAATGTATTGAAGGCAAAGTTTTCCAAATGTATATTCTGGCAAGATGAAGTAAAATTTCTAGGCCACGTCGTATCAAAAGAAGGAATTGCTGTGGATCCAAGCAAAATCACAGCCATTCAGAATTGGAAACAGCCCAGTACCCCCACTGAAGTCCGCAGTTTTCTCGGATTGGCTAGCTATTACCGGAAGTTCGTTAAAAACTTTTCGAAGATATCTGGTCACTTAACGAAGCTTACAAAGAAGCATTCTAAATTCAAATGGACTCCAGAAAGTGAGGAGGCTTTCGAAGAGCTAAAGTTGAGACTAACGACTGCTCCAGTGTTAACCATCATCGATGGCAACCAGGATTTAAAAGTATGGACTGATGCTTCTAGAGAAGGCCTTGGCGCAGTGTTAATGCGAAGAGGTCAAGTGATTGCTTATGCTAGCCGTCAACTGAAGCCGCATGAGAAAAACTATGTAACTCATGATCTTGAGTTATTGGCTATCATATTCTCTTTGAAAATCTGGAGACACTATCTTCTGGGTGAGAGATTTGAACTGTTTACAGATCACCAGTCGTTAAAGTATTTGTTCACTCAGAAGGACTTGAACTTGAGGCAGCAACGTTGGCTGGAGTTTCTTGCAGCATATGACTTTGAAATTATATATACTCCAGGAAAAGCCAATGTCGTGGCTGATGCGTTAAGCAGAAAGAATGTAATGATCGCCAGCTTTATTATCACGACATCCTTGATTGACAAAATATCTATTCTTCAGAAGGAGGATAACTTTATTAAAGATATGATCAAAAGGATTCAGAAAGGCGAACCCTCGTGTTTTCAAATAGATAACGACGAGACCTTGAGGTTGAAAGGAAGGATTTGTGTTCCTGACATCCCAGAGTTAAAAAGGGAAGTGTTAGACGAGTGTCACAAGTCCAAGCTGAGTATCCATCCTGGCGTGGCCAAAATGTATAACGATCTCAAAAGAACATACTGGTGGAAGGCTATGAAGAGAGACGTTTCAATATATGTTAGCCGATGCCCAACTTGCCAGCTAGTCAAGAGTGACCAACAGAAATTGGTTGGATTATTACAACCGCTAGAAGTTCCTGGTTAGAAGTGGGGGCATATCTCCATGGATTTCATTGATGGTCTGCCCAGAACCAGAAAAGGGAATGACAGTATTTGGGTGATCGTAGATCGCTTCACGAAGACCGCCCATTTCATACCTGTCGGATCAAATAGAACCGCTCAGAGTCTGGCGCAGATTTACTTCAGAGAAATAGTTAGACTGCATGGAGTGCTGCTCAGTATAGTAAGTGATAGAGATACAATATTCACTAGCAAATTCTGGGAAGCATTTCAAGTCGAGTTGGGAACGAAGTTAAACTTGAGCACCGCTTATCATCCTCAGACAGACGGTCAGACTGAGAGGGTGAATCGCATTTTAGAAGATCTATTGCGGGCTTGCGTTCTAGATTTCGGTGGATCATGGGAAGACCATCTGCATTTGGCTGAATTCTCTTATAACAACAACTACCAGGCGAGTCTGACAATGTCGTCATTCGAAGCATTGTACGGTAGACCGTGCCGATCTCCTGCTTGTTGGGTCGAGCCTGGAAATAGACTTGTGTTAGGGCCTGATATGATTCGAGAAGCTGCCAACAAAGTCGATTTTATTAAGAAGCGATTACTCGCCGCTCAAAGCCGACAAAAGAGCTATGCCGATAGTAGAAGAAGAGATATATCCTTTGAAGTTGGCGACTATGTATATTTGAAAGTATCGCTGATGAGAGGAGTTATCCGGTTCGGTAAAACTGGAAAGTTAGCGCCCAAATTCATTGGTCCATTTCCTATTCTGGAACGGATCGGAACTCTCGCTTATAGGGTCAAACTGCCTGATTGGCTGCCTGAAATTCATGATGTATTTCACATATCTCAACTTCGAAAGCACATTCATGATCCAGACTTGATCGTGGAAGAAGCAGCTCAACATGACATTGAAATAACCCCAGAATTAGCTGTGAGAAGAGAGCCGCTAAAGATAATAGGCAAAGAAACCCAAGAGCTGAGGAACAAGAAGGTTCGCTTAGTCAAAGTGCAATGGAGTGGAGATCCGCAAGATTGTACTAGGGAAACTGAGGAGAGCATTCTGAAGGCTTATCCTAGATGCCGAGTAGATATCCCTGATTGACTCTGGTGCAAGGTACATTTACCCTACTTTGCACTACCATTCAATTCTCTACTCTATTGTTATTTTCTTTTCATAGATGTGCACTTTTAATTATATAGTCTGAAAGATTTTTAAAGGGTATAGGATTTGATTAGTATATTTTTGAAGGTTGGATTGGTTGTTGTGTTGTGTGATTGTACATTTATCAAACCACTTTCGACTTTGTTCCTTTACGGGGACGAAAAGTTTTAAGTGGGGGAGATTGTAACGACCCAGAAAATCTGAACCAATTTAAAATTTTTAAATTGGCTAAAATAATGGATTTTAAATATTTAAAATAAATATTTTCAATAATAGAGATGAAAACTGAGTTTGAATCGACAATTGAAAACGAATATAATTAATTATGATTATAAACAAGGCCTGAAATGGCGCTGCAGTTTCAAAAATTGAATTCAAACTTTGTCGGACTATACCGGGTGCAAAACAAAACGGATTTTAGTGAAACCAAAATTATTTAAATCTGTTAATGAATACCTTTCTAACGAATCTGAAAAATCGAATTTTCATAGCGGAAGGCAAAAGTTATGGCCGAATGAATTTTCAGAACGGTCGCTATGGAATTTATATAGCCCAAGAAAATGGCCATTTTGCATACGACCTCGGAATTCGACGAAACCACTTTTGTTGGATCCGGGATGAGAAGTTATTGCTAGGTTTCAAATTTCATAATTTTTGAAGCTAATATGTGAGCGTGGCAAAAGAAAATGTGTTTTGGTCAATTACAGTTAAATTGGATCGACCAAAAATGGGCCTTTTTGCAAACAGTCTCAGAATTCGACGAAACTAGTTTTGTTGGGACCGTATCGTCAATACGAAGTTAGACAATATTTTTCTGGAATTTTTCTGGTCCGTATGTGACCCCGGTAAATAGAAATGCGCGTTCAAATTCAATATATAGATTTATATTTTAATTTCAATGGAAACTAATCGAAACGATGGAATTGGCTTGCGAAACATATCTCATTGTGCTCGGAATGGGGGTAATTAGCTAGGGGCGACAGTCTTTGGGTTTGATTTGGAGTTCGTTAGCACATCGAGATAATTTTTGAATTAATTATTATTAAATAAATATATAAGCCATAAATTCTCAAACCCTAGTTCATTAATTGCGGCCACCGTCATCATCATTTCAAAGGCCAGAATCGCTCAGATTTTCACCCTTCAAATTCTCCAAATCCACACTATGAAGTTCGAAGCTATTAATTGAAAATTAAAGAGATTTTCACGCTCTCCAAATATAAATGCAGTTTTTTTTTTATAATATAAATGCAGTTTTTAATAAATATAAAGGCAGCTTTTATTTTCATTTTTTTTATAAATATATATAGCATTATGACAATAAAACTAGAAAGGTTTTAAAATAAAGTTAGAAAGGTTTTAAAATAAAATTAGGATTGATTTTGAAAATATAAAACAGGATTGTTTTGGAAAAATAAAATACTTTCAAATAGAAAATAGAAAACAGACTTCGACTTAAAAATAAAATTACCTTTGATTTGAAATTAAAATTATCTTTGTCTATAAAATATAAACCATAGTTTAAAAATGTGATTTTGCTATGTTAACGAAATTCGATGAAACAGGAAACATCGTGACCGTGTGGACGCCTTCTACCTTTTAGAAGAGGCCGCATATTTTTCTGAGCCTTCTACAATTTTTGGCAAAGCCGAAAGCAATGTGAGATTTCTAATTTAAAAATTACGTATGTGTTGAAATAAAAGTGAATTGGTATATATAAATATATATATATATACGCCCCTCGTCCACAAACCATGGACGATATTTATTGATTGTGCTTGGTGTGAAAATTGATTGATAGCGAATGATTGTTTGGGATTGTTTGTGGTTGATATTGGTTGATTGTGGTTGAAAAATACCCATTTGTGGTTGAGAAATATTTGGTTGAAACCACATAGGATTAGTTTGTGGAAATGAAATAAATATATACATGCCGCATGCGTGCGAACTAGATGCATGATACCCATTGTCAAAAACCGCGAGGTTTTAAGGTAGAGCGAGGAGCCGTACTAGGGACGGTCCCGGTTTTAACTACCCTGCCGTTATGCTGCCGAAATTTTGAATAATATTCATGTGTTTGAATTATTTTCATTTGCTAAAACTATATTTATTCATTGAATAGAACACCTTCATGTGTTGAGTCGATATTCATTCGTTGATTAGAAATTCATGTGTTAAATGGTATTCGCGTTTTAAATATAAAAATCACATTTTTATCTATATATAGAAACTATAGAAAACTTTCATGTGTTGAATCGATATTCATTCGTTGATTTGAAATTCATGTGTTGAATGGTATTCATATTTTGAAATAAATTGTTTGATAATAAAAAAATCACCTTTTATCGACTATATGAACTGTGTAAAATAATCTCGTTTTAAAAGAAATTGTTTTATGATAAAAATCCTATTTTTATCACCTATATGAACTATATAGAAAAATAGTGTTTTGAAATGAATTGTTTTACAATAAAAATCACATTTTTATTATATACATGAATCGTTGAAATGTGAAATGTTAAAAATAGCCACTTGTTCAAATAAATATATATGAGTTGAAATATTAATTAATTAGTTAATGATATGATTTGTACCTATGTATGTAACATTAGAATGAATGGTGTTTTTAAACCAAATAGAAATCAAATATGAAGTTGAAGAGAAAACGATAAATGATAAGAACTATATATATATATATGTACATGCATATTCATTGAACAGGTTATAGCAAAGGGGCTAGAGAAGAGGAATAAAATTTTGTGCCCGACAAATAGGTACACATTTACTGTTTTGTTTGGGTGATGATTTTATGGGCATGTTGGCTAGCCACTTGGCTTTTTCTTTTTCTTTTTGAGATTAGAAGGACCGGGGAAGCTATTTGAGATTTCCCGATGCTCCCGGTGCAGGGGAGGTTATGGCGAAATTTTCCAAAATTTTAAGGCGTTAGTGAAAAATTTGAAGTGAAAACGATATTGAAATCATTGAATGAACTATATTTATATAAATATATAAATATAAATAAAATTAAAACGAAACGAGGCCGTGCAGTTCGTATTTTGAAACCGTGATTTCAAACAACTAGTGCGGGAAATCCGACCATTGGATTTTCCCGAAACCTCAACCGTCGGGTTCGCCTTGGAAATATCTTCCCAACGGCACCAACCTTGTAAAAATCCAACGGTTGGATTGTCTGGAATGTTTAATTCAAATCTGATGAAAAACAGCACCAGAAGCGATTATATTTATATATATATATATAAATATAATTATATATTTAATCGAATAACGACGCTGCAGTTCGTATTTTGAAATCGAAAATTCAAACGATTGTACCGGGAGATCCGACCGTCGGATTTTCCTGAAATTGGAACCGTTGGATTCGTTTTGAAAAGACCTTTCTAATGATGTAAATTTTGTGAAGATCCAACAGTTAGATTTTCAGATATGTGTAAATCAAATCTGAAGAAAACAGCGCCACGGCCGCGTTATGGCCCGAAGCGTCGTTTTGAATAAATTGGCTATTTTAAAATAAATAAAAATAGCGATAAATCGTTATAAAATATCATAAACAATATGGAATGGAAATAAACTGAATTTGCTCGATTTATGTTGTATTTGATGGTTGAATGTGTTTGGTGTGAAAATTACATTAAAGAACAAAATTGGTGTTGTCGAATAATTTAACCATTGAAATCTAGAATTGAATTGAAATTCTAAATATACGTGAATTATTTGAAAAGGCCGAGTTAATTCTCATTTCAAATAATTGACCGACGATTAAAAGTCGAAGATGAAGACGGTAGTCGAAGACCGGAGATCTTCACCTCGTTTGGATGGTAACCGAGGTCCTGATTGGGAGGCATCCCGAAATATGGATAATGAGTGGTGATCGTCCAGACGTACGTTGTGATCGAAGGGTTTACGAGGTATTTAGTGCCTCCGGTTTCGTTCAGGCCCAGAACGGACTTGTAAATGGACTGTGTGTCTGACATTGGATTTTATTCTGTGTTGATTGATCTCTATTAAATATACATCTGTTTGGCGGCGGAGAATTTATTCTTTCTCTTAACGCCCTTCTCTGAGACGCACGAGCTCAGAGGTTGTATATCGATGGACATCAGTCGCATGGCATGAATTGCCTGTGTGGCATGCTAAGATGCAGTGATCAGGGCTTTTGTTGAAAAGCAAAGTCTTGTGGTGATGATCAAAGCACCGCCTGTGTGGCGTAGCTTTGTGTATAACGTAAATTCGCGAGCCTCACACCCCGGTATGGACCAGAAACGGGAGAAGGACCTCAGGGAGGGCATGCGTTTCTTTCTAGCTAGGGTGGTGTCAGTGACCTACCAGCCCTGACATTTATATACTTTTCACCTATGTGGTTGTTGCTGTTGCGAGGCGCCTCGGTTTGATCGGACGATCCGGGTCCGATGGAGTCATTCGTTGGCTCGTTTACGCCCCAAAGGGCGGGGAAACGTATTGTTCAGGCATTTTAATCCACATCGGTGGACCGGCCCTGACGATCCAAGGGTCGATGCGCTCTGACCCTGTGGCTCGGGCTAGAGAGTCACGAAGTCGGTAAGGACTATCTTTTGCCTTGGTTCATGACGGAAATCCAATTTCCAAATACGTGACTGTGCGGTTTTGATTGTATACCTATATATATGGCGACATAGTGGTATGGGGCATTAATGCCGTCTATGATTGATAGTTATGATTTGAAATTGTTTTCAAAACATATAAACACTAGCAATAATATCAAATGCCTTTGTTTTATTCGTATCAAGCATATTTTGGCCATTATAAGGTAAAAACTCTATCCTCCGGTTTGCATTGCATTGTATGATGGGAACTGAGTCTTATAACGGCTTCATTTTTATAAAAAGCATAGCGATGTTTAAAAGAAAGATTTGTTTTAAAGCACTGGCAATCCAATGGAGTAAACCCGTTCCACGAAAGTGGCGTGGTCCTGTGATTTGCCAAATTATATATGTGTTGAGTAGATTTCTCATACCAGTCCCATGACTGACTCGTAGTTTGTTTCACTTTCAAACTCGGGTGCCCCTTTTTCTACACGGGCAGCCTTGTATTCAGGTTTAGCTGGTTCTTTTTTCTGGATAGCTGGAGCTGAAGATGGATTCTATCATTTATCTCTTTTTATGTTGTTCAGCTCCTATTGTACATATTTTGTTTGTTTTCCGCTGTAGACATTTATGTATAGCTGAACTGTATTTGTACTAAGTAAGATCCTGTATACTGTGTAACTCTGATGATTACTTTTATCCAGTATATTCTATTTTTCATTATCTGGTGTATTTATTTAATTTTGTTCTGCTATTTTGTGTTTCTGTGTTATATTCCAAAGATTACCCTTGTCTCCGTCGGAACGGGATTTGGGGTCGTCTCAAATGAATTTTGATATAAAGAATATTTTGGATTCTCATAAGGGAAAAACCCGTTCCGTTATACGGCATGGTCTTATAAGATATCGTTTACTTGTTCGAATGTTTTAAACTGTTTTACTCATACCTGTCCCATGACTGACCCGGAGTTTATTTTGTTTTGTTTTCCATAAATTCTTGGGTGCCCAATTTTGTACGGGCAGTCAAGTAGTCGGGATTTTTCATATACACATGGAGAGCTTGGAGCAGGAGGCTTCAGGATTATATAGCTATTGTTTATTTCCGCTATGTTGTAAGTGTTGTACTCTGATAAGTGCTATTGTATACATAACTGTTATATTTCAAAGTTATGTTATATATTATATGTTATTCGTTCCGCTGTGAGGTTCGTGTTACTCTGATGTTGTGTTCTTCTATTCTAAGTTTCTATCTTATCTTTCCTCACCCTCTGTTTTCTTTCTATTAATTTCCTGATTTTCAGTTTAATTTGGGGTTGGACTTGTGTTTTTGGTCAGCTCAAATTGGACCGGATTTTCGGGTCATTATAGTCTCGTTGAGGACTTGCTGCCATACAGCCTCCACTGTTGCATTGTCAACCCCTGGAGGAACGTTAACCCCAAAATGTTCTACTGCTTCCGCACCAGTCATCTGATCGACAATCACAGGGCCTGGGGCTCTCTCCAACCTCCTCAAAAACTTCTTCTGTTGTGGGTCTATCTCATAGTCGCTTGAGCCACTAGAACTATCTTTGAAAAGATCCTCTGAGTCAGACTCTGATCTGCTACTACTGCCACTGTAACTGCCTTATACTAAGAGATCGACCACCCTGGTCAAAGGAAAAATCTAAGCTTAGAAAACATCCAAATTCATTATTAAATAAAATTATACGGGTTTTCATACAACGTTCCTATTTGGAACAATCCAAGCTAAATTATGGGACTATACTAATCAAAATCATTATCATACCAAGTAGTTAATAACCTTTTCTTAGGTTTAAATGTAAGTTCAACACTTCCAAATATCTTATTAAAGCTTTCATACTTAAGTGATTTATTCATAATATCAAATAACTTCAATATTACCTAATTGTCTTCCTTTAAAGTTTCCTACTGAAATGATTCATCCATAACATCAAAATATTTACATATTCAATATTTCCTTACTAATCTTAGAGTGTTTGACTTAATTAAGTTATGGCGTTTTTACAAGGTTTCAAGTACTTACTATTTCATTTTCATTCAAGTTACCCTCTATTTAACCTCAAATTCAACTTGTACCTTATAAGCAATGTAACACAACATAAACCCTTATTCATTCTTATTACAGATTATCTTGTCAAATTAGTCTCTTGAACTTTCCTATTTAGAATATCATCATGCTTTCTACGCTGTTCTAATTTAACATATATGTGTTTCAAGCCAAATTCCTTGCATTAGTCACTTAAACCCTTACCTTATATCTCGACAAATTAAATTTTAGAGATAAGCTAACATCCAAGATCTCAATCGACACAAGCATTCATACACCCATTCTTGATTCTTGATCTCAATACATCCATTTCTTAAGCTTGTACTATTCTTAGAACTAATCCTACAGATTGAATAATTTCCTTTCTTGCGCTACTGTTTGTGAAGACGTTACTACCCCTTTCTTCACTGGACAGTCCTGAACCTCATGTCCTTCCATCCTTCATCTATGACACTTCCTTTCTGTTGTAGGGTCCTTGGTTTCCTTCTTTTTCTTAGGACATTTATTCTGGAAATGTCCAAATCTCTTACACTTGAGACAACGTATATTCTTCCGAACGACTTTCTCCTTCTTCTTAGATCTATTAGGGAAGTTGATCGCAAAATGACCGTTCCTAAAGCATCTATAACACTGGACGTCCTTAAGCTTCCTCAGCTTTTCTATCTCTTCTTCTTCCTTTCGAGCTAGTGCTCTCTTTGCTTGCTTTTGCGTCATCCAGAATTCCATTTGGTTTTCGGGTGTAACCTAAAATTTGCAAAAGGTTATACAATTTTCTTGTTTACTCAACTAGCTTATAATTGCACATTTATTTACTAGATATTCATAGTCATCTACATTATTTTATGGGTTTAATGTTTTCAAAATAATTAAGTCATTCGTTTTCATCCTTAAAATCTACAAAGTGAGGTTTACTTCTAAATGGAATTTCCTTAATTATCTACAAAAAAAATGTTTTCACTTATAACTTATTGTTTCAAACCGAGGACATTTTTCTTAGCTGCCTTATGTTGAAAAAAAAAATAACTTTCACGAACATTGGTCGAAATAGTATTTCTTGACATCTTGATTGGAATCATATAGTCATCCCACTTTCGAAACTCGAAAATGAATACCAATGATACTACAGTCATCAACAGGGTCATCCTCGAGCAACTAGATTGTGATTCTATATCTATCTAGTACATATAAGACTTCATACATACGCCGGCCATGCACATATTTGAACTCTTCATATATACCAGTAGTCCAATCACAACATCGAATAACTACTAGAAAATTTACCTTTAAAAGTTGCATTTCAAAACAGTTGTTCTAAAGTCATTTACTTGGTTCAAAATAATCTATTTTCATGATACACTCTCTCAACGAAATATTCAGAAACCTCATTCTAGGGCATCTCTAACCCTATCTCTAACGAGATATTATAACTCTGGTGAGTTCTAACTTTCGTTCCAAAATATGTCGTACCCCATAGCTTTGTATAACCAAAGCTCTGATACCAACTGTAACGACCCGTCTTTTTGCCCGATTTTTCGCCGGTAATTAAACCAACTTAAACTGCTCATAAAGACGAATTGTTATGGGTACATACATATATTAAACAAAATAACAGAACTTTTCATTGCATAATACAACATTACATCAGAGTTACATAGAATATCAGAGTTACAACACATACAGCGGAAGAAAAGGAAATATACTCTCGACGGAAGAAACCGTATGATATAGTGGAAGCTCCAAACTCTAGCGTGAACTCCAACTCTATAAGAGCTCTGAATCCTGCTCCAACGATCTATAACTGCAAAACAAAGATACTAGCTGCCCGTGTGGAAATTAATAGGCACCCAAAGTTTAGAAAGGAACAATAAACTTCAGGTCAGCCATGGGACTGGTGTGAGAACATAAAACAGTTGTTTTTAGGATTTATTTTAAAGTTGGGAAATTCACCGGACCACGCCGCTAACACGGAACGGGTTTACTCCATGTAAATGCCCGTGCATATAAATTCGTAATGACTTTCAGAAAAATGAAGCTATCATAAGCTTGTCCCACATCACACAATGCAAGCGCACACCAAATGGCAAGTTTTATCTTATGATAACCAAATATGCTTTCATACAAAAAATCCTCGTTCAATACTATAATATAGTATGGGAAACCATTTCGCAAATAAATATAGAATCATAGCCCCCATAACCCCAATTGGTTATATTGACATATAGGTATATAATCAAAAATCCGTATGGCTCGTATTGGAGATTTGGGTTTCCAACATGATGATTCCTAGCACGAAAGATCAATCAGGGATACGAAGCGAAGTGTAACACGGATTTTTAGTCCAACTCGGACATCAACAACAAATCGCAGGGCAGATCAACGGTTTTCGACCAGACACAGTCCCCCCAAACATACACAATTTCCCCAAGTTCATAAGTGGTTTTCCCACTGTTGCAGCTTCATAATCATTCATATATAAGTATACAACCTAACAACCAGTTTTTAATTAATCCGGGTGTGAGGTTTGTCTATGTCACGTCTTACACAAATCATGCCTAGATAAGCAATGCCTTGATCATACAAGCTCATTTCATATCTTAAGTATGTCACATTCTCCATTCACAACATGACCACTGATTTCCATCATTACATAACCACTTTGAGCTCGTACGTCGCAAACCAGAAACATATCAATGGAAATCATTGTAATGTCGTCAATTACAATATCAGGCACACAATCTATACAAGTCCACTCTGGGTCTGAATGGAACAAAATCCAAAAATCTCCGAATATACTCAAATCTCATGCCACTTATAACCTTGAATCGGGTTTACGGCCTAATTCGAGACATTTTGTAACGACCCGGATTTCTTATCGATAAATTTTGAACATTTAATATTTATTTTAAATATTGATTTGAGAATATAAATGAATTTTTATATTTAGTTATCAATTTAAAAATCGAAATACGGTTTATTTCGAATATATATAATTATCGAAATACGAAATTGAATTTATTTGAATTCAAAGTGTGACGGCCCGCCCCGCACCAGCCTGCATTTCCTCCAAAAGTGCGCTGTACACATGCCCGACTAGCACAAGACGGTCGCCATAAGAAAGAAAAGAAGGGAATGAACTAATCCAGAAACCTGAAGAATGTCTCACAGCGCATGGGATAAAATATAATAATAATATACTTGACACAAAACAGGCGAGACAGTGCATAAGCTGATAACTAAAACCAACATCAATCTCAAAGCAGCGGAAATCCAAATACAGCTTATTACAACTTTCCAAATTTACTGTCTCTAAACAAAAGAAAGCTAAAATAGAAGATACACCAACAATGCCCAAGCAGTGATCTTCAACAACACAGGGAGAATACTATATATATATTACGTGGAAGCCTCCTGCTCGTCTCCGGACCATCTACCCGTGCACCACCAGCTAACCTGTCTCTAGTCTGCTCGTGAGAGCACCCAGAGTAATAAGAGGAGACATAAAACTCTGGGTCAGACATAAAGCCTGGTATGAGCGATAAACATCTAAACAGAATAATAACAGGTATACCAAGCCATACCTGAACCTGGACCTGCAACCAAAGAGTTAGTACCACATACCGTACAATACTCCAAGGTGCCAATAGTAAATAGTGTAAGAATACGGGGGTGGGGTGTGCATGTCACAATGATAGCAAGCAAAATCATCCATAGCAACCATCCTCACATCTCTCACTCGGTGCGTAAAGCGTACGACACCTACCACTTTGGAACACTAGACAAACTGAGGTAACGACGAATCCCGACTTGTAGAAACCCTGCTATGACCAAGCTAAACATATGGAGTCATGACCAAACATTTCAATGACCCACTTCATTGGTCGTAGCCCTTGGTCCTACCGATGCCATAATGGCCCTGAATCCGCCTTCGTACCTCCTACCATAGTGGTCCAAAGCTATAGACGTCGATAACTCCTTGGCACACGTCCCGCAGCAAAGCCCAACCATGAAGCGAACTCGTTGATTCCCATCTGAATCCTGAGCTCTAACTTCTCATTTGGACTTCCTTTGCATCTCGGGTTTGGTCGAATTGGAGTGGGTCTTCAGAAGAGTTGTCGCGCATTAACAGTCCTAGAATTCGGTTCGGTTCGGTAGTCATCATCTTCATCGGTTCGGGTCGGTAGTCATCTTCTTCATCGGTTCGGGTCGGTAGTCATCGCCTTCATCGGTTCGGGTCGGTAGTCATCGCCTTCATCGGTTCGGGTCGGTACTCCACTTCGGGTCGGTTGTCTCTGTTTGAGTTCGGTGGTCGCTCCCTTCTGAGTTCTCATACCCGATCCTGTCCTTCTCCAATTGCCGATCCGCTCCACCCCCTTAGCGTACTCCGATCCAATCCTCTCCAATCCGATCCGCTCCCTAGTTTCGATCCGATCCGCTCCCTAGTTCCGATCCGATCCCCCTTGTCCACTCCAACTCTAAGCAAACAGCCTTCCTTCTCGCCGATCCTCCTCCAGTGACAAGCTCCGATCCAGTTCAGATTTCCTTGGTCAGTTCACAAATCCGATCCGACCCTCTACTCCGATCCGATCCGGTTCGGAACCTGCACATTTCTGCAACTTTCCAGCGAGCTTTCTACGCCATTCGACGACGTTTTCGAGCAATTTAACTATTCTAATCAATCATGAAACATACCATAGAGTCATAGTAACATGTAATAGCAACCACAAACAACAAACAACAATTTAAATGAATCAAAATGGATCAAAAGTGGCCAAAACCTCACATTTTCTTATAATCCCTCCTAATCATGTTTAAGCATACGATTAGCAAAACACATCGAAATTAACCCAAATTTCTAACAGAGCCTTAAAACATTATTTTAGAATTTTAAGAATTTTTCCAGAATTTATTGGTGTATAAATTCGCTAATCTTCACTAATTACCCTTAATCACCGTAATTAGTGTCAAAATGATGTTATCACTCACCTTGGCCACAAATGAAATTCTCAGAACTGAAACTCCTCTGATTTGGGGCGAATACTGATGTCTAACAGCAGCTCCAACCTAGCTTTGGTGCTTTTTCTCCTTAATTTGGTGTTGCTAAGCCTAATCTTCAATTAGAGAGTGATTTGGGGTGTTTTAGATGTAGGAAGCCATTACTAAGGTCTCAAGAAGGTTTGTGGCGGCTCAAAACTGAAAATGAAAGTGATAACCTAACCCTAATCAGACCCCCTATACCTCTAAACCCGAAATTCCCCTTGGGCCTAGCTGCTAATCACCCGGTTAAGCCCAATTAAGCTGTCTTTCTCCATCTGAAACTTGTTTCAGCCATATCCCCCAAACGGTGAGTCCGTTTGGCTAATGTGACCACTCTACGGAAAGAGAAACTATCATCCAAAGCCAATGGAAGTGGTTTCAGGTCAAAATTCATTTCCAGTCAAAAGTTATGGCCAAAACAGTGCCAACTAGGGGTAAAATGGTCATTTAAAAATCGGGAAAAATCATGAACATGGGAAATGACCCCAATAGTCGTCTCCCAAAGTTACATGACCATACGACTTCGTATGTAAAAGAAATAAATATTCTACGATCCTATGGTGCGTAGAACGCGGGTCGTTACACTCTTCCCCCCTTAAGAAATTTCGCCCCCGAAATTCCTTAACCCAAAACATACAAAGGATCTCGCATGCCTAACAACCATATACAACAATCAAATATGGAAAACAAGCAAACAAGCCTATCCTAGCATGCGGAAAGACTAAATCGAAGTCAAAATCTTACCAGACAAAGAGTTCTGGATACTTCTTCCTTATGTCCTCCTCTGTTTCCCAAGTACAATCACTCTCGTCCTCGCTCCACTGTACCTTGACTAGCTTCACCGCCTTCCTTCGAAGTTGTTTCATGTCGTACTCGACAATACGGGCCGGCTTGCGGTTCCCAACCGCCTCGGGTTCTACTTCGAAGTCCTCTAACTGATCAGGTGGAATAGTCATATCTGAGTCGTGAACGAACTTCCTTAGTTGGGAAACATGAAATACGTTGTGAACTCCTGCCATCTTCTCTGGTAAGTCAATTCTATATGCCAAATTCCCGACTAGTTCAAGAACAGGGAATGGGCCAACAAATCTTGGTGCTAATTTACCTCTCCTGCCAAATCGTATTACGCTCTTCAACGGAGAAATCTTGACAAACACCAAGTCACCAACGGAGAATTTTAAGTCTCTTCTTCTCTTATCAGCATAACTCTTCTGCCTATCTTGGGCTGCCTTCATTCGTTGCTGAATGATCTTGATCTTATCTGAAGTTTCCCTCACCACATCTGGTCCAAGCATAAACTTCTCGCCAGTTTCTATCCAACATGATGGTGAGTTGCACGGTCTTCCATACAAAGCTTCAAACGGAGCCATACCGATACTGGATTGGTAGCTATTATTATATGCAAACTCTACTAGATGCAAATGGTCATCCCATGATCCTCCAAAATCCAATATACATGCTCTCAAGAGATCTTCCAAAATACGGTTCACCCTCTCCGTCTGACCGTCGGTCTGAGGATGATATGCGGTACTGAGATGTAACTCTGACCCTAGCGCCTCTTGCAAGCTCCTCCAAAACCCACTAGTGAACAACGGGTCTCGGTCGCTCACAATGCTTTTAGGTACTCCATGAAATCTCACTACCCACTTCATATACAATTCTACTAACTTAGCTGCCGTTCTAGTCGATTTAACTGGTATAAACCTTGCACTTTTGGTCAGTCGATCTACAATTACCCAAATGCTGTCATATCCCGATCTAGTCCTTGGTAATCCATCGATGAAATCCATCGAGACTTGCTCCCATTTCCATTCGGGAATTTCCAAGGGCTGTAACAACCCACTAGGCTTCTTTTGCTCGGCTTTAACTAGCTGGCAATTCATGCACTTGGATATAAACTTCCCAACGTCTCGTTTCATTCCTTCCCAGTAGTAAGTCTGCTTCATATCTCGATACATCTTATTACCACCGGGGTGTATAGTCAGCTTTGAGTGATGACATTCTCTAAGCACTCCATCTCTCAATCCATTGACATTGGGTACAACAAGCTTTCCATTCTTTCTAAGCCACCTTTCTCGATCAAGCCCATACTTGTTCACCCCCTCATCGATACCCATCTCTAACTTGGAGATGATTTCCAATAGGTTAGGATCGTCCCTCTGACTAGAGCCGATCCGCTCAATCAAAGTGGGTCTGACCGTCAAACTCGCTAACATTCCTGGATCCAATTCGCACTTTGGTCTGAAATCAAACCCCGCGATAAACTCCAGTTGCTTCCATTCAAGGAACATAGCCCCCAAGCTGGCATGTCTTCTACTCAATGCATCAGCCACCGCATTCCCCTTTCCTGGTGTGTATGCGATGTCAAAATCATAGGAAGCTAAGAACTCTAACCATCTCTGCTGACGGAGATTTAAATCCTTCTGGGAGAATAGATACTTTAACGACTTATGATCTGTAAATAGCTCAAATCTTTCTCCCAAGAGATAGTGTCTCCACATCTTTAACGCGAACACGATTGCTGCCAATTCTAAATCATGGGTAGGGTATCTCCTCTCGTGCGGTTTCAACTGCCGACTTGCATAAGCTACAACCCTACCGCCTTGCATCAATACAGCACCCAGTCCGGTACCACAGGCATCCGTGTATACCGTCATCTCTTCATCCCCCTTAGGAATGACTAACACTGGTGCGCTTGTCAACTTGTCCTTTAGGCTTTTAAATGCATTCTCGCACCTTTCATCCCAAATAAAAGCTTGATTCTTCTTGGTCAACTGGGTCAATGGTGCTGCTATCTTGGAGAAACCTTGGATAAACTTACGATAATATCCCGCTAATCCCAAGAAACTTCTTACATCTGTTGCATTCTTGGGCGTAGGCCAATCTTGTACCGTAGCCACCTTTGCTGGGTCCACGGCAATACCACTCTCTGATACAACATGGCCCAAGAACCTCACTTCCCTTTTCCAGAAGTGACACTTAGAAAACTTTGCTTTCAATTGGTGTTTTCTCAACACCTCCATTGCTACTCTTAAATGTTCCTTGTGTTCTTCCTCTGTCCTCGAATAGACCAAAATATCATCAACGAACACAAGGACAGACTTATTCAGCTGATCTCTGAATACCCTATTCATAAGGTCCACAAAATATGCCGGGGCATTAGTCAGCCCAAATGGCATAACCAACCATTCATAAAATCCAGACGGCGTTCGAAATGCCGTTTTAGCTATACTCTCAGCTTCCACTCTAAGCTGATGAAAACCTGTCGCGAGATCCAACTGAGAAAATACTCTCGCGCCACTCAACTGATCAAATAAATCATCTATCCGCGGTAGAGGATACTTGTTCTTCCTCGTCACTTTATTCAACTCGCGGTAGTCTACACACAAACGAAGGGAACCATCCGCCTTGGTAGCAAACACGACTGGTGCTCCCCATTCAGAAACACTCCTTCTGATAAATCCCTTCTTCAAAAGATCGCTGACTTGCACCTCGAGCTCTCGCTGCTCCCTTGGTGCCATACGACGAAGTGGCATCACTATAGGCCTGGCATCTTTTACCAAATCGATACGAAATTCAATCTCTCGGTGTGGTGGAAGTCCGGTCACTTCTTCGAAAACATCCGGATACTGGCCAACCACGGGCAAACCTGACAACTCACTATGCGGAATGTCGAGGGAGTTTAGAAAACTAGCCAATACCCCCTTACTGGGTAGACCACCAAACACTATCCTCCGCCCATCATCCGCTCTAGCTGTCACCAACAAGCCCTCACAGTTTACCACCACCCCGTATCTTTGGAGCCAATCTACTCCCAAAATAATGCCAAACCCAGTAAAGCCCAAAACAAAGCAATCACAAACAAACATGCATCCATGACTCGATAGAACCACATTACGACAAATCATGCTAAGACTAGTCGAACCACCAATCGGGTTCGTCACTACTAAAGGCCTATCGACAATCTCGGGCTCCAATCCCAACCTATCTACCAGGTCACTAGATATGAAAGAACTGGAAGCTCCGGTATCAAACAAAACTCTAACAGGAACATCATAAATAGAAAGCATACCTTGAATGACGACATTCTTTCCCTTCTCTGCCGCAGTTGGGGCATTCGACGAAGAAGGAATAGCATTAAGGGCATATGCTTTCACCATTTGCTTTTCCTTAGGGGGCTGTGGACACTTGTCCTTGTGATGTCCCAATTGGCCACAATTGAAGCACTTCCTATCCGCTGGCTTGGCCCGACAATTACTAGCATAATGGCCCTTCTTACCACAGCTGAAGCACTCCACATCTTGCTTATTCTTTTTCTTCTGGCCATCCTTAGCTTGGTTCTGCTTCCTCTTATTCTGGGAACCACCCTTGCCTCCACCACTTGCTTGTGGCTTTGGCTCTTCTGCAGATGCAACCTCAGTCTTCGACTTAGGGTAGAGACTTTCTGATCTTAATGCTTTCCCCACAATCGATTCAAACGTCTCATCGATGTGGTTAATAAGTTTTTCCCCCAAGTATTGATCCAAACCAATTATAAATTTCTCATTCTTTTTCTCGGCAGTATCTATAAGAGATAACCCATATTTTGACAAAGTGTCAAATTCAGCAATATACTCCGAGACAGCTCTGCCATTCTGCTTGAGCTCCAAGAATTTCTTAAACAACATTGACTTCTGAGCAGCTGGAATGAACTTCTCGCTAAAGCGAGCCTTGAACTGCTCCCAAGTGATCTGATCTTCGGGAGTAGCTGCCTTTATAGCATTCCACCAATTCATTGCCCGCCCTTGCAGCTGACGGGACGCTAGCTTCCTCTTCATCGCATCCTCGATACCCAAATCCTCGAAGATACGTTCGCAACTATCCAACCAATCCTGAACGTCCGTAGCCGACTCCGTTCCATGGAATGACTTCCCACCAAGACTAGTATAATCCTTATTCAGCTTGGCGAAGTCGACTCTTGGCGCCTGCACTATTGGACCACCACCATCTCCACCATTGGGAGCTGCCCTCTGCACATCTCTAAGCATCTCTCTCATGAGGTCAGTAAACATCGTCCTCATGTCAGCAGCAATCCCATTATTGGCTCCCCTACCAGCACCTCTAGTATCTCGGCTCATCGTCAATCTGAAAAAAGGAAACGATTAACGACTCCATAGTGGTGCTAGTGCAGTACGACTTCATCCTTATACTACTAATAGTATATATATATAGCTTTTAAAAACCAAAGTAATCACAAATACGCTCTCTCGTATACGTATAATATCTCTCCCTGATAACTTCCCTAGGTCAACTGCGCAACCTAGAGCTCTGATACCAAGTGTGACGGCCCGCCCCGCACCAGCCTGCATTTCCTCCAAAAGTGCGCTGTACACATGCCCGACTAGCACAAGACGGTCGCCATAAGAAAGAAAAGAAGGGAATGAACTAATCCAGAAACCTGAAGAATGTCTCACAGCGCATGGGATAAAATATAATAATAATATACTTGACACAAAACAGGCGAGACAGTGCATAAGCTGATAACTAAAACCAACATCAATCTCAAAGCAGCGGAAATCCAAATACAGCTTATTACAACTTTCCAAATTTACTGTCTCTAAACAAAAGAAAGCTAAAATAGAAGATACACCAACAATGCCCAAGCAGTGATCTTCAACAACACAGGGAGAATACTATATATATATTACGTGGAAGCCTCCTGCTCGTCTCCGGACCATCTACCCGTGCACCACCAGCTAACCTGTCTCTAGTCTGCTCGTGAGAGCACCCAGAGTAATAAGAGGAGACATAAAACTCTGGGTCAGACATAAAGCCTGGTATGAGCGATAAACATCTAAACAGAATAATAACAGGTATACCAAGCCATACCTGAACCTGGACCTGCAACCAAAGAGTTAGTACCACATACCGTACAATACTCCAAGGTGCCAATAGTAAATAGTGTAAGAATACGGGGGTGGGGTGTGCATGTCACAATGATAGCAAGCAAAATCATCCATAGCAACCATCCTCACATCTCTCACTCGGTGCGTAAAGCGTACGACACCTACCACTTTGGAACACTAGACAAACTGAGGTAACGACGAATCCCGACTTGTAGAAACCCTGCTATGACCAAGCTAAACATATGGAGTCATGACCAAACATTTCAATGACCCACTTCATTGGTCGTAGCCCTTGGTCCTACCGATGCCATAATGGCCCTGAATCCGCCTTCGTACCTCCTACCATAGTGGTCCAAAGCTATAGACGTCGATAACTCCTTGGCACACGTCCCGCAGCAAAGCCCAACCATGAAGCGAACTCGTTGATTCCCATCTGAATCCTGAGCTCTAACTTCTCATTTGGACTTCCTTTGCATCTCGGGTTTGGTCGAATTGGAGTGGGTCTTCAGAAGAGTTGTCGCGCATTAACAGTCCTAGAATTCGGTTCGGTTCGGTAGTCATCATCTTCATCGGTTCGGGTCGGTAGTCATCTTCTTCATCGGTTCGGGTCGGTAGTCATCGCCTTCATCGGTTCGGGTCGGTAGTCATCGCCTTCATCGGTTCGGGTCGGTACTCCACTTCGGGTCGGTTGTCTCTGTTTGAGTTCGGTGGTCGCTCCCTTCTGAGTTCTCATACCCGATCCTGTCCTTCTCCAATTGCCGATCCGCTCCACCCCCTTAGCGTACTCCGATCCAATCCTCTCCAATCCGATCCGCTCCCTAGTTTCGATCCGATCCGCTCCCTAGTTCCGATCCGATCCCCCTTGTCCACTCCAACTCTAAGCAAACAGCCTTCCTTCTCGCCGATCCTCCTCCAGTGACAAGCTCCGATCCAGTTCAGATTTCCTTGGTCAGTTCACAAATCCGATCCGACCCTCTACTCCGATCCGATCCGGTTCGGAACCTGCACATTTCTGCAACTTTCCAGCGAGCTTTCTACGCCATTCGACGACGTTTTCGAGCAATTTAACTATTCTAATCAATCATGAAACATACCATAGAGTCATAGTAACATGTAATAGCAACCACAAACAACAAACAACAATTTAAATGAATCAAAATGGATCAAAAGTGGCCAAAACCTCACATTTTCTTATAATCCCTCCTAATCATGTTTAAGCATACGATTAGCAAAACACATCGAAATTAACCCAAATTTCTAACAGAGCCTTAAAACATTATTTTAGAATTTTAAGAATTTTTCCAGAATTTATTGGTGTATAAATTCGCTAATCTTCACTAATTACCCTTAATCACCGTAATTAGTGTCAAAATGATGTTATCACTCACCTTGGCCACAAATGAAATTCTCAGAACTGAAACTCCTCTGATTTGGGGCGAATACTGATGTCTAACAGCAGCTCCAACCTAGCTTTGGTGCTTTTTCTCCTTAATTTGGTGTTGCTAAGCCTAATCTTCAATTAGAGAGTGATTTGGGGTGTTTTAGATGTAGGAAGCCATTACTAAGGTCTCAAGAAGGTTTGTGGCGGCTCAAAACTGAAAATGAAAGTGATAACCTAACCCTAATCAGACCCCCTATACCTCTAAACCCGAAATTCCCCTTGGGCCTAGCTGCTAATCACCCGGTTAAGCCCAATTAAGCTGTCTTTCTCCATCTGAAACTTGTTTCAGCCATATCCCCCAAACGGTGAGTCCGTTTGGCTAATGTGACCACTCTACGGAAAGAGAAACTATCATCCAAAGCCAATGGAAGTGGTTTCAGGTCAAAATTCATTTCCAGTCAAAAGTTATGGCCAAAACAGTGCCAACTAGGGGTAAAATGGTCATTTAAAAATCGGGAAAAATCATGAACATGGGAAATGACCCCAATAGTCGTCTCCCAAAGTTACATGACCATACGACTTCGTATGTACAAGAAATAAATATTCTACGATCCTATGGTGCGTAGAACGCGGGTCGTTACACAAAGTCATAACTAAATTGAAAACAGTTCAGATAATTAATACAAAATTCTGTTTGAATTAGAAAAATAATATTAATTTATTATCGAAGAATTTATTGGCTTGAAACTTAATTTATATCAATTTAAATTAATATATGTTCCGGATGATCGAACTGGACTTCGATACTTGTCCCAGCATGTTCAGAATAGTGGTTTAACCCTAGGACGGCCTGTTGTTGGGCTCAAATAGGAGTTTGAAATCAAAGTGACATTTTAAATCAAAGGATACCTGTTCGAATAAAAATAAAATAAAATAGAATTTATATTAAATAATTGGACACCACCCTCTATGTTAATCACCACTCCTTTCCTTCTGTTCTCTATAAATCCATGAAGACCATTTCTTTAACTTTCATTTCCTCAGATCGAAATCAACCCATGCAAACAAAAGGTAAAATCGCTCGTCGATATATAAATTACAACACAGACTCTCCTATCTAGTCCCTCAAAAACAAAGTCGCAATCTCCTGCCTTTATTTTCTTTCTCACAGTCAAACTAAAATCGAATTCCAGAGCTTCAAAGAAATGTCGATCCACCCAATATATGTTGATACCCTTAATCCAAAATTGCAGTCGAAGAAGGCGCGTTCTCTGAAGCTCAATGGCAACTGGGACGCTCGCATTTGGGGAAATCGAGGGTTATGTTTCGAAGTCGCGTAGCTCCCTAAAGCTTGAATGATGCTGGTAGCGTTCGCAAGAGGAGGTGGTTTGTCGTGAGTCTGTGTTGAGTAGCAGAGGGTATCGGAAGTGATTACTACGGAACTGTGTTGGCGTTGATGGGAAGTAGGGTTCGGTTCTTGGACCGATGGCGAGGGAACGAGGCGATTCCGAGGTCAGTTTCAAACTCGTGGAGAGTGGAAGCAACAAGCGACAACTTTGGTGAAGAGCACGGCTGTTTTAGATTTACTATACTAGGCAGAGAAGTAGTTCGCATCTTAAAAGGGGCTGGAGCTGTTATCTAAGGGTACTAGCGAGACTTGGAAGATTCAGGTGAAGGCCTTATTTGAACTGCGGATTTCAATTGATGTTGCAAGTATAGTGATGGTTCCAGAGGACATCACGACAGCTTAAAAACAAATAGATGGTGATGAAAATGGCAAGTACCAGATTTGCAGTCCAATGATGACGATGTTGGTTAAGTCATGGCGACAGGGAATTGGTGAAGCAACAGTACTGGGTTCATGGAGGAAAAGAAGGCACAGTTTAGTTGAGGTATAATTTGCCAATTAATTTAATTAATTCAAATTTAAGGTTATTATTGTTTAAGTGTTTAAACCAAATCAATTCGGTATAGAACATTGTTAAGGAAATTCAGTAGTTAATATTCGATTGATTTTTTTTGACAAGGATAAATCGAACAAAAATCATCTAGGTGAAGTTCGGGGACTCGGGATGCGATGAAAGGAAATAAGGAAAAAAAATTGATACAAGTGCAAATGGAATTTTCGGTGAGTAAAATCTCACTCGTTAAATTTATTTTTAGCATTTAAAAATAAATTGTTGATTGGTTGTATGCATTAGAATATTACTATGCTTGTTTAAATATATATATATATATATATAGTTATAGTTATTTAGGCTTGACTATTATATATATATATATATATATATATATATTGGTTTGGTGGTTGGATTGTTCCCGCAGTCTCATTAGCGGATGCCCGCAGCACCATTAGCGGATGATTTCCCTATACGCCCCACGCTATGATAGTGGATGACCTTCTATACCACGATATCCTGCCTCGAAGCAGGATAGGTATTATTTTTGTTGACTAACGTCTGTGGATGCAGGAAAACAGGTTGAAGGGATCCAACTGGATTCCTCAAAAAATACTATTGTTGTTGTTTCATATATATATTATCATATATGATGTGTTAGAAATCCTGTGATTTGTAATGGGGAGTTTTGATTGTTTGAAATAGAACTGGGTCTGAATGTTGATATATATAAATATCAAGGAAAAGGATATTTGAAATTTAAAAGGGAAATTCTATTTTCTAAAATAGAATTTGAATTAGAATGGGCTAAAAATATTTACTTGTTTTGAAAATAAATAAAACAAGTATTGATTTTATAAACGATGTTTATAAATTAAATAATACAAGAAATTGAAGTGAATTTATAAATAGTGTTTACAAATAAAATAGATTGATATTTATTGGATAATCAGATAATTGAAATGAAATTATAAACATTTTTTATAAATAAAGTGGAAAAAATATCATTGGATAGTTTGAATATTTAAATTCAAATGTGAATTTAAAAATAGAAATGGGGAAATCGTTTTAAAGAAATAAACGATGGGATTTATTCTAATGTCTAAATATAAATTGAACTAAAATAAATCCGAAAGGATTTATGATTTGAATTCGATTAATTCGAATTTATTTAAATAGAAGTTAAATCGAATATGAAACTTGAATTGAAATTAGAATTAAATTAGTTTATAAGTAAGTTGAAATATTTTTGAGCATGTTATATTCAAATATGAAAGTGAAATAGGCAAAAGAGTTGATTAACGAGTTAATTAACGAGTTGAGTTAAAACAAGTGTATTAAGTTGAAATGAATTAGAAATGTATGGATATACATGAGACAAGTTTGGAATAAAGTGTTAGAAGAGGTATAAGTAGAATGCTCGACAAAAAGGTATGTATTTAAATTGAATATAAGATTTTATGCGCCGTATCGGCAAGCCGCTTGGCTTTTTCTTTTTGAATGGAGAGTCCTATGTGGCAAGGTTTGAGTTTTTCCGGTAACCCCGTACAAAGGAGGTTATGGCGAATTTTTCAGGAAATTTAAGGAGTTAGAATATTTTTAAGAAGATTTGATAAACTAGAAATCGATATATCGATATATATAGAATTCGATAATGAAACGAACTTAAAATAGAATATTGTAAACGAAAAGGAATTTTATAAATAAAATCCGGGAAGATATACGTTTTAAAGTGAAAGATGATTTAAAAGCAAATGATTTGCAGATTTAATCGTGTTGATAAGAAGTTAATCAAATAGAGTTAAAGAAATAGAGTTAAGAAAATTAGAAACTAACTAGAGATTAGTTAAGTTGAATAGTTTTCTGAGTATCGATCTGATGTTGGTTTTGGCCTTTGGGGTTTGTACTTAGGAAGTTGTTCTTTTACTAGTTTACAGTTAGCGTCTGATAGATGTGGAAGAATAGTGATATGTAAATATGCAATGGGAATGTTTTCCAGAGTTAATAACATATATTTTCTTAATATAGAAAATAAGGAAATACGAATATATATATATATATATGTTTGATGATTTGATCGATAATTCCATTTGGAAATAAGATCGTTGTGTGTACACAGACATTTTTCATTTTATAGTTAAATCACCAACTATCAAAGTTTTTGACCATTTTAACGTTGTTAATATGGAGATACCGGTTGGATTATTATCCGAAGAACCACTCCGTATTGGCATAAGCGTTACAAACCAAGTATGCTGAATATATTGAAGACGGAGTAAAGTGCAAGGGCTGTTGTATAAGTCCTAGGTAGAGATTTCCTAGGATGGATGTACGGAATAGTGCCTTCGGTTTCGTTCAGTCCCAGAACGAATGTATATGGATGAATGTCTGACAAAGTATTTCCAATGATTGCATATGTCGGCTGTACAAATATATATGGTGGCAACGGATTTATTCCCTTAGCATAATATCCAGAATATTATGCAAACCCAACTAATGATTAATGGATCTGATAATGTGGCATTCAAAGTAATTGTGTTATCAATGAGAGAAGAAATCGTAGCCTCAGGCCTCAACAACCGGGAAATGACAAAAATCTGGCAGGCAGCATGGCTATGTGGTTAGCTCCCATTAGGGTGTATTATCACCTATCTAGAGAAATTCGTTTAATTCCTTATTCTATTCGATGTTGTCCCATTCGGGAACGGTTGCTGATCCCAACTGTTGGTGATATACATTCAATACACTCAAGTGAAATGAGTGGTCGGTCATGTGTGGCTGAGTTGCAAGATGTTCTTGTTGAACTAGGTGTATTCTCCTCTAGAGATACACCAACGGAAGGTGGTTCCATACCTTGTCATAGTTTGAAATTCATTACCCAATAAGTGCTTGCGGTTTTGATTGTATATAATATATGTGGAACGTGAGATGCAAGCGTTCCACTAGATTTCTATTTATTTGATTTAGACATTATTATAATATCAAAAGAGTTTGATATAAAGATTATTTTGGATTCTCATAAGGAAAACCCCCTTCCGTGTTATACGGTGTGGTCTTATGAGTTATCGCTTATTTTCTCGAGCTGTTTTAAAATTGTTTACTCATACCAGTCCCATGACTGACCCGGAGTTTATTTTGTTTTGTTTTCCCTAAACTCTTGGGTGCCCAATTTTGTATGGGCAGTCAAGTAGTTCAGGTGTTTACAGGTACTTTGAGAAGCGTGGAGCAGGAGACTTCAACGTTAGTTATCTAGTGTTATTTCCGCTGTATTGTAAGTGTTGTACTCTGATGATAATGTTATGTATATACAGTCAAATTTTGTATTTCAAAAGCTATTATATATTATATTTTATTCCGCTGCGATGTGAGATTCTGTGTTGTGTTTATGTTCTTCTTCTTCTATTCTAAGTTCTTTCTTTCTATTTCTCATCCTCTAACTTCTTTAAATAATGATTCATATTTCTGTGCAATTTGGGTTCGACGTGTGTTGTATTTAGTCAACTCAGATAGTGCGGATTTGCGGGACATTACAGTTGGTATCAGAGCTTAGGTTGAGTGAATACCTAGGCTTTGGTAGGATTGTGCTCATTAGAGATAGGGTCAGTTGTACCCTAGAATGAGTTGACTGTATATATACGAGAGAGCGTATTTGTTAATTGATATAAAAAAAATATTTTTTTATTGTGTTGACTTGTCTGTTGAGTGGTTTATGAATTCTGGTTGAATCGTGGGACGCTACGACGTAGATAAGAATTTGTAAATACTTGAACAGAAGATTGAACACGATATTGTTTTTAAGGAGGGTAAATGAAATAATTTTACTCAAAATTCTATTTTGATAGAAAAGAAATAATTTTCTGAAATTATTATAGTATATGGATGTGTTGTATGTTAATATTATAATCAAATTAGATTATAAAAATTGGAATGGTTATATATAACCAAATAGAATTTGTATGAATGAAATATACAAAATGTGATGAATTAAAGTTGAATTCAAAACAGAATTTGGAATTTTAAATCCTGGGAAGTTGGAAAATGTAATACCCTGTATTTTAATAACATATTAAAATCGTAAATCAAGGCAGAATTAAATTTTAAAATAAGAATCAGGGAAAACAGGTTGCGCCATTGCGTTCGTCTCTGAATTCTGCATGAAATCGAGTCCGAGTTTTCGAAAAATAGAGTCCGTATGAGGGAGATATAACCCTCCGAAGTTTCAGGAATTTTCAGAATCGAAAACAGCTCGAAATTCGAATTCAAACCCCAGCGCAGGCTGGGCGGTAAATTTCCCGCCCAGGGCCAGGTCGACCTAGGGGTCGACACTATGGTCGACCTCCCATGGACCAGGTCGACACTATGGTCGACCTGGTGACAAAACCCAGTTTTTGAGCTGGGTGCATTCTGATGTTTTTAGACACGTTTTCTGACTAGATTTGTTCTCCTAATCCTATATAAACCCACCTAATCCCCAGTCCTCCTTGCACCATTCTTCTCTAACCTTATGCTGCACAAATTCATGATGGACATGACTTCTTCTTCTTCTTCAAAGATTCAAATAAAAATTAATCAAATCTAGAGAGTTCTTCTACCTTCTTCTTAAAGCAACGCAAGATTCGCAAATTGGGGATTTTCAATCAAATTGAGATTCAACGTTCAACGACTGCTTTCTAGAATCAACTTCTGCATCTTAATTTCTTAGTCCACGATCTGTAAGTTCTAGTTACTTTCAGATTTAAATATTTAATTATGATATGGCCATGGAATAAAGTGGAATTGGATTTAACTATGTTTATCGATTCTGATCTATTTCTGTTGCTTCTTGAATCTTGAGTTTTGAGACTTGTCTATCTTTTCTCACGTCAAGTTCATGATCTATTCAGCCGGTTGTAAATCATTTTTCTTGATTCATGTTGATATTATTATCAAGTTCTAATCTTCATGCCTGTGATGATGTTTTTCTCTCTGATCTTATTTTTATGCAAAATTCTATCTTCCCCTATTTATTTTCTTTTGATGAACCTTGGTCAATTTCGGACTTAGGCCTGAATCGCGATTTGCGTACGATTGAATACGAAAAAATATTGGGATATTACCTATTTGGATATATGTGTTTGGTGGAATTGATGGCATAACATGAAATTGGAAAATTGGGTATTGTCAATATAATTGAAATTGCAAGTTTGGGAATTGGCATAAGAAATTTGGCATGAAGTGGGCATACATGAATTGGCATGTAAATTAAATCACGAGTTTGGGACTATGTAAATTAAATCAAAAGATTGGGCTTATGTTAATTAGGCATATGTAGAATTGGGAATTTGAACATGAAAGCGATTGTAAACTTGATAGTTGGCATAAACTTGTATTATGAACTTGGGCAACTGGCATGTATTGTAATAAAAAGATTATAGTTTGGGATAACTACATCATGAATCATGATTTGGGTTTATTTGGGTATGAAACTTGATACATGTAATTTTGGCTAGAACTTGATATGGGTAAAATGACATAAACTTAGCATACATGTAAATAGGCAAGAATTGGACATGTGTAAACTGGCTAGAATTGGGTACATATATTAATGGGCATGTAATTTGGAACTTGGGCATATGTTTATTAATATGTAAAGTTGGGAATTTTGACTTATATGACACATATGTAATTAACAATCTAACGGATGCCTTTGACACGAGGTTAGACTTGAGTTGTGGTGTAATTCTGCCCGGAACCGCCCGGCATATCCAGTGACCACAACAATAATAGTCTAATGTGAGAGGTCGTAGGCAAAGACTAGGTTGTGGTGATGCCTAACACGAGGTTAGACTGAGTTATGGTGTAATTCTGCCCGGAACCGCCCGGCATATCCAGTGACCGCAACAATATGTCTAATGTGAGAGGTTAGTGCATTGAATGCTTGAACCCGAGGTTGGAATGGGTTTGCGGTGTAATTCTTCCCACAACCGCCCGACATATCCAGTGATCGCAAATAAGTCCAATGTGAGAGGTTGATGCATTAGTAAATAATAAATGTTAATGAAACCTGTTAAGTAGGGTAAGGTTAAGTTAACGCGACTGGACTAATGACACTTAACCATTTTAACATGTTAATTAGACAAGTGGGTGCGGTTGAGTAGATTAATAACACTTAACCAACATAACATGACAAGTGGGTGGGTTAAGTTAACTTGAATTGATTGATGACACTTAACCAATATGACATGATACGTGGGCGGGTTAAGTCATGAACCGCTTGAATATACTTAACCAAATTGACACGATGATTTGGTAGGGTTAAGTCATGAACCGCTTGAATATACTTAACCAATTTGACACGATGATTTGGTAGGGTTAAGTCATGAACCGCTTGAATATACTTAACCAACTTGTCATGATTCGTAGGGCTAAGTCATGAACTTGAACGACAACACTTAGCCAATTTGACATGACACGTAGGCGGGTTAAGTCACGAACTTGAATGACAACACTTAACCTACTTGACATGCTAGACTGATAAGGGTTAAGTCATGAACTTGAATGACAACACTTAACCAACTTGACATGCTAGACTGATAAGGGTTAAGTCACGAACTTGAATGACAACACTTAACCAACTTGACATGCTAGACTGATAAGGGTTAAGTCACGAACTTGAATGACAACACTTAACCAACTTGACATGCTAGACTGATAAGAGTTAAGTCACGAACTTAAATGACAACACTTAACCTGTTGGATGGAAACCCTAGTTACGCGGTCCATTTCAGCAGTAACCCACATAGATGTATCAAGGTACCCTGGAACTAGGCAGGTTGGGGCACGATTACTGGGCTGATTGTAAGCGACCAGAACGACGGCTGAGTTGGTGCGCCAGTGTAGGTTTAGGAGGACTATGGTCGTGCACGTAGTACGGAGTTGAAAAAGCAGGCTTTGGGCATCAGTAGGTTTACATTGTGCATGCTTGATTCGTGTCGGGGGTTGGCACCCTAGTGCTTGATACACCCTATGGTGGACTCAGCACAGGTAACTACATTTGTGATAGGGCCGTATGATACAGACGCATGAATGAGCTAGGACTTGTAGGGAGCCGATCGATTAATGGATCGTTTCGTGGAACCAAGTAATGGGTCATTTCATGACATTGGCCAAGGGATCATTTTATGGTCAACACATGACACGGGTTGGGATACTAGTACGGGTGGTGCAGAGCAAATAGATATCATAGAAATATTTTAATGGTGAAGCAGAAATATCTTGCGATGCTTGATAGAAATCTTGCGAAATTATACTTAGTTTATCTTGAATGGGAACCTTGCGATGTTATACTTGACAAAAAACATATGATGTTATTCTTAGTTATCGTTCCTGTAGCTTATCTTGTCATCATGCTTATGTTTACTTTCAGTTTATTCATGCCATGTTAACTTTACCTGTTTTTATGCTGAAAGTCACTAGGACTTACTCAGTCTTTATGGCTGACCCGTTTTGTTTCGCCTCTTTTTCTTCCGTTTCCCCCCAGGTTCGCAGGGTGGGAATACAGCTTAGTTCGGATGTTACCAAGCTCCCAGGCTCTTTCATGTACGGCTTGGATCTCTCTTGGCTATGGCTTGCTTTGCTTTATTGGGGAATACTACAATTTATTTTTATGCTTCTTTGTTTTTTAGCAAGACGGATAGTTTAGCTATGAAATTGGGTATTGGAAATTGATGGGCTTTTATTGTAAACAATTATATTTAATAAATGATTTGGAGTACTTCTACTTTACTTTCCGCTATTTTATATGTCTATCTTGTAATATTTCTGTTCCAGTACCCATAATGCTTCATTGAAGTTAAGGCATTCCCCTTAGTGAGTGACCTTAACGGATGTGGGGTGTTACATTTGGTATCAGAGCAGAAGGTTACCAGACTGGGCAAAAGCTTTTAAAAAAATCCTTATGAAATTATTTTCAAAACGTTTACAAAGAAGAATTTTCTAAGAAAAGTTTTGTTTTACGAAGGGCATATTCCCAAAAGCCATATGCACTATCTTTTGATTCTCTCTTTGAATCTCTTCTTTCTCTCTTTTTACCATAGTTTTGTAGGCATACGACACATGTCGGAGGGCAAAGGAGTGCCCAACCTCCAATTGTAGCCGCAGTAGTTTTACTTGTGACTAATCTTGTTTCAAGCTTTGTAGGGTTGTCGTGCGATGGAGGTAGCTTTCGAGAAACTTGTCAACAAGCTATACAAGGATAGTAAGAACAAGGATAAAGAACACAAGCCTAAGAATGAGAAACTTGTTGATATGGCTTAATCCATGAAGGAGGAAAAGGTGAAAGGGAAGAGGCCAAAGTGAAAGAATAATAAAACCCGTAACAAGAGATAGTATCGTTAGTATGGTAAAAAGGGACATGTAGTTAAGTGTTATAGGACAAGGACAAGGGCAAAGGACAAGATCGTCGAGAGGGCAATTGTATGCTCACACTACTAGCATACCTAAGAGAGGTGGTAACGTTTTTTGTTAAAAGTTTAGCTTTTCTTTTCTATCATACCGTGGGAACTTTGTTTTTGTACATCGCATCCTTTTAATTCTACTTCGATAGTTGAGTCTCTGCACCTTAGTACTAGCGCGGTAGAGGATCCCGTTTTTGTCTCAAATCCTGTTGGGGAATCGGCTCATTTATTCATGACTTGTTTGGATTTGAGAATGTCTATGCTAAGTGTTGAGTTTAGAAGAAATGCTTATGTTTTTGGGCTATGGGTTGATTCTAGGGATGGAGTGGTTATCCAGAAATGGTACCATTCTCGAGTATGAAAAGAGGGTAGTTAGACTCTTGACTTGTCTCGGTAATGCCCTCGAAGTCTAGTGTAACCCTTAGGGTTCTGCCATGCTTAGTTACCTAGAACCTCTTGATACATTTATTGATCCGCTCGAGTAGTGTGCGCCACTAAGGCGGATGGTTCATTTCGCTTATGCATGAGTTATAGAAAATTTCCTTAGTAAGTACATTTGGCAACATGGTTGGCATCTGTTCATTTTCAAGAGATAGTTCTTCTGCGTGGAATACCTTATAGTGAGTAAACGAGATCCAAGATTCACTAGTGAATTTTGGAGAGATTGCATGAAACCATGAGTACGCAGTTATGTTTGAGCCGAGTATACTAGAAGGAGAATAAGTGAAAGTGGAACGAGAGGCAACATGAAATGAGTTCCAACTCATATTTTGGAAACAAGAATTAAGAAGCTGCGAAATTGTGAAGTTAAAGATGGTCAAAGCACAATGGAGTTAAGCTTAAGGAAATGCGACTTAGAAGATTGAAGACTAGATACGCGCATCATATCTCTTTTTAAGAGTATATCCTTGATCCCTCTTTTCCTGTAGAGCTTACCTGCATGCTATCTTGTAAGTATATCCTCTCGATCCTATTCTCAATTCTATTTCTGTTGCAAACCCCATAGGGAGTTTGACTCATCTGTTAGTAATACATGTTGGGGCTTGAAGGTGTTCGTTGGATTGACTAAACTTTTTGGGGTTTTATAGAATATGGGTTAGTTTTAGAAAGGGATTTCTTGTGACCTAAAAGGATTCCATCATGCTTAGTTTCCTAGAAACATATATATTGGTTGGGTTGAGAAATTCTTTGGGTATCAGTCTAATGTTGATTTCGGTCTTCGGGGCTGGTGCTTAGGGAGTTCTTCTCCTAATTAGTATATATGTGACATAGATTTCCATTTTTGACATTGCCTAATGGGCACAAAGTTTTTACTTGCTTCTATCATTCGACTATATCTTTAGGTAGGAACAATTGGGTGTAAACATGTGTTTGAGACATGTTATGATTGATGGTTGCAAGTGGTTGCAAGTGGTTGTTAGTGGTTGCTCGTGGATGCATATACACGTACATTAGACACTAGATCGGCTCAGTATCCTTTCATATTGCATATGCATGAGTGTTTATACTTGTTTATGGATGAATTTGAATGTGTTATCATGTGGATGTTGCATATGGATGGATGTTTGTACACACATGTAGTGTTTATGTGAATAGGACTATTTGCATACATGTTGGACCCATGGCACTAAACATATTTTGCATTAAGAAGATCAATCAGGCCTGATCATTTGCATTAGATAAGGAACATATACACACACTTTCTGCATATGTTCATACAACATTAGAAATCTTTTAAGGACAATGAGTGCTTGTGGATGATGTTTTGAGTAGATGGATGATGGATGGTAGGACACATTCTTCTTAACTTGGAGATTTCGGGGACGAAATCCTTTAAGGAGGGGAGAATGTAATACCTTGCATTTTAATAACATATTAAAATCATAAATCAAGGCAGAATTAAATTTTAAAATAAGAACCAAGGAAAACGGGTTGCGCCATTGCGTTCATCTCTGAATTCTACATGAAATCGAGTTCGAGTTTTCGAAAAACGGAGTCCGTACGAGGGAGATATGACCCTCCGAAGTTTCAGGAATTTTCAGAATCGAAAACAGCTCGAAATTCGAATTCGAAGTTCGAATTCAAACCCAAGTGCAGGCTGGGCGGGAAATTTCCCGCCCAGGACTAGGTCGACCTGGGGGTCGACACTATGGTCGACCTCCCAGGGACCAGGTTGACACTATGGTCGACCTGGGGGTCGATCTGGTGACAAAACCCAGTTTTTGAGTTGGGCGCATTCTGATGTTTTTAGACACGTTTTCTGACTAGATTCGTTCTCCTAATCCTATATAAACCCACCTAATCCCCATTCCTCCTCGCACCATTCTTCTCTATCCCTATGGTGCACAAATTCTTGATGGACATGACTTCTTCTTCTACTTCTTCAAAGATTCAAATAAAAATTAATCAAATCTAGAGAGTTCTTCTACCTTTTTCTTAAAGCAACCCAAGATTCGCAAATTGGGGATTTTCAATCTAATTGAGATTCAACGTTCAACGACTGCTTTCTAGAATCAACTTCTGCATCTTAATTTCTCAGTCCACGATCTGTAAGTTCTAGTTACTTTTAGATTTAAATATTTAATTATGATATGGCCATGGAATAAAGTGGAATTGGATTTAAGTATGTTTATCGATTCTGATCTATTTCTGTTGCTTCTTGAATCTTGAGTTTTGAGACTTGTCTATCTTTTCTCACATCAAGTTCATGATCTATTCAGCCTGTTGTAAATCAGTTTTCTTTATTCAAGTTGATATTATTATCAAGTTGTAATCTTCATGCCTGTGATGATGTTTTTCTCTCTGATCTTATTTTCATGCAAAATTCTATCTTCCCCTATTTATTTTCTTTTGATGAACCTTGGTCAATTTCGGACTTAGGCCTAAATCGCGATTTGCGTACGATTGAATACGGGGAAATATTGGGATATTACCTATTTGGATATATGTGTTTGGTGGAATTGATGGCATAACATGAAATTGGTAAATTGGGTATTGTCAATATAATTGAAATTGCAAGTTTGGGCATTGGCATAAGAAATTTGGCATGAAGTGGGCATACATGAATTGGCATGTAAATTAAATCACGAGTTTGGGACTATGTAAATTAAATCAAAATATTGGGCTTATGTTAATTAGGTATATGTAGAATTGGGAATTTGAACATAAAAGCGATTGTAAATTTGATAATTGGCATAAACATGTGTTATGAACTTGGGCAACTGGCATGTATTGTAATAGAAAGATTATAGTTTGGGATAACTACACCATGAATCATGATTTGGGTTTATTTGGGTATGAAACTTGATACATGTAATTTTGGCTAGAACTTGATATGGGTAAAATGGCATAAACTTGGCATACATGTAAATAGGCAAGAATTGGACATATGTAAACTGGCTAGAATTGGGTACATATATTAATGGGCATGTAATTTGGAACTTGGGCATATGTTTATTAATATGTAAAGTTGGGAATTTTGACTTATATGACACATATGTAATTAACAATCTAACGGATGCCTTTGACACGAGGTTAGACTTGAGTTGTGGTGTAATTATACCCGGAACCGCCCGGCATATCCAGTGACCACAACAATAATAGTCCAATGTGAGAGGTTGTAGGCAAAGACTAGGTTATGGTGATGCCTAACACGAGGTTAGACTGAGTTGTGATGTAATTCTGCCCGGAACCGCCCGGCATATCCAGTGACCGCAACAATATGTCTAATGTGAGAGGTTAGTGCATTGAATGCTTGAACCCGAGGTTGGAATGGGTTTGCGATGTAATTCTGCCCAGAACCACCCGGCATATCCAGTGACCGCAAATAAGTCCAATGTGAGAGGTTGATGCATTAGTAAATAATAAATGCTAATGAAACCTGTTAAGTAGGGTAAGGTTAAGTTAACGCGACTGGACTAATGACACTTAACCATTTTAGCATGTTAATTAGACAAGTGGGTGTGGTTGAGTAGATTAATAACACTTAACCAACATAACATGACAAGTAGGTGGGTTAAGTTAACTTGAATTGATTGATGACACTTAACCAATATGACATGATACGTGGGCGGGTTAAGTCATGAACCGCTTGAATATACTTAACCAATTTGACACGATGATTTGGTAGGGTTAAGTCATGAATCGCTTGAATATACTTAACCAACTTGACACATGATTCGTAAGGCTAAGTCATGAACTTGAACGACAACACTTAGCCAATTTTACATGACACGTAGGCGGGTTAAGTCACGAAATTGAATGACAACACTTAACCAACTTGACATGCTAGACTGATAAGGGTTAAGTCACGAACTTGAATGACAACACTTAACCAACTTGACATGCTAGACTGATAAGGGTTAAGTCACGAACTTGAATGACAACACTTAACCAACTTGACATGCTAGACTGATAAGGGTTAAGTCACAAACTTGAATGACAACACTTAACCAACTTGACATGCTAGACTGATAAGGGTTAAGTCTTGAACTTAAATTACAACACTTAACCTGTTGGACGGAAGCCCTAATTATGCGGTCCATTTCAGCAGTAGCCCACATAGATGTATCAAGGTACCCAGGAACTAGGCAGGGTGGGGCACGATTACTGGGCTGATTGTAAGAGACCAGAACGACGACTGAGTTGGTGCGCCAGTGTAGGTCCAGGCGGACTATGGTCGTGCACGTAGTCCGGAGTTGAAAAAGCAGACATTGGGCATCAGTAGGTTTACACTGTTCGTGCTTGATTCGTGTCGGGGGTTGGCACCCTAGGGCTTGATATACCCTATGGTGGGCTCAGCACAGGTAACTACATTCGTGATAGGGCCATCCATATATAAATTACAACCCAGACTCTCCTATCTAATCCCTCAAAAACAAAATCGCAAGCTCCTGCCTTTATTTTCTTTCTCACAGTCAAACTAAAATCGAATTCCAGAGCTTCAAAGAAATTTTGATCCTCCCAATATATTTTGATACCCTTAATCCAAAATCGCAGTCGAAGAAGGCGCGTTCTTTGAAGCTCGATGGCAACTGGGACGCTCGCATTTGGGGAGATCGAGTGTTATGTTTCGAAGTCGCGTAGCTCCCTGAAGCTCGAACGATGCTGGTAGCGTTCGCAAGAGGAGGTGGTTTGTCGCGAGTCTGTGTTGAGTATTACAGGGTATCGGAAGTGATTACTAAGGAACTGTGTTGGCGTTGATGGGAAGTAGGGTTCGGTTCTTGGATTGATGGCGAGGGAGCGAGGCGATTCCGAGGTCAGTTTCAAACTCATGGCGAGTGAAAGCAACGAGCAACAACTTTGGTAAAGAGCACGACTGTTTTAGATTTAATGTACCAGGCAGAGAAGTAGTTCGCATCTTAAAAGGGGCTGGAGCTGTTATCTAAGGGTACTAGCGAGGCTTGTAAGATTCAGGTGAAGGCCTTATTTGAACTGCATATTTCAGTTGAAGTTGCAAGTATAGTGGTGCTTCCAGAGGACACCACGGTAGCATAAAAACAAATAGATGGTGATGAAAATGGCAAGTACCAGATTTGCAGTCCAGTGATGACGATGTTGGTTAAGTCATGGCGACAGGGAATTGGTGAAGCAACAGTACTGGGTTCATGGAGGAAAAGAAGGCATAGTTTAGTTAAGGTATAATTTGCCAATTAATTTAATTAATTCAAATTTAAGGTTATTATTGTTTAAATGTTTAAACCAAATCAATTCGGTATAGAACATTGTTAAGGAAATTCAGTAGTTAATATTCGATTGTTTTTTTTTTTACAAGGATAAATCGAACAAAAATCATTTGGGTGAAGTTCGGAGACTCGAAATGCGATGAAAGGAAATAAGGAAAAAAAATTGATACAAGTGGAAATGGAAATTTCGGTGAGTAAAATCTGACTTGTTAAATTTAGTTTTAGCATTTAAAAATAAATTGTTGATTGGTTGTATGCTTTAAAATATTACTGTGCTTGTTTAAATATATATATAGTTATTTAGGCTTGACTATTATATATATATATATATATATTAATTTGGTGGTTGGATTGTTTCCGCAGTCTCATTAGCGGATGCGCGCAGTACCATTAGCGGATGATTTCCCTATACGCCCCACGATATGATAGTGGATGACCTTCTACACCGCGATATCCTGCCTCGAAGCAGGATGAGTATTATTTTTGTTGACTAACGTCTGTGGATGCAGGAAAAAAGGTTGGAGGGATCCAACTGGATTCCTCAAAAAAATATTATTGTTGTTGTTTCATATATATATTATCATATATGATGTGTTAGAAATCCTGTGATTTGTAATGGGGTGTTTTGATTGTTTGAAATAGAACAGGGTCTGAATGTTGATATATATAAATATCAAGGAAAAGGATATTTGAAATTTAAAAGGGAAATTCTATTTTCTAAAATAGAATTTTAATTAGAATGGGCTAAAAATATTTACTTGTTTTGAAAATAAATAAAACAAGTATAAATTTTATAAACGATGTTTATAAATTAAATAATACAAGAAATTGAAGTGAATTTATAAATAGTGTTTATAATTAAAATAGATTGATATTCATTGGATAATCAGATAATTGAAATGAAATTATAAACATTGTTTATAAATAAAGTGGAAAAAATATCATTGGATAGTTTGAATATTTAAATTCAAATGTGAATTTAAAAATAGAAATGGGGAAATTGTTTTAAAGAAATAAACGATGTGATTTATTCTGATGTCTAAATATAAATTGAACTAAAATAAATCCGTAAGGATTTATGATTTGAATTCGATTAATTCGAATTTATTTAAATAGAAGTTAAATCGAATATGAAACTTGAATTGAAATTAGAATTAAATTAGTTTATAAGTAAGTTGAAATATTTTTGAGCATGTTATATTCAAATATGAAAGTGAAATAGGCAAAAGAGTTGATTAACGAGTTAATTAACGAGTTGAGTTAAAACAAGTGCATTAAGTTGAAATGAATTAGAAATGAATGGATATACATGAGACAGGTTTGGAATAAAGTGTTATAAGAGTATAAGTAGAATGCTCGACAAAAAGGTATGTATTTAAATTGAATATGAGATTTTATGTGCCATATCGACAAGCAGCTTGGTTTTTTCTTTTTCTTTTTGAATGGAGAGTCATGTGTGGCAAGGTTTGACTTTTTCCGGTAACCCCATACAAAGGATGTTATGTTGAATTTTTCCGAAAATTTAAGGAGTTAGAATATTTTTAAGAAGATTTGATAAACTAGAAATCGATATATAGATATATATATAGAATTCGATAATGAAACGAACTTAAAATAGAATATTATAAACAAAAAGGAATTTTATAAATAAAATCCTGGAATATATACGTTTTAAAGTGAAAGATGATTTAAAAGAAAATGGTTTGCAGATTTAAAATGATCGTGTTGATAAGAAGTTAAAGAAATAGAGTTAAGCAAATTAGAAACTAACTAGAGATTAGTTAAGTTGAATAGTTTTCTGAGTATCGATCTGATGTTGGTTTCGGCCTTCGGGGTTTATACTTAGGAAGTTGTTCTCTTACTTGTTTACAGTTAGAATCTGATAGATGTGGAAGAATAATTATATGTAAATATGCAATGGGAATGTTTTCCAGAGTTAATAACATATTTTCTTAATATTGAAAATAAGGAAATACGAATTTATATATATATATATTTGATGATTTGATCGATAATTCCATTTGGAAATAAGATCGTTGTGTGTACACGGACATTTTTCATTTGATAGTTAAATCACCAACTATCAAAGATTTTGACCATTTTAACATTGTTAATATGGAGAGACCGGTTGGATTATTATCCGAAGAAACACTCTGTATTGGCATCAGCGTTGCAAACCAAGTATGCTGAATATATTGAAGATGGAGTAAAGTGCAAGTGTTGTTGTATAAGTCCTAGGTATAGATTGCCTAGGATGGATGTACGGAATAGTGCCTTCGGTTTCGTTCAGTCCCAGAACGAACGTATATGGACGAATGTCTGACAAAGTATTTCCAATGATCGCATATGTTGGGCTGTACAAACAAATATGGTGGCAACAGATTTATTCCCTTAGCATAATATCCAGAATATTGTGCAAACCCAATTAATGATTAACGGATCTGATAATGTGGCATTCAAAGTAATTGTGTTATCAATGAGAAAAGTAATCGTAGCCTCAGGCCTCAACAACCGGGAAATGACAAAAATCGGGCAAGCCGCATGGCTATGTGGTTAGCTCCCATTAGGGTGTATTATCACCTATCTAGATAAATTCATTTAATTCCTTATTCTATTCGATGTTGTCCCATTCGGGAATGGTTGCTGATCCCAACCGTCGGTGACATACATTCGATACACTCAAGCGAAATGAGTTGTCGGTCATGTGTGGCTGAGTTGCAAGATGTTCTTGTTGAACTCGGTGTATTCTCCTCTAGAGATACACCAGCGGAAGGTGGTTCCATACCTTGTCATAGTTTGAAATTCATTACCCAATAAGTGCTTGCGGTTTTGATTGTATATAATATATGTGGAACGTGAGATGCAAGCGTTCCACTAGATTTCTATTTATTTGATTTAGACATTATTATAATATCAAAAGAGTTTGATATAAAGATTATTTTGGATTCTCATAAGGGAAAACCCGTTCCGTGTTATACGGCGTGGTCTTATGAGTTATCGTTTATTTTCTCGAGCTGTTTTAAAATTGTTTACTCACACTAGTCCCATGACTGACCCGGAGTTTATTTTGTTCTGTTTTCCCTAAACTCTTGGGTGCCCAATTTTGTACGGGCAGTCAAGTAGTTCAGGTGTTTACAGATATTTGAAGGATCTTGGAGCAGGAGGCTTCAACGTTAGTTATCTAGTGTTATTTCCGTTGTATTGTAAGTGTTGTACTCTGATGATAATGTTATGTATATACAGTCAAATTTTATATTTAAAAAGTTGTTATATATTATATTTTATTCCGATGCGATGTGAGAATTTGTGTTGTGTTTATGTTCTTCTTCTTCTATTCTAAGTTCTTTCTTTCTATTTCTCATCCTCTAACTTCTTTCAATAATGATTCGTATTTCTGTGCAATTTGGGTTGGACGTGTGTTGTATTTAGTCAACTCAGATAGTGCGGATTTGCGGGACGATACATATTGGAAATCAACCCAAATAAATTCAAAGATTCTCGGTCTTTATTCGTCGATTCCAAGTTTCGAATCCGCTCCATGCATCGTAATATTACTTGGAATGGTTTTCGGACTTAAATCCGATCCCGGTCTTTCCAAGTAATAAGCGTGCTTAAAACAATAGCTATGGACCATACAGATTTCAATCCAAATTTCCTTCCCAATCGTTATCAATTCAGTTAAGGTTGGATTCATTCTAAATTCCTTAATCCCGTTAATATCTTAATTTCTTTACAAACCCGATGTTCACTTGCCAATCTTAAAACATATATTATTCCGTTAGTTAACACTTTCATATTTCTTTACATCCTTCCAAATCATTTACAAATCTTTTACGGTTTTGTAAACCAGCGTTCACGATTTTATAAACTTCGACATCAACCATTTCCAACGAAGTATAAAAGCATTTCTTAAAGCGTTATAGAATAATTATAGATTGAAAATCATTCAAAATTCATTTCTTTCAACTCAGATCATTTAGTTATGATTTAACTAATTTTCCGAATTTTCAATAACTTATAATTCATTAAACATATTTCTTACTATGGTTTCCAACTATACATATAGCAACTTCTTCAAATCATAACTTGAAAACCATATGACGGAATTTGAAAATTTCTTCCCTATTCAAAAGTTATTCTTAATAGGAATCCAATGTTCTTTGTTTCATGTCAATTCGATTTAAAATATTCAAGTTATGGTCGTTTGAAAATAAAAATCAATTATTAACGAACCGTCGCTACGCGATGCGTTCAATTCAAATCATATAATGCTTTAATATAAAACGACTCATTTATTTCCAAAATAACTCAAATTTATTTAATCAACTCAATGCAATATTCCAACATGTTAAATTTTTCTTTCAAAGCAGATAATAACATAATGAAATCACATTATATATATTGCAACATCACGTTAGTGTTTTAAATTTCAAAACTTATTTCCACTTGAAGAGTAAGTTCAACTAAATTTCTAAGATTAAATTTTTTTAAAAAGTCATTCATGGGAAGGAGGATCAAATCGACGATCCGCATAAATCCACAACTATAGTGTGTGTTTTTCATAGAATCGAAAATCAACTGTATCAATTGATAGACATGCATCATCCATTGTACACAATCCCTTAAATCAAACAATTAATTTCGGGCAAGCATTACGTTCAACAATGCTTGTAGCGTTCCAACCACATGATATCCAATGAATGCATACAAATAATTTGTAACACGCATTATCGCACTAATGCGTCTCGACATACATTTTATAGAGGTAACCATGGTAACATTGTCTACAAATTTTATAACGTTATTTCATAACTACCGTTTAACCAATCATGCAACAATTTTCATACGTACTAATCAAAATTAGATTCAAGGTTTCTCACCTTCATAGCGCTCCTACTCTTCATTAACGGATCCGGTTTCAATTACAGACAACAATGGACAATCACGCACAAACCCCACGGACGGCGCTAATGTCATGCATACACCGTTCTCTTTGCAAATTAACTTGTATGAACACTTTGTGTTTTCCCCTCAACCCAAGGGAAAAACATAGACGGTCATCATTGGATAGAGGAGGAACAAAAAGAAACTGGGTTGGGGTGTCTCAGGTTGCTGCCGAGACCAAAAGAAGAGTGAAAGGTGGTGCAAAACTTTGGCGTGGGTTTATGTGGTCTTGCGTGTGCTGTTCTGAAGTAGAGGAAGCGGACTGGACCTTTTTCGTTTTTTTTTCTCTCATATGGGTCACCAGCGGTTTCAGGGGAGGTAAAACTCACGCACTTCAATTTGTGATGGGTGCTGCGACTTCCTGAAGGAGCTAACGGCTGAAGCTGATAAAGTGATGCGGGTTCAGCGTGGGTGGCTAGGAGTTGATGGCCAGGTGATGCTGTCGGAGGACCTGCGGTGCTGACAAGGTGGGGTTGGCGTGACGGCGGAACTGATGGTGGCTGACGGTGGAGTGACAGAAGTTGGTGATGTGGAGAGTTCTAAAGAAGGGAAACCATGAGTGAGAGGGAGGAAAAAGGCTTTGTGATGAAAATGATGTGTCTGAGGAAGTTTAAGTGCGGTGGAAATACAAATGGAGAAGGGAGCTGTCAAAAGGAAGGACCACAAATCATGGGGAGAGAAGTATGTGAAGCTGAAGGAGATAAGAGAGTAGAGCAGAAAATATATAGGAAAAAGAAAGCTTTGCGTGTACTTATGGTTTTATATTCTTTTAAGGACCGCAATGATGAAGTGGGGAGAACGGAAAAATGGATTTGAACAGATACGTGTAACAGGTGGTTTATAATTTCTAAAGGAAAGTAATTATACAATGTGCTGACCGTTTCCTTTCTATTTTTAAGTTTTAATTTCCATATATTTTCAGCCAAATCAAGACACTTGACACCCTATTTACATGCAATGAGGACAAATATCCATATATTTATTTTTATTAAAATTTCCACCAATGCATGCTTAACAAAAATGAACTAATTATTTATTTGTTAAATTTGGATTTTTAATGACATTTATGTAACATATATGGGTGTAACTAATCATCTACATGAATGTAACTTTCTACAAAATGTATATATTTACAAAAAACTTAATTTATCACAATATTAAGTGTTAATAACATATATAATTAACCCAAATAATTATTTACACTTCACAGTCGTAACAAAATTTATATATATAACATCATAAGTTTTTCGGAAATCTATATCTTGTAATAAGTCTTAATATTTGAAAGTATAACATAGTTGTACCATACAAAATCATATTTTAAATCCTTTAAAGGATTATTAGTAATAAAAATCATTTACTTATCTCTTACATTATTAACTAACAGCTAAGATAAAATTATCTCTTTTACACGATACTTATAAATATAAATAATATTCTTAACTATAAAATTTATGGTCAACATAAATTAAAATTAAATTTCCTTATTCAAAACTATATTTATAAACAAGAGCAAATATTCATTAAACTAAATATAAAAACTTATTGATCAAATCAGTACTTAAATCAAAAAAAAAATTATACTTAGATAGCTCAAATTATACTATTTGAAATTCCATTAAACTTAGTTAAAATATTAGGTTGTTACACATACAGTAATAAACATACTGGTGGTGCTTAAGCTAGAAGATCTAGACTGTGCAACTGGCATCAACTATACTAAATGAAACATCAGTCGCCCTGATCATGCTAAAGACAGCTATTTAAGGGCCTCCACATGCATGGTCATTGAATTTAGCTCATTTTGTGATTTTTTTTTTTAAATAAATGATTTCTTCGTCTAACCGTAAATTAAATTAAATTTTTAAACACTTTGTTATGATGTTCGCTTTGTTCTTATCAACAACTATTTTAATGTGGATGTGTCTTCTAATCTTATTCGTATATAATTTTCAGTTAAAATAGTTTTTGTTTGTGATTGGATTGTAGGGTGCGGGTGCGGGGGATGGCGAATTGAAGAGCTTGGTCATGGTTTTGGTGGTCATGTTGCAGTGATGTGTTAATGGACTGGTTCTCTGCTTGTTTGGAGCTGGAGAAATATGTAGCAGGAGGTGATGAAGTTGCAGGTCAGTTTTGAGGATAATGTTCTATGCACTTGTACAGTTGGTCGACAATTGAGACGCTGCATCATAATGAGTTTAATTTTGTAGCTTTTGTGTAAAATGCTAGTAATGTTTGATGCTATTTAGATTTGGTATTGTTGGATTAAAAAAAACACTTTCTGTTCTTTTTTCTAACAACAGACGTATTCTTATGCAACAGGTTTCAGATCACTGTAGTGAACATGCAGCAAAAAAATGAATGGCGTAAAGATTTTGTTGTCTTCGACTTGTGTACTCCCGTAGGATATGCAATTTTTGTAGATAACTTATGTTTGTACTAAGTTGCTTTGTAACGGTCAAGTATGTAATAATGCGCGAAATGTTTTCTAAAACTTGTTGTTTGTAATACTGAAAATTTAAGTATTTTAATAAATTAGTTTGCAAATAATTGAAATATCTGATTTGCTTATGGAGTATTGCTACATTTAGTGTATTGTTCATTTCAGTTGCAAAAGGTCCATTTTTTTAAAATGCAACGATCAATCACAACTGTGCATAAAAGTTGTAGCAGATATTATTACAATGGTGCATAACTGTTGTAATAAAGTTTATTACAACGGTGAAAAAAAGTTGTAAAATATACATATTACAACGGTGCAAAAGAGTTGTAAAAGATTTTAGTATATTACAACTTCTTAATACACGACGGTTAGCCCACCATTGTAAAATTTATATTACAACGGTTTTCCACCGTTGTAATAGGGTCATTTTGTTGTAGTACACATACGTGTGTATATACATATATGTATACATACATGTCAACAACATGTTCAGCATAGCAGTGAAATGGAGCAAATGAATACAAGCAAGCCCAAGTGTCGAGCCAAGCAATTCAAGTCAGAAATGACTACACAGCAATGAAATGATTTAGCATAGTCAAGCATGGACACAGCAAAGTGATTCAGTAACTAGGCATATGGGTACAACAAGGTTTTAAGTGGACAGTAATACATTGTGGTGGCCCAAGCAAATCAGTTTGGTCAGAGATCAGTGTACATGTGTGTACATAGCACCGAAATGGTGATGTGCATGTCCAACATGGTTATGGTGAATCAAGTGCAGCCATCTACATGAACAAGCAATGTATACAAGACTGTTCAGTCAGCATGGTCAAGCTATGTTCAAACACAAATGGTCAGTGCAGCTCACAAGTATAGACTGCAAAGCATATGGGTGCAGCAAATGCAAGAGCAGTTTCAAATTTAGTTGAGAATGGCAATATGCAAATCTGGGTAAACTGTTCAGCAAGGCTTGTGAATAAGCATTTACAAGTAACCATGTCAAGGCACTGTGATATCATGGGCATGTAAATGGGTGAAAACAACAAAGTGGAATAGTGGAAGATGGACACAACATGCATGAGGTATTAACAAGGCCATTTACATACTCAAGTGACATGTTCATGTGCACAAAACCAAGACAGGTGAATATACTCAGATATGAAGTGCAGTCATAGTGAAGTGCAAAAAGTCATTCTAGTTTTTCAAGTGTGCAAAGATCAGCTAAACTAAAGCAAAGCAGTATGGGACAGCAAATACACATCAGCATGGAAATAAGTCAAACATGAATGTGCACAACAGTTTTTTGAAGCAAAGGTCAAGATTTCATCATGTAGTACATGAAGGCAAAAATGAACATGCATAGGTAAACAATCACAAGGAAGCCAGAAAGCAAGCAAAACCAGGCAAGAAATCAGCTCTCAAAATGGTCATGTGTCAAGAGCAATCACTGTTCTCAAATATTCATTTCAACATCAATTGAGTCTCCAGAATTACAGCATTAAATCAGTAAATGAATTTTGACAAATGTTTACCTGAAATCAGTTTGCAAAGATATCACTGTTTTTCTTTTTTGGAAATCATTAATTCACCACTTCATAGAAGAAAAGGAATTCGACCAGGTAAGAACATGGATTTATATATGGCAAGTGTTAATTGTAGAAAATTAGCAAGCATAATCTTTGGAAAATGTTATTTGTAGAAAATCATGCAAGGAGAAAGAACTATTCAAGTATTTCCAGTTTTACAAACATACATGGGACAAGAAGATATACATGATTAAAGTTTGATTTTGCCAATATATGGTATGATGTTCTGGCACATATCAAATTCAGAAATTAAGTGATAGCAGTTTTTTTTTTTAAAGATTGCAATTAAAACTGTCCAAATGCATAGGGAGAGGAAAAATTCATCACAAGGAATTTATATGGCTTAAAATTCAAAAATTCAGTGATGATAATAAGGGAAACAACCATTTTTTCTATTAAGAAATGATCAACTCTATTTTAGGAACAGAAATCGTTTTGAATACTTTCCAAAAATTCCTCAAATCATATCATGGCAACATTCATTCAATCGAATTCGAAAGGGAACATTCACGCAAAAAATCAGGGACAAAATCAGCAAGTCATTAATTCGAAATCAGATAGCAATAATAGGAGTTCTATATACTATATATTCGCCCATCATCACTGGCAATTAACTGTCGAAACCACAAGCAACTCAATGAAGAATTCGAAATAAAAAAATTACTCACAGTTTCGATTGGGAGAGAGAGAAAAAAATCCCAAATCAAAGAATCACATAGCAAAAAAGATTCGAGCACTAGAGAACCAGATTTCTACAACCAAACATCGCGATTTGTGGATTTGAAGAAAACCCTAGTTTTGGATTTCGTAGCCGCTATTTTTTTTTCCCAGAGACAAAGAGATCGGACAAATGAAATATCACATGGGCTGGCCAATTTTTTAACAAGAGCTTAGTTTGTTTTAAATTGAAAAAGGGGTTTTTCTTTGTTTTTACTTATTTTGTATTTTTGTTTTTAATTCCATCTGTAATCGATCCATCAGTTCTAGAGTCTGTAAAATCTAGGAAATCGGTTAGGGTGTTAACTGGCAGTTTACTAGAATCTGTAAAAACTAGGGTTACTGGTTATAGAGTTATAATCAAGGGAAATCTGATCTAGGGGATTAGATCAGTCTAGGGTTTTGAGCGTAGGGTTAGAACAGGAGTAGGGAGTGCGAGTTTACAAGGTCTGTAAGCGGGATCTCTTATTAACACCTAGTAGAAACCTTAGGAATGCAGCAATAGGCAAGATTTGTCGAAGCTGGGTATCTCTCTATGTTATTTATTTTATGCATTTACTTACTCTACTATTATCTATGTTGCGATTAATTTTTAATAACTCGCTAAACTGTAATAAACCCTATTCACCCCCTTCTAGGGTTAATCTAGATCCAACACTGATTCCATAGTTAGTGTTAACAGTGGATGTAAGAGCATTGTATGAAATTAGAGGCTTTTTTAAAACATAATGAAGAGAGTGATATTCATGGAAAATGGCTGTATTTTGAACTTACTCAACTAAGAAGAATTTTACCATCAGTAATAGCCTAATCAACTAGCATCCTTGATTTCCTAAGATCTTATCGTGATGTGAGTAGATTTCTAAATGTATGCATTGCATATCGAATCACTTTAACTATTCCAGTTACGGTGGCATCAGCGGAAAGAAGTTTCTTGAAGTTGAAGCTAATAAAAACTTATCTTCCAACCAACATGCCACATGAAAGATTAAGTGAGTTGGAGATGATTTCTATTCAGAAAGAATATTAGGATATGTTGGAATATGATGACATAGTCGATGATTTTGCTTCTAAAAATTCAAGGAGGAGTTGTTTTCGTTGAATATTTTATTGTCAAAGATGTGTGATATGTTTACATTTCTGGATAATATTATGCATTTTGAATTAATATATTATACATTTTTGGGTGAATATTATATGAACTGAAACATGGATGCAAATATCTCATTGTCAATGCATGCATTTTATTGTCAGTACATTGTTGCATATGTGGATGAATATTATATTTCAGGTGGATGTCTCATTGTCAATGCATACTCACCAATTTACATTTCATGTGCATGAACATTATATGAACTTCATTTTTATGCCTTTAAATATCTTATTACCAGGATATTGTTGCACATGAATTGGAATATGCACAGTTTCAGCATGTTTTTTTTGGTGTAAAGGGCAACCAAATTTTTTCATCTAGGGCAACCCGATGATCTGAACCGACTCTGGTGACTTGCAGGGATGGAACGCATTTGTGGATTGAATGAGTTTCTTGCTAATTGAATTTGGTTGTTATTTGATCTGTAGGTCATTGATTTCATTTGCTTCAACATGGCGTTGGTTCGAGCTTAGCTTATCGTAAAGAAGATAAAGCCTCTTTTAACTTTAATTTTAAAAATTGAGACGATTAAAACTTAAACTTGTTGTAACAGGTTAAAAGGTCACCGGGATCAATATGGGAAGTGACCCCCAAACTTGGGATTAAATAAAAATAATCCAAACTTGGGATTAATATGGGAAGACACGTGAATCTTGGGTTAATTCTTGTCAATTATTCCTTATATATATTATATGTATATGGATATATAAGTATGTTCACGTACATAAAATAAATCAAACAAAATTAACATATATACGTATATGTAAGTATGACTATAATAATTATATATAAACAACAAGTTTATATATGCATACGCATATATTTGGATAACATTAATTACGTATCAGATAAGCTTAAGTGTCCATAAGGATGTATATTCCAACATATATAAGGCATGTATACCTTACACGGATTATCAAGTAATACATGCACATGTGTACATATGTATATAATACATATGTGTACATTTATATATAAAGGGTATAAATTAAATAAAGTTGTATATATTTTACAAATTTAAATAAAATAATTGATTTTATTTAAATGAGAATTAGAATGTTCTAAATGTACTATACATCATAGACCTAATACAGATCCAATAAGTGGGACTTTTCCGAAATTTATCTATAATTTACACCGTAGGCTAACGTAGTTCCAACAATATTCTCATTTATAATTTACAATAGTTCTATTTATAGTGGAAATTTTCTTGCTACAGGGCTTTACATTGATACTATGAATCCCAAACAGACTTCTAAACTAAGTAGACTTAGCGTATAGGTAGGGATGATTGTACAAAAGAATTTCATGCTAAAGTGAGTGGTAGAAAACATGTTAATAAATTGACAATATTTTTGATAATAATAGAAAACGACTTAATGGATATAAATAAGCTACTTTTAAATATAACACTTACTTTGGAAAAAAAAACAATGCTGATAATAATTTAATAAATTTCCTCAAGTTATTTTCGAAACTAAAGTTAAACTTGAAGCTGAGGATATTTTGTTAGGTCTAGGAACTAAAAATGAGATTAGATACTTTAGTTTTAAATATAAAGAAAACAAAAGCCTAGACATAGATGGGTCAAATGCTAAATTCTATAAAAACACATTGAGAAGTGATGAAACATCATTAAAGGGTTGTTTCTAACGGGTATCATTTTGAAAGACAGCTTCAGTTTACTTGTAACTGTACTAATCAATATCAATTCAGTATGCTTGTTAAAAATATCAACCAAATTGGAAGCAATGGAATTCTAAAAAAGCACAAGAAAAGATGTTTTTGAAAATATAAGGAAAGATGGTAAGATTTTACAAGACTAGATAAATGAGAATCCTACTTATTTTATTTTGCAACAAAAATTGTCTTGCTAAAGGATTTTACATTGATACAATGAATCCAAATTGATTGGCTTATAGGTGATGATGACTGTACAAAAAAATCATGTTAAAATGAGCATCATAAAACATGTTGATAAAATTAGTAAAAAAAATATGATAATGGAAACCACTTAATTAGTATAAAGAAGTTGCTTCTAAACCTATTGCTTACTTTGAAAAAATGATTAATGCCGATAATATTATTATTAAATTTCCTAAATTCGTTTTCAAAACTAAAGTTAAACCTGAAGTTGAGGGTATTTTACTAGGTCTAATAACTAGAAATGAGAATATATATACATTAATTTTAAATCGAGAGACAACAAAAGTCCAAACCCAGATAGGTTGAATGCTAAATTCTAGAAAATCACATTGGGAGATGATGAAACATCATTTAGTCAATGTTGTGAAAGATTTTTTTTCAACAAGGGAAAAGTTTCAAAATGTTTGAATCATACTTTTATTACTCTTATTCCACGAGTAAAAAAATCCTCCTAAAATTGAAGATTATAAACTTATTTCATATTGTAATTTCTTTTATAAAATCATTGCAACATCCCTTAGCACTAGAATAAAGATTTTCTACCATTCCGAATATAAAAAAATAAAAAAACTTTTATTCCCGATTCAGACTTATTTTTGAATTTTTTTTGCTAGCTCACGAAATGTATTGAAAATTCAATAGAAAAATCGATGACAATGTTTGTTAAGAATTTATTTGCAGAGGACATATGATAGAGTTAATGGAAAGTTTATACATCATATAATGATCAACATGGGTTTCCACACAAAAAAACTGTGACTTGATCTATGAATATATACGTACTCCTACTTTAAATAATGGATGTACAAGTACTCTATTTTAATTCGAGGTAGGTCTGAAGGTTTGTTAACAGTAGAAGCATTAAACGAGGAGCAACTTTCCCCCTATTTGTTTATATTAGTCATGGGTATTTTTTAATTCTTATTAACAATGAGACCATTAAGGGTATTATTACTCCTATCAATAAAGTCAAGCATATTATAATACATAAACATATGATGATGACCTAATGGGTTTTTTGAAAGCGAACTACCCTAATGCCATTACTATTAATAATATTTTTGATAAGTTGCTAAAATATGTTGGTTTACAAATAAATGAAGTAAAAAGTAAAGCTTATTTCGGTAAGTACTGCAAGAATAAGAAAGATGGCCCTTAACTTCTCATTAGTTTTCTTAATGCAGATACTCATTTTTTTTAATACTGACTAACATCATGAGTATGCGGACATAAGCAAAAAGACTGTGTCGAGCTACAACAGATTATTCATATTATCAACAATTAATTTCAAGGAAAATTATTCGAAAAAGTCTTGGCGCATGTGCTTATTACGGTGGTAGTAAAGGGAGAATCCTTGTTTTTTGGGGTTCAAATATTTAGGTTATTGATATCGTAAACAAGGATCTCCAATTCATCAATTATTGTCTTAAGAACATTAGACATATTAGTTCTCAAGTTACTTTCGTATATGGTAGTGACTTCGAAATGATAGAAATATGCTTTGGACTAAATTAAAAAATTGGTCTACAAAATTCCCTGGCTTGTTTTAGGAGATTTTAATACTATATTACATTCTTGTAGAAAAATTACTAGCATAAAATCCCTTTTAGTAAATTAGGCAAAATAAACACACTATAATTATAAATAGGACTAATTGAAATATTAGTTTATCGTAATAAATATAATTGGAGTTCTGCTATTGAGACAAATAATCGTTGTAAGTTAGACAGAATTCTTGTTAATAGAAGCTTTATGGATGTGTTTCCCAACTTTTTGTAATACTTCAAAATGAAACACTAGTGATCACACTCTTTTTTAGTTAGACTGATACATGATAACAGTACAACTAAGAGGAATATTCCTTTAAGATTTAAGAACGGTTGGGTTATTAATAACAAGTATCTTTTTGAAGGAAAGTTTCAGTCTTACTTGTAATGGTACTAATCAGTATCAATTCAATACGCTCCTTAAAGATAAGCAAAATTTGAAGCAGCAGAATTCAAATAAAAGCTATCAAAAAGGTTATTAAAATGTTAAGGAAAGAAGATAAGATTTTACCAAACAACATAGATGGGGACCCTGATAATTTGGATAATGTAAAGTATTTTTCAAAACCAAAATTGTCTTGCTAAATGATGTTACATTAATACTATGAATCCCAAACGAAACCTAAAGTTAATTGGCTTATAGGTGGAGATGATTGTATAAAAAAATTCTTACTAAAATGATGGAAAATATGTTACTAAAATTGATGAAAACCACTTAATGAATATATACAAGTTGCTTCTAATCCATCACTTATTTTGAAAAAATGTTTAATGTTGATGATATTATTAATAAATTTCCCCAAATTATTTTTGAAACTGAAGTTAAACCTAAAGTTGAGGATATTTTTAATAAATTTCCTCAAACTATTTTTGAAACTGAAGCTAAGATATTTTGTTAGGTCTAGTAACTAAGAATGAGATTAGATACATTATTTTTAAATCTGGAGACAAAAAAATCCCAGACCCAGATGGGTTGAATGCTAAATTCTATAAGACGCATTGGGAAATGATGAAACATCATTTAATTAATGTTGTGAAATAATTTTTCAATGAGGGAAAGCTTTTAAAATGTTAGAATCACACTTTTATTGTCGGGGTAATTAGGAAGAAGGACAAACTCTAGAAAAGAAATAGTTTAAAGGACACCAAGATTCATTTTTTGGGTAAAGATCAAATTTTGAAGAAAATTAACCTAAAGGAAAATGCTAAATACAACTAGCATTATATTTAGTTTTTACACTATACCAAAATGCTAGTTACAACTAGCATTAAATTCAATTTTACACTGTAGAAAATGCTAATTCAATTTAGCATTGTAGCGCAACCTAACATTTCTCAAAGTTTTTCCTTCAAACAAAAAATAGAAATTTGGTGTCCTTCAGACTTTCTTCTTCTTCAAAGTTTGTATTTGTACCTTATTCCTAAATTAAAAATCCTTCTAAAATTGAAGATTATAGACCTATTTCACATTGCAATTTCATTTATTAAATCATTGCAACAGTCCTAGGCAACTATCCTTGTAGACCAAAAAAAGAAGGTGGCTATAGTATTAGAAATATCAAAGATTTTAATTTTACATGAAATATCAAACTTTTTAGGAGATTTTCAAGTGAAAATTCTATATACCGAATGTATGAAAAATAATATTTTAAAAATAAAATTTTCTAGAATATCAAGCCGAAAGTCAAGCAAAGTAACACTTGGAAGCAAATTTTAAATTGCAGAATTCAAGTAAACAAATGTTGGAAATAATTTTCAAAATGGCAATATAACTAATTTTTGGTTTGACCCTTGGCCTCAGAATGAGGCTTTTATAAACAGGATGGATTGGGACAACTTAGTGTTATTTGGAGATTCTAATACTACAATTTCAATGCTTATTGAAAATAATACATGGCATCCTCATATCCACCCTATGCAGCCTCAAAAGACTAATACTTGTAAGATAATAATAAATATAGAAGCTTTTAATGGCTATTAGATATTAACTATGTAACAGCCCGCAATTTTTGTATTGGAGAATTGAAAAATATTTTTGTTTTTTCCATGAGGGTTGGATCATTCTTATATTTTAACATGTTGCTTATGGGGATGTGAGATATGCCTATAATTTTTACTAATTTAGTTATGACCATTTTTCCCCTGTTAGTCTTGTACAGGGTATAAATTTTGACTCGGATCGAATCAAGAGTTAAGGTAGGTCTCATTGGAAAGGAAATGATGATTCCCATTTCGTAGAGTGGTCACATTAAAGATTTGGCTTGGCGGTTTGGGAGGAATCGCTGTTTTTGTGTTTTACAGTTGGTTGTTCAGGTTTGTAAGCCATAATGAGCGGTTTTGGAGAGGTCCATTACTGGACTGGTGGAAGACTATAATAGAGGGTAGGAGGCATGGAGAATAGTTTACTTTCTCCATTCCTTCATTTGGAAGAGCTAGAGGTCCTCCATTGCTCCATCTTCTTTACCTTTCCAACATTAAAATCTAGATCTAAATAAGAGAATCTAAGATCTACATCGTTTAAAGCTAGATCTACATCGTTTAAAGCTAGATCTACATCAATCAAAGAGAGAGTTCATCGAATCGAAGAGTTTGGAGCAAATTCTTCGTTATCCTGATCTAGATCTAAGTGTTTTTGAGTTGTTCTAGAGAATTGGTGAGTGATATGCACCTCTCACACGGATTCAATCAAGTATATAAGTGTTTGATCTTAATTTCATCATTTTTAAGTGTTTTTCATAGATGTACATCATAGTAATTATATTTTCATTTGATTCTCCTTAGGATCTAATCTAGCAACCTAAAACCGGTAATTTATATGATCATTTATATGTTTATGCAAGTTAGATCCATCATTTTAGTTTAATAATAGATTTACCATGATTTAGTTAATTTTTTTGATGTGTTATTTTGATGTTATTAGTGATTTCATGAAGTGTGTATTGTTGGATTTGATGATTTTGATGAGTAGATTTCATCGATATCGTCGTTTGTCGAAGATTTGGTCAAATTTGGAGCTATTTTGGTCAGATCTGGAGTTAGATCGTTTTTCGTAGGTCGTTGATGATGTGGCATGAGCTTGGGTCGTGGCTTGTTACTCAAGAAATGGGTCAGGTCGCCTAAAAGTAGGTCGGATCATCCTTGGTCAGGTCGCTCAAACATCAGGTCGTTTAAAACTTGGAGGAGTTAGGTCATTTGAAGATTTAGGTCGGGTCGCTCAGCTTCAAGTCGTTCAAGCTTGGAAGAGTCAGGTCGCAGGTACTTCACTGTCCTCAGGTCGTTGGTGAGGCTTGGGTCGCTCAAGTGTTAAGTCGCTCAACTATTGGGTCGATCTAGAAGGGGAAAAGGTGGGTCATTAGGAAGCTTGAAGTGTTTGGTCGCTCCAGTGTTAGGTCGTTTATGGCAAAAGGAGTTAGGTCGTTAATGACCTAAGGAGTTAGGCCGCTCGTAACCTAAGAAGTCGGGTCGTTCGTGACCTAAGGAGTTAGGTCGTTCATGACCTAAGGAGTCAGGTCATTCGTGACCTTAGGAGTCGGGTCGTTCGTGACCTAAGGAGTCGGGTCGTTCGTTACTTGATGAATTAGGCTGAAAATCTATGAATCGAATTGTGACCAAATGATGTATATTTTTGGTTCAAGAATGGTGATGACTTCGAGGTGAATTCAATGAAGAATGTTGAAGTGATGTGATGTGTTCGTTAATCGTCGTAATGCAACGAATGTGAAGATAACAACTCAAGGGTGTTGAGTTATGGATAATGGTTACTCGAGGGGGACTTAAGTTAATGGATAATCATCGGTGACGACGAGTAGATATATGAAGGCCGAGGGATTATCGTTGTCGTAAGTTCTAGTGCACTCAAAGCAAGGGTACAATAAAAGACCAGGTGTATGGTCGAGTACCTTGGGCAGTCGTGAAGGGCCTAGTTGTCGAGATTGGAAAGACGAACATATGAGTCGTGAAGGCGTATGGAGTTTTCGCTAGAACTGCGGTTCGCCATTAGCCCATGACATATGGAAGGTGGTCATCATACGGTCAACGATGGTTTCGAAGCAGGATTGGCGGTGATAGCCAAAGTTGGTCATGGATGATTGGTTGTTTTGTTTGTACCGTCTCACGTGGATTGTCTGACATCAAGGGAGGTGTCTCTTTGGTGCTTGTCTGATATTGGTTTAGGCCTTAGGGGCTTGTGCTTGAGGGATGTTGAGCTCGATTAGGATGGTTTGTGTGATATATATACAAAAATTATAATATTTATTGAGACTTGTCTTCTTTGTCTTAAGCATATATATTTTACAAATTTTCACAAAATCAGTTACTTAACAAATATGCTTTGAAATCTGTACTTCAATATCATTACACCTAGGTTATTCTGATTGATATTGTTGATTACTTTTGATTACCATGAATGAATGGTTGTTTTAGTTTCCATGGATTGGATGGTTTAAATGCTTGTTGTAAAGGCTATCACTGTCCGATGTGGGGAAGACAGGAGTTAAGTTCTTGCTGTTGTTTTGATAGATTGGTTTGTTAGTCTACCTATTCTCATATGATTTATTGGTGATGTTAGTTAGGTAATATATCGCTCATTAAGACTGTTGTCTGACTCAAGGTTTTATGTTTCCCTCTTATTACCTTGGGTTGTTCATCCAATTTTTGGATGGGCAGACTAGGTAGCAAGTAACAGATAGTAGCTTGGTGAGGACGATGTTGCAGTACGAAGGCAAGCGCGGGGCTGGTGTATTATCTTTTCTATTATATTATCTCTGTTTTTCTGCTATTTGATAATTTATTCTGAGTGTTGTAGTAAGGCTTTATGTACAGACTTTGATGTTGTATCCAGTTGAAATGGAAAATATTTCAGGATGTTACGAAAGTTTAAAAGTTTGATATATGATGCTTCACTATTATTTCCTATTGCATATATTCTATTATATTTTCTCCTTGCGCTGTGAGTTACGACAAGTTCTGCTTGTGTTTACCTACTCTGATGATCGTCCATAGTTGTCCGGCACATCTTTCAGCTCATTACTTCCCTTATTAAGTGCATAAGTTATGGGCGGTCGTTACATTTGGTATCAGAGATCTGGTTATCGATTTCAGCCAAAGTGCAAAGACGTAATTACTTATGAGAGAAGTATCTGTAGATTTCTAATGGATGTATACTATATGGTTATATAGTATAGTAGCGTTTGAACTTCATTAGCAGATTTTTTTTCTTCTAAGTGGCTAATCATTTTAATTTGCAGATTTAGAATGAGTCGACGTACTTCAATACATACTGCTAGGGAGGGGACTGTGCATAGAGGGGGAAGTGGCGGTATACCAGATTACCCAGCCATGTTTGAGGCCATGATGGAAGCATTCATGAGAAGGGTACCCGCTCCAGTGGCAGCCACGGTAGATGTAGGTGTGCAGGTGCTTAGGGTTGTGGATTTTGTGAAGCTGTGTAAAGACTTCACATCTCTGAGAGGGATGCCATCTAAAGGAACGAAGCCGACTGAAGAGGTTGAAAGGTGGTTAGATGCTTGTACTCATATTTTTGGAGATTTGGGAATAAACGATGCAACTACAAGAAAGCTTGCGTCAAGGCAGCTGCAAGGCAGGGCCATGGAGTAGTGGAATTATGTTATGCTTGAGACTCCGGAAGAAGAGATAGCTTAGGAGCAGTTCCAAGTTAAGTTTGAGACAAAGTTCATCTCCACTACTCAGAAGTCTTTTCTATTCAAGAAATTTGTGGAGTTGAAACAGAATGGTCGGCCAGTGCTTGATTATGTCTCTGATTTTGAGGCCTTGTCGAACTATGCTCGTTCGTATATTGACACTCCTTATCAGAAGAACGAGAAGTTCATTATGGGTTTGGATACCTACATAGGGAGATCATTGGTGGATCATCTAGACTATCCATATGAGAAGATTGTGGAAAAAGCTATGAGACATGAAAGCTTGTTTCCAAAGGAACCAATCGTTGTTGTTGCAACCAAGGAAGCTCCAAAACCACAGCAGGGTGGTAATAATAATAAGAAGAGGAAGCATCAATAGCAGAAAGGAAAGGATGGAAAGAAGAACCAAAGAGTGGGATGATTTGCTCTAACTGCCAACAGAAGGATCATTTTGCTAATCGGTGCAAGAATCCAAAGGTTGAGAGGAAGTGTCACAATTGTGGCAAGACTAGCCACCTCAAGAAGGACTACCTTGAACCGACTAAGGGAAAGCAGATGGTGAAGGCTTATGCTTTAGAAGCTGTGTTGTCTTCTTCAAGAGCTCCTACTACAACGGAAAAGGGAAAGGGTGTTTTCGTCCAAGGTACTCTTTATGTTCGAGGTGTTTCAGTTCGTGTGTTGTTTGATACTGGAGCATCACATTCTTTCATCTGTAATGAGATTCTTTTCCGCTTAGGTTGGATCCTGAGATTTGTGATAGGCCTTTGGTTGTGAGTAATTCAGTTGGGGGTTCATCCTGCCTTTGCATGCTTTGTCGTGGTATTGTGTTATCGAGTCATGGTTGCTCCTTTGTGTGTGATTGCTTTGTTTTGAACTTCGCTTGGTTTGGGATTATCTTGGGTATGGATTGGCTCAAGAGGTATGCGGCGAGAGTGAATTGCGAGAAGCTTGAGTTGAGAGTCTGGGATGTGGAAGGGAGAAAGGTTCTGATTCGGTGTAATCCCAAAGATGGTGTCTTTGTGAGCTTTTTATATTCACTTGTGATTCCACAGAAAGACTTGTCATCTGTGCTGATCACAAATAAGTTTAAGGATGTCTTTGAGGAAGTCAAAGGTTTGTCGCCGCATCGTGAGATCGAGTTTAGGATCAACTTGGTCGAGGGTGCTAGACCTATTGTTATGCCTCTTAGGAGGATGGCGCCTAAGGAACAACGAGAGTTAGATGTGCAAGTTCGTGACCTTTTAGGAAAAGGATTCATTCAGAGAGAGTGTATCTGAATGGGGTGCACCAGTTGTGTTTGCAACCAAGGCAGGTGGCTCGTTGAGATTGTGTGTGGATTATCGTAAGCTGAACAAGGTGACCAAGAAGAACAAGTATATGTTGTCGAGGATTGATGACTTGTTCGATCAGCTTCACGAGGCCAAAGTGTTTTCTCGGATGGATTTGGCAATGGGATTTCACCATTTGAGGGTGGCAAAGGATATTGTGCCGAAGACTACTTTTAGGACACCCTTCGGTTTCTTCGAGTGTTGTTGATGTAATTTGGGTTGACTAATGCGCCAACGTATTTCGTGGATCTTATGAATAGGGTATTCAGAAATCAGCTAAACAAGTATGTGCTTGTGTTCGTGGATGATATTCTGTTTTATTCCCGAAACGAGGAAGAACATAAGATGCACTTGCGAGTTGTTTTGGAAATCTTGCAAAAGCATCAGCTAAAGTCTAAGTTTTTGAAGTGTCACTTCTGAAAGAGTGAAGTGAGGTTCTTAGGCCATGTAGTTTCTGGAAATGGGATAGAGGTTGACCCCGCTAAGGTGGCAGCGATCCAATATTGGGATATACCTAAGAGTGCGACCTATGTGAGAAGTTTCCTTGGGTTGGCTGGTTATTACCGACGGTTTATCAAGGATTTCTCCAAGATAGTTGCATCGTTGACAGGATTGACGAAAAAGAACCATGTATTCACATGGAATGGAAAGTGTGAGCTTGCTATCGAAATCCTGAAGGAGAGACTGAGAAGTGCTCCTGTTTTGACCATTCCAAGTGGGAATGAAGATGGTGGTATACACCGATGCATGTGATACTGGACTTGGAGCAGTGCTAATGCAGAAGGATAAGGTTGTGGCCTACGCGAGCCTAGAACTGAAGCCACATGAAAGGAATTATCCAACTCATGATTTGGAGTTGGCAGCGATTGTGTTTGCTCTGAAGAAGTGGAGACATTACCTGTTGTAAGTTTCATTCGAGTTGCTTATAGATCACAAGTCGTTAAAGTAACTTTTCTCCCAAAAGGATCGGCAGCAACGGTGGTTATAATTTCTGGCATCGTATGATTTTGGTATAGCTTATGCTCCTGGTAAAGGCAACGCAATCGCAGATGTGTTGAGTCGAAGACACCCAAGTTTGGGAGTGATGTTTCCAAAATGGAAGAACCTCGAGTTTTTTGGTAGGGTTTGATTTCAGGACAAGGTGTGAGTTGGAACCTGAAATGTTGGCAAACTTGTCGATAAGACTTAAAGGATTGGAGAAAGACAAAAGCAAGACGCAAAGCTGGTTGAGTTGATCCAGAAGTTGAACTAGAGAATAAAGAGTTTGAGGTCAATCAAGAAGGTTGGCTTCGAAAGCAAGGACGACGGGTTGTTTCTGATATCGACGGATTGAGAGATGAGGTTCTGAGAGAATCTCATCACTCGAAGTTGATGATTCATCCAGGTGGTAATAAGATGTATCTAGGCATGAACCGAGTCTACAACTGAGAAGGGATGAAAAGGGATATTGGAAAGTTCATTTCCAAATGCATGAACTGTCAGTTGGTGAAAGCTGAACAGAAGAAGCCGAGTGGGTTGTTTCAGCCATTGGAAGTTCCTACATGGAAGTGGGAGCAGATATCGATGGATCTTATCGATGGACTACCTAGAACCAGGGCAGCAACGAAGTAATTTGGATCATCGTGGATCGCTTAACCTAAAGTGCAAGTTTCATTCCTATCAAATCGACTAGGGCAGCATTGAAGTTGGCTGAGATTTATATAAAATGGATAGTTTGATTCCATGGTATCCCAAAGAGCATAATGAGTGATCGAGATCCATTGTTCGCAAGTGGATTTTGGGAGAGTTTGCAAGAGTCTTTGGGAACCGAGTTGTATTTGAGTATGGCTTATCATCCCCAAACTGACGGTCAAACCGAAAGGGTTAACTGAGTTTTGGAAGATCTCCTGAGGGCTTAAGTGTTAGACTTTGGAGGATTGTGGGAGGACCATATACATTTTGTTGAGTTTGCGTATAATAATAGCTACCAACTGAGTATCGGGATGACACCATATGAGGCGTTGTATGGTAGACCGTGTAATTCTCCAGCATGTTAGTTAGAAACCGGAGATAAGTGGATACTTGGGCCTGAGATGATTAGAGGGACCTCAGATTGTATCGAGATCATTTGGCAACGAATGAAAGCTGCCAAGATCGTCAGAAGAGTTTTACCGATAAGCATCGTAAGGATTTGGAATTCGACGTTGGCGATATGGTATTCGTGAAGATTTCGCTGTTGAAACATGTTGTTCGGTTCGGAAGCAAAGGAAAGTTGGCCCCAAGATTCGTTGGACTGTTCCCGATGGTCGAGCGGATTGGAAAGATCGCATAAAGATTGGAGTTACCTGAAAAGATGTCAAGTGTGCATAATGTTTTCCATGTTTCGTTTCTACAGAAGTCCGTGCATGATTTGAATGTAGTGGTATCTCCTGAACAGTATAAAGACCTAGAAGTTGAGATTATAGTTACAATACCTCGTAAGCCGCTTCGTTTTGTAGGGAATGACACGAAACAGAGGAGGAAGACGGTTAAACTAGTCAAGGTACAATGGAGTGAGGATGGTGACAATTGTACATGGGAGACGGAAGAGAGCTTGAAGGCGACCCACCCAGAACTCTACGTCGGTATGACCCATTGGTATAGTGTCATCTTTACATCATTGTAACTTGTGCTATTGTTGTTATGGTTGTTGTTAGAATTCCGCGTGCTAAGATAAGGCTATGGATGCATGGCTTGATGACTGCTAGTTTGGGTGATAGAATTGGGTGCTCATGGATGATAGGCATGTAGAATTGTTTTGGTTGCTTGTGTTTGTTGGGATTTCGGTGGCGAAATTCCTAAAGGGAGAGAATGTAACAGCCCGCATTTTTCAAATTGAAGAATCAAAAAATATTTTTATTTTATTCCCTGAGGGTTGGATCATTCTCATATTTTAATATGTTGCTTATAGGGATGTGAGACATGTCCATAATTTTTACCAATTTTATTTGTGACCATTTTTCCTTTGTCAGTCTTGTACAGGGAATAACTTTTGACTCGGATCGAATCAAGAGTTAAGGTAGGTCTCATTGGAAAGGAAATGATGATTCCCATTTCGTAGAGTGGTCACATTAAAGATTTGGCTTGGCGGTTTGGGAGGAATCGCTGTTTTTGTGTTTTACAGTTGGTTGTTCAGGTTTGTAAGCCATAATGGGCGGTTTTGGAGAGGCCCATTACTGGGCTGGTGGAAGACTATAATAGAGGGTAGAAGGCATGGGGAATAGTTTACTTTCTCCATTCCTTCATTTGAAAGAGCTAGAGGTCCTCCATTGCTCCATCTTCTTCACCTTTCCAACATTAAAATCTAGATCTAAATAAGAGAATCTAAGATCTACATCGTTTAAAGCTAGATCTACATCAATCGAAGAGAGAGTTCATCGAATCGAAGAGTTTGGAGCAAATTCTTCGTTATCCTGATCTAGATCTAAGTGTTTTTGAGTTGTTCTAGAGAATTGGTGAGTGATATGCATCTCTCACACGGATTCAATCATGTATATAAGTGTTTGATCTTAATTTCATCATTTTCAAGTGTTTCTCATAGATGTACATCATGGTAAGTATATTTTCATTTGATTCGCCATAGGATCTAATCTAGCAACCTAAAACCAATAATTTGTATAATCATTTATATGTTTATGCAAGTTAGATCCATCATTTTAGTTTAATTATTGATTTACCATGATTTAGTTAAATTTTTTGATGATAATTGTCATTTTGATGATATTAGTGATTTCATGAAGTGTGTATTGTTGGATTTGATGATTTGGTTGAGTGGATTTCATCGATATCATTGTTTGTCGAAGATTTGGTCAAGTTTGGAGCTATTTTGGTCAGATCTGGAGTTAGGCCGTTTTTCTTAAGTCGTTGATGACGTGTCATGAGCTTATGTCGTGGCTTATTACTCACGAAATAGTATAGGTCGCCTAAAAGTAGGTCAGATCTTCCTTGGTCAGGTCGCTCAAACATCAGGTCATTTCAGACTTGTAGGAGTTTGGTCATTTGAAGATTTGGGTCGGTCATCCTTGGTTGGTTCGCTCAACTTCAGGTCATTCAAGCTTGGAAGAGTCGGGTCGCAAGGGCTTCTTTGACTTCAGGTCGTTAGTGAGGCTTGGGTCGCTCAAGTGTTAGGTCGCTCAACTATTGGGTCGGTCCAGAAGGGAAAAAGGCAGGTCGTTGGGAAGCTTGAAGTGTTAGGTCGCTCAAGTGTTAGGTCATTCATGACTTAAGGAGTTAGGTCATTCATGACCTAAGAAGTCGGATCGTTCATGACCTAAAGAGTTAGCTCGTTCATGACCTAAGGAGATGGGTCGTCGTTCTTGACCTAAGGAATCGGGTCGTTCATGACCTAAGGAGTCGGGTGGTTCGTAACCTGATGAGTTGGAATAAAAAGCCATGAATCGAATAGTGACCAAATGATGTATATTTTTGGTTCGAGATGGTGATGACTTCAAGGTGAATTCAATGAATAATGTGATGTGATGTGTTCGTTTTTTCTGAGGAAGACGGTTGTGCAGCACGGGGCTACACAGCCGATTAGCATAATATATAGATATAATAGTCTGGTTGACAAGCCTAACCAGTGGCATAGAGTTCAGGACGGGGGACGTCCCATAAGCAGTATAAATAGATATATTACATACTACATACATATGTTGCATCCCAAAAGACTAGTAGCATAAGGTAATAATTAAACAGTCTAAACATCATACTGCATATAATATAAGACATGTCCAGCGAGCATAGTAAAGCACCATAAGCCCTCATCCACGCTGGGATGAGCTACTGCATTGGGTACCCGGAGAAGGAGGCACCTGGAGGGTGTGCCTGAAGCGAGCATGTCTAAAAATTCCTGTATATGTTTCAAACTGGTGAACGATAAAGCAACAGGTACCAAAGTATTGCATCTTTCTTTTGTTAAAGATATGTTCAATGCGCTCAATCCAGATACCCCAACAAAAAATCGTCAAAAAGGAGTCCATCAAGTGATCTGGTGGGTTATGTTGCCAGTATTCGAAGAAAGAAGTAACGTTAGGTATGTAGCCAAGAAAAAAGGCGTTGGATGCATCCCAAATCTTGAAGGATAAGTCGCATTCAAAGAAAAGGTGTGATTGTTTCCTCGTTTGCATTGCAGAACGTACATCTGGGATCGTCAGTGATATGTAGCTTGTGAAGTTTGCTCTTGGTGTTGATTCGATGGTGAACCAGGCACCATTGCAGGAATATCATACGAGGTGATAGCCGACATTTCCATAGGCGAGGAAAGGTGAAGCAACGCCCTGGATTAGATAGAAAGCTGTAGCAAGAACAAACCGAAAAACCTTTGCTTTGGTGTAAATCCCACAAGTATTCATCAGGCCCAAAAGAGGGGTTGATTGTGGTCGCAGCACTTAGTAGTTGATGGATGTCAGAGAGGGTATTAAAATCGAAGAGGCCCAAAGGATAAAGGCTTGATGGGCTGGAGCCCAAAACAGGCGAAACAGGGAAAAAGGCCCAGAGATAGAAGAGAAAAGATTTGGGTAAAGCTTAGAAAGAGGTAAGTGACTACACCAAATGTCGAACCAAAAGAGGCAGCAATCACCAGAACCCAGTTTAACATGAAAAATCGATTTTATTCTAGGGATTGTGGATATAACTCCCACCCAAAAAGGAGACGGTTTGGCCATCGGCGAACAATAGAGGACAAGGTTTGGGTTCGATGCGTAGTGTCTTGATAAAATCCATTCTTTCCAGACAAAGGTTCCAGGGGTAAGGATACGCCATATCCACTTGGCCAATAGTGATTAGTTGAAGAGGGCGAGGTCAGGTATGCCCAGGCCTCCGTGTTTATGAGGCATACAGACCGTTTTCTAATTGATTAGGCATTTAAATCTTCTCCCATTCCAGAGAAAAGAGCTCCAAATGGTATCAATTTTCATGATAACCCAAGATGGGAGTTTATGAAAGGACATCCAGTAGAAGGGAATAGAAGAAAGAATAGATTTAACTAGGACGAGACGACCAGCCAACGATAAGGAGTTGGCTTTCCAACCTGTTAAACTATGTTCAATTTTGGATATAAGAGGGAACCAGTCGGATCTCAAGAGTCTGGATGGGCGGAGAGGCACCCCAAGATAGGTTATTGGGAAAGATTCAAGCTTACAATTGAGGCAACTGGAAATAGAGGGCCAAGTTCAATTGAGTTTCCCAGCATGATAATGGAGCTTTTTCCATAATTAATAGATAGACCGGATATAAGTTCAAATGTGTATAGGAGCACCTTGAGATAGTGGATGTGGGGGGGTAGGAGAGAAAAAGAGTATGGTGTCGTCAGCAAATTGAAGATTGGAGATGGTGGAGTTATTATTTGGGAGGTTAAGACCAGAGAGCAGATTCTTGGATATGGCTAATTTAACCATTCGATTGAAAACATCGGCAATTAGGACAAAGATGAAGGGTGAAAGAGGGTCTCCTTGTCTAAGTCCACGGTTAGATTTTATGAGACCACCTGTTTCACCGTTAACGCAGATGGTGGAGAAGCTTGTGTTCAGGAGGTGTTTTATCCAGTTGCACCATTTTGGTGGAAAGCCATGATGGGTTATAAGGCAAGTATGAAGTTTCAGTTTACAAAATCAAAGGCTTTGGAGAAGTCGAGCTTGAGCAGCACACCAAGAGTGGAAGTAAAATGGCAGAAAGAAATGGCTGCTTGTGTGGTAGCTACACAATCCATGATATATAGTCCAAGGATAAAGGTTGATTGTTCGGGACCTACTAGAGAGGCAATGAAGGTCTGCAGGCGGTTAGCAAGGACTTTGGTAATGATTTTGAAGGTAGTGTTGAGGAGGCTAATAGGGCGGAAGGAGGTTAAAGTAGAGGCACTAGCAGATTTGGGGATGAGGGTAATGTTAGCATAGTTAAGTTTGGCGATGGAGGAAGGGTCGGATTGGAATTATAAGCACATGGATATGATGTCATTTTAATGGTAGGCCAGAAGTGTTTGAAGAAATATGGGCCAAAACCATCCGGCCCAGGAGCTTTGTCATCTGCCATTGAATTAACTACAGCCCAAATTTCGCTTTCAGAGAAGGGAAAGTCAATGTTAATGGGGGAAGGGGAAGGGAAGAGGAGGTTCCAATCAATGGTTGGGAGAAGGGGGGAAGGTTTTCCTAGAATGTTACGGAAGAAGTTTGTGAAGAGAAGGCATATGTTAAGAGATTCGGTGTAAATTGAATCAGCATGGTGGATTTCAGAAATGTAAGAGGATCTACGCCGGCCATTTGCTATTCGATGGAAATAAGCAGTGTTTTTATCTCCTTCATCAATCCATTTGGCCTTGGATCTTTGTTTCCATCCCATTTCTTCTTGTATGATTAATATTTCCAATTCTAATTCCAGATCCTTGAGTTTTTCCGATTCTTGGTCGTCGAGGGAGCGTGATTCTTCAGTAATGTTCAGGCAGAGGATTATGTCTTGGATGGAGCGAATTCTGGGTTTAATGGATCCCCAAACTGTTCTTGCCCATGGGCGGATGATTTTGCGGAGAGTTCGCAGTTTGGCAACGACGTTAGATACTGGTGATTGGAAGGAGTTTGGTTGGGACCATATATGTTTAACAAAAGGTTCGAAGGAGGGTTCAAGGAGTCAGAGCTTCTCAAATCTGAATGGACGCTTGGTGGTAATAGTGGAGCCAGAATCTAACATCAAGGGGCAATGATCGGACAAAACTGTGGCTAGACCGTTAACCAGCGAGAGTGGATGAGTGTCTTCCCAAGGTAGGTTAAAAAGAAATCGGTCAAGTTTACCCAGCGATGGGTCATCTCTGCGATTAGACCAGGTAAAAAATCTATTGCTAATGGGTGGTTCTATTAGGGAGCAAGACTGGATGAATGTGTTAAAAGCTACGGAGTCATGGGAGAAGTTGCCAGAGTTTCTTTCATGGTTGGTACGGGTCGTGTTGAAATCTCCTCCAATCAGCCAAGGGCAGTTGATATGAGTCGAAAGGTTTTCACAGAAGGTCCAGATCTCTTCTCGATCAAGTGGGTCGGTTGGGCAGTAAACGTTGGTGAAGTGGTATAAGGTATTTGTTTGAGTGTGTTGGAGGGTCACGTGCAGAATGGATGAATGGGTTGCTAAGTGTTGGAGAGACCATGCATTTTCATTCCATGCAGTAATTAGACCACCACGCGTTTCAATGGAATCTACGTGGGCCCAACCAGTTAGAAAGGGGCCACAAATATTTCTAAAAGTGGAAGTGGAAGGGTTGGAGAGTTTCGATTCTTGCAGGAGTAAAATATCAATATGATGAGGGGACAGTATCAGGTTGACGGCGTGTTGTTTTGTGTGGTCCCCAAGCCCTCTGACATTCCAGGATATTATTTTCATTAGGAAAGGTTAATTCTCTGTGTTTCTAAAGTTTGCATGGTACTATAGTGTTCATCACGCGAACTCACACCCATGCAATTTGCTAATTTTTTATTTAACAATTTATTAGTAGAAGAAAAAACAACGATTTCATAAAAACTACCAGCACCTTCAGGGTGGGATCTGGCATGGTTGATTCTTGCACTTCGGCGAACATCAATTGGAGTGAGGTTTGGGTGTTGTAATCCTGATGCTCCGGCACTGGCAAGCACTGAATTTGGAGGTGCAGAGGCGTGGAGAGGTCCAGGTCGGCAAGGGGGTCCCATCTTGGTGTGAAGTTGTCTCTGGTTACACTGTGAAGAAGCATGAGTGAGGCGTCTTGCGAAGGTTTCTGTCACAGTGGGTGTTCATGTTTGCTTCATCCAGCATGACATCATGACGATCATCTTCCGGTGGGCTTGTTGGGGGGGTTATGTCATGGAAGAGGTGGCCGCCATAGTCATAGTCTATACCCATCAGGAGAGTTTTCGGTTTCTCTCATGGATGAGAATGTTCCCATTTTCCAACACAAAGTTTTACATTTTTATCGTTAAGACAGACGACATAGCGAGAGACAGCGATAATACCTTCAAAAAATTGGATCTTCACATACAGGTAGCGGTGATCAACGTAGGACCAGTCGCAGTTATCCACTTCAATAAAGTGTCCAACCGGTTTAAGAGCTTCCTTGATGGCCATGTTGTTGTAGCGAAGGAATTCTGGAAAGCCTTTTACTCTTGCCCAAGATTCTGGCTGCAAAGTGGGTTGGGATGGAAAATCAGGCTCTGGGCAAGACTGAAGTAAGAGGGTGGCTCCGGATCTATACATTACACAGAAGTAGAGGGCATGTTTCTTGGTCTCAATGTTTGGGAATTATATGAGGAAGGAGTTGTCTTCAATGAGCCATATAGCCCATTCGCTGTGGTTGAGGCTTGTTGTAAGGGCTTGCTCCACCTGCTGGGCGGTCCACAGCCCGTCGCTGTGAAGAAGCGATGAATGTTGGACATTAAGCGAAAGGAAAGAGGAGACTGGGAAGAAGAGTCAGGCTTTTGAGAGAGAGGCAGTGGGGAGTGTGATTTAAGAGTGTTATTGTGGTTAAGTTTTTCCTTTTGAGAGTAATTATGACCTGGGGTTTGATTGGATTTTCGAAGCGATGTCTGAACCCACTTTTTGTGCGCAGTCTGCATTGATGTTGCGTAACGATTTGGCATTCATGCTTCGGTTGACTGTGCATTAGGACCCTTCAAAGTTGCATTTTGCTTTTTAAATCTATTGGGACATTGCACTGCCGAATGTCCATAAAAAGAGCAAATATAGCAAATTGTGCCATTTCTGCACATACGTGACACGTGTCCTTTATCTGAGCAGCGTAGACATCGACCGTTGGATTTCAGGTAGGAAACCATCGAATGTATGGATTTAAAGGCAGGCAGACGACGGTGAGAAGGAGGCGAACGAGGTAGTGCCGGAGGATGGGGAGGTGGTGAGCCTGCTACCTCGGCGTATGATTTGCCTGGATTGTGCTGCGATGTGGATGGGGGGGACAAGCTGGTTGGCGGTGGGCCGAGAATGGAAGGAATCGTAGTGGAGGTGAAAGCGACGACCAAGGCAGTGAGGGAACGGTGGGGATTGGGATCCGTTGGGGGAAGGGAGGCGGAGGGAGAAGAAGGTCTAGCTGGGGGAAGGACAGTAGAGGACGCCATTTTCCAATCCCTTACCTAAATTTATTTTTTAATATGCTACATTGTATGACGGCCGAGAATGTGATGTGTTCGTTGATCGTCGTAATGCAACGAATGTGAAGACAACAACTCAAGGGTGTTAAGTTGTGGATAATGGTTACTCGAGGGGACTTGAGTTAGTGGATAGTCACCGGTGATGACGACTAGATATATGAAAGCCAAGATATTATCGTTGTCATAAGTTCTAGCGGACTCAAAGCAGGGGTACGATAAAAGAATAAGGGTATGGTTGAGTACCTTGGGAAGTCGTGAAGGGCCTAGTTGTCGAGATTGGAAAGATGAACATACGAGTCATGAAGGTTTATGGTTTTCGCTAGAACTAGGGTTTACCATTAGCCCTTGACATATGGCAGGTGGTCGTCATACGGTCAACGATGGTTTCGAAGTAGGATTGGCGGTGATAGCCAGAGTCTATCATGCATGATTGGTTGTTTTGTTTGTACCGTCTCACGTGGATTGTCTGATATCGAGGGAGATGCTTCTTGGGTGCTTCTATGACATTGGTTTAGGCCTCTGGGCTTGTGCTTGAGGGATGTTGAGCTCGATTAGGATGGTTTACATGAGATATGTAATTGGTTGTTCTGATTGATATTGTTGATTACTTTTGACTGCCATGAATGAATGGTTGTTCTGGTTGTCATGGATTGTATGATTGAAATGCTTGTTGTAAAGGCTATCACTGTCTGATGTGGGGAAGATAGGAGTTGAGTTTTTCTCTGTTGTTTTGGTAGATTGGTTTGATAGTCTACATATTCTCATATGTTTTATTGATGATGTTAGTTAGTTGTTTTATTGTTTACTAAGACTATTGTCCGACTTAAGGTTTTATGTTTCCCTCTTATTACCTTGGGTTGTTCATCTGATTTTTGGATGGGTAGACTAGGTAGCAGATAACAAGTGGAAGCTTGGTGAGGACGATGTTGCAGTATGGAGGCAAGCAGTATGCTGGCATATTATCTTTTCTACTATATAGTATTGATAACAAGATTTTGATCGATGCCGAACAAATGGAGTTGCAATGAAGATCATGTCATAGAGATAAGGTTTTATACATTGTGTCGTGTTTAGAAATATGTTAAAATCTATCCTCGAGTATAAACACAAGTATAAAACAAAGTGTATATATATATATTTTATAAAGGCATAAAATAGGCTGACTGGGCAAAAAATGCCTCAACCAGTCGACTGACTGGAAATATACCAGTCGACTGGTCGAGCAGTTTTTCTCCAGTAACAGCTATTTTCTGTATGTTTTTGAATATATACGATTTTATAATTCTTTAACCAGTTGAAGGATAATTTCAGACCAGTCGACTGATCCGAAACAGCAAGTATTTTCCTGAAGGGTTGCTTCCATTCATGAAGAGGTTCTCTTCATTAATCAAGGGAAATAGACATAACTTTTTGTAGAAACTCTTCATGAAGGATTGCTACTTTTCTACTTCTATATAAACAACTTCAATCATGTTTTACAAGAATCAATTCTACCAATTTTACTGATCATTATTCTATTCTCTCCATATACATTCTTTGCATACAAAAGCTCTCCAAATTCAAATACTTGTTGAATCCTTGAATTGATTTAATATAACTTGATTCAACAAGCAATTTTACTTCCTCAAATCTACGCATTCAAATCATATACTCGAGGATCAGATTGTAGGAAGATTGTACTTAAAACGTTGACTATCCGTGTTGATTCAAGAACACAAAGCAGAAGTCAAAACCATTGTATTTGTGTGATCAAGCGAGAGGCATCCTTGTTGGGGCTCGGGTGTACTGACCTATTCCTCCGGGTTAAGAGAGGGCGTTGTTAGTGAATTCCGAAGAGGAGCACCAGGACTGGAAGTAAGGCGGGAAGTCCGAACCAATATAGAAATTCCTGGTGCCACTTTACCTTACTCACTGCTTTTTATTTACTTGTGATACATCATATCAGTTCTTATTTATTTGCATAACTATTGTATATTAGCTAGTTGGTTTATCATTTACATTTCCGCTATATCCATATAAAGATCCCGCTTAAGTCGTACACACTTTTTCATATAGCATCTGTTTTTCCGTTGTTTGATGATTTACTCTAAGTGTTGTAGTGAGGCTTTATGTACAGACTTTGATGTTGTATCCAATTGATATGGAAAATCTTCCTAGATGTTATAAAAGTTTAAAAGTTTGATATATGATGATTCACAATTATTGCCTGTTGTATATGTTCTATTATATTTTCTCCTTGTGTTGTGAGTAACGACAGGTTCCGCCTGTGTTTACCTACTCTGATGATCGTCCATAACTGTCTGGCATGTCTTTCAGTGTATTACTTCCCATGTTAAGTGCAGAGGTTATGGGTGGTTGTCACAAACTACATAGGATTAAGGTAAGTTCTCTTTCAAACAAACTTGGGAATGCATTAGAAGATAATATCCCACAATTGATTGCCTTATAGGTGGGCATGATGGTATAAAAGAAAATTCTTGCGAAAATGAGAAGTGGAAACATATTAATAAAATTGGTGATATTTTTTATAATAACGGAAAACCACTTAATGAATATTAGCAAGTTGCTTCTGAATCTACCACTTACTTTGGAAAAATGTTTAATGTTGATGATATTATAAATAAATTTCCTAAATTGTTTTCGAAATTAAAGTTAAACAAGCTGGGGGTATTTTGTTAGATCTAGTAAATAAAAATAAGATTAAATACATTACTTCTAAAGTTGAAGTCAAGAAAATCCCAGACCCAGATGGGGTGAATTAAAATTCTATAAAACGCATTGGAATATGATGAAACATCACTTAGTCAATGTTATGGAAAAAAATTCAATAAGGGAAATCTTTTAAAATGTTACAATCACACTTTTATTGCTCTTATTATTAAAGTAAAAATCCTTTTAAAATTGAATATTATAAACCTATTTCTTGTCGCAATTTTATTTTTATAATCAATGCAACAGCCCTTAGCAAAAATCCTTGTAGAACTAAAAAAGAAGGTCGCTATGGTATTAGAAATGTAAAAGATTTTAGTTTTAATTGACATCACAACTTGTTTAGGAGATTTTCAAGTGAAAATTCTGTGTACAAAATTTATGAAAAACCAATATTGTAAAAATAAAAATTTCAAGAATATTAAGCCAAAAGTCAATCAACCTGACACTTGGAAGCAAAAATTAAATTGCAAAATTAAAGGTAAACAAGTTTTAGAAAGAATTTTCAAAAATGGCAATAAAACTGATTTTTGGTTTGACCCTTGTCTTAGAATGAGTCTTTTATAAACAAGATGGATTGGAGCAACTTAGTGTTATTTGGCGATTCTAGTACTACAATTTCTATTATTATTGAAAATAATACATAGGATCCTCAGATCCACCCTATTACTATCCTCATAAGATCAACACTTGTAAAATACCAATAAATATAGAAGATGTTAATGGCTATTGGATATTAACTACACAGGATAAAGGTAAGTTCTCTTTCAAACAAACTTGGGAGTGCATTAGAAGCAAATATCGCACAATTGATTGGCATATAGGTAGGGTTGACTGTATAAAAAAAATCTTGATAAAATGAGCAGTGGAAAACATTGTTTATAAAATTGGTGGTATTTTAAATAACAATGGAAAACCACTTAATGAATATAAACTGGGTGCTTCTGAAGATATCACTTACTTTGAAAAAATGTTTAATGCTAAATTATTAATAAATTTCCTCATATTGTTTTTGAAACTAAAGTCAAACAAGCTGAGGATATTTTGTTAGGTCTAGTAACTAAAAATGAGATTATATACATTATTTTTAATTCGGAAGACAACAAAAGAGCCCAAAACCAAATGGGTTGAAGGATAAATTCTATAAGATGCATTGGGAAATGATGAAACATCATTTAGTCACAATGTTGTGAAAGAATTTTTCAATGAGGGAAAGCTTTTAAAATGTTAGAATCACACTTTTTTTGCTCTTATTCCTAAAGTAAAAATCCTTCTAAAATTGAAGATTATGGACCTATTTCATGTTGCAATTTCATTTTTTAAATCATTGCAACAGTGGTTAGCAACAATCCTTGTAGACCTAAAAACGAAGGGGCCTATGGTATTAGAAGTATCAAAGATTTTAATTTTGCTTGACACCTCAAACATTTTAGGAGATTTTCAACTGAAAATTCTATGTATCAAATTTATGAAAAACAAATATTTTAAAAATAAAAATTTCTAGAATATCAAGCTGAAATTCAATCAACCTGACACTTAGAAGCAAAATTTAAATTGTAGAATTTGAGGTAAATAAACGTTAGAAAGAATTTTCAAAATGGCAACAAAACTAATTTTTGGTTTAACCCTTAACCTCAAAATGAGTTTCAAAAACGGGATGGATTGGGACAACTTAATGTTATTTAGTGATTCTAATACTACAATTTCCATGATTATTGAAAATAATATATGGCATCCTTAGATCCACCCTATTACATATCCTCAAAAGACTAATATTTGTAAAATACCAATAAATATAGAAATTATTAATGGCTATTGGATATTAACTGCACAGGATAAAGGTAAGTTCTTTTTCAAACAAGCTTAGGAATGCATTAGAAGCTAATATCCCACAATTAATTCGCTTATAGGTGAGGACGACTATAAAAAAGAAAATTCTTGCTAAAATGAGCAGTGGAAAACATGGTAAAAAAATTAGTGATATTTTTTTACCATAGTGGAAATTACCACTTATTGAATATAAACAAGTTGCTTATGAATCTATCACTTACTTTGAAAAACGTTTAATGCTGATGATATTATTAATAAATTTCCTAAAATTGTTTCGAAACTAAAGTTAAATAAACTAAGGTTATTTTGTTAGATCTAATAACTAAAAATAAGATTAAATACGTTATCTCTAAATCTGAAGGCAACAAAATCCCAGACCCATATGGGTTGAATGATAAATTCTATAAAACGCATTGGAATATGATGAAACATCTTCAGTCAATGTTGTGAAATAATTTTTCAATGAAGGAAAGCTTTTAAAATGTTAGAATCACACTTTTATTTTTCTTATTCCTAAAGTAAAAATCCTTCTAAAATTGAGGAGTATAGACATATTTCTTGTGGCAAATTCATTTCTAAAATCATTACAACAGTCCTTAGCAACATTCCTTGTAGACCAAAAAAAGAAGGTAGCTATGGTATTAGAAATATCAAAGATTTTAATTTTATTTGACATCATAAACATATTAGGAGATTTTCAAGTGAAAATTTTGTGTAGCAAATTTATGAAAAACAGATATTTTAAAAGTAAATATTTCTAGAATATCAAGCCAAAAATCAATCAACCTGACACTTGGACGCAAAAATTGTAAAATTCATGGTAAACTAATTTTTGGTTTGACCCTTGGCCTCAGAACGAGTCTTTTATAAACAAGATGGATTGGAGAAACTTTGTGTTATTTGGTGATTCCAATACTATAATTTCCATTATTATTGAAACAAATACATGGCATCCTCAGATCCACCCTATTACATATCCTCTTAAGACCAATACTTGTAAAATAACAACAAATATAGAAGATGTTAAGGACTATTGGATATTAACTACATAGGATAAAGGTAAGTTCTCTTTTAAACAAACTTGGGAGTGCATTAGAAGCAAATATCGCACAATTGATTGGCTTATAGGAAGGGATGACTATATAAAAAAAACTTGCTAAATGAGCAGTGGGAAACATGTTAATAAAAGTGGTGATTTTTTAATAATAATGGAAAACCACTTAATAAATATAACCAAGTAACTTCTGAATCTATCACTTACTTAGAAAAAATGTTCAATGCTGGATTACTAATAACTGTCTTCATTTTGTTTTTGAAACTAAAGTTAAACAAGCTAAGGATATTTTGTGAGGTCTTGTAACTCAAATTGAGACCATAGATACATTATTTTTAAATCTGGAGACAACAAAAGCCAAACCCAAATGGGTTGAATGCTAAACTCTATAAAAATGCATTGGGAAATTATGAAACATAATTTAGACAATGTTGTGAAAGAAATTTTCAATGAGGGGAAGCTTTTAATAACAATGGAAAACCACTTAATGAATATAAATTAGTTGCTTCTGAATCTATCACTTAATTTGAAAAGGTTTAATGTTGAATTATTAACAAATTTCCCGATATTGTTTTCAAAACTAAAGTTAAACAAACTGAGGATATTTTGTTAGGTCCAGTGACTAAAAATGAGATTAGATACATTATTTTAAAATCTGGAGACAACAAAAGCCCAGACCCAAATGGGTTGAATGCTAAATTCTATAAAATGCATTGGGAAATGATGAAACATCATTTAGTCAATGTTGTGAAAGAATTTTTCAATGAGGCAAAACTTTTAAATGTTGGAATAACACTTTCATTGTTGTTATTCCTGAAGTAAAAAAACCTTCTAAAATTAAAGATTATAGACCTATTCCATATTGCAATTTCATTTATAAAATCATTGCAACGGTCCTTAGTACTATCCTTGTAGACCTAAAAAAGAAGGTGGCTATGGTATTAGAAATATCAAAGATTTTAATTTTACATGACATCTCAAAGTTTTAGGAGATTTTCAAGTGAAAATTCGATGTACCGAATTCATGAAAAGCAATTATTTAAAAAATAAAAATTTCTAGAATATCAAGTCGAAAGTCTATCAACCTAACACTTACAATTTTAAATTGCAAAATTCAAGGTAAACATATGTTAGAAAGAATATTCAAAATGGCAATAAATCTAATTTACGGTTTGACCCTTGGCCTCAGAATGAGTCTTTCATAAACAGGATGGATTGGGACAACTTTGTGTTGTTTGGTGATTCTAATACTACAATTTCCATGATTAATTAAAATAATACATGGCATCCTCAGATCCATCCTATTACATATCCATAAGACTAATACTTGTAAAATACCAAAAAAATATAGAAGTTGTTAATGGCTATTGGATATTAACTACACAGGATAAAGGTAAGTTCCCTTTCTAGCAAACTTGGGAATGTATTTGAAGTTAATATCCCAAAATTGATTGGCTTGTAAGTGGAGATGAGTGTATGGAAAAAAAGATCTTGCTAAAATGAGCAGTGGAAACTTGTTAATAAAATTTGTGGTATTTTTGATAATAACGGAAAACTACTCAATGAATATAAACAAGTTGCTTCTAAATCTACCACTTACTTTTGAAGAAATGTTTAATGTTGATGATAATATCAATAAATTTCCTCAAATTGTTTTTGAAACTAAAGTTAAACAAGTTGAGGATATTTTGTTAGGTCTAGTGACTAAAAATGAGATTAGATGCATTATTTTTAAATTTGGAGACAACAAAAGACCAGATCCAAATGGGTTGAATGCTAAATTCTATAAAATGCATTGGGAAATAATGAAACATCATTTAGTCAATGCTGTGAAATAATTTTTCAATGAGGGAAAGCTTTTAAAATGTTAGAATCACAATTTTATTGCACTAATTCCAAAACTAAAAATCCTTCTAAAATTGAAGATTACAGAACTATTTCATGTTGCGATTTCGTTTTTAAAATCATTGCAACAGTCCTTAGCAACAATCGTTGTAGACCTAAAAAAAGGTGGCTATGGTTATTAGAAACATCAAAGATTTGAATTTTACTTGACATTTAAAACTTTTTAGGAGATTTTCAGGTGAAAATTCTATGTGCAAAATTTATGAAAAACAAATATTATAAAAATAAAAATTTCTAAAATATCAAGCTGAAAGTCAATCAACCTGACACTTGGAAGCAAATTATAAATTGCAGAATTCAAGGTAAACAAATTTTAGAAAGAATTTTCAAAAATGAAATTAAAACTAGTTTTTAGTTTGACCCATGGCCTCAGAATGAGTCTTTTATATACAATATGGGAATTTCCAAAAATGGCATTAAAACTAATTTTTGGTTTGACCATTGGCCTCGGAATTAGTTTTTTATAAGCAAGATGGATTGGAGCAACTTAGTGTTATTTGGTGATTCTAATACTACAATTTCCATGATTTTTGAAAATAATACATGGCATCCTCAGATCCACCCTATTACATGTCCTCATAAGACCAATACTTGTAAAATACCAATAAATATAGATATTTTTAATGGCTATTGGATATTAACTACACAGGATAAAGGTAAGTTCTTTTTCAAAAAAAAATTGGGAGTGCATTAGAAGTAAATATCCCATAATTGGTTGGCAGATAGGTGGGGATGACTTTATAAAGAAAATCTTGCTAAAATGTGTAGTGGAAAACATGTTAATAAAATTGGTGATACTTTTAATAACAATGGAAAACCACTTAATGAATATAAACAAGTAGCTTCTCAATCTATCACTTACTTTGAAAAACTGCTTAATGTTGAATTATTAATAAATTTCCTTATATTGTTTTCGAAAGTAAAGTTAAACAATCTAAGGAAATTTTGTTAGGTCTGGTATTTAAAAATGAGATTAGATACATTTTGTTTTAACCTGGAGACAACAAAGGCTCAGATCCAAATGGGTTAAATGCTAAATTCTATAAAATGCATTGGGAAATGATGAAACATCATTTAGTCAATGTTATGAAAGAATTTTTCAATGAAGGGAGGCTTTTAAAATGTTAGAATCATACTTTTTCCTAAAAGTTAAAATCCTTCTAAAATCGATGATTATAGGCCTATTTCATTTTTAAAATCATTGCAACAATCCTTATAAACCTAAAAAAGAAGATGGATGTGGTATTAGAAATATCAAAGATTTTAATTTTACTTGACATCTCAAACTTTTTAGGAGATTTTCAGGTGAAAATTCCATGTACAAAATTTATGAATAACAAATATGTTAAAAATAAAAATGTCAAGAATATCAAGCCGAATGGCACTTAGGAGCAAATTTTAAAACCACTAAATAAATATAACCAAATTGCTTCTGAACCTATCACTTATTTTGAAAAAATATTTAATGTTGAATTACTAATTTTGTCTTCATATTGTTTTTTAAACTAAAGTTAAACAAGCTGAGGATATTTTGTGAGGTCTTTAACTCAAATTGAGACCATAGATACATTATTTTTAAATCTGGAGACATGAGGATATTTTGTGAGGTCTTTAACTCAAATTGAGACCATAGATACATTATTTTTAAATCTGGAGACATCAAAAGCCAAACCCAAATGGGTTGAATGCTAAGTTCTATAGAATGCGTCGGGAAATTATGAAACATCATTTAGTCAATGCTGTGAAAGAATTTTTCAATGACGGGAAGCTTTTAAAATGTTAGAATCATACTTTTACAGATCTTAATCCCAAAAGTAAAAAAATCCTTCTAAAATTGAAGATTATAGACCTATTTCATGTTGCAATTTCATTTTTAAAATCACTGCAATAGCCCTTAGTAATAATCCTTGTAGTTCGAAAAAAGAAGGTAACTATAGTATTAGAAATATCAAATATTTTAATTTTACCTGACGTCTCAAACTTTTTAGGAGACTTCCAAAGAAAATTCTAGGAACCAAATTTATGAAAACCAAATATTTTTAAACTATAAATTTCTAGAATATCAAGCCTAAAATCAAACAACCTAACACCCGGAAAAAAAATTAAACTACAGAATTCAAGGTTAACAAATGTAAGAAAGAATTTTTAAAAATGGAAATAAAACTAATTTTTGGTTTGACCCTTGGCCTCAGAATGAGTCTTTTATAAACAATATGGATCTAGCAACTTAGTGTTATTTGGTGATTCTAATAGTACGATTTCCATGGTTCTTGAAAATAATACATGGCATCCTCAAATCCACCCTATTACATATCCTCATAAGACCAATTCTTGTAAAAAAACCAATAAATATAAAAGTGTTAATAGCTATTGAATATTAACTACATAGGATAAAGGTAAGTTCTCTTTTTTGAAACAAACTTGGGAGTGAGTTAGAAGCAAACATCCCACAATTGATTAGCTTATGGGTAGGGATGACTGTATAAGAAAAATTCTGGCTAAAAGGAGCAGTGGAAGACATGTTAACAAAATTGGTGATATTTTAATAACAATGGAAAACCACTTAACGAATACAAACAAGTTGCTTTTGAATCTATCACTTACTTTGAAAAAGTTTAATGTTGAATTATTAATAAATTTCCTAATATTGTTTTCGAAAATAAAGTTAAACAAGCTGAGGATATTTTGTAGGTCTAGTGACTAAAAATGAGATTAGATACATTATTTTTAAATCTGGAGACAACAAAAGCCCAGACCCAAATGGGTTGAATGCTAAATTCTATAAAATGCATTGGGAAATAATGAAACATCATTTAGTTAATGTTGTGAAAGAAGTTTTCAGTGAGGGAAAAGTTTTAAATGTTGGAATCACACTTTTATTGTTATTCCTAAAGTAAAAAACCTCCTAAAATTGAAGATTATAAACCTATTTCATGTTGTAATTTCATTTTTTAAATCATTGCAACAGTCCTGAGCAACAATCCTTGTAGACCTAAAAAAGAAGGTGGTTATGGTATTAGAAATATCAAAGATTTTAATTTTACTTGACATCTCGCAAGTTTTAAGAGATTTTCAAGTGAAAATTCTATGTACCAGATTCATGAAAAACAATTATTTTAAAAATAAAAATTTCTAGAATATCAAGCCGAAAGTCTATCAACCTAACACTTGGAAGAAAATTTTAAATTGCATAATTCAAGGTAAACAGATGTTAGAAAGAATTTTCAAAATGGCAATGAAACTTATTTTTGGTTTGACCCTTGGCCTCAGAATGGGTCTTTCATAAACTGGATGGAATGGGACAACTTAGTGTTATTTGGTGATTCTAATACAACAATGCCCATGATTAATTAAAATAATACATGGCATCCTGAGATCCACCCTATTACATATCCTCATAAGACTAATACTTGTAAAATACCAATAAATATAGAAGTTGTTAATGGCTATTGGATATTAACTACACCGGATCAAGGTAAGTTCCCTTTCTAACAAACTTGGGAATGTATTAGAAGTTAATATCCCATAATTGATTGGCTTATAAGTGGAGATGGCTTTATAGAAAAAAAATTCTTGCTAAAATGAGCAGTGGAAACTTGTTAATAAAATTGTTGGTAATTTTGATAGTAATGGAAAACTACACAATGTATATAAACAAGCTGCTTCTAAATCTACCACTTACTTTGAAGGAATGTTTAACGCTGATGATATTATTAATAAATTTTCTCAAATTGTTTTCGAAACTAAAGTTAAACAAGCTGAGGATATTTTGTTAGGTTTGGTAACTAAAAACAAAATTAGATGCATTATTTTTAAATCAAAAGAAACAAAAGCCCATATCCAAACGGGTTGAATGCTAAATTCTATAAAATGTATTGGGAAATGATGAAACATCATTTAGTCAATGTTGTGAAAGAATTTTAAAATGTTAGAATCACAATTTTATTGGACTTATTCCCAAAGTAAAAAATCCTTCTAAAACTGAAGATTATAGGCATATTTCATGTTGCAACTTCGTTTTTAAAATCATTGGAACAATCCTTAGCAACAATCGTTGTAGACCTAAAAAAAGGTGGCTATGGTATTGGAAACATCAAAGATTTTAATTTTAATTGACATTTAAAACTTTTTAGGAGATTTTCAGGTGAAAATTCTATGTACAAAACTTATGAAAAACAAACATTTTAAAAATAAAAAATTTCTAAAATATCAAGCTGAAAGTCAATTAACCTGACACTTGGAAGCAAATTTTAAATTGCAGGATTCAAGTTAAACAAATTTTATAAAGAGTTTTCAAAAATGGGATTAAAACTAATCTTTGGTTTGACCTATTGCCTTGGAATGAGTCTTTTATAAATAAGATGGGAATTTTCAAAAATGGCATTTAAACAAATTTTTGGTTTGACCTTTGGCCTCAGAATGAGTTTTTTATAAACAAGATGGATTGGAGCAACTTAGTGTTATTTGGTGATTCTAATGCTACAATTTCCATGATTATTGAAAATAATACATGGCATCCTCAGATCCATCCTATTACATATCCCCATAAGTTCAGTACTTGTAAAATACCAATAAATATAGATATCGTTAATGGTTATTGAATATTAACTACACGGGATAAAGGTAAGTTCTCTTTCAAACAAACTTCGGAGTGCATTAGAAGCAAATATCATATAATTGATTGGCTTATTGGTGACGATGACTATATTAAAAAAATCTTGCTAAAATGTGCAATGGAAAACATGTTAATAAAATTGGTGATTTATTTAATAACAACGGAAAACCACTTAATTAGCATAAACAAGTTGCATCAGAATCTATCACTTACTTTGAAAAAAAGCTTGATGTTGAATTATTAATAAACTTCCTTATATTGTTTTCGAAAGTAAAGTTAAACAAGCTAAGCATATTTTGTTAGGTCTAGTATTTAAAAATGGGATTAGATACATTATTTTTAAACCTAGAGACAACAAAGGCTCAAATCCAAATAGGTTGAATGCTAAATTCTATAAAATGCATTGGGAATTGATGAAACATCATTTAGTCAATGTTGTGAAAGAATTTTTCAATGAGGGGAAGCTTTTAAAATGTTCGAATCATACTTTTTTCTAAAAGTAAAAATCCTTCTAAAATCGATGATTATAGACCTATTTTATTTTGTAATTTCATTTTTTAAATCATTGCAACAGTCCTTAGCAGCAATCCTTATTATAGACCTAAAAAAGAAGGTGGCAATGGTATTAGAAATATCAAAGATTTTAATTTTACTTGACATCTCAAACTTTTTAGGAGATTTTCAAGTGAAATTCCATATACCAAATTTTTAAAAAACAAATATGTTAAAAATAAAAATGTCAAGAATATCAAGCCGAAAGTCAATCAACTTAACACTTAGAAGCATATTTTAAATTGTAGAATTCTAGGTTAACAAATGTTAGAAAGAATTTCTAAAAATGACAATAAAACTAATTTTTGGTTTGACCCTTGACTTCCGAATGAGTTTATTATAAATAGGATGGCTTGGAGCAACTTAATGTCATTTCGTGATTCTAATACTACAATTCTCATGATTATTGAAAACAATACATAGCATCCTCAGATTCACCTTATTGCATATTCTTATAAGACCAATACTTGTAAAATACCAATAAACATAGAAGTTGTTAACGACTATTACATATGAACTACATAGGACAAAATTAAGTACTCTTTTAAACAAACATAAGGATGCATTAGAAGCAAATATCCCACAATTTATTGGTATGACTGCATACAAAATAGGGTAAACAACCCTAAAATGACAATTTGTTGTTTCTTTGCAATTAATAAGATTTCCCACAAAAGACAACACGTATATAGGGTTATATTGATATCACAAGTTGCATTTTATGTGAAATACAATTTGGAACTATTTCTCATTTATTTTTTGAACGTGGATACTGAATTTTTGTCATGACTAGCATCATGAGTTGTATGGAACATTGATATAGGTGGATAGTTCATTGGTATCAGAAAAACAATATTATAAAAAAGAATAATGTTACTTCGAACCTTGAAAATGAAGAGTCCTTTTGAATTAGCATATGAAGAAAATTCAGGCTTGACACAAAGCAAACAAGTCACATCAAACAAAGGCGATGAATATGTAGAATTTATGCCCCCAGCAAACTCAACCAAAACTGAATCAAAGAAAACATCCAATTTGAAGCAGATTGCACCAATTAAGGCACAACTGATATAGCCTAACAAGGTTAATACGCTCACTGGGTACATGGCGTTTGTCCACCCAGAACTAAAAACACTAATTCATCAATAATGGACCTTTGTATCTAATGAAGAGCGAAATACATCATGCAAATTAAGCATGTACAAACATATCAAATCTTATAATCCAAAGAATTTTACCACTTCTACCATTTCTTGATGCATTTCATCGACCAGAACTAGAGCACAAGGGCCCAAGAACTAGGTTTCAAATGCAATCCATTAAACAAAAAATTAATCCCAAATTTGTTGGCAAAAAGGACGGTAATGAATCACAACCACCAGCGTTAGCTATAAGATAAATTTTGAATGAAATATAAGGTAACCCTAATTATTTGCACTAACCTAAGTTGAAGAAAATATTGCATTACTCTTAAATCATGCTTACGTCTACACAGATGGAAACAGAAACACCACACTTAATCAGTTCTAATCCATAACAAAGTTTAGTCAAACAAAGAAATCAGTTTAAAAGAAACATAATCCCAACATAAATTATTAGAATTGGAATCAAGACCCTACTCTTTCACAGACTTGTTGATGAGGGACTTGTGGATATGAGGAATGACTCCACCTCCAGCAATGGTTCCCTTAATCAGAGTATCAAGCTCCTCATCTCCACGGATTGCGAGCTGCAGATGACGTGGGGTTATCCTCTTCACCTTCAGATCTTTGCTGGCGTTTCCAGCAAGCTCAAGCACTTCTGCAGTCAGGTACTCCAAGATCGCGGCAGTGTACACAGCGGCGGTGGCCCCGACACGACCATGAGCGGAGATTCTTGTCTTCAATTGACGGTGAATACGTCCGACTGGAAACTGCAGCGGACGGAAAACGAATTAGAAAGATTTAAGACGGTTAATGATAATTTTGCGTAGAGAAAGTTACCTGAAGACCTGCTCGAGAAGATCGAGAGGTTGGAGCTTTCTTATCCTTGTTGGCGGCGGTAGTTTTGGCAGCGAGAAGACCTTTTCCTCCTTTTCCGGCCATAACTCAGATCCTGAAATCGATTAGCAACTGGGTTAAAGAGCGGGAATTTTTATGAGTTAAATCGGAAACCCTAAAAAGAATTGGGGAGATTTAAAGACCTTACTTTAGAGGAAAAAAGACGATTTTTTGTTTTCTGGAGTGAAGGGAAAGAGAAATGGTTATAAATAGATGAGGGTATTGGGGAAAAATAGGCGGCTCGAAATGGGGGGAGATTGAAAATTTGGAGGTTTTTACATAAATTAATTCAGAGGTGGGTTCGCCATTTTCTGGAAGTCTTTAGGCCCATCCGGTGGGTAATCTTTAAGCCGTTAATGGCCATCCAATGATCAGGGTAAACAACCATGGTAACCAAAATTGGGCAAAAAATTATTGATACACTCTGAGTATTATCATGCTCACATAATTGATGAAGAGTGCAAAACTATTAATATTGAGGTATAGTCCAATCATTGGTGAACTTGCATTCTACCTAAATTATGCAATTTATCCTTTCGGTGATTTCATCGCATTTAGTCATTTGGTTTCACAGAGAGAGCATGTGGTTAGTGTAATCAAGGCCGGCCCTGGATAGGCTGGCAAGTCAGTCGCCTAGGACAGCAGAAGAGGAAGGGAGAATATTTTAATGGTTGGGTTTGTTTAAATTTGTGTTGGAAAACAACGATTGAGTCGTGTACTTGGTCACTTTCTTGAAAACGTTTCGACGATCTACTCGAAATTGCAAAGCAGTTCTCGAAATTCTACCACCGTCTCTGAAATAAAACAGTCTCTCTAAGAAAAAATATATTGATCTTTTTTTTCTAGGCAAGGCCGACCAGTTTTATAGTGATCTACAGCACTGGAAAAAGAAATATTAATCTTGTTTTCACTGACAAAATCAATTCTGATTTGCACTCAGAAATACTGCTCAATGTATTTTTAGTTTTGTTGAAGGAAGAAGAAGAAAAGAGAAAAAAATCTATTATACATTTTTGAAGAAGAAAGAAAAGAAAAGTGTTTGTTATTCTTTTTTTGAAAGAAGAATGTAACGATCCGCATTTTTACTTACTTCAGACTGACAAAAACCGGAACCCACGTCGATTCAACGCAAGCAAAAATACATTTCGTTAGGGTTCATCAGAGCAAAACACAGTGAAATACAAAACTCGCAGTGGAACAGATAAAATATAATATGAAAATATCGTTGCAGCGGAAAAAAAAAATTGAAACAAAAACACATTAAAATAAAATGTTTAATTTTGCATACCTTTATTGGCTTAACCTAATCTACCGATAATAGAGTACGTCCGGCCTTCATATGAAGCCCCGATTCTCTGCGGAACTCCAAGTCTTCAAGCTTTCATCCTGGAAACACTCGCTCGGATCTGACCCGAGCGATAAACACTCGAGTTAGGCTTAGGTTATATCAGTTATAAATTAAAGTAATCAAACCTAACTATAGCGACCATAACCAAACACATCAACCATTCATGCATAGTAACCATAAACCAAGTTTGAAAACATGACTTTTCAAAAAATGAACGATTATAAGCCCCAGGTCCCATCACACAATGCAAGCGCAAGCCAAAGGATGGGGTTTTGCCTTATAATCGCAAAACATGCTTGATATAGTTTAAACAAAACATTTCATATTATATTAATGTATAGGGTGTGGAAAAATCCTTCCGAAACTAACTTATAAATCTTAGCTCGCATAGTGTTTCATACCACTGTGTTGGCTGCATAGGTATATAACTAAATATCGTAAAAGAGTTAGTATTGGAGTTTGGATTCCATCATGATGGTTACTGATGCGAAAGATCTCTTAGGCATTCAGCAGATACTATGATTGTACGCAACACCGCACCCATTTTCTTAGGTTGGCGGAATTTAATCCCTACAACCTATCAGTAGGCAGGCCACCTCACCTACTGGGTCGACCGAATCCACGTAAAACATAAAGTCATGCTGATTTGACCATCAACATGCCATCATACCGGAGTGTGAGGCTATCATGAGATCCCGTCATACACAAAGCTACGCATTTAAGTCATGCTTTGATCATCACCGCAGAGCCTTGCTTTCCAACCAAAGCTCCGATCATTGCTCAACACTTAGCATGTCCCATGGTCATTCCATGTCAGACATGCAATCCATCCACAAGTCCGTTTCGGGAATAGGAACGAAACCGAAGGCACTTGATTCCACGTCCCCGCCTGAGAGTGCAAGTCCTTGCAATCCGTTACGCTTCAAGTACGGTAGATAATGTTGTTACTTTAACCCCTTGAGGAGCGATCCCGAGGCATCAACAAGTTATCCATCCGATGTGAAGAATACCGGTCTTCAACCATTATCATTGAGAACTTAATCCTTTCACGTCGTATAATTATTCGGAATGAGAAAAAACCCGTCCTTTTCAAATAATTAGCGCATCTTTTAAAACCAATCGGTTTACAGGATCTCATGAACCTCATTTCGTTCTTTTATTCAATCCATTCATTGAAACTATGTTAAGTTTTAAGACGTCAAAACGGTTCACTTCTATCTCATGGAGCAAAACTAGTAATACACCATCTTTAATCATCTTATGTTTTGGTAATTTTAATTACCTTTTAAATCTTGTTCCTTCAAATCTTGTTGAAAGATTTCAAATCAAATATTCTGATCACTTAACTTCAAATTCCAAGTTAAATCTTTCCAATAATCCTTATCGATTATTCTTCATTTGCCTCTTGTAAAAACATGTTCATTCCTTTCCCAAAAATCTTTATAAATAAAGATTTTATTTGCTTAACTTGGAAAATTATCTTACCTTTTCATGGGCCAAAGAACAATGTTATTGAAGACATCATTCACAACAAACCCAAAATCATATTTCCTTTTATATTTGAATCTCTACAGAAATCGTATTGGTTTATAATTGATATAAACCTCCATATCCAACAAACACTATAAGCGGAATAACGACACAGCCTTTTAAATCCCTCGAATAGTCTAAGTCATCATTCATGGAGACTTATCTACGTCAATGACCAATCTGGTTTCTATTCAATTTCAATTTAATGTAATAGACTGGAAACTTGGATTCTAATTTACCCTTATTAATAATCTCATTTATTAATAAATAACCTTTATGTTTAAATGAAGATCTTATTAAATGTTTAAATCGGATTATATTGATGTCGACAGGTGAAATATTCATGAATTGCAGATGCACAATGGTTTCATATAGGTTCACCAAAAAGCGTCCATATCAGTAGGAAGTCGCTTCCCTATGAATTGGATAAATCAACTGAAGACACCTTTATATTTAAATAAAGGTCTTATTAAAAGTCAAAACCGGATTTCTTGAAGGGTTCACTTTAGTTGCTAAATAACTCACTTTAACACGACTCATTTTTATCTTACCAAATATTAATATATTTGGTCCAAAACGCTTTTAAATCATTTAATATGGTTTTTCATGATTTTTCCATATTTTCATATAATTTATAAACACCTTTTTTACGAAAAAAACTGAATTTGGCACTTGAACTACCGAAACTGGATTTTCCGGTCAAACTGATTTAGACTTGTAAGAAAATCCGACCGTTGAAAAATGTTTCTTTTTCTTTTATTGGAAAATTATTCAAATTTCGGACAAAACATGATGTGTCTCAAGGAAATCCTACGGCTAGATCTCCCAGAATTTCATTTTCAAATTTCAGGTCAAAATTCGCGAAATGTTGCTATGCAACGAGTCCTATTCGAACCCAAAAGTGACTTACTATTAAAACTGGTCAAAATAAGTTCAATAATTATTCAAACCATACTAAATAACTTTTGGAATTCAATTTCCACATTTTTGACCTTTAGATCAATTATTCCACAATTAAATATTTAAATTAATACTTAAATCATTATAATAATATTATTCTTCAAAAGTGATTATTAAAGTCTCAAAATTGGCTGATGCCCATTATAAAAATAAGTAAGAACATTGAAACCACAATTTCGCAAAATCGAGTCCGCTTTTTAGGCAAACGCAACTTCAATTTATTATTCATCATAAAATCGATTACTACTCGCTTCAATATTCGATAAGCCATAACTTGTTCTTAACTTCTTCAAAACCAGTTCGCTCTTCTGCAAAAGTTAATGTTATGAACTCAATTTCATTTCCGAAAAGTATTGGAACTTAAATTCAAACTTTTATTTTTTCCCCTATTAATTTATTATTTAAATAATCATTTAAAATCCAATTTCTGGAATAAGACTCATTCAACTCCTATATAACCCGAAAATTTGGATGTATACAAACGTCCAATAAACATAAACAAGATGTTATGTGTCTAACGAGTTGCAACCAAACTCGTTAGTTATTTAACCATATATGTTAGTGTCAATTTGGTTTCTATATTTCCAGAAAATTTTGCCATAAACTCCTCTATACGGGAGCATCGATACAACCACACTATTGCCTTAAAAGGCCATCCAAATCACATACCAAACTAAATGGTGTTCATAAACATTGGTCAACCCAATCCAAATATCAGACACTGTAACATCTGCAAAGCAACCACATACACAATTTAATGAACACTTGGGACTAGTGTGCGTCATCATCCCAATACCCTGTGTAGGGGTTTACTAATAAATAGCAATCCGTGTAGTAAACAAATGGGACTAGTGTAATTTCATCCCACGACCGGTGTAGGGTTTCCAAACAATATCAAACATTTCAAGCCACACAACGACATGCATGTTATCATCTCACATAAACAAATACCATAAGCAAATGTAAGAGGATAAACCACTCACCATCCCAGTAGGTTCCTTCATTTCCTTCACCGTAGGACCATCATAGCTTTGCGCTCTCTCTCAAATGTTTAACAACCTAGCCATTAAGGGTTATAATTAACATTAGCCCTTGTAATAATAAAACCTTGCCTAATTAACATGGATATACTTTTAAATATATATTGATTTCCAAATCTAACTACATTCATACATGAGAATACCTTCTCCATGGACTTAGCTAACTTAAATTCATGATTACAATTTTCATAGGTCCTTATAGCTTTCACAATATTACACCTAATTTTGCTACTCACTTAAATAGGTAACTAGCTTATTACCATTAGGATCTAACTTCTAATCTCAATAGATTCACATATAAATTTCATGGAAGTGATAAGCTATTACAACCTTAATCCATGAATATTCACCACATATTCACTTAGGTTTTATCTTTTAGGAATTTATACAAACATCTTGTATGCATGTTATTAAAACTAGTTTTAAACACTTGAAATCAAACTGTTTCTTACCTCAGAAGGTTGCAGATCTTAGCCTAAGGTATATAGGTCCTTCCCTTAGCTTTTCCTTCCATTATCTTCTTCTTTTCCCTTGAAAACCCTATTTTTTTATTTGATAAGGGGGGAAAACGTGAGCAACAAGTGGGAGGTGGGAGGAGATTTTATGGAGGAGGAGGTGATTAAATGGAAGAGCTTAGTTCTTCTTTACTTCTTCTCTCTTTTCCCTTTTATTTCTCCTTTCCTTTGATTTTTCTTTTTATTTTATACATAAACTTTCAGCCATGAAAGTTTCATGGTGGAGGAGTTTTCAAGAAGAAAAGAGATATTGAAATGAAGATAAGGATAAGCTTAAGGCTTATTTATAATAAAGGAAAATGCATAGATGAATGACACATGGCTTGTGGATAAGCATGGAAGAATGAGTGGCACATATTCATCCTTATCCTTAGGAATAGTAACTTGTGTTTTCTCAAGCACCTTCCGGTCTTGTGTTGGAGTATCAAACGATAACGGGTACCATAAGGTCCAATTTCTAAGGTACTTCAATCCTATGTGTTCAAATATAAAATCTGAGTTCGTTTTCATTTTCAAATAATTTATTTTAATTTTATTTTGCTAATAATTTTTTATATTCGATAAGGAATTTTCTCAAACTTTATACATAGCTAATTTACTACGTTTAGAATTTTTCTGGATAGGTCTAAGGTTCCAGTTTTCCCGTTAGCATTAACAAATTCCAACTACCATCAAAATTTAGTACAAATTTTGGCCTTTTATTTTTTTCCTTTCCGCATGCGGATGTCGTTTTATGTGAAACTTCCCTGAGTACTAAAATTCACTATTATGGATCCAGCGTAGGTGGTCTCACGATCTAGCGATATCCTGTTCTCAAGATATCCTCAAAACCGTCTGTTTTTAGTTCAAATTTTAACCTTTTAATCTTTAATCAATATTAAACGAATTCTAGTTTTGGCCAAACTTAGTTGGTTACCTAATTTAATTATTTCGGATTCAATGGAACCAGTTTCAGGGTCTGGAAATAAATATTTCTTATACCTCCTTCGTAAAAGTGTTATTTTTATATTAAAACTCGTTATTATAACCTTGTTCTAATTATATCATTATCCATTTTTAATTTTATTTTGATTCTTATGAAATTTGGAAGCTCTAAATTGGTTCCAAATTTCTGGGTCGTTAAAAAGAAGAAAACAATAATGTATGTTGTTATTCTCAATTTTGTTATGTCTATCTATCATTTAAATAGGCAAAAGGAAAATTGCATATGTTGTTAAACTGACGGAATGCTATTGAATTTTAATTTAAGTAATGGAATGCTAATGGATTTTAATTTATTCTAGTTTAAGGAAATATTATAATACCATTAGTTTTTGTAACGGCTCAATAATAATGCCATATAAGAATATTACTATTGTGCAAGTGTAACAGCTCAATTATATTAACGATTCGTAAATATATTATTGTTGTGCAAATGTAACGGCTCAATCATAATAATGATTAATATATATATATTTCTGTTAATGTGATTTTTTCTAATAAATTTACTTCATAAACAAAGCATTTTCCAACAATCCCCCACTTGAATTTTAAAAAAAAAAATCACAATCAGATTCTAGAAATATAAGATTATGCACAAACAAAGGTGTTTTCCAACTTCAACTTTTGCACAGTGGATAAGAATCAGTTTTTACTAGAGTGACATGTGGTCTTAAACTGTATTCTTAACATCAAACCACACACAACCTTTTTAGAGTACAATCAAATAAACCTATGTGTTTATGATCATGCACGTTTATCCCAGATTAGTGAATGCTCTAGAGTTTTTTCCCAAAACTCCATGGGAAACGGCCCCATTTCCACGTTCATATATGTTAGTCTATTGAGAGTACTACTAAAGGTGGTACTCCACTCCAAATAGAGTATCTCATTATAAGTTCTTATTAACTCATCCTCATCACTTCAAGACTACATGCTTCTTAATATAAAAATAGCATGTTCAAATAATATCACTTCATAATTTGTTTTTATTCGTTGAACCTAGTTCTTGGTATCTCCAGTCATTAGGTCGGGCAACCATTGTATGTGACTCAACAATCTAAGAGCAATAGTCTCGTTCTCTTAGAAGTATTAAGGACTTTCTCTTTGGTCAGTACTTTCATCAAAGGATCCGTCAAATTCTCATTACTATGTATGTGGTCCACTATAATAGTACCTGAGGAGAGTAACTCTCTAACGGTATTGTACTTACGACCTATCTTTCATCTCTTACCATTGTAATTAGGGGTGAGCGTTCGGTCGGTACGGTTGGTTTGGACTAAAAAAACTCAAACCGAACTGAAATCGAAAGTGAACCTAACCAAACCGAACCAAATTAATTTCGGTTGATTCGTTCGGCAACCGATTTAACACCATGAAGGATGTATCACAATTCAAGTGATGCACTCACTCGAGTAAACCATAAATTCATGTTTGGAGAAAGTTTATATAGTAAGTTTTATGTTTATGATAAGATTTGATCTATTTGGAAGAAATGCCTTTGTATTGTATAGCTAAACTAATTATTTAAAGTACTACAATATCATAAAACTAGATAATAAATAACAAGTTTGGTTAATTCAGTTAAACTGATAACCAAAAAATATATTGTTTACAAATCGAATTCAAACCGATTAGTTTTGAAACCGAATTGAATCGACCGAAATGAACGCGCCGCTGCAATCGCTATAATAAAGATTGAGAAAATCTCACCTTTTAATTGGCGACTATTAAATATATCAGAAAATAGTACGAGATTAATATTAACCGAATTTAGTATAAGTTCAAGACACATAAGTGCTCTAACCATGTTTCGACTTGTGATCAATCCATAGATACCAATTGCAAATAAATAGACACTCAAAAAAAGTACATGTTCAAACATCATTGACTAACTCCTGATCAACCCCGATTCGTTTCAATATGAACAAAAATTCAACCAAGTTGATTGACTAGAATCGAGTGATTACATAAAAAAGGGAATATTAACAGTAGATTAAACTAATTTTTTTATTCTAACTAAACTATTTATTATTGACGAGCCATAGTAATTGCGCCTATCAAAGAAACTAAAAGAATTATAGAAATTATTTCAAACGGAAGATAAAAATCTGTTGATAAATGAATTCCAATTTGTTGAACGTTGTTTATAAAGTCTTGTTCTATAATCTGATTTGATCTTGTAGTCCAAATAATTCCGTACCATGACGTATCTGCGATAGTAGTAATTAGTGAAAAAAGAATACTTATATAAACCAATGAAGTGATGGAAAAAAGAACGAATTGATCTTGTAGGATTCCCAAGAAATTCTTTGATTTCTTTCGGAAGCAGATGATTATTCATCTGCTTCTCACGTTTCATGAATAGCCGGGACATTGAGGAAGATCCAAAAAGGCATTTCGGGAATCGATCTGATTCTATCTCTGTTCGTTCCGTTTGAAGAAAGGAAGGATCCCAAAGAATCGATCTTTCTTTTAGTTGCTGAATAATTCGGTTTGAACCGAATATTGCTCACCCCTAATTGTAATAACGGTTCTGTTATTTTGCACTAACTTTGGTACTATTGTAATGAATCAATACAACTGGTATCGGTTTTTCCCATAAAGGAATCTCAACTAGCAAATTTCTTAAGTATTTTGCTTCTTCACTAGTTGTGGTTAGTGCTATCATCTCATACTTTATAATAGACTGAGCCAAACAGCTCCCCCAACAATGCTGAATATATAGTCACTGGTTGCTTTTGAATCATCAGATAAAGAATTCTGGTATGCATCGTAGTAACCTTCAAGAACAGCTAGAAACTTTCCAAAATGTAATCCAAGGTTCATGATTCATTTTAAGTGTCTCAAGGCCCTGTTATTATTGTGTCATTGCTCTGTACTAGATGTACCGGTAAACCTACATAATAATCTCATGACATAGACAATGTCGGGTCTAGTACAATCAATGTAATACCGAAGGCTGCCAATGACGCTTACATAATCAGACCGTCTTACACCTTCACCGATGTTCTTAAATAGATTTACAATAGGATCATGTGGTGTACATGCAGGTTTACAGTTAAAGTAATTGAATTTCTTTAGAATCTTCTCAATATAATGAGATCGATCCAAAGAAAGTCCCTTTTCGGACTTAGTAAACCTTAATATCAAGGATCACACTCGTCTCACCTAGATCTTTCATATCAAAATTGAAACTTAGCAAGGATGTAACAATATTTATGGCATGAATGTTTGACCCAAAATAAGAAGGTCATCTGCATAGGCATATGATAGTACAAATGTCGTTCTCAGATTAATGCATTTGTAACTTTCATTAACTTTAAAGCCATGTAAGATTATTAAGTTATCAAATTTTTCTTGCCATTGCTTGGATGTTTTGTTTAAACCATATAATGATTTATTTAATTTGCAAACTTGTAGTTCTTGACCACGAACTACAGATCCTTCCGATTTGTCCATATAAATCTCTTCTTCTAATTCACTATTTAAAAATACATGTAATTCTAGATACATGTGAAAAGGTGTAAAAAAAATCTACATTTTCTCTTTGCTTAAAACCTTTATCTATCAAACAAGCATTATACTTATCAATAGTTTCATCAAGTTTTAATTTCTTTTTAAGCACACATTTACAGCCTATAAATTTACAACCAAGTGGTAAATCTACCAAGTGCCAAGTATTATTTGATTCTAAAGAATCTATCTCATCACTTATAATCGCTTGCCAAAAATCAGCATCTAATGAAGATAAGGCTTCATGGAGATTTATTTCATCCTCCTCTATAGAAAAAGCGCAAAAAACTAAATTAAAATCTTTTACGGTTCTTGCTCTTTTATTTCTTCTAGGTTCATATTCAATTGGCTCTGCTCAAGAAAGCAAAATATTATTAGATGTTCCCCCACTATTTCATAATTTAAAAGAAAAAAATATTTCAAAGAAATCGGTATCATTTGACTCAATGATAAGTGAAGCAATCAAATCAAAAAATCTATATGCTTTATTGTTCATGAAATAACCAACAAAAACACATTCATATGCTTGAGTTGTTAATTCAATTTTGTTAGGGTCAGGAATATATACATATGTTAAGCAATCCCAAGTTTTAATGTAACACCCCGTAATTCTGTAACACTAAGATTCACAAATAAAGGTATAATTAATTCAAAATGAAAGAATTAAGGGAAACGGGTGGCGCCATTTCGTTCGTCTCGAAATTCTGCTTGAAAACGAGTCCAAGTTTGCGTAAATCGGAGTCCGTATGAAGAAGTTATAACTCTCCGAAGTTTCAGGAATTTTCAGAACAGGAAACAGCGCGAAATTCGAATTCGAAATTCGAATTCAAACCCAGAAGTGGGCTAGGCGGGAAAATTCCCGCCCAGGACCCAGGTCGACAGGGGAGTCGACTGGGTAGTTGACCCCCCCCCCCCGACCAGGTCGACTGGGCAGTCGACCTGGTGCCAGAACCCGGTTTTGAACCTGTGTTCATTTTGATGTTTCTGACCCGATTTTCTGACCAGATTCATGACTCTAATCCTATATAAACAGCCCCTAATCTCCTTCACTATTCACAATTCTTCTCTAACCTTATGCTGCAAAGATTCTTGGTGGACATGGCTTCTTCTCCTCCACTAAATAAAATAATATATAAAATAAATCAAGACGAGGAAATGCTGCTCAAGACTTTCAAGAGGAGATTCAAAACAAGTTAGGATTCAAGTGAAGATTCAAACGACTTCAACGACTGTTTTTCTACGAATCTAATATAATCTCTGTAAGTCGGTTACTTTTTAGATTTGAACGTTTTCTCTATTCGTGACATGAAATTAAAGGAATAAAAGAACATGCCAAATCTTTCTATTCGAATCAGTGCTTATATCTTTGGACCTAATTAAGAACTGTTATGATTCGATGACCAACAAGACTGTGACTATGAAACTAGGGACCTTAAAACCATATGCCTTTTTTGACTATGAACATTGCCTATGAACATTGCCTATGACTGTGACTCATGACTGTGAGAATTATTTTCCTTTGACTATGAACATCACCTATGACTGTGATTCATTAACTGTGAGGATTTATTGCCTATGACTATGGATATAAGATTATTATTTATGCCCATGACACTGTAGTTACAAAACCATGTTATACCCCAAACTGGCATTATATTGGATCTAGGCTTGACTTTCTATTTCAGTTTATTCTTAGTTATCCTTGGATCTTGATCTTGGGAATTTACCTATTAAGTTAGGTCTACCCATGTTCTTGAACCTATACTATTCAACCCTTTTCATGTCGTAATATTACCAGATCTATATGCCTATGAATTATCATCTTATGCCAGTTATTATGTCTATTCTTTCATGGCATTTTGGTCCATTCCCTTTTATCCACGAATCTAGATTTATTTATAATCTAGGTTGAATCACGATTATACGAACGATGGGGATACGTTTTGGGAAAAACATGAAATGGACTAAACTTGGAAATTGGCATAATTTGGGAACATGCATTATAGCATAACTATTAAGATGAAAATTAGAATAACAAGTCTAGTTTTGACATGAACTGAAATTAGAATATTAAACCAGAATTGGGTGGCTAAATTAAGCATGATAAGTATAATAGCATAATTGTGAATAATTTACATACATTGGGCGTAAATGGTAAATGGTTAAATGGGCCACAAAGTAGGTAGTTGGTATGCAAATTAAGTTTTGGGCATAAACAGTGAACTAGAATATGAAATCTAGTTTGGCATAAACTGTAAACTAGAATGTAAAATCTAGTTTGGGCATGAACTGTAAATAAGGATGTTGGATCTAAATTGCTATAAACTGTAAGATAGGCAAATCAAGATTTGGGCCTAGAATATAAGTCCATTAGTGGGCATGGCAAATGTATATGGTATAGGTCAAATTTTTTTAAAAAGGGAAAATGGACTTTGAGGATAAATGGTTAAACTTTGAGGATAAATTGTTAACAATTTATATATATACAAAAGAAAGGTTTATTAATGACATCTCTTTTAATAATACATACACCAGAAAGTTCTAGGGTGACAGAGAGGATAGTGTCTAGGCTTGGGTTTGGAAAATACAAGTTTCCTGCTCTCCCTGGCTATCCCTAACTGATCCGACGGATGGGATGGTTACTTTCAAAACCTGATTTGAAAATTAATCAAAACCCTCTGAACTTAGAAAACACGAATATGCCTAACCCGAGGTTAGACTGAGTTGTGATTTAAACCTGCCTGGAACCAACCGGCACATCCAGTAATCGCAACAATATCTGTCTAATGTGAGTGGTCGCGGCTTTAATTTATTAATTAAAGCTAGAACAAGAATGGTAGGGTTAAGTTAACTAAAACACTTAACCAACTCAACATGTTAACTAAATCCGATGAGTGGGGTTACGCTAATCTGGACACTTAACCACTTAACATGTTAACAAGACAAGACTTGTAGGGGTTAAGTAAATTTAATACACTTAGCCAATTTAACATGTTAACTAAGACTAGAAGGTGGGGTTAAGTAAACTTGGAACACATAGTCATCATAGCAGGATAAATGGACAGGGTTAAGTTAAAAACATGAAAGGACAATACTTAACCATTAGAACATGTTAAATAAAACAGATGTTAGGGTTAAGTTAGCTAAGGGAACACTTAACCGCTATAACATGTCAGTTAAAACAGATGGGCAAGGTTAGGTTAAAAGGAACGTTTAACCAATACAAGATGAATGGGTAGGGTTAAGTAATAAGAAAATACTTAACCAATATAACTCGGTTTGTGGTAAGGGTTAAGTCAACATGAACTACTGATAACACTTAACCAATTTTATATGGCAAATGAAGAGGGTTAAGTTTGCTTGAATTGACTAATGACACTTAACCAATCCAACTTGACGAGAAAGAGAACTGAGTAGTAAACCTTAGTTAAAAGGAGCTAAGTAGTAAACCTTAGTTAAGAAAACAACGATTCTGGAAACTAAGTGGTAAACCTTAGTTAGCAAAACTAAGTAGTAATTCTTAGTATAACACGGGAAGGAGCGAACGTCCGTCTGATTAAAAAGAAGGCTCCAACGAATTGGGTTACGAAGCCCGAGGCTTCGAGGGGACGTAAGGGTACTCTTGATATCCCTCTGTGAGGTGGCAGATGATCCTCCTGGGCTCACAGAGGTTAAGGTCTGCGTTAGAAGAACCAAGTGTATGCCTTGGTTGCAATATATGGTAACCTAAAGACTAGGGTGGATCACCGTGATTCGGTGAGACTAGTTTTTGCCCTGTGATAGCAACTCGTCGTCTACCTACCATCTTTAGTCAATCGTTGTACGTATGCGGAAAGGCAGAGAACTCCCAACAGACCATATACTTGCTATCTAGTTATGGGTGAGGCTGGCCAATAGGAAAGTAGGGCATAGGGTGGCAAGAGTACAGTTCTCACGCTTGATTTTCTTGGATTGCCTTTCATTAGTTGAGGGAGGGGTCACGTGGGACCATAACCACTTGTAGAAAAACATACCTTAGCATCTGCACCGGCAGATATCTGAAAAGCTCCCGACCGAGTTCCGTGTTTCTAAGAGTAGCCCTGCCACGGGACTCGGGTCGCATATTTCAGGACATGTGCATCTAGACAGCGATAAACGATTCGCGACACATACGTGGGGAAAGTCTAGGAACATATAGCACTCTAGGTAGTGTGTCCTAGACTAGGGGCATCGTTCGACAGGTAGCATAATCCCTAGTGGACCTAGGTGGCATAAACCCTGAATCTGTGAAGCATTAGATAAGTCGCGTAAATCCTAGTTGAATCTAGGGAGCACTCGATAGAAAAAACCCTAGATTAGATCTAGGTAGTAAATAATAGATGTATACCTGAAACAACCACAACTTAGGGGATTGGGACCACGTTATCATTTTATACAGATTTCTAGTTGGGACACTAGTTAGGTGGTGTAGGGATATAGAATCCAGAATAACAGGGTAATAGCGAAGCAGAGAAAATAGGGAAACATATCTCATCTTGCCTTAGCATCTTGCATAAATCTTATGTTATCTTGTTAACCCTATCATTATGGTATTATCTTATTCAGTTAATTCATGTCATGTTGCTTTTTCCTGTTCACATGCTGAAAGTTACTGAACTTACCAGACTTAATGTCTGACTCTGTTTTCTTTCGCTTTCTTGTCTTCCGTTCCCTCCCCCCAGGTCCGTAGGGAGGGAATGTTATTACTTAGGCTCAGTTCTCTTCCCAAGCTTGAAGACTCTTGGATATATCGCTTCAGACTCTCTTTTCCGCTGCTATGGTTTATGCTACATTGTGGAATACAAATGTTATTTTTATGCTTCTTTATTTTGTAAGACAGATGATACTCTGGTATTGTAAAGCAATTGTTGTACAAACTATTTTATCAATAAAGTAAAATTTTATTTCCCGCTGTTTTAATTTTGTCTGTCTTGTAATTTATCTGCATTTTTACCTTAAATGCTCCACATAACTTAGTGCATTCCCTTTGTGAGTGACACTAACGGATGTGGGGTGTTACACGTGGTATCAGAGCTGAAGGTTACCAGATCAGAAAAAGGATTTGAAAAATTATTTTCAAAACGGTTTTAAAAGAAGCATTTTCAAGAGAAAAGATTTGTTTTAAAGGCATATTCCCCAAAGCCATAAGCACTATCTTCTCTTCCTCTGTTTGAATTCTTGTCTCCTTCTTTCTTGAGTCTCTGGGGCTCCTGGCTTTCTGGGAGGTAACCTCATCGATGGGCGAAGTAGTGCCCGACTTCCATCCATAGCCGTAGTTGTTTCACCTACGGCTAGTTTTCTTTCAAGCTTAGTAGTGTTTTCTTACGATGGAGGCAGCTTTTGAGAGATTTGTCAACATGATTACACACGAAAGAGGATGAGGAGTTTGGCTAAGGAGCACAACCCAAGGATGAGGAATTCATGGATGTAGACTTGGCTCACGAAGGAGGAAGGGATTATAAAACCTAAGATAAGAGGAAGTATCTTTACTATAGCAGGATAGGGCATATAATTAAGAACAAAGGACAAGATTTTCAGAAGGGCAAGTACATGCTTTCACCACTAAGCGTACCTAGGAGAAAGGTAGTAAAGTTCTGTTGGAAGAGTCTAGCTTTTCTATTTGTACTCTTTCTTTTTGTTTTAGCACTTCGCATTTATTCATATTTGCTTCCATATTTGAGTCTCTGCACCTTAGTACTTGTATAGTAAAAGATCCCAACTAGTGCTCAAGTGTTTGGTTGTTTTTGCTTAGATCATCTCACGTAGATCGTCCAAATTCGGAGGAGACATTCCTCGGGTGCTTGTCTGATATTGGTTTAGGCCTTTGGGGCTTGTACTTGAGGGATGTCGAGTTCGACTAGGATGGTTTTCTTGAGAGATGAATAGTTGTGGCGGGCACTCTAAAAAGCACGTAGTGACCTTTCGACCCTTATAGTTATGGCATGGTGGATAAGAGGGAGACCTCTAATCATCTTAGTACATACACTTGGTACCGTGATTGACATCTGTTTATTTTGGAAATGGAGGTCAGAAACTTCACAATCGTGAAGTTAAATTAGTTAAGATACAGTGGAGTAAAGCTCAAGAAGGCTAGATACTAGCATCATACCCTTTTCCTTAAAGGTGCATCCTTGATTTCTTTTTTCTTTTTCTTTTTTGTAGGAGATTTACGCATAATTGTTTCTCTCTTTCCAAAGTATATCCTCTAGGTCGTATCTTCGATCCTTAGGTAGAAACTCTTTTGGATGTAAACATGTATTTGAAACATGTATTTGAAACATGTTATGGTTGATGGTTGCAAGTGGTTGCTAATGGTTGCTCGTGAATGCATATGCATACGTATTAGGCACTAGATCAGTTCGGACGCTTTCATATTGCATTACAGATATGTATTTGTTTGTAAGTTTAACTTGATATGTTATCATATGGATGTTGTATATAGATGAATGGCTATGCACGCATGTAGTATTTACATAACTAGGGATGCTTGCATACATGATTGGACGCATGGCACTGACATGATTCGCATTAAGGAGGTCAATTGAATCAGTAGACCGCCTGATTTTGCATTAGATAAAGACATATACACACACTATGCATATGAACATGAAAGCATTAGAAATCTTTTAAGGAAATGAATGTCTGTGATTGAATGGTTGAGTAGATGGGTGATTGGATGGTAGTACACATTCTTCCTAACTTGAAGATTTCGGGGACGAAATCCTTTTAAGTGGGGGAGAATGTAACACCCGTAATTCTGTAACACTAAGATTCACAAATCAAGGTATAATTAATACAAAATGAAAGAATTAAGGGAAACGGGTGGCGCCATTTCGTTCATCTCGAAATTCTGCTTGAAAACGAGTCCGAGTTTGCGTAAATCGGAGTCCATATGAAGAAGTTATGACTCTCCGAAGTTTCAGGAATTTTCAGAATAGAAAACAGCGCGAAATTCGAATTCAAACCCAGAAGCGGGCTGGGCGGGAAAATTCCCGCCCAGGACCTAGGTCGACTAGGGAGTCGACTGGGTAGTCGACCCCCCTGACCAGGTCGACTGGGCAGTCGACCTGGGGGTCGACCTGGTGCCAGAACCCAGTTTTGAACCTGTGTTCATTTTGATGTTTCTGGCCCGATTTTCTGACCAGATTCATGACTCTAATCCTATATAAACATCCCCTGGTCTCCTTCACTATTCACAATTCTTCTCTAACCTTATGCTGCAAAGATTCTTGGTGGACATGGCTTCTTCTCCTTCACTAAATAAAATAATATATAAAATAAATCAAGACGAGGAAATGCTGCTCAAGACTTTCAAGAGGAGATTCAAAACAAGTTAGGATTCAAGTGAAGATTCAAACGACTTCAACGACTGTTTTTCTATGAATCTAATATAATCTCTGTAAGTCGGTTACTTTTTAGATTTGAACGTTTTCTCTATTCGTGACATGAAATCAAAGGAATAAAAGAATATGCCAAATCTTTCTATTCAAATCAGTGCTTATATCTTTGGACCTAATTAAGAACTGTTATGATTCGGTGACCAATAAGACTGTGACTATGAAACTAGGGACCTTAAAACCATATGCCTTTTTTGACTATGAACATTGCCTATGAACATTGCCTATGACTATGGCTCATGACTGTGAGAATTATTTTCCTTTGACTATGAACATCACCTATGACTGTGATTCATTAACTGTGAGGATTTATTGCCTATGACTATGGATATAAGATTATTATTTATGCCCATGACACTGTAGTTACAAAACCATGTTGTACCCCAAACTAGCATTATATTGGATCTAGGCTTGACTTTCTATTTCAGTTTATTCTTAGTTATCCTTGGATCTTGATCTTGGGAATTTACCTATTAAGTTAGGTCTACCCATGTTCTTGAACCTATACTATTCAACCCTTTTCATGTTGTAATATTACCAGATCTATATGCTTGTGAATTATCATCTTATGCCAGTTATTATTTCTATTCTTTCATGGCATTTTGGTCCATTCCCTTTTATCCACGAATCTAGATTTATTTATAATCTAGGTTGAATCACGATTATATGAACGATGGGGATACGTTTTGGGAAAAACATGAAATGGACTAAACTTGGAAATTGGCATAATTTGGGAACATGCATTATAGCATGACTATTAAGATGAAAATTAGAATAACAAGTCTAGTTTTGACATGAACTGAAATTAGAATATTAAATCAGAATTGGGTGGCTAAATTAAGCATGATAAGTATATTAGCGTAATTGTGAATAATTTACATACATTGGGCGTAAATGGTAAATGGTTAAATGGGCCACAAAGTAGGTAGTTGGTATGCAAATTAAGTTTTGGGCATAAACGGTGAACTAGAATATGAAATCTAGTTTGGCATAAACTGTAAACTAGAATGTAAAATCTAGTTTGGGCATGAACTGTAAATAAGGATGTTGGATCTAAATTGCTATAAACTATAAGATAGGCAAATCAAGATTTGGGCCTAGAATATAAATCCATTAGTGGGCATGGAAAATGTATATGGTATAGGCCAAATTTATTTAAAAAGGGAAAATGGACTTTGAGGATAAATGGTTAAACTTTGAGGATAAATTGTTAACAATTTATTTATATATATATATATACAAAAGAAAGGTTTATTAATGACATTTCTTTTAATAATACATACACCAGAAAGTTCTAGGGTGACAGAGAGGATAGTGTCTAGTCTTGGGTTTGGAAAATACAAGTTTCCTGCTCTTCCTGGCTATCCCTAACTGATCCGACGGACGGGATGGTTACTTTCAAAACCTGATTTGAAAATAAATCAAAACCCTTTGAACTTAGAAAACACGAATATGCCTAACCCGAGGTTAGACTGAGTTGTGATATAAACCTGCCCGGAACCAACCAGCACATCCAGTAATCGCAACAATATCTGTCTAATGTGAGTGGTTGCGGCTTTAATTTATTAATTAAAGCTAGAACAAGCATGGTAGGGTTAAGTTAACTAAAACACTTAACCAACTCAACATGTTAACTAAATCCGATGAGTGCGGTTAGGCTAATCTGGACACTTAACCACTTAACATGTTAACAAGACAAGACTTGTAGGGGTTAAGTAAATTTAATACCCTTAGCCAATTTAACATGTTAACTAATACTAGAAGGTGGGGTTAAGTAAACTTGGAACACTTAGTCATCATAGCAGGATAAATGAACAGGGTTAAGTTAAAAACATGAAAGGACAATACTTAACCATTAGAACATGTTAAATAAAACAGATGTTAGGGTTAAGTTAGCTAAGGGAACACTTAACCGCTATAACATGTCAGTTAAAACAGATGGGCAAGGTTAGGTTAAAGGGAACGTTTAACCAATACAAGATGAATGGGTAGGGTTAAGTAATAAGAAAATACTTAACCAATATAACTCGGTTTGTGGTAAGGGTTAAGTCAACATGAACTACTGATAACACTTAACCAGTTTTATATGGCAAATGAAGAGGGTTAAGTTTGCTTGAATTGACTAATGACACTTAACCAATCCAACTTGATGAGAAAGAGAAATAAGTAGTAAACCTTAGTTAAAAGGAGCTAAGTAGTAAACCTTAGCTAATAAAACAACGATTCTGGAAACTAAGTGGTAAACCTTAGTTAGCAAAACTAAGTAGTAATTCTAGTATAACACGGGAAGGAGCGAACGTCCGTCTGATTAAAAAGAAGGCTCCAACGAATTGGGTTACGAAGCCCGAGGCTTCGAGGGGACGTAAGGGTACTCTTGGTATCCCTCTGTGAGGTGGCAGATGATCCTCCTGGGCTCACAGAGGTTAAGGTCTGCGTTAGAAGAACCAAGGGTATGCCTTGGTTGCAATATATGGCAACCTAAAGACTAGGGTGGATCAGCGTGATTCAGCGAGACTAGTTTTTGCCCTGTGATAGCAACTCGTCGTCTACCTACCATCTTTAGTCAATCGTTGTACGTATGCGGAAAGGCAGAGAACTCCCAACAGACCATATACTTGCTATCTAGTTATGGGTGAGGCTGGCCAATAGGAAAGTAGGACATAGGGTGGCAAGAGTACAATTCTCACGCTTGATTTTCTTGGATTGCCTTTCATTAGTTGAGGGAGGGGTCACGTGGGACCATAACCACTGGTAGAAAAACAGATCTTAGCATCTGCACCGGCAGATATCTGAAAAGCTCTCGACCGAGTTCTGTGTTTCTAAGAGTAGCCCTGCCACGGGACTCGGGTCGCATATTTCAGGACATGTGCATCTAGACAGCGATAAACGATTCGCGACACATACGTGGGGAAAGTCTAGGAACATATAGCACTCTAGGTAGTGTGTCCTAGACTAGGGGCATCGTTCGACAGGTAGCATAATCCCTAGTGGACCTAGGTGGCATAAACCCTGAATCTGTGAAGCATTAGATAAGTCACGTAAATCCTAGTTGAATCTAGGGAGCACTCGATAGAAAAACCCTAGATTAGATCTAGGTAATAAATAATAGATGTACACCTGAAACAAGCACAACTTAGGGGATTGGGACCACGTTATCATTTTATACAGATTTCTAGTTGGGACACTAGTTAGGTGGTGTAGGGATATAGAATCCAGAATAACAGGGTAATAGCGAAGCAGAGAAAATAGGGAAGCATATCTCATCTTGCCTTAGCATCTTGCATAAATCTTATGTTATCTTGTTAACCCTATCATTATGGTATTATCTTATTCAGTTAATTCATGTCGTGTTGCTTTTTCCTGTTCACATGCTGAAAGTTACTGAACTTACCAGACTTAATGTCTGACTCTGTTTTCTTTCGCTTTCTTGTCTTTCGTTCCCCCCCCAGGTCCGTAGGGAGGGAATGTTATTACTTTGGCTCAGTTCTCTTCCCAAGCTTGAAGACTCTTAGATATATCGCTTCAGACTCTCTTTTCCGCTGCTATGGTTTATGCTACATTGGGGATTACAAATGTTATTTTTATGCTTCTTTATTTTGTAAGACAGATGATACTCTGGTATTGGAAATCAATTGTTGTACAAACTATTTTATCAATAAAGTAAAATTTTATTTCCCATTGTTTTAATTTTGTCTGTCTTGTAATTTATCTGCATCTTTTACCTTAAATGCTCCACAGAACTTAGTGCATTCCCTTTGTGAGTGACACTAACGGATGTGGGGTGTTACATTTAAAATAACAAAAGTTAGGTTTGTTAGTTTTTTTAAATCTCAAAAAGTGTAATTTTGCTGTAAGATTTAAAATTTTGTTTTAAACATGACTAATAGTTACCAAAGTTTCCTATCAACGTCCTTCATTACTAATACCATTATACATTCAGTTAGCATCATTTTTAATTAATGGAATTTTCAAATATTCAATCAATGTTATTTCCATATGCATTTGAGAAATGCTATTCATTTTCAAACAAATATATTCATTTACTATCAATGTCATTATATTAATTTCATTTCCTACTAAAGATGTTTTCTTAATTCACATTTAATCGATGTCAAATTTTATTAGTGACATTTTCGAAACTTATACATTTAATTAATGTCAATTTATTTTAATGCAAAAGCATATTCAGTCAATTAATGTCATTTTAAAAAGCATTATGCATGCAATTAATGTCCATATGCATAATGCTATTCATTTTCAAACAAATATATTCATTGACTATCAATGTCATTATATTAATTTCATTTCTTACTAAAGACATTTTCTTAATTCACATTTAATCAATGTCAAAATTTATTAGTGACATTTTTGAAACTTATATATTTAATTAATGCCAATTTATTTTAATGCAAAAACTTATTTAATCAATTAATGTCATTTTTTAATGACATTTTCAAAAATATTATGCATGCAATTAATGTCCATTTATAATAAAGACATTTTCAAATTTTGCATTCAATTATTGTCAATTTCAGGGGCATTTTCAAAAATAAAAAAAATAAAAAACTTCTTCCACTCATTTCTTATTATCCGTAAGATGTGCACAACTGACATCAGAACAATCAACAATAAATGTACTAGCTAGCGATTATTTTTACACATTACTTCAAGTGGTTCACATGAATTAATTCCAAAGGTTCAAATTCTCTTATAACAAAAATCATATTTCCAAATTTATTACTTAGGGTCTAAAGAAAATAAATAACCTTACAAATGTTAAAGTTTACTATAACACTGAATAAGTTTACAATAATATTTATGACCCATCAAATGTGATTACCATTTCGTTTATCATTTCATTAAATATTATTTACTAACATTTGTCATGCTATTAAATTTTCAGTTACATATATTTATCACTCATTAAATGTTTTCAAAATTAGAAAACCATCCATTTAAATATCTAAATATATGCTCACATGCGAATGTTTCTTTTACAAATTTCATGGATTAGTTAGCTATTAATTTGTACTCAATAAATCGTTGTAAAAGTAAATTCAAATACTTCCACTCTTTAATTAAGCATGGTGCTTTAAAACAATTGATTTAATTTACTAATTGGATTAAAAATAAATTTTCTATCTCTAGCTAAAAACATAAATACATAATTTTGTTTATATTATTTACTCAATCTTAACCATATTCAAATCAAACTTATTCATTTAGAATCAATTTCAAGGCTTGCTATCTTTTTCAAAGGTCTCTTTGTTTATTTCAATTTGCAAGCTAATAATATATTCAGATTTACATTATTTCAAAAATTAATTCATCATCCAAATCAAATTTCTATGCAATTTCTATTGTTTAACTTTTGGTTTCTATATAGAATTTGGTGTAAAATCATGAAAAATCCTTAAATCGTGTAATTAATACATACTCCCTTGAGACTAATGGATATCACAAGTCCTGAAGAAGAAAAAACATAGTAGCTAAATCGTTTTTAAAATTCTATACCTCAATCTAAACCTTCGAAATTCGCAGTTGCCTCTGTAGCTAAAACAATCAGAAAGGCGCCACAGCCACAATCAGAAGTTGGAACATGGATGATGGGGCAACAATCTAGATTTGCTTTCGAAGCCATTGATTTATGTAGATCGTCTTCAAATTGTTGGAAAATAATGGTGAGTCGTGAACTGAGTCACTTTGTTAATGACATTTCAACTATCTGCTCGGAAGTGCAAAGTAGTTCTCAAAATTCCATCGTCGCCACTATTATACTTTTTTTTAATAAGAAAGAATAGAGAAGTGTTTGTTATTCTTTTTCGAAGGAAGAAGAAAAGAACAATGTATGTTTTTCTTCTCAGTTTTGTTACGTCTATCTATCATTTAAACAAGCAGAATGAAACTTGTGTACATTGCTAAACTGATGGAATGCTAATGGATTTTAATTTATTCTTATTTTAAACAATATTATAATACCATTAGCTTTTATAACGGCTCAATAATCATGCCACATGAAAATATTATTGTTGTGCAAGTATAACAACTCAATTATATAAATGATTCATAAATATATTTTCGTTGTGCAAGTGTAATGGCACAATTACAGCAATGATTTATGAATATATTACCGTTAACGTGATTTTTTAGTGAATTCACTTTATAAACAAACATTTTCCAACAATCCTTCACTTGATTTTTTTTAAATATTTTCTGACCAGTTTCTAAAAATATAAGATTGTGCATAAACAAAGATGTCTTCCAACTTGAACCTTTGAATAGTGGATAAGATTCAGCTTTCGCTAGAGTGACATGTGGTCTTGAACTATATTCCAGACATCAAATCGCATGGAACCTTTCTACAGTGCAATCAAATAAGCCTATGTGTTTACGATCATGCATGTCTTCCCAGTTTGATGAATGCTCTAGGAATTTTGCGCAAAACTCCGTAGGAAACGACCCCATTTACATGTTCCAATAGGTGAGTCTATCAAGAGAACTCTTGAAGGTAGGTACTCCACTCCAAATAGAGTATAGATCCCATTAGAAGTTTCTATTAATCATCCTCATCTCTTCATGAATACACGATTCTTAATATAAAAATAGCATGTTCAACTAATATCACTTCACAACTTGTTTTTACCCATTGAACCTAGTTTTTCAGAGGTCGGGTTACCATTGTTGTGATTTGTGATATTCAATCATAGGTGGAGAAGATGGTATGTTAAATCAGATTAAATGGAAGGAAATTTTTCTAAGAGGGAGAAAGGGTAGATATTGCTTTCCCTAATTAATGGGATTTGGATAGATATTGTTTTCCCTAATTAATGGGATTTTGATAGATTGTTTTCCCTTATTAGGTGGCATATTTGATAAAGATTTGTTTTATGCAAGTTTTAAGAAGTATTTATTTCTGAGATTTTTTAGGGTCCAATTAAGTTTTAGACCTAATATTTCTATTTGCCTATATAAGCATCTCATTAGGGAGAGAATTACTTGTACTTGAAGGAAAGAAAAACTTGTTTTTTCGGGATTGAGATAAATTCTCAATTACTTTTAGGTTTTCATTGTAATAATTTGGTGGATTAATAAAGGTTTGTTTGGTGGAATTTTCTTGTTATTGTTATCTTCTTCCCTCTTTCAAAATCTAATTGTGTAGTGATCTTGCGGAAACCCTAACAGTTGGTATCGGAGCCTTCTACAAAAATTTTTTGGAGAGGGTTTGAATATGGATAAAATAATTATTGAAAAGATTAATGGAAGAAATTGGGGATTATGGAAGGCGAAGATGGAATATTTCCTTTATCTTAATGATCTTCATCAGCCACTAGAGAATAATGGGGAAAAACCTAGCAATCTATCCGAAGCAAAATGGGGGACTTTGGATAGGAAGGTTGCTGCATCTATTCGATGTTTTTTGATAATACAGTGTTTCATATTATTACTAATGAAACATCTGCATATACCATATGGAAGAAATTGGAAGGGGTTTATGCGAAGAACTCTGCAACAAATAAAGCTCTTCTTATGAGAAGGTTGGGGAATCTGAAGCTTAAGGAAGGTGGATCAATTGGGGAGCATCTTAATGATTTTCAGGAAATTGTGAATCAATTGGCTGCTGTAAATTTTAAAGTGGATGATGAAACACAAGCCTTAATGATGATGCGTTTGTTGCCGGAGAGTTGGGAAACACTTGTGGTTGCGTTGAATAACTCAAATTCGGATGGCGTTGTTTCAATGGGTTCAGTGGTCAGTAGCTTGCTTAATGAGGAGATGCGAAGGACGAGCCTTATGGAAGGAAAAGATAAGGAGGCAACGGAAATTGAAACTCCAATTGAAAAATCTTTTATTGCAAGGAGGGTTAATCAACGAAATATGGAAAGGAATCGAATGGAACAGACGTGAGAAAGGAATACATTTGTTTTTACTGTGACAAACTCGGTCATCAACTGAGATTTTGTCATAAACTTAAGAGGGATAAGGAGAAGATGAAGGCATTGGAAGAAGAGTCGAATGAACAAATAGATAATGATAATGAGGTGAATCTTGGTGTGGAACTTGAAGGCAATGTTTTATGTGTTAATGAAGGCGAAAGAAAAGATCGGATACTTGATTCGGGAGCTTGTTTCTATGTATATCATTAAAAGGAAGCATTTATTGATTATGAAGAACAATCTGATAAAGTGGAATCCGCTGATGGTCGAGATTTGCATGTTAAAGGCATAGGTTCAGTCTGGTTGAAGATGAATGATGGAAAGGTGGTGAAGCTAACGGGCGTTAGGTACATCCCGGAAATTAAGAAGAATCTTACTTCAATTGGACAATTGGAACAAAAAGGCTACAATTTCTCTACTAGAGGAGTCACAAAAGTTTGGAGGGGTAACAAGGAGCTTCTACGCGCAAAACGGGGAAATGATAACATATATAAATTACTTGGAAAAACGGTGGAGAATGTTATGAGTTGTCAAATTGGATTTGGAGAGGCGAGTTCATCTGAATCAAGGTGGAGCCATCAACGTAAAGCCACAAAGTTTTTATGGAGGCCATTATGGTATTACAAGCAATTTTTAATTTATTGTTGGGAGGTGCATCTCATGTGGGAGATGCATCATTTGTAAGTGGTAGGTTTGTTTTGAGATTGGAGTTTACTAGAGAGATTTCATATCAAGGTAGAGTGTTGTGTTTTGTGATATTCAATCATAGGTGGAGAAGATGGTATGTTAAATCAGATTAAATGGAAGGAAATTTTCCAAGAGGTAGAAAGGGTAAATATTGCTTTCCCTAATTAATGTGATTTGGATAGATATTGTTTTCCCTAATTAATGGGATTTTGATAGATATTGTTTTCCCTTATTAGGTGGCATAATTGATAAAGATTTGTTTTAAGCAAGTTTTAAGGAGTATTTATTTCTGAGATATTTTAAGGTCCAATTAAGTTTTAGGCCTGGTCTTTCTATTTGCCTATATAAACATCTCATTAGGAAGAGAATTAATTGTACTTGAAGGAAAGAAAAACTTGTTTTTTCGGGATTGAGATAAATTCTCAATTATTTTTAGGTTTTCATTGTAATAATTTGGTGGATTAATAAAGACTTGTTTAGTGGAATTTGCTTGTTATTGTCATCTTCTTCCCTCTTTCAAAATCTAGTTGTGTAGTAATCTTGCGGAAATCCTAACAACCATTGTGCGTGACTCAACAATCTAACATTAATAGTCTCATTCTCTTAGAAGTATTAAAGTCTATTTCTCTAGTCAGTCCTTTCATAAAAGGATCTGCCAACTCGAGGTTGGGTTGAGTTTGCAGTGTAAATCTGCCCGGAACCGCCCGGCAAATTGAGTGGTTGCAAACAATAGGATCCAATGTGGGTAGTTGGTCATATCGCACGCAAAACCCGAGGTTAGACTATGTTGTGGTGTAAATCTGCCCGGAACCGCCCGGCAAATCCAGTAACCACAACAGTTAGTCTAATTTGAGAGGTTGGCGTGTACTAATGAATTAATGCCACATGATAGGGTTAAGTCATGAACCACTTGAATATACTTAACCAACTTGACACGATGATTTGATAGGGTTAAATCATGAACTGCTTGAACACACTTAACCAACTTGATACATGATTTGGATAGGGTTAAGTCACGAATTTGAATGACAACACTTAACCCATTAGAAACCCTAGTTACGCGGTCCTTTTCAGCAGTAACCCACTTAGATGTATCACGATACCTTGGGACTAGGCAGGGTGGGGCACGATTACTGGGCTGATTGTAAGCGACCAGAACGACGGCTGAGTAGGTGCGCCATTGTAGGTTCAGGCGGACTATGGTCGTGCACGTAGTCCGAAGTTGAAAAAGCAGGCATTGGGCACCCGTAGATTTACACTGTGCGTGCTTGATTCGTGTCGGTGGTTGGCACCATAGGACTTGATACACCCTATGGTGGACCTAGCACAGGTAACTACATTTTAGGATAGGGCCGTATGACACAGACACATGACGAACTAGGACTTGTAGGGAGCCGATCGATTAGTAGATCGTACCGTAGGACCCCTTAATGGGTCACTTCATGATCCTGGGCCAAGGGATCATTTCATGATTAATACTTGACATGGGGTTAGAACACTAGTACAGTTGGTGCAGCGAACCTTGAATATGCGATGCCAGACTTGACTTATCTTGTTATCTTAATTATCTTACCAGTTCTATTATCATCCTTATGTTTAATTCCAGTTTTCACATATTATGTTAACTTTACTAGTTTTCATACTGAAAGTCACTAGGGCTTACCAGTCTTTATGACTGACCCTTTTTCTTTCGCCTCTTTTTCTTTCGTTCTCCCCCCAGGTTCTCAGGGAGGAAACACTAGCTCTTAGCTTGGATTTAGCTTGCTTTCTGACAGCTCATGTACGGTTTGTTCTTGGGCTATGATATGGCTGCTTCTGCTATTTATGGGGAATAATTTACTTTTGTTTTAAGTTTATGCTTCTTTATTTAGAACTTGATGTAATGGAAGAATTTGTACCTTGGATATATGAGGTTTTGACTCTTTTTCTTGAAAGAAATAAAAAGTTGGTTTTTAATTTCTACCGCTGCTTTATTTATGTTCTGCCTTGTGATATCTCTGTGTATGTTTACCTAGATAATACTCCACTAAAACTAGTGCATTCCCTTTGTGAGTGACCCTAGCGGAGGTGGGGTGTTACAGACGAAAGTCGGTGGGTTCGATTTCGAGTTCGAAATAAAAAGTTGCTTTTTGAAATTTTAAAATTTTAAAATATATATTATTTATATGAAACCCCTTACCCTCCTCTCCCGACAGTTAGAAATAAAAAAAAGAGAAAAAAAGGGCTCGTGCCCTAGCCTATCGCGCCGCGCCTCCAGGGGAGCCGACCACCGCCGCCGCTTCTTCTTCCTCCCCCCTCCTCCGTTCCTCTCTCCTCTCCCCTCCTCCACGTCGAGCTCGAATCCCCCTCCTTTCTCGATTTGAAACCGCACCTCCCCACGCCACCCTGTGCCACCACGAAGTACCCTCCCTGAGCCTCCGACGCGCCACCTCGAGCCACAGAAGAACGCAACCCCCTTCTTCCATTTTAACTGTAAGTTTTTATTATTTTAATTCTATTCTTTTTACTTTATTTCTTTTATATATAAGAGTATTTAATTTATTAAAAACAAAAATAGGGTTTTGGGTGCGTTTTTTACAGGTCCTTATTAACTTTCTAAATACAAAAAAACCCGCTGGTGAAAAGAATTCATAAAACATCCCTATTTTTGAACTTGCACTCTAAATATTCCAGAAATACCCTCATGAACGTTCAAAACTGCAAAAAACCAGTCAATCAATTAAACAGTCAAATCCTTCCTTTAATCTCTCCCGAAAACCCTACCTGGACGATTCGAGAAAACCCTAACTCACTAAATCGAGTATCAAAATATAAAGCCGTCGCTCATCAAGTTTTTCAAGATCGTCCCTATTTGCTTCAAATTTGCAGACGTTGACAGCATATTAGAAGAAATGGCAAAAAGAAAGGTATAAATCTGAATTTTTTTTGTTTTGTTTTCGACTGTAGATGATATCCTCGTCTATGATACTGTAGTAATACTAAATCAAACATTGCGATTTTGTTGTTGGTGGTCGAAATAAATAGTCATGAATTTGTATGTAATATTTGCGTAATTGTATGATTTTTTTTGCTTTTGATCTGTGAGATTGTTTACAATCATGCGTAATAAATGTTTGAATGCATGTATTCGTAATATATGCACGTAGAAATGTACAAATTAAGAAGACTTGCATACTAGTATGCATATTTATGAAATGATTGAAGATTTAAAATATTAACTTGCAAGAAACAGGACGAGGAAGATGAACATATTAAAAAAAGGATAAATACTGTAATAGAAAGATGAACATATTGAAAATTCTTGTATAATTTGAAATAATTGTTTTGCCTCGTTATATATTGTAGACAAATATTGCAGTTATTCGAGATTTTTGGGAAATAGTGTATACTTTATAATGTTAACTTCATAGTGTAGTGAGAGTTTAATGTTTATTTGCATATTTGTGTGATGCTATTCTCAATGATAGTACGTTTGTTTGCGTATGTATGTAATAATTGCGAACTTGCGATCATTTTTTCTAAATATTAGCACAAATGTGTGATAGTACTGCATATGTATGTCTTGTCCGTTATAATTAGTAATATTTTTGCGCATTTGTGTTGTGATATTAGGTTTAGTTGCACTTGTTTCTGCCTGAAATTAACAAATTTGGAAATTATTTATGTTTGTTAAGAATAAAAGCATTCAATGGTGCCTTTAGTCAGAATACTTGCATTGTAATATGCGTATATTTTGAAAAGGTGGAAACATTATGTGATTAAATTTCTCTTTCATGTGACAGAGACCGTTGGTTATTTCTAATGTTGAAAAAGAGAGAGCTTTAGTAGTTTCTGAGCAGCCATCTAAAGCGGACCAATTGGTAAAAGAGAGAAAAATTGAAGATGTAAGAAAGATTCCTAAAAAGGATGGTGTTTATAGGAATAATCTAAAAGCTTTCATAGAATTGATTGAGAAGCTGAAGAAGGAAGAATTGTATTCACATCAGCATTCTCTTTTCCTTGAAAAGTTGCCATTGATTGGTTTCATTGACATGATAATTGATGGCGTCATCTCCCCTACAGAAGCTGTTAAAAATTCAACAACTCTAGATGTGATTATCAAAAGTTATAAGAAGGATATGAAGTATTTTCAGTTCGGAGATTTATTGCTCACTTTTACGGAAGAAGATGTTGGGAAGCTACTGGGTGCTCCTGTCCATGGAGAATTGGTTAAAACAAGTGGACATTTAAAAAAGGATGACAAAGATGATAAAGTGTTCAAGGATTTTGTAGAAAGACATTTTAAAGGAGAAGCTACGATCATCAAGAAAACTATTGAAAGAGAAATTTTAGTGATAATTAAAGATGAGTCAGACGTAGCATGCTTTGATACTGTTAAGCTTTTGCTTCTATATGTAGTTGCAACATTCCTTGTATCCACGCCAAACTACTCTTTACCATGGACTTTGGTACCATATTGTGTTTGTGAGAAGAAGATGAGTGTAATATCTTGGCCGAAAACTATCCATCACCATCTAATCAGCCAAGTTGAAAAATATTATGAGGCACCGCGCAAAATTACTGGTTGTGTGACGCTGTTTTTGGTAATAATTTCATATTTGTTATTTAATTTTTGTCGAAGATTATTTTACATGTTATATATATATATTAATTATGCAGTGGTGGGTGTGTGAAAAAACTCATATTCTGCCAATATCAAAACCTGAGTTCAATAAAGATGTTTTTCCAGGAGCAGGAAAGTGGGATATTAAATTGCTAAAGCCAGCGATGCTACTGGATATAAAATACAACCATGTAAGTCTCATGTAAACTGAAACATTTATATTTGTTGAAGTAAGCATAACTAATACCTATAAAAATGTATGACAGTATGTGCTTGTTTTTTTGGTACTAAGTAAAATATTTACGTTCTTGTATTCAATAATTAGCAATATCTGCATAACTCTATACAGATTAAAAGAATAGTTGCATCAATGTATAAAGGATTTGAAAATAAATGCATGATTTTATGCAGATTTTTTTTTGTATGCACGAACTCACAATATTAACCTGTAAGTGATTAAATATTTTCAATTTTATTGTATTTGCAATTATGTTGTAAATCTGAATCTTATATATTTATCAAAATTATGTAAAGGAGTAGTTGAATATTTGGGTTAATAATTGAATAGTATTTGCATTAATGTATGCTGATATTCTGTCTGAAGCTGCAATATTGTTTGTCGTTTTAGGACCTGTTTTGAGAAATTGAACCGTTTCGCATAAAACTTAATCAAGTAAATGCAAAGAATAATAAATTTTGTATATATTAATTTAAAAATATAAAATTTAGGTTTATGTTTTATTGGAAAATTATTTTTAATATTTGCATAATGAAGTTCAAGTATTTTGTATAATTTAAGACATGTATGCAGGTTTTACGTACACTTGAGTACGACAATGCAAAAACTTGATGTTACATTATATGCGCAATAATTGTTGGTTGTTGTGTTTACAGGATGATCAAGGAAAGGAATTAAAGTTGATCAAAAAAACAGTTGAAAAAGATGAACAACTAGACGCATATTTCAGAAAAAGGATACAGAATTTAAAGGATATGATAACCATATTGAAACAAGATAAAAGGAAGTTAGCAGAAGAGAATACAATGTTAAAAATAAGAATAAAAGAGCTTTTTGCTGACACAACATCAGAGAGTGCTGAAGATGAAGATGATGAAAGTTATAAAATTGATGACGATTTGGATGAAGACAATGATCGTGTTGATATAAGTGAAGTAGAGGAAGATCAAGGTCATGATGAAATGAATATCGATGAAGATAATGAGAAAACTGAAAGTGATAAGGAAGTGGACGATGAGAACATTGAACAGATGATGGATAAACAGGTGCAGAAAATTGATAAGAAGGAAAATAAGAAGAATGAACAGAAGAAGCAGAAGCCGGGGAAAATAGCAGTGTTAGTAGATAGTAATGAAAAAAATGACGATGGACCAGTTGTTGAAGCTACTGAGGGTATTGACAGTGCAGTCGTTGAAATGGAGATGGAAAAGCATTTGAATTTGGTGGATGAGTTGGTTAGGACGGAAAATGACAGGAGAGCTACAGAAAAAACTGAACAAAAAACGAGAGAGAATGAGGACATGGTTTACAGCAAGAATGAGACAGAGTAGGCCAGTTTAAAGGAGAAGCACCACGAGCAGATTGAAACAAGAAAGAGAGTGGTTGAAAATACTGAAAATTTAAAAAATAAGAACGAGATAGAAAAGGTTATTGTGAGTGACCAGAGGGATGAGCAAGGAAAAATGCAAAGGCAAATAAATTTAAGAAGCAGAAAAGGTACGAAATATTTTATTATTTTATTAATGTTCTTGAACTATAGTTTTGAACGTTAAGTGGATGATAAATGTGATGGTTTTTGTAGTTGTAGGAAAAGGAAAAAGGAAAGTGGCAGAATTAGTGGAAGTCGAAGATTATGAAAAAGGACCTAGAGATGAGGAAATGCATACGAAAGCTAAACCGAAGATAAGAAATTTTAAGAATGTTCGGGAATTAGAGGAGAGCAAAATCGGAAAATTAGAAAAAAAATTCACGCTTTCAAAACTCAGGTAAATGTTTTTCAAAATGTTCAAATTATTTTTATTTTTTGGTGGATATTAGTTTTGTTTATAAGTAATATATAGTTATAGAAAATCTACATAAATTTATGCATAATTCTGTCAAATTTGCATTCAAGTATACAGATTTTGACATTATATGCTTGCTTTTATGCAGATTTGTAATATATGTTCATGCTTGTATGCATGTATTGGCAGTATATGCATTCACGTATCAAGACATAATGCTTGTGTTTGAGTTCATATTGTAGATTTTTAATATTTGCATTCTTGTATGAGGAATTAAGTTATTGTGTCATACTGTTATGCGAATATCCAAAATATGTGAATACAAAGTTAATATACTTGTTGAATATTTTATGCAAATATTATAACTTATTGCAGACAATAATGCAGTAGTTAATTTATTTTACTTATGTCAGTACTAATTTGTTTGATAGAAATTATCTAATTGTATTAAATATATTATCAGTAAAAGCGCGTACTTGAATGATGAAGATGGCATTTGCATTCTTGGTACTACATTGGGTGATCTAATTACTGGAAGATTTATCGATGGATAGGTAATACTTACCTGTAATTAAATTCTTCTGGAGTTAATTCTAAGATAATTTTATATATTTGTAATGAAATATCATGTCTATAACAATTATAATCCGTTTATTGCAATAGATAATTGACTTTGTTGGAAACAATTTGAAGAAAAACCATCCGGAGATTTTATACATAAGAACTGCTGCTTCTGTAAGTACTTTTATATTGTTTATGTGCTGAAATTCGTTTTTATAATTACAATTGTCCACTAAATTGATTACAATTACAGGCATTTGTAAACACGGAGTCAGTAGAACAGTTGAAGCATTTTATAGATGAACCGCTTTTAAAAGGATTCCAATAGTGCAGTAAAATAATGATTCCTATCCACAAAGAAAAACATTTTTCGTTTCTGGAATACGATAAAGATGGTAGAAGATGGATTCATTATGATTCCAGTAAACCTCGTCGGGAAGGAAAACATAAAAAATTAGCGAAAGATATGGTATGTAGTCTGAAAATATTTAGTGAGCAAGTTGTTTTTACCATTGACAACATGTATATATTTATATGTTTGCGCATATAAATATATAAATATATGTGTGAATTTTTGTTTTTTGTATGCAGATTTTGTACATCAGTGGGTTGATGAAAAAATTAGAGAAGAAAAAATTTCAAGAACCAAAAGATCTTGAAATAGCTAATTGCCCACATCAAGGCCACACGTAAGAAAATAAACTAATTTCATATGCATATAAGTAAACAAGTATTATTAATATCTGCATATTAGTATGCAGATAATGCATATATTTTCATTTCAGTATACAAGTTACAATTATTTTCGGATATAACATAAATGCTTGCATAAACTTATGCAAAAGGGTTGAATAATTTCATACTTGTGTGCTGATATTTATTTGAACAAATTGTTAAGTATTTCATACATGTATGCAGATATTGTGAATAATTTCATATATGAATAAAGGTTTTGTGAATAAATTTTATCAAACAAAGTTTTGATTAGTTATAAATTTCTGCAGCGTTGATTGTGGGATGTTTGTTATCAACTTCATGAAACAAAGATGCAAGGGCGAAGAAATTGTTAAAGATGAAAAAATATTTGGGGCTGATGCTATTAGTAAACAATGTGCTGAGCTGGCGCATGAAATACTCAGCTGCAAACTTTATAGCTGGACTGAGGAGAGTCGGCTAACTCAAAAATGGTTGAAATCAGAATATAACAAATGTACTGACTGAAATGGAAGAATATGGTTTTTTTAGTTTGATTTCAAAATGTTGACTGATGTTTTGAATTTTGGACCACGTGTAAAAGATTATGGTTTGTTTGAACTGAATTACTCTGTTATTTTGGGCAGTGAATCAAGTTATTTTAGTCGTACCCGATATATTATGTTGAAACTGTCTTCTGTAGACCTATTCATAGTTAGTTGAATACTTGTCTGGTTGTATTACGTAAAATTAGTACTGGAAGAAGAAAATATGTTACAGCATTAGTCATGAGTTCTAATGTAAAATGTAGATACTATTAACCTTAATTTACCAATAATCATGTAAAAAATATTTTTATCAGTACATAATGATTTTTATAACTTTGTGGGAATTTTTTTTAATATTAAATTCTGAATTAACGAACTAATGTGTCTGACATTTGTGCAATAAAGAAAGAGTTAATTTTTTTTGATTTAGTTGATAAACTTAAATAGTTATGGATTAAATTGGTATAATGAATTAAAATTTATAATAGAGCACGTCTGAACATTAAATTCTGAATACATTCATACAGATAATTATAATAGTTGCACAAATGTGTGCCAAAATGACTAAAACTGTAGTACATCATTAGTTTACGTGAACAAAATTCGTATAGTTATTTACAATGTTTGAATCTTGTTAATAAATTATTCGTATATGCGAAATAGAAGCAAAGTTCATATCTGTTTTTAATTTAATTGCATAAATATATGCAAGAATACGTAAAAATTGCATATGTAAATGCAGATAAAAAGAATAATTGAACAAACAGAAGTATTACAAATGTTAGTAAAACATAATTTACATTAAAAATAATGAACTAAATGCAAAGCAGCTCGTAATAGTTCAGAACAGTAGACAATTTAACCAAATTTATAATTATTTAAAAAAAAACAAGAAAAAAACTACTTCTCTACTGAAGAACACGTCCTCCTATTATGACCCAACTTATTGCACACTCCACATCTAGTAGTCTTCGTAAATTCACCTGCTGATTTCAACCTTTTAGAAGAGGAAGGACAACCAGGCATTCTTCTACCTTTTGGAGGAGCTATAATTGCATCTTGAATAGCTACATTTTCGCCCATATAATTTATGACAGGATTGATTGGATGTGAATAGGAGAGTTGAAAATGTCCAACTTTGAAATAAGATTCAATGTAGTCATACACACTCAATGTTTTGCAGCTTAAAATACTTCTAACGGCATGAGCACAAGGAAAGCCGCTAATTTGCCAGACATTACATGTACAAGCTCGATTATATAAATCAATAAATTGATGTATTGGAGAATGAACTTCAAAATTATACTCATTTGATTTGATAACAAACCAAGAAGCACCTTCCAAATGTAGACTTCTCAATCGAGTTTCATTAATAGGGCATAACACACTGTTCCAAGTAGAAGCTACTTCACGGCGATCGGACATGAGTTTCATTAACTTCATTCTAATTTTATCTAAACAAGCAGTGATTGGTAAATGTCTTTCCTCCAAAATCCACTTATTAAAACTTTCTGAACAATTAGAAGACATTTCACCGTAACGACAACAAGGGAAGAATGCGTTAGTAAATTTCTCAAATGGAATTCCATTCAAAAAATTTGTTGCGGTCGCTCCACCAACATCTCTAAAATTCTTTAAAGCAGCAGTAAAATCAGACAAATTATATGCATAAGCAATTCTTGAAAACGAATCCAACAACATCCTTTTATTTGTTTTGGAAAATTGCGGTTTTAAAGCAACTTTTAAATTGTTGGTCAAATGATAAAAACAGGATCCATGAACTGAATTCGGAAACACCCGTGGAATAGCAGCAAGGATACCTGGATGACGATCAGATATAAAAACATAGCTTCTACAATCGTCTTTAAGAAACTCTCTAAGTTGTTCACAAAACCAAATCCAGTTATCTTCATCTTCTCTAGATACAATAGCAATTGCTATAGGGAAAAATCCTGTTATTAAAAAAATTAACTTAGTAGAGGATTAAGCGAAATAATATTTTTTTTTTAAAAAGCTGAACGTGGGCAAGTAATTTAAAAATAATATAGTAGATGTTATACATGAATTTTTTTGTTATTTTTTTTGAGAAAAAAAACAAGCAAATACATTACTATGTTACATAATCAGTTGCACAAATTGATGCAGATTTTAAAGATAATTGCATTTCTAGTTGATAATAAGAATAAAAGTTGCTTAAGGAGCATACAAACAGAATAATTGCATGAAATTATGTAAATTTTAATAAAAAATGCATATGAATGTGAATGTTTTTAAAATATTTGTACGATATAGGTACAAATTCTGAAATAATTGTATGCATGTGGGTATGAATTTCCCCGTACGTCATACATGTCTTAAAATGAAGAAACATAATTGTATTCGTTATTTAGAATACTATAATAAATGGATGCAATTATTTAGAATAATGTCGTATATGAATGCACATTTTTCAAAAAACAGCATTTCAAACTGTTATACAGTAATAATACTGACAGTTGGAATGGAAAAAAATATACTATCAAAGAAAATACCTTCATTTCCATTTTTACCAGTAGCAGCCATTAAACATCCTTGAGCTCTTCCCTTCATAAACATAGCATCAACAAAAATTAGTGGTCGACAATATTGAAATCCAAATGCACATGCCTCAAATCCAATAAAAACCCTCTTGAATTGTCATGTAGAATCATTGCTCTCCAAAACAACCATACTTCCAGTATTAGTAGAAATAACTACATCACAAAAAGACTGCAAATGATGGTAGGACATTACGACACTACCATGTAAATCATCTAATGCCAATTTCTTTCCACTATAAGCGTAATAATACTTCAAAATGACATTATACTCTATTTGGAACAAGTTAATGATGTCCTTTGTCTTCATTAAAGGATTTACATGAATATGACCACAAACCAAAAGCTTAATCAATTTACTAGATATAACAGGATTATTTATATCATAAATTCCAGCACCACAATTATGTTCTGGTTGTAATCTCTTTACAACAAAATATCCTGGAAGATTAAACTTGAGTGAAGCATAAATCCTGAAACAACAATTTTTTTTAGAGCAAACAACAGTAACTCTTTCCTTATCATTCTTAAGCAAATTGAGCTTATATCCAGTTTTCATACTGTACATGATCAAATATAGTCTAAATTCAGTGACACCTTCTTTAAATTGTTGACCAACACCAGAGAAAATAGATTGGTTCAAATCAGTTTTCAACAGTTGCTTAAATTGGTTGTTCGACTCACTGGTGCTACCAAAAGAGGAATCACTAACTAAAGAAGAATTACTATCAGGAGCAACTGAAGAATTACATCGATTAACATCAACAAAAAAACCAAGTAATCTTCACGATAATGTGCAGCCAGTAAAAGAATGGATTGAAGATCAGAATTACTTTCAATATTTCTTCGTAAACCATCTCTAATGTGATACAAGTTCAACGACAATGAACTTAATTCAATCCATTTACCACAGACAGCATCTATAACGGTAGCAACTGTACTATCAAAATAGAGACGAATAGAACAACTATCATTCCCATACTTCAGCAGCACCAACACACCAATATTTGAAGGACCACTAGGGGGAAAATAAAAAAATAAAAATTAATCAGCCACATTATCGACAGTAAAAAAAAATTAGAATTGTAAAAAACAAAGGAAACAATTAAATGCATACAAAGAATCAAAAAACATTAATAACTGCATACATATCTGCAAAAAATCCGTATATTTTGGAAGGTTTAAATTTTTTAAAAAAAAACCTGAACACATGTATCATGCATAAATTAACCCAGTAGGATTAGAATCATGTTACCAATAAACAGAAAAGTAATAAAACAGAAATTTCAGTAGTTTGCATGATTATGTACAGAAAAATTTCATACATACACGTAAGTTTCCTGAGTACATCAAAACAAACGTAATATACCAATATTTGCATTTATATATGCTCATATATACACTATATGCATACTTGTATACATGTGACAAGAACAGATGAAGTGAAAATTTGACAGATTAATTTATAATACTGTACAACCATCAACAAAAAATGAAACTTCATAAAATATTTAAATTACACATCAGTAAAACTAGACAATTACGTCAATAAAAACTATTGGCTAAAAAAAACAGATCGAGCAATGAAAAACAACAAACAAATTTTTTTAAAAAAATAAACGCATATTTTACCTGAATGAAGACGAAGCCATGTAATACACAATCGTTGAATCAAAAAAATCAGTGTAAAAAAAGACAATAAATTTCAGTAGGAAATGAACGGAAGTATAAGCTCAGGTAAAAATGCCAGCCGCCATTAACAATAGTAAAATGTGGAAGAAGAAGCTTAATTATGAAATATCTCTGTAATCGCAATTTCTGCAAATTAGCCGTTAATTAAGGAATATTATAAATCGCGATTAAAGAAAAAAAAACACTGTGATGAGATCCGCATGTTCAGCGCGATATTAAAAATGGGCAAATTAGTCACTGATACGCGATTAGTTTAAAAAGAAGGATGTAATTTATAGTATTCTATAGGGGAGGATGTGAGCTTAATTAAGATTAATTCTAAGGATGTGGGCCTAATTTGAATAAAAATATGATTTTTATATTATAGAGATAATAAAAATATGATTTTTATATTATAGAAAGAATAAAAATATGATCTTTATGCTTTGTTTAGTTAAAAGTATAATCTTTTCTATATAAACATCGTTTTGAAAATATATATTAGCATGATAAAGAGGCGATTTATATGTATATGAAAGTGATATAAAAAAGTGATTTTTATATTGAAAGTGAACAAATAAAAATGTGGTTTTTATTTTTAAAGATAGCGGTTTAAAAATATAATTTTTATCTGTATAGTAGCAGAATAAAAATATAATTTTTATCTGTATAGTAGCGGAATAAAAATATAATTTTTATTATGAAGGCGAAGTAAAAATATGTGATTTTTATATATGTAGTGAGTATGGGCAACGAAAGTGACGAAAGGCGAGCACGACGAAGGTTTCCTACATATGAAGAGTCGTGGCGTTTGGTTTAGCTAATTGGTGAGAACTCCTCACTTTTATTTTGATTTCTAGTTAAAATATATACTAGGATGCAGACGGTGCTTAGTAGCACCCGACACCCGTCGTCCACAGACCATGGACGACTTGTATGCTTGTGTGATTGTTTGTGTTGTGAAATAAAATATATATTCATGTGTTGAAATAAAATATATATTCATGTGTTGAAATAAAATATATATTCATGTGTTAAAATAAAATATATATTCATGTGTTGAAATAAAATATATATTCATGTGTTGAAATCCAATATATATATTCATGTGTTGAAATAAAATAAATATTCATTTACAAATCGAACGATTTGTTTATGTACACTGATTTGACTGATATTGATTGGGACGATAAATTTTACACATCGCCCAACTGCACAAATAAAATCCGTGTTTGATTGTTTGAAACCCCACATTGGTGTTGGGATGATATTTGACATACACTAATCCCGATTGTTTGGTTGTATGTCAATCGATGGGTTGAAAGACTGTGTAAGCATTAATTATTTATATTTAATGCTTATGCAGTTGTGTGGTGCACTCTGGATGATGATTTATTGTTGCTATTATATACATGTGTTGTAGAAAATCCATATAATTAACATTATATGGTAGTTGATTGGGCCTCATTCCAATTTGGAAAATAAGGAATATTATAAAAGTAAATTCATGTGTTGAATAGAAATAAATCCATGTGTTGAATAGAAATAAATTCGTGTGTCGAATAGAATAAAAATTCATGTGTTGAATAGAATAAAAATTCATGTGTTGAATAGAATAAAAAGTCATGTGTTAAATAATATATATTCATGTGTTGAATAGAATAAATATTCACGTGCTGAATAGAATAAACATTAATGTGTTGAATAAAAGCCGTGTTGATTAGATTGACGCCATTTTGACGTGAATGATATTTATATCGATTTTATTCATTTTTATAATGAATATAGAAAAGAAAGTGATTTCAAAATATAACGTTTTGAAAATATTATCATTTGTATATCGATGATGTGGAATATTCAATTTTGATTCGAAATTGAATATGAAGTTGAAATCATTTCGAAAATGAATTTAAAACGATTTATAAAATATGTTTTAAAAGGAAATCGATGAAATATATATAATATATATAATATATATTAAATGGCCTGAATAGAACGCGCCTCGCCGCGGCAGTTCGCGAATTTCGACCATTGACTTCGAATGGATATTACGGGAGATCCGACCGTCGGATTCTCCTAAAACTGGAACCGTTGGGTTCGTATCGAAAAGAGCTTTCTAACGAATATTAGAGATTTGAAATCAAATGGTTGGATTTGGAATTATGTCCAAATCAAATTTGGAAAAGGTCGCTGTAAGTGCAGTTCATGGCTGTTGATGGAAATCTACTGTACAGGCCTTGATAAAATTATTGAAAATAGTAATAATTTGTGTAAAATAATAAGAAATGATTTGTGAAGAATTGAGATGAAAAATTCCAAATTTGAAAAGATAAAAATAGATTTTTATCGAAATTAACTAGTTTTGAACTAGAATAATAATTTATTTAATTTTAAATAAATAAATTGGATTTGAAAGGGTTTTAAAAGTAACCAGAGGTATCAATAATTGAATTGGAATGGAATGTGATTTTGGGTTTATAGTGAATGGTATTTTAAATGACATTGGTTCTTTAACCCAGTAAACGACAGGATATGATTTCCCACGTTAAGCAATCATTAATATTGATTTTTGGGAGGATTAAAACCAAGTGGAGTTTTAATGAATCTTTAATTAGATTGAAATGATCGAGAATGGAGTATCCCCAATTTTGCTCCAGGCGATAGTTAAATCTTTAATTAGATTTGAACGCGAAATGGTAATTGAATTTATAGATAACACCGTGGTGTTAGATATGAAGTATGACTAGTTTTACTTCATGGGATGAATAAGTTGGGATTGGGAAATAAAATAAATGATTACTTCGGTGTGGTTCGCTAATCTCGACTTGTTTGAATTGATATTCAAAAGAAGATTAAAGAATAAATTTAAATAATTTATCTTTGATAAAATTAATGCGAACCTTTCCCAAAGTGTAAGAATATTTGAATAAAAGAATATTCTGAATTGGAATGAGGCGTATGTTGTGTTTTTGTAACACTTGTTTATTATATAGCGGGTTATTCAGAAAGACCGGGTTTATCCCATTCTGAATAACTGATTCGACGTGGTGTCGAGGATGAAGACGGTGGTCGAAGACCGGAGGTCTTCACATCGTTTGGGTGATTACTGATGATCTTGATTGGGCTGTAAACCCAAGAGGAGGGAATCAGTTGGTGATCGTCCAGACGTACTTGAGATCGATGGATATGCGAGGTACAAGGTGCCTCCGGTTTTGTTCAGACCCAGAACGAACTAGTAAATGGACTGTGTGTCTGACATTGGATTTTATTCTGTTTGATTGATTTCTGTTAAATATATATCTGTTTGGCGGCGGAGAATTTATTCTCTTGCTTAACGCCCTTCTCTTAGATGTACGAGCTCAGGGGTTATATATTAATGGATATCAATCGCATGGAGTGAATTGCCTGTGTGGCATGCCTAAGTGGCAGTTGATCAAGGCTTCTGTTGAAAAGCAAAGTCTTGTGGTTGTTGATCAAAGCTGCGCCTATGTGGCATAGCTTTGTGTAACGTTGATTCGTGAACCTCACACCCCGGTTGTGAACCAGAAACGGGAGAGGACATCAGGGAGGGCATGCGTTTCCTTCTAGCTATGGTGGGGTCAGTGACCTACCAGCCCTGACATTTATATTATTTCACCTGTGTGGCTGTTGCGAGGCGGCTCGGATATATCGGTGACTGTGTGGAGCCGATGGAGTCATTTGGCTCATTTACGCCCCAAAGGGCAGGGAAACGCAGTGTTCAGGCATTTTAATCCACATCAGTGGACCGGCCCTGACGATCCAAGGGACAGTTGCGGCTGTTCCTGAGGCTTGGGCTAGACAGTCTCGAATCGGTAGAGGACGATCCCTTGCCTCGGTTCATAGATGGAAATCCAATTTCCAAATACGTGACTTTGCGATTTTGATTGTAGAGCCTAGTATGGTGACATGATATATGGTACCCATGCCGTCTAGGATTGATACATTTATATTTGAAGTTGTTTTATACACTATGCACTTATAATAGTATCAAATGATTTGTTTTTTAACGTACCAAGCATGTTTGGCTATTATAAGGGAAAACCCTATCCTCCGGCTTATGTTGCATTGTGTGATGGGACCTGGGTCTTATAATAACCTCATTTTTTCAAAAAGCATTGCGCTGTTTTGTTATATGCACTGGTATTCTTGGGAGGAAACCCGTTCCGTGTTATACGGCGTGGTCCCTTGATATATCTGATTTAAAGTAAAGTTTTAAATAACTGTTTTAGTTCTCACACCAGTCACGTGACTGACCTGGAGTTTATTATTTTAACCTAAACTCTGGGTGCCCTCATTTTCCGCACGGGCAGCTAGTAGTTTTGGTTTTGCAGATTTATATTCATAGGATCCTGATTTACAGCTGGAACGATACTCGGAAAGCTTTGTATCCGTGTATTACTTTCAGTTGTGTATTGTATTATTTTTCCGCTGCTATGTAATGTATTGTAATCTCTGAAATTTTGTGATGTATATTATTTATTTATGCTCTGTATATTCTTGTATTCTGATTGAATTGTTGTTAATAAGCAGTGAAATGTTCTTCTGTTTGTGTTCTGATCTGTTTTGTCCTCAAAGTATCCGCTCTTTCCTTATCGGGGAAGTTACGGGTTACTACAGTTGGTATCAGAGCTTTGGTTTACAGATCTCGGGGAACAAGACACGTTAGAACTGGACGAAAGAATTCATCAGAGATTGGATTAGTAATGTCCAGTGAGAATGACTCGTTAGAGATGGGATCAACAGTATCCTAGAACGAGTGTGAAGAGTATATTTTTAAAATGAAAACGAAGTTTGTTTTGAAAATTTAAATCAATTATTCATATTTGAATATTTATTTGTATTGAATTTCGACAGTCCAATATATAAAGACTTTGCGTATACATCTGATCCACATGTATTCGAAGTTTTAATATACTGGATAAATATAGAATCACACTCTAGTCGCTCGGACATGATTCTGATGATTGACGCGTCATCATCAGAATTTATTTTCGTGTTTCGAAAGTGGGATCTCTATATATTTCCATTAGACTGGTGTGAGAACAAACATATAGTTAGAATATATTGTTGTGATTTGGCATCAAAAATGTGATTTTTGACTATATATCAAAATTATGAATTTGAAATGATAATTAACTAATTGATTGCTGATTGGGTTGTTTGATTATTGGTTGATTAATTAGAATTTGAACCTTTAGCCAAATTGTACCAAAAAGTGAATTGTATTGAAAATTTGTCGCATTTGCATGCATATACATGTACTTACATTGAACAGGTCATAGCAAGGAGACTAGAGAAGTGGAATAAAATTGTTGGCCCGACAAATAGGTACATGTTTATTGTATTTCTTGGGTTTTAGATGATTTTATGAGCCGATTGGCTAGCCTCATGGCTGTTTCATTTTCTTTTTGGATTGGTGAGGGCCATGGGAGGCTATTTGAAATATCCCGAAGCTCCCGGTGCAGAGGAGGTTATGGCGAAATTTTTCGAAAATTTAGGGTGTCAGCCAAATTTTTGAAAAATTTGAAAAGTTCTTAGAAACTGAAAAGTTGAAGAACTTAAGCCATAATGAAAACCATGGAAGTTGAGTTGGTTAGTTAAAAAACTTTCAGCTACGTTCCTTTTCGGGGATGAAAAGTTTTAAGTGGGGGAGATTGTAATAACCCGGAAATCTGAGCCAATTTAAAATTTTTATTTTGGCAATTTTAATGAATTTTGAATATTTAAAATGAATTATTTTAAATAATAACGACGAGAAATTTATTTTGAATAGAATTAGAACGTGTATATTTATTTGAATCGCCGTTAGAATATAAATATTTATTTTTAAATTATAAAGGGAATTGAAAATGGCGCGGTAGTTCGAAAATTCGATTTCAAATTGCAAATGAATGTACATGATTCAAAATAAACCGGAAATTGGCGAAACCAAAAATATTAGAATCTATTTGAGAATATCTTTCCAATGAATCCGAAAAATTGAAATTTCATTGCGGGAATCAAAAGTTATGGTCAGATGAAAATTCAGAATAGTCGCTATGGAATTCTAGCCCTTAAAAATGAAAATTTTGCAAACGACCTTCGTTTTTTACGAAACCACTTTTGTTGGATCCGGTATGTCAAATTATTGCTTGATTCCAAAATTCATAATTTTTGAAATCAATTTGTGAGCGTGGCGAAGGAAAACGTGTTTTGACAGTTTAAGTCAGTTTTGATCGACCAGTAAATGGCCATTTTTCAAACGGTCTCAGAATTTGACGAAATTAGTTTTGTTAGGACCATATCGTCAATACGAGGCTAGAAAATACTTTTTGGGAATTTTTAGAGTTCGTGTGTGGCCCCAGTAAATTGAAATGTGCATTCAAATTCAATATATAGATTTATATTTTGATTTTGACAAAAACTGATCGAAACGGCCAAACTGGCTTACGATACATATCCCATTGTTTTCAGAATGGGTGTAATAAGCTAGGGACGACAGTCAGTGGGTTCGATTTCGAGTTCGAAATAAAAAGTTTCTTTTTGAAATTTTAAAATAATAAAATATATATTATTTATATAAAACCCCCTTACCCTCCTTCTCTCCCGACAGTTAGAAATAAAAAAAAAGAGAAAAAAAGGTCTCGTGCCCTTGCCTATCACGCTGCGCCTCCGGGGGAGCCGACCACCGCCGCCGCTTCTTCCTCCCCCCCTCCTCCTTCGTTCCTCTCTCCTCTCCCCTCCTCCACATCGAGCTCGAATTCCCCCTCCTTTCTCGATTTGAAACCGCACCCCCCACGCCACCGTGTGCCACTGCGAAGTACCCCGTTGAGCCTCCGACGCGCCGCCTCGAGCCACAGAAGAACGCAACCCCCTCTTCCATTTTAACTGTAAGTTTTTATTATTTTAATTCTATTCTTTTTAGTTTATTTATATATGTATATATATAAGAGTATTTAGTTTATTAAAAACAAAAATAGGGTTTTTATGTTATTTATAAATAAGGAATTTGATTTTTAATTTAAATAAAGATTTGAATTTTTTTTATATAGCGAAAAGATTATATTTTGAATAGCGAAAAGAATACACTTTGAATATGAAAAATTATATTATGGAAAGAATAAAAATATGATTTTTATACTATGGAGATAATAAAAATATGATTTTTATATTATAGAAAGAATAAAAATATGATCTTTATGCTTTGTTTAGTTAAAAGTATAATCTTTTCTATATAAACATCGTTTAGAAAATATATATTAGCACGATAAAGAGGCGATTTATATGTATATGAAAGTGATATAGAAATGTGATTTTTATATTGCAAGTGAACAAATAAAATTGTAGTTTTTATTTTTAAAGATAGCAGTTTAAAAATATAATTTTTATCTGTATAGTAGCGGAATAAAATTATAATTTTTATCTGTATAGCAGCGGAATAAAAATATAATTTTTATTATGAAGGCGAAGTAAAAATATGTGATTCAATATGTAGTGAGTACGGGCAACAAAAGTGACGAAAGGCGAGCACGACGAAGGTTTCCTACATATGAAGAGTCATGGCGTTTGGTTTAGCTAATTGGTGAGAACTCCACACTTTTATTTTGATTTCTAGTTGAAATATATACTAGGACGCAGACGGTGCTTAGTAGTACCCGACACCCTTCATCCACAGACCATGGACGACTTGTATACTTGTGTGATTGTTTGTGTTGTGAAATAAAATATATATTCATGTGTTGAAATAAAATATATATTCATGTGTTGAAATAAAATATATATTCATGTGTTGAAATAAAATATATATATTCATGTGTTGAAATAAAATAAATATTCATTTACAAATCGAACGATTTGTTTATGTACACCGATTTGACTGATATTGATTGAGACGATAAATTTTACACATCGCCCAACTGCACAAATAAAATCTGTGTTTGATTGTTTGAAACCCCACACGGGGTGTTGGGATGATATTTTGACATACACTAATCCCGATTGTTTGGTTGTATGTCAATCGATGGGTTGATAGACTGTGTAAGCGTTAATTATTTATATTTAATGCTTATGCAGTTTTGTGGTGCACTCTGGATGATGGTTGATGATTTATTGTTGCTATACTATACATGTGTTGTAGAAAATCCATATAATTAACATTATATGGTAGTTGATTGGGCCTCATTCCAATTTGGAAAATAAGGAATATTATAAAAGTAAATTCATGTGTTGAATAGAAATAAATTCATGTATTGAATAGAAATAAATTCATGTGTTGAATAAAAATAAATTCATGTGTTGAATAGAATAAAAATTCATGTGTTGAATAGAATAAAAATTCATGTGTTGAATAGAATAAAAAATCATGTGTTGAATAATATATATTCATGTGTTGAATAGAATAAACATTCATGTGTTGAATAAAAGCCCTGTTGATTATATTGACGCCATTTTGACATGAACGATATTTATATCGATTTTATTCATTTTTATAATGAATATAGAAAAGAAAGTGATTTCAAAATATAACGTTTTGAAAATATTATCATTTGTATATCGATGATGTGGAATATTCAATTTTGATTCGAAATTGAATATGAAGTTGAAATCGTTTCGAAAACGAATTTAAAACAATTTATAAAATACGTTTTAAAAGAAAATCGACGAAATATAATATATATATATATATATATGTATATATATTATATATATTAAATGGCCTGAATAGAACGCGCCGCGCCACGGTAGTTCGCGAAATTCGACCATTGACTTCGAATGGATATTACGGGAGATCCGACCGTCGGATTCTCGTAAAACCGGAACCGTTGGGTTCGTATCGAAAAGAGCTTTCTAAACGAATATTAGATATTTGAAATCTAACGGTTGGATTTGGAATTATGTCCAAATCAAATTTGGAAAAGGTCGTTGTAAGTGCAGTTCGATGGCCGTTGATGGAAATCGATTGTACGGGCCTCGATAAAATTATTAAAAATAGTAATAATTTGTGTAAAATCATTAGAAATGATTTGTGAGGAATTGAGATGAAAAATTCCAAATTTGAAAAGATAAAAATAAATTTTTATCGAAATTAACTAGTTTTGAACTAGAATAATAATTTATTTATTTTTAAATAAATAAATTGGATTTGAAAGGGTTTTAAAAGTAACCAGAAGTTTCAATATTTGAATTGGAATGGAATATGAATTTGGGTTTATAGTGTACGGTGTTTTAAATGACATTGGTTCTTTAACCCAGTTAAAGACAGGATATGATTTCCTAAGTTAAGCAATCATTAATATTGATTTTTGGGAGGATTAAAACCAAGTGGAGTTTTAATGAATCTTTAATTAGATTGAAATGATTGAGAATGGAGTATCCCCAGTTTTGCTCCAGGCGATAGTTAAATCTTAATTAGATTTGAACGTGAAAGGGTAATTGAATTTACCGCTAACACCGTGGTGTTAGATATGAAGTATGACCAGTTTTACTTCATGGGATAAATAGGTTGGGATTGGGAAATAAAATAAATGATTACTTTGGTGCGGTTCGCTAATCCCAACTAGTTTGAATTGATATTCAAAAGAAGATTAAAGAATAAATTTAAAGAATTTATCTTTGATAAAATTAATGGGAACCTTTCCCAAAGTGTAAGAGTATTTGAATAAAAGAATATCTGAATTGGAATGAGGCGTATGTTGTGTTTTTGTAACACTTGTTTATTATATACGCGAGTTATTCAGAAACACCGGGTTTATCCCATTCTGAATAACTGATTCGACGTGGTGTCGAGGATGAAGACGGTGGTCGAAGACCGGAGGTCTTCACATCATTTGGGTGATTACTGATGGTCTTGATTGGGCTATACACCCAAGAGGAGGGAATCAGTTGGTGATCATCCAGACGTACTTGGAGATCGATGGATATGCGAGGTACAAGGTGCCTCCGGTTTCGTTCAGACCCAGAATGAACTAGTAAATGGATTGTGTGTCTGACATTGGATTTTATTCTGTTTGATTGATTTCTATTAAATATATATCTGTTTGGCGGCGGAGAATTTATTCTCTTGCTTAACGCCCTTCTCTGAGACGTACGAGCTCAGGGGTTATATATTGATGGATATCAATCGCATGGAGTGAATTGCCTGTGTGGCATGCCTAAGTGGCAATTGATCAAGGCTTCTGTTAAAAAGCAAAGTCTTATGGTTGATGATCAAAGCACCGCCTGTGTGGCATATCTTTGTGTAACGTTGATTCGCGAACCTCACACCCCGGTTGTGAACCCGAAACGGGAGAGGACATCAGGGAGGGCATGCGTTTCCTTCTAGCTAGGGTGGTGTCAGTGACCACCAGCCCTGACATTTATATTATTTTCACCTGTGTGGTTGTTGATGTTGCGAGGTGTCTCAGATATATCGGTGACTGTGTGGAGACGATGGAGTCGTTTGGCTCATTTATGCCCCAAAGGGCGGGGAAACGCCGTGTTCAAGTATTTTAATCCACATCGGTGGACCGGCCCTGACGATCCAAGGGGCAGTTACGGCTGTTCCTGAGGCTTGGGCTAGACAGTCTCGAATCGGTAGAGGACGATCCCTTGCCTCGGTTCATAGATGGAAATCCAATTTCCAAATACGTGACTCTGCGATTTTGATTGTAGAGCCTAGTATGGTGACATGATATATGGTACCCATGCCATCTAGGATTGATACATTTATATTTGAAGTTGTTTTATACAATATGCACTTATAATAGTATCGAATGATTTGTTTTTTAACGTACCAAGCATGTTTGGCTATTATAAGGGAAAACCCTATCCTCTGGCTTGTGTTGCATTGTGTGATGGGACCTGGGTCTTATAATAGCTTTATTTTTCCAAAAAGCATTGTGTTGTTTGTTATATGCACTGGTATTCTTAGGAGGAAACCCGTTCCGTGTTATAGGCGTGGTCCCTTGATATATCTGATTTAAAGTAAAGTTTTAAATAACTGTTTTAGTTCTCACACCAGTCACATGACTGACCTGGAGTTTAATGTTTTAACCTAAACTCTGGGTGCCCTCATTTTCCGCACGGGCAGCTAGTAGTTTTGGTTTTGTAGATTTATATTCACAGGATCCTGATTTACAGCTGGAACGATACTCGTAAAGCTCTGTATCCGTGTATTACTTTCAGTTGTGTATTGTATTATTTTTCCGCTGCTGTGTAATGTATTGTAATCTCTGATATTTTGTAATGTATATTATTTATTTATGCTTTGTATATTCTTGTATTCTGATGGAATTGTTGTAAATAAGCAATGAAATGTTCTTATGTTTGTGTTCTGATCTGTCTTGTCCTCAAAGTATCCGCTCTTTTCTTACCGGGGAAGTTACAGGTTACTACAGCCTGGAAATTCATAAAAAATAGCACTAAACAAGGATAATGTGAACTACTAAAGAAAAGATTAGCATTAACCAAGATATTGTGAACTACTAAACATTATACAAATGTGAATATCATTAAAGCCGTACCTGAACTGCTTCATCCCCCCAGTATTCCAAAAGCATTTCAAAATCCTCCAACGGAATTGTACTGGGCCTATTTGCAAGCCTTTCCTCATAAGTTGAATATTTTTTATAATACATTGCTTTGATGCGAGACTTGTACCGCCTCCAAGAGTCGTTAAGCGTGTTCAAGACCCACTTGTGTCCTTTTTCCGGTGTGACGTACCTAGCCTACAATATATCAATCACAAAATTCAGGAGACAAACTAATTAATTAAAACCAAACATTTAGGAAGTGAGTTAAACTGTATATGGTTATGGAAATTAGATTGTACCAGAGCATAATCCAACATTTTTCGCTTTAATTGAACAACATGCCAATTGATGTAAGTAAGAGACAATAATCCTTTGCTAGTGTACCAAGAAAATTGTTTAACTCTCTAATATTATCAGATATTGGCTGACCATCCTCATTCAACTCAATGACTACTTTATCATCCGGGGTTCTAACATGCACCTTGGTCACTTTTAACTTCCCTCTAGGATTTTTTGGACCTTGTACTTTACCTACCTGGTTCAAAAATGTGAATAGAAAAAAGACACACTCAACAGTGCAGTGCAGTGCACATATAAAGAAACATTATATTGTACCTACTTCATCTTCCTGTGCAGTCCATTCCTGCTCTAATTGATCAGTAAGATTTTCCATTGTTAGAGGCGCTTCAACATTCTGCTTTTGACGTTTCTGCATCGCTAAATAAGCAGCAACTGAACCAACAGCTTTACATGAATTGGTTGCTTGTTTGAACAATTTGCTACATGTAGGTTTTAAAATGGATGGACGAGACATTATAGGTTTTAAAACTCCTGAAAAAGACGGTGTAGGGTTCTTCAATTTCTTTAATGTTTCTGTGAATTTCTACCGGTTACTGAGTTTATTTGGAGTGGGACTGTGTATCATGATCAACTCCTTGTTGGAGCCAGCTTTCTTTGGAAGGGGGGGGGGGGGGGGTGCACATCATCGCTTCCTTCACAATTTCAATGGCTGCATTGGTTCGCGCACGAGTTCTTGGTCTAGGTAAAGGATCCTTTGACTTAACAATTTTGACTCTCTACAATTAAGTCGAAGTTCAAGATTTTTTACATTCATAAAGGCAAAGACAATAAGTAATAAACAAATAACTTCTTTATACCTCTGAATCTGATGAATCATCGGGGACGTCTTCACCATCATTTTCTGGGATGTATTCATCACGTCCAACAACATCTTTACCTTTATCTTTCTTATTTCGTGCGGCAGCATCTTGCATACAACTAACCAATGAAGGCATTCCAAGTGATCTACTAACTGCATCATTTTCTTGCATTCACGCGATTCGCTCTTGTTCATACATCGTCAAAGCTGATGGTTGTGAGAACTACAAGCAAATTAGCATTATTACTCACCATCGATGATAAATTTAAGCTAGTTAACCAAATAGAGTCGACATATAAACAGTTCTTGCTATTTTGACAGAATGCATGCACAAAGAATAGTTAGTTACTTGAATTACCTGCAGCCTTCATGGTCGGAATAAGATTTCATCCGGATTAATAAAACTGAAATGAAAACTGAAAAATACTTGAACATCGATTTCATTCCCTTGGGTATTCTCATCATTACCTGTTTCATTTTCTACATTTAATTTCCTCCTGGTTCCTTTGTCCGTCACAGTAACATCTTCTTCATCATTATTCATATCAGGCTCCGGCGATGGTTTGTTCTGACCTACTTAAGTTGGGTTGTTTTTCATCATTTTGTGTTGTTGCTGAAGTTTATGTGCAGTAATATACTTGCGCTTTGCAAGTGGCTTCTGAGCAGAATCTAGAACAATAAAAATAATAATGATGGCCTCCTTCATAGCACTTTACACGCACAGAGATATATATAAGAATGGATCTATATATATTACATATACATATACACCTTAAGTTATGTTTTTCCTTGGCCATATGATTACATGTGGCTATAGTTGAATCAACGGCTCACTGTTTTTGTCAATGGTGTTGTCGATGTAAAAAACCACTTTTCTTGCTTATTGCAGCCCTGTACATACTCGTTTACGTCCTTGTCATTCAGTATTAGCTGCCAGCCACCCCTCATTCCTTTGCTGATATATACTCCTCCTATTTTAGTGTAATGGAAACAATCTTTAACAATGTCCATAAGCACACTATAAGAAAAGCGGTCTACATCATATTTTGTTACTACAAAGGATTCTACACCGACGTAACATGTCCTTCGAAACTATCCGTCATGGTGCAGTCGGATATTAATAAGTTCATCTACCCTGTACAAACTGAATACATTAGAACAAGGTGCATGCATGTTAAAGTGGACAAAAAACAACAACTATAACATTTTGGTCTATAACCAATTTAGATGACAGTAAAGAAAGACATTAAATCATAAAACATGTGAACAGTGTACATTGCAATATGAGAAAAGAGTGCCAAATACATTCATCAAAGATAGTAATTTCCAGCTAAAACAAATAGTGCCAAATACATCATCAATTAGACCAAATTAAAGCAATAAGAAAGAGGAACTTTTTGTCCTAACGAGACGAAACAGGATCAGGAACTTCTGCTTTTAGTTCTGTTTCTAGTTGTATTACGGGGACATCATCCCTAATCCAACCCCCATCAACAACTTCTAGTTCTAGTTCACCACCTATGCCCATATCATGTAAATGCGTATTGCTTGTGTCTTCTTCCATTGCATTCTGATTTTCAGTATCACACCAATCTCTCAGCAAATTTTTAATAACGTAATGACTGTTCTTTTCAACTGCATCTTCCACATAAAATACTTGCTACACTTGCGAAGGCAGGACATAAGGATCAGTTTTATGAAACTTGCTAAAATTTACTTGAGTAAGACCATATGGATATTTTTCCTCTTGGTACCAACAACATTTATAAAGGACCACTGTGAAAGCTCCCCAATAATCAAGCTCAAAAATTTCTTTGATTGATCCGTAGTAATTGACATCACCCACTATTGGGTTTTGGTCTTTGGAACTTGCAAAGCTGGTGGTTTTGGCAGTCAAAAATACACCATTACTTTGTGTGGTACATCGAGAATCTCTAAATTTTGTGTGGAATCTATATCCATTTACTATATAACCAGTAAACTTCCTAGCTACTCGATTAGGAACTAATGTAAAAACCTTTAAATCTGTTGAAATATTGTCCTTTTTCAGAACCTCTTCTTTTAAGCCAATTCCAAAACTCTTCGAATTGTTCTCGTTCCCTCTTGAATCTTCTTGGATTTGCAAGACCATCCACAAAAGCTCGATGAACCCTAAATAATAATTAAGGTCAAAAAACTACGAAATGCAGATGTTAATTTTTAGTTAAGGAAAATGATATAGGAACTTAAGAACTTACTCGATCAAACTCTCAATTTCTTTATTATCGGAATTTAACAAAATACAGCGATGCGTTGCCTTCCAATCTGCATCTTTCAAATTGAACATCTTTCCATCTTTATTCTTCTTTGATCCAATATGATATTCCAAATCTGTTGGACATCTTCCAATATCAATCGACGTGTTTTTTGTTCCTCCATCAATGCTTAAAAATCTTGAACACAAGGTCACACACTCTTCTTCCAAGTAACCTTCTGCAATCGAACCTTCCGATCTGTTTCTATTTTTCACATAAGATTTCAACTTTCCTAGATATCGCTCAATTGGATACATGCATCTAAGATGTCCAGGCCCGCCGTATTCGATTTCTTTGCATAAATGAACAAGCAAGTGTACCATTATATCGAAAAAATCATATGGAAAAATCATTTCAAAATGACAAAGTATCTCGACAATTTCTTCTTGCAGCCTCTTGATATCATCCACTTCGATAACCTTGCTCCATAGTCCTCTAAGGAATGCACTAAATCTGATCATTGATAACGCAACCTCGGGTTTTGACGCTTTCTTCACAGCAAATTGAAACAAATATTGGAGTATGAAATGAGCACCATGGCTCTTATATCCCACGACCGTTCTCTCTTTTATGTGCACATACCGACTAACATTCGAGGCACCACCGTAGGGCAGTTTGGCGTTCTTTAATACAGAGCAAAAGATTTCATTTTCCTTATTTGTCATATCAAATATTGCAGGTTTAATTTCAACATACTTTCCGTCACCACATTCAATAGGATGATGGGCCTTCCTTATGCCCAATTCCTGTAAATCCAAATGAGTGTTTAGGTGATCCTTCGACATGCAGCCTATATTAAGTAAAGTACCTAATATTTTGTCGCATATGTTCTTCTCTATGTGAATGGCATCCAGGTTATGTCGAAGGGGGTTATGCACCAATATTGTAAGTCAAACAGTATTGACCTTTTTTTAAAAGGGCCATCACTTTTACTCGGTTTCTTCGTCTTATCCTCAAACTGATTTTTGAACTCCCGCAACAACTCTACAATATCAGTTCGTAATAATATTTCTGGAATGCTCCCCATTTCAGTTTCGCCATTAAATCTCCTCTTATCCATCCTCCACTTATGTGTCGGATCATGAAACTTTCTATGGTGCATATAACACATTTTTTTGCTATGCTTCAAATAATTTGAAGAAGTTTCATAATGGCATACTAGACACGCTAGTTTCCCCTTCGTGCTCCAACCTGACAACATGGCATAACCCAGAAAACCACTAATGGTCCATAAGACGCTTGCACGTAAGTTAAAATTCCCATCAGTCAAGGAATCATATGTTTCGACGCCAACATTCCATAACTCTTTCAATTCCACAATTAAAGGCTGCATATATACGTCAATACTGTTCTTTGGAGAATCTGGACCAGATATTAATGTCGAAAGAATCAAATTCTCTTGTTTCATACATAACCAGGGCAGAAGATTGTAGTTTACCAACACAATTGGCCATGTACTATAACTTGAATTCATTGAACGATACGGATTAAATCCATCAGATGCTAGACCCAGTCTAACATTACGATTTTCTGATGAAAAATCAGGATAGCGACCATCCATCATCTTCCATGCCACACCATCAGCCGGATGTCTTAGTTTTCCATCTTCTTTTCGTTCCACTTGGTGCCATCTCATATGTTTGGAAAATTCTTTGCACATAAACATCCTTTGTAACCTTGGTCTTAGAGGAAAGTATCTCATAACGTTTGCCGGCACTTTGGGAATCGACTTTGGTGGATCATTATTACCAACGATGTCTTCTTTTTCTTTTACAGCCCACCTAGAAAACCACAAATGCCACAAGCCACTTTATCTTTATTCTCTGCCCAATATAACATGCAATGGTTTGGGCAGGAATGTATTTTATGGTAATTAAGACCTACATCCTTAATGACATTCTTTGTAGCGTAGGAAGGCAAAGGCAGCTGTGTATCAGGAAAGGCTTCTTTTATAAGCTTTAGTAATTCCCGAAACGCAGACTCGTTAATTCCATAAGCAAACTTTAAATGATAAAGCCTGATCAAGAAACTAAGTTTAGAAAATTTAGCGTAGCCAGAATATAATGGCTTTTTTCCTTCTTTAACATGACGATAAAATTTCTCGGCCTCGGGATTTGGTTCTACTACAAAGTCCTTGGGATTTTGACCAAATTTGTAATCCGTACATTTGAACATCACATCTAAATTATCCTCAAAATCCATCTCCATTGCACAATCCATATGGTCATCAACACCTATTAATTTTGTTTGTGAATCTTCACAAATCCACCCAATATATAATGGAGAAGGGCCATTAAAAATAAGATGATCGTATATGATATTTTCACAATACCAATTACATTCTATACATTTTTTTCAGGGGCATTTCATCTCATCACCTATTTTATAAATGGGAAATGCATTTCTTAGAAAAGCTGTTACCCCTCTTACATGTTCTGCACTCGATCTCGGAAGTCCTATCCATATGTAGTACTCACTATCCATTGCCACAATCTAACCACGGCCTAGTAAGACTAAATTTGATACCACTTAGAGGTTCAAGACACGAAAAAGGGCTACCTTGTAATGTTTGACTAAATTAGAAATAAAAACAAAACAAGTTAATAATTTACAAATATACATAATCAGTGTGATGATACAAAGACGATTTTTTCGATATGAATTATCACTAACTTTTGGAACTGAGTTATCAGGAGAATACAAAAAACAAGCAACTAAGGATACTGAACACAAATTCATAACATTACATGACTGCACCAAAACAAAACAGTACAGATACAAAAACTATACAGGTGATACAAAGACGATACAGTTGTACCAAATACAAAGAACGATGCAATAATTTAATTTTGTCTTCTAATGTTTAGCCTTTGAAGCTGGTCGTTAATTTTACTAACGTCAGTTCGAAAACCAATAACTCGATTTTGCAGCATTGTAAGTTGATGTTGTAATTCATTTGCATACTCAGTGGCTCGACTTGAAAACTGTTGGTCAATCCACTGCCAAAAGGTACACCCTGTAGGATAAACACGACATCTAAAATAACGACGACCAATGTTGAAACCAATCGAAATAACATCTTCTACAGCGGCATACCCACAATCGCACATTATGATTGGTGAGTGAGCTTGCTGTTCGTTAACCACTTGGTTGTTTTGATGCTGACGACGCAAGGCAGCACGACTATGCCGACGCATCGCCCTTTCTTCACGTCGTTCTTCTTCTCGCCATTGTCTTTGAAGTTCTTCTTTCTCTAGTTCATACTCACGCAAATCATCGTAGTGCCTTTCTTGCATCTCTATATAAAAATCAATAGGAGTTTCTGGTGATGATGGGTTTGACAGTCGTAGATCACCCATGCTTAGGGTATCTTCGTAGTCATACGATGTAGGAAGAGAAATAGGCAATATTTAACTACAAACAGAAATAGACATTTAAACATTTATATTGGATTTCTTTTGTCCTCTAAATTTTGTTTCCACCTTTCGAAATAAGCATTATTTACCAATACATCAATGGTTTGGTAAACATAAAAATACAGAACTTGCACAATTTCAACACATGCAAACATATAAATACAACACTTCAAGTATAAAAACCCTAATTTAAGGCAATCGGTATACCCAAATCACCCAGAGACTTTGAACGTAGACCAAAATAAGTTAGAGATGAAATCAACTAAATAAAACTGAAATGATCAAGCCCTAACTACCTGTAATTGTTCTAAATGATCCAAATTGGAGGTGTAAAGTTTGTAAAATAGGAGAAATCGAAGGTTTATAGTTTGTAACCTGAGGAAGAGTACCAATCGGAGGTGTTCTTGGACGGATTTCGTGGAGAGAGAAACGGACAGAAGGAGGAGTATGGGAGAAATTTGTTTTTGGGGGAAGTATTTCGTGAATGGAGAAACTATCGTGCCAACTTTTCACTACGCTGTAGCAAGGTTCAGCTTGAACAGTTAGATTAATCAACATCTACGGTTATTTATTTGTTTAAACTGATAACGCGGATCGCTGACCTGACATGTATTTATGTAATGCAACACTTTGAACTGGTGTTGCAAGAACCGTCATGAGTCGTTGGATTAATCAACATCTACGGTTATTTAATTGTTTAAATGAATAACACGGATTGCTGACCTGACATGTATTTATATAATGCGACACTTTGAACTGGTGTTGCACGTTACAACACAAGAATTCCAACCGCAACATTGTGTTCACATCTAATGCAACAACAAATGAATGTTGTTGCAGAAGATCAAAGAATGCATAGCTTTCGCAACACTTTTCATGCAAGGCACACAAATTAGTGTCGAATATGCCCACTTTTGTAGTAGTGCTTGGGGAATGCAGCAGTAGGCATGGTTTGCCGAAGCTAGGTAAAATCTCTGTGTTATTTATTTTATGCATTTATTTTATCTACTGCAGTCTGTTATGAGATATCTATAATATCTCGAATTAATTTAATAATCCCTATTCACCCCCTCTAGGGTTAATCTAGATCAAACAAGTGGTATCAGAGCCTGGTATTCATTAACTCTAGGACATGGTTTCCCCTACTTGTCAATCCTCTGAGAGTCAATCCAATAATATTCCAACTATTTTCAATGGAACAGATTTTTTAAATTGGAAATCAAAAATGAAATTTTATTTAAAATTTGTTTATATTAAATATTGGAATATTATTATCAATGGAGGAGATTTGTTAGATAAAAAGAGTAAAACTATCAATAATTGTGCTATGGATATTATTAATTATTGTCTTAGTATTGGTCAATTTAAACTTGTCTCCCATTGTTTAACTGTGCAGGAAATCTGGAGAACTCTCGAGCCAAAGTATGGACAAAATGACGATAACCGCTCAAAACCATAAAAAGTCAACTCAGATTCAGAGTTATGCTTAACCGGTTTTGCAAATGATAATTCAAATGGATTAGTCGATGGAGAATCAACAGATGATGAAACTAAAGATTTCTCATATGAAGATTTGGTTTATTTTTGTACTGAATTGAAAAATGTTGTTGATAGTCTAAAATCCAAAAATAAAACTCTGAAATCTAAAAAAATTTGGAGCTAAAACTTGAAAATATCTTGAAAGTTTCAAACTCTAATTGTAAGAATTGTTTTAACTTGAAAAATGATTTAGCTCAACTAAATGAAAATTTTCAGAAGCTTGAAAAACAAATTATGAGTTCAAAAGAAAATGAAGATGAGCTAATTTGTATAAACAATACCTTGCAAAAAGAGTTTGAAAATTTTAATATTTCCAAAAATTCCAAATATGAAATTGCGGAGAAACAAAAGTTGTTGAAAACTGAATCAATTCTGAATGAACTTGAAAACGAGATTGAAAAATTCAAGAAATTTGAAAAACTTGAATTTGAAAAACAAAAACATTTTGAAAATGAGATTTCTGAGTCCAAGGCCAAAATTGAAAGGCTTGAAAACGAAAACATGGTTTTGAAACAAAATGATGCTAAAAAGAGTAAGATTGCTATAAATCGTTGCTCAAATTTAATAAAACGTTGATCTTAAATCCAAAATTCAACGACTATGATCAACTTTGGAAAAATTCTCTAATGGGGAAAAGTCGTTGAATATTTTATTGCAAAACCAAGTTTCTGTTGGAAATAAATGTGGCCTTGGATTTGGAAAAATAATGTTTTTGAAAAGGGAATTCGAATGATTTTAAAAATCCTTCAAACTGCTTTGAAAAGAATCGACTTGAAAATTTGAACTTTGGTAATTTCAAAGGACTTTTGAATCATAAAAATGAGATTTTATTTGGTAACAAACCTTTTAAACATTTTTGGATCCCAAAAGGAAATATAATGAATTTAATTAAATTCAAACAGATCTAGGTTCCTAAAGGTACAAAGATAAATTCAAATAGTTTGTTATACAAGTAGGTTTGGGTATCGAAAGTCAGGAACACATTTCAGAGTAGTTTTACAAATTGTCTTAGACCACTCTATTCCCTAAATTCTTAGGTACCGGAGGGGGCCAAGGAACTGCTTTACAAAAGAGAAGTGAATTCAAGCTGTTCCACATTTCTTACCATTCAGAGTTCCTTAGCCAAGTTTGTTGAATTAGAGATTTATTTGCTTACGTCTATTTTAGGTATGATCTCAAAACTCATCTCTGTTTTTATTCTTTTATTTTATTCCTTCTACCCCTTCTGTTTATTTTTTTTGTCTCTTCTGTTTTTTTATTTGACACTGCCATACTAATTTTTAATTTATTTTGAGTTTCATAACTTCAAATTGCAGATTTCATGATTTTCTAGAAATTCGTTTCATTTGAATAAAACTCTCATGTTTTTAACCATTTCCAGATCTTGAATTTAAACTTGTAAATATCTTAAGTTGTTTTGAATTTTTTTTTTGAATTCTTAATAGTGCTGAAGTATTCTTGTCATATATTGAACACTGGAATTCTAGATTTTTTGAAGATCCGAAAAACTAAGGAAATTTCACACATTCCTGCTGTTTTGAGTTATCTTCTAATTCATTTTGGAAAGACTTGAAATTATACTCTTTACACACACTGTTATTTTTTAGTTCTGATAATTTCATTGAATTTTTGGACTGGCTTGATTATTTGTAATTGATTTTATTGAATCATTATGTTACATCTTGAAATTCATCATTATTCATGATCAGTTTTGTTGGACATTTATTTATTTGAAATCATCTAAATTTTTTGATATTTTGAATCTCACATACCTCTTAGATTTGAAATTATCAATTTTGTGTGGTTGATTCATTGTATCTCAAAATTTATGTTTATTTCAAGTGATTTCAAATAAATCCTTTTAATTTTGAATCATGAATTATCTCTCCTACTTGATGTACATATTTTGAAAATATCTTTTGTGCTTGTTAGTAATAACTGTGAAAAATTCCTTGAATATCTGTTTTTGAAACTCATTGCTATTTCATGATCGTTTGATTTAAATATTTGTTTGCTTGAAATCATTCAAAATTATTGATTTCTTGAATCTCACACACATCTTGGATTTGAAATTTATAATATGGTGTGATCTATTCATTGAATCTTGAGATTTTCATATTCCCTCAAATGATATCAAATAAACTATATATTAAATCTTGGATCATGAATCATCTTTTGTGACTATCCAAAATATCTGAAAAAATATCTTGATAAGTCTTCTTTAAAATTGACTGTTGTGATGCTTTGATAAAAGAAATCGCTTTGAAATTGTTTTTGGTATCATCTGCTGCTCTGATAAAAGGTTCAAAGATTTTCTTGTGCTACATCGTAAAATTCATTCGGAAATCAGGAACACTTACTTGGATAGTGTTCTGTTTGAAATCATTTGATATTGATTAATATCTTGAATCTCACACACTCTTTGACTTTGGTATTAATAACCTTGTGTAATTGATTCATAGAACCTTGAAGTTTTCACATTCCTTTATATGATTTCAAATAAACCATTTCCTTAAATCTTGGATCATGATTTAACTTATTGGACTTATTGAAATTTTTCTGAAAACTTTCTTGTGAAACATATTTTGAATATGTCTTGCTACTTTGACTGATGGAACTAAATTGTTGGAATTATTTGCTTGGACTTAGTGACTGGATTTTTGTTGACTAAGATACCCTTGTTAGCCACCAGTGGCATATTAAAATCCCCGTTAGCGGAGACAACAAGTGATATTAGATTAGAAGTGCCTAAAATTTTTATTGATCTGATTCTCATCCTGTATATATTTTTCTTTGTCCTGTATATATTTTTTGAATTTCATCTTGTAATAGATTTTTCAATTTTAAAATCATTTATTGATTATTTATTCAGAAATTGAAATAAAAAACTAAACTGAATTGCATTCAAAATTCATCAAAATTATTATCAGAATTTTGAAATTGTGACGAGTTGGACTACATTATATTTCACAACAAGAGGAGTTTTTATTTAAATTTTCATGATGATTGAACAATTGTTATAATATCTTTGAGTTCACTTAGTTCACGAACATATCCTTTATCTATCATTATTCTGCCATTCATCGTGATTTTATATTAATGCTGAGAGATTAATAATTTTACAACCATCTTAAACAAACAGTGGAAATTTTTATGATGGAATCGTGATTATATTATTTTTCAGAATTAGAGATAATTGAAAATTGTAATGACCCGTATTTTCAACGATATAATAATTAATTTGTTTAATAATTTAAATAGTGATTTAGAGAATATAATGGTTGTTTAACTAAATAATAATGAATATTTAATTAAATTAAATAACATAATAATATATTTAATTTCTGAAATAATGGAAATAGTGGAATTGCTAATATTGTGTGAATTGGACAATTCAAAATATATAATTCAATTTCAAACTGAATTGCAATAACGAATATATTTAATTAACGATGGTTGAACGTATAAATTATATTATAAATATAATCGAGCTCGAAATGGCGCGGTAGTTTGTTGTTTCGCGATTCGAACTTCAATTGAATATACAGAATCCGTTTTAAGCCGAAATTCTGTGAAACAAGAAACGTTCAGAGCTGGTGAAGTATATTTTTCTAATGGAAGAGAAAAATCGGGATTTCGTCATGTAGATTTTGATTTGTGTCCAAATCAAATTTTAAAATAGTCGCTATGGAAATCCTTTATAATTTATAGTGATTTATTTATATTTAAATGGATTTTTCAGTATAAATCGAATACCGATTTGATCGGGATTTGAAATATCGAGTTAGAAATTCATATAGGAATATTCTGGAGTTGTATGGTATTCTGTTGTGAATATATATGATAATATATATTTATAATTATTTTATTTAATTATTTTTAAATATTTTTAATATTTAAATGGGTTTATTTAGAGCTATAAAAATAGATAGTTTTGCAAATGACCTCCGTTTTCGACAAAATTAATTTTGTTGGTTCCGCAATATTAAATTATTTCTATATTTCAATTTTCGTGATTTTTGAAGTTAGTATGTGGCCATAAGGATTTTTAATGTGAAAAACAATCAGTATTTTGATGGTTAAAAATACGCTGTGTGAGCAAACGAAGTCAGAATTCGACAAAACCAGTTTCGTTGGGTCCGTAATGTCGAACTGAAGGTGCATGTCCATTTTCGTGATTTTTGGATATCATGTGTGATTATTAGGATTTTTAAATGATAAATACGAACAACGACTGATTAAAAAGGAATAAAATAATCAATAGAAAAATATCTAAATTTCCTATAAATACCTTAACATACCCTAAACCCTAAAAAAATTCCATTTCCACAGTCAACGAGATTTTTCCGCCGTTTTTCTTTAGTAAAAATTATACTTTGGAAAATCAAATCAAATCGTGGAAAATTCCATAAATATCAAAGCCTATTGCGTTCATCTCCTAATGTCAAGGGCTTTGCACTCGTATAGTTTTTTCTGAGCTCGGTGGTACTTGCATTCACTAGAAATGTGAAGAGGCAACCTAGGGTTAGAGTTTTCAGGATTTAGAAGCATCGATTGTGGTTTTTAGTAGATGTTTTGGGTTTAGGATGAGATTCCGCATCTATGGTGGGATTTTGAGGTGAAATCATGGCAGAAGATGTCACCGTATGAATTGTGAGTAGTTATAGCTACTGAAAGTCGCGAGTTACATTAATGGTGCGAGTTTGATCATTTTGGTGCAGGTTGGAAGAGAGGTTGATGAGGAGCTTGGTGGCGAAATCCTTTTGAACATTCATGGATAGAAGAAGGAGAACTGATGATCGAGTTATTGGGAAATGACTTTGTTAAATTACCTGGAGCTCGCGTTGAATTGAGGAGGAAGAGAAGGTCACGCGGATTTGGGCTTTTTGATGGTAGTTGGGCTGGTTTTATTTAAAGGGGTAAGGCCCACGATGAATTAAATTAGTTTTATTTTAATTTAAAACAGTTCATAACTTGTACAATGTATAACTTGAGCATACATTATCAGAATTCCGTGAAACAAGATCCGACAGGATCGTATGGATGGACACTACACAATGGAACTGACGGGGAGCGAATCGAAGCTCATTACAATTTATAGTGAAATAAATTATTTTTCTGAATCAAAGATAGTTAATCGTTTTTAATGATAATCGACCAATGTAAGCAAAACTCACCAACTCTATGAGTTATATTTTTATAACATATTTTTTTGAACTGATAAGATGATGGTTGATTCTATGTGTTGATTATTTGGTTGAACTGCTAAGTGATTGGTTGAAATTACAGATAACGATATATATCGTTAATCAAATATTGATTCTATTTATCAGAATATTTCATACTGAAATGAAGTTGATGTTAATTATATTGTTTAACGTCTGTGATGCAGGGAAACAGGTTGGAGGGATCCAACTGGATTCCTCAATATTTATAATATTGTTCTTTTCATATATTGTAATATATGATGTGATATATAATCTGTGTTGATTACGTGTGTTGAATGATAACGATAATTGTTATCTGGTACTTTAAATACTGTAAGAAATACTGGGATGTAGAAAAGGGGATTTTCAAAGTGTATTTTGAAAATAAATTATTTATATAAAATCATTGCATTTTATATATAAAAGGAAAAGGATTTTATAAAAGAATTAGTTATAAAATCAAAGGAGATTGAAAAAGGAAATATTTATTAGTTAAATAAATAGAATTGAAAGGGAAATATTTATCTGTTAAATAAATAGAATTGAAAAAGGAAATATTTATTTGTTAAATAAATAGAATTGAAAGGGAAATATTTATTTGTTAAATAAATAGAATAGAAAAGGAAATATTTGTTGAACAAATAGAAGAGCAAAGAGATATATATTGGAAAAATAAATAGAAATATAAAAGGAATATTTATTTAGAAAATGAATAAGACATCATAAAAGGAAATATTTGGAAAGTAAGTAGGATTATAAAAGGGAGTTATCGAATAGAGTTATTCGAAATAAAAGTTATCAAATATAGTTATTCGAAAAAAATAGTTACTCAAAGAGAGTTATCAAATATTATTATTTGAAATTAGTTATTTGAATAGAGTTAACCGAATAGAATTTATCGATTAGAGTTAATCGATTAGAGTTAATCGATTAAAGTTAATCAATTAGAGTTAATTGATTAGAGTTAATCAATTAGAGTGAATCTATTATGGTTAAATCAGTTAGAGTAAATCAGTTAGAGTTAATCAGTTAGAGTTAATCAATTAGAGTTTATCGATTAGAGTAAATCGATTAGAGTTAATCAGTTAGAGTTAATCAATTAGAGTTAATCAATTAGAGTTTATCGATTAGAGTTTATCGATTAGAGTTAATCAGTTAGAGTTAATCAGTTAGAGTTAATCGATAAGAGTTAATCAATTAGAGTTAATCAGTTAGAGTTAATCAGCTAGAGTTAATTGATTAGAGCTAATCAGTTAGAGTTAATCAAATAGAGTTAATCGATTAGAGTTAATCTGTTAGAGTTAATCGATTAGAGTTAATCAATTAGAGTTAATCAGTTAGAGTTAATTGGTTAGAGTTAATCAGTTAGAGTTAATCGATTAGAGTTAATCAATTAGAGTTAATCTATTATTGTTAAATTCTTAGAGTTAATCAGTTAGAGTTAATCAGTTAGAGTTAATCAGTTAGAGTTAATCGATTAGATTTAATCAATTAAAGTTAATCTATTATGGTTAAATCAGTTAGAGTTAATCAATTAGAGTTAGTCGAATATCGTTTATTTGAAAAGGAGTTATCGAATATAGTTTATTCGAAAGGAGTTAATTAAATATAGTTTGTTTGAAGAAAAGAGATTATCGAATATAGTTTATTCGAAAGAGAGACGAATATTAGTTATTCGAAGAAAGATTACTGAATATAGTTTATTCGAAAGAGAGATCATCGAATATTAGTTATTCGAAGAAAGATTATCGAATATAGTTTATTCGAAAGAGAGATTATCGAATATTAGTTATTCAAAGAAAGATTATTGAATATAGTTTATTCGAAAGAGAGATTATCGAATATTAGTTATTCGAAGAGAGTTAATCGAATATAGTTTATTCGAAAAGGAGTTATCGAATAGAGATTATTCGAAAGAGAATTATATGTTGAATTCGATTATATCGAATTCGGGAAAGTACTATTCACTTTCGTTTTTAAATAAAATTTATTTATTTATTAATAAATTAGTTGTTTGTTTATTTATCCAAATTAATAAATAAAAGTTATACTTAAGTTATTATATTTCGAAAGCATGGGATTATAACACTATTGTTATAATCAAATGATTTCTGTAAAAGAAGTGGATTCGTGAATAGAATCCGAGAGTTACATAAGGAAGTTTGTTAAAGACTTAGAAGGTGAGCTTTGTCTATTTCGAAGTTAGAACTGTTGTTCAGTTAAGGTCTGAGAGGTAGTTATACCCAACTTGATTGACTCCATTTTTAACTAAGGAATGGTTAAGGTTTGAGAGTAAAGTTTAGTTAAGTGAATTTAGTTAATGAGTGTAATGTTTTGAGTTGGCATAGGCGATGTTTTATTTAAACATCTGTTTAAATCCAAATGTAAAAGTTTTGGAAATGTTTTCCAAATAAGAATCAGAAATGTTTTCTAATATAGAAAATAAGAAATGGAAATGTTTTCGAATGGTAATGACGTATATTTTCTAAATCTAGAAAATAAGAATTTTCGAATATATGGAAACGAGAATAGGGAAATGGATAATTGAATGACAAATAAATTTAGGAGATAAATGATGATTGATCGATAGAATTTCCATCTGGAAATAATATCGTTGTTTGCACACATGTTTTTATTTGATAGTTAACTCTCTGTTTAAATCCAAATGTAGGAGTTTTGGAAATGTTTTCCAAGTAAGAATCAGAAATGTTTTCTAATATAGAAAATAAGAAATGGAGATGTTTTCCAATGGTAATGACGTATATTTTCTAAATCTAGAAAATAAGAATTTTCGAATATATGGAAACGAGAATAGGGAAATGGATAATTGAATGACAAATAAAGTTAGGAGATAAATGATGATTGATGATTGATCGATAGAATTTCCATCTGGAAATAATATTGTTGTTTGCACATATGTTTTTCTTTGATAGTTAACTCTTTGACTATCGAAGTTTTTGACTACTTCCGTTGTCAATACAGAGAGATCGGGATCAGATTCATTATCTGAAAACAACTCTATATGGACGTTAGCGTTACGATCAAATATGATGAAGATAATTGAAGACGGATTTTGTGCAAGTGCCGTTCTGTCAAATCCTAGGTAGAAATTGCCTAAGATGGATTTGTAGAATAGTGCCTTCGATTTGTCCAGTCCCAGGACAACCTGTATGGAAGAATGTCTGACAGAGTATATTTAATGGATCACGTAAGTTGATCTCTTCAAACGTATGCAGTTTGGTGGTGGAGGAATTCGTTTCTCTTATCTGTATACCCGTTGTATTTTTAGGGAAATCAATTTGTGATTTGGCGGGTATGACGATGTGACATTCAAAGGGAATAATTGTGTGATCTGTCAAAGATAAGCATGGCCTCTAGCCTCACAACTGGGAAATGAAAAAAATCGGGCAGGCAACATGGCTAAGTGGGTTGCTTGCAATTAGGGTGTATTGTCACCTGATCTAGAGTTTCATTTACTTCTTTAATCTATTCGATGATGTCCCTTTCGGGAAACAGTTGCTGATCCCAACCGTTGGTGATATACATTTGATACACTCAAGTGAAATGAGTGGTCGGTCATGTGTGGCTGGGTTGCAAGATGTTCTTATTGAACCCAGTGTATCCCTCTCTAGAGGTACACTATCGGAAGGTGGTTCCATACCTTGTCGTAGTTGGTGATCCATTATCCAATAAGTGCTCGCGGTTTTGATTGTATACTATTTATGTAGAACGTGAGATGAAAGTGTTTCTGCTAGATGATTATTATATTGTGGTTGATATACACTATTATAATATCAAAAGAATTTTGATATAAAGATTATTTTGGATTCTCATAAGGGAAAACCCGTTCCATTATACGGCGTGGTCTTATGAGATATCGTTATTTCCCCAAACCCGTTTTAAATTGTTTTACTCACACCAGTCCCATGACTGACCCAGAGTTTGTTTTGTTTTGCTTTCCCTAAACTCTTAGGTGCCCAATTTTGTACGGGCAGTCAAGTTGTCAGGATTTTAAAGATATACTTGGAGAGCTTGGAGCAGGAGGCTTCAAGATTATATAGCTATTGTTTATTCCGCTATGTTGTAAGTGTTGTACTCTGATAATGTTACTGTATACATATACTGATTTTATTTCAAGGATATGTTATCTATTATATGTTGTTCGTTCCGCTGTGAGATTCGTGTTAGTCTGATGTTATATGTTCTTCTTCTTCTTTTGTTCTAAGTCTCTATCTTATCTATTCTCACCCTCTGTTTTCTTTCTATTTGTTTTCTGGTTTCTAGTGCAATTTGGGTTGGACTTGTATTATTGGGTCAGCTCAAATGGTACCGGAAATTCGGGACACTAGAGTTGGTATCAGAGCTGAAGGTTAAGTAATTACCTTGGCTCTGTGGCGTTACTCAGTAGAGATAGGGTTAGTAATACCGTAGATTGAGTTGAGTGTGTGTGTATATATATATATATATATATATATGAGCGCGTATTTGTTATTCGATATAAAAATGGTTTTATATTGTGGAGATGCATTGGTTGAGTTGTTTATGAGTTCTGGTCGATCAGTTTGATCCTTTGTATCGGTAGGGGTTTATAAACACTCGAATACGAAGGACCGACATGGTATGTTATGAAAAGAGGGTAAATGGAATAATTTTACCCATAATATATTTTGTTATAAAAGAAATATATATCTTGGAATTAGTATCGTATATTGGATGTGTTGGTTGTGATTATAATCAGATAAGATTATAATTGAAAAGGTTATGTAAATAACCAATCAAAATTTGTATAAGTGTTACGAAATGAATTAAATCAGAATTTAAATCAGAATTGGAATTAAAACCCTGCAAATTTGGAAAGGAGTTTGTAAACGGACTTGGATTAAATATAAGGAAATTTTAAAATCCTGGGAGATTTTAATTTGTTTTACGAACATTAAAAATGATATTTTGAAATGATTTCAAAATGGAGGTGTTTAGAAATAGTTTCAAAAGTGATATAGTATTGAACTCACTTCAATAGCTGGGAAATAACCCTGATGATGAATCACGACATCATTAGTATTCATTTTCGAGTTGTAAGTGACGGATTACTACCAAGTTTTTGTTTTTGAATTGTTTTGAGAAAACAAGTTGTTATGATATTCCAAAATGAATTTTTTTTTGGAAAAGGCTAGGCTATTTTAAAAAAATTCCCAGGGAAAGATTGTTTGAATTAAAACAAATTAAACTAGAATTTGTAAAAGCAAATAGAAATAGAAATTGAATTGAAAACCAGTTAAGTGGAAAATGAATTGAGATAGAAAATATCGAATTAAATTGGATTGGAGATAATCCAAAATGAAATTGGACTGGTAAGTTAAGGGTTGAAATTAAAAATGGAATCTGAGTTAAGAACAGAATTTGGCTTGGGTATACCCGAATGATGTGGATGACATTGGTATATGCAGGTTTGGTAACACATGGAAAGGATATATTGATATGCCCGACAAAAAGGTACCAGTTTATATTATATATTGGTTTGAGATTTTGGTGAGCCGAATTGGTAAGCTGCTTGGCTGTTTGATTTTCTTTTGGGTTGGAGAAGGCCTAGGGTGGCGAGTTGTACCGATTGACCTATACAAAGAAAGTGCTGGCGAAATTTTTCAAAAATTTCGGGTGTTAGAAAATTTTCAGAATTTTTGAAAATTTTCGTTAATAGAAATAAATTAATATTTTAATTGGAATGGATTATTCAGTTGAAACTGGAGTTAAGAATTAAACAAATAATTTTTAATCAGTTAGTAGGGTTCGTTTCCTACCTTAGCAATTTTGAGGACGAAATTATTTTAAGGGGGAAGAATGTAACGACCCGTATTTTCAACAATATAATAATTAATTTATTTAATTATTTAAATAGTGATTTAGAGAATATAATGGTTGTTTAATTAAATAGTAGTGAAGATTTAATTAAATTAAATATATAATAACATATTTAATTTCTGAAATAACGGAATTAGTGGAGTTGATAATATTGTGTGAATTGGACAATTCAAAATATATAATTCAATTTGAAATTGAATTGCGATAACGAATATATTTAAATAACGATGGTTGAACGTATAAATTATATTATAAATATAATCGAGCTCGAAATGGCGTTGCAATTCGTTATTTGGCGATTCAAACTTCAATTGAATATACAGAATCCGTTTTAAGCCGGAATTCTGTGAAACAAGAAACGTTCAGAGCTGGCGAAGTATATTTTTCTAATGGAAGAGAAAAATAGGGATTTCATCGTGTAGATTTTGATTTGTGTCCAAATCAAAATTTAAAATAGTCGCTATGGAATTCCTTTATAATTTATAGCGATTTATTAATATTTAAATGGATTTTTCAATATAAATCGAATATCGATTTAATCGAGATTTGAAATATCGAGTTAGAAATTCATATAGGATTATTCTGGATTTGTATGGTATTCTATTGTGAATATATACGATTTTATTTATAAATATTTTATTTAATTATTTTTAAATATATTTAGTATTTAAATGGGTTTATTTAGAGCTTTAAAAAATAGCCAGTTTTGCAGACGACCTCCATTTTCGACGAAACTAATTTTGTTGGATACGCAATATTAAATTATTTCTAGAATTCAATTTTCATGATTTTTGAAGTTAGTATGTTGCTGTACGGATTTTTAATGTGAAAAACAATCAGTATTTTGACGGCTAAAAATACGCTGTGTGAGCAAACGGAGTTGGAATTCGGCGAAACCAGTTTCGTTGGGTTAGTATTGTCGAACTGAAGGTGCATGTCCATTTTCGTGATTTTTGGATATCATGTGTGATTATAAGGATTTTTAGATGACAAATACGAACAATGATTGATTAAAAAGGAATAAAATAATCAATAGAAAAATATCTAAATTTCCTATAAATACCCTAACATACCCTAAACCGTTGAAAATTTCCATTTCCACAGTCAACGAGATTTTTCCTCCGTTCTTCTTTTTCTTTAGTAAAACTTATACTTTGGAAAATCAAATCAAATCGTGGGAAATTCCATAAATCTCAAAGCCTATTGCGTTCATCTCCTAATGCCAAGGGCTTTGCACTCGTATAGTTTTTACTGAGCTCGGTGGTACTTGCGTTCACTGGAAATGTGAAGAGGCAATCTAGGGTTAGCCTTTTCAGGATTTAGAAGCATCTATTGTGGTTTTTAGTAGATGTTTTGGGTTTAGGATGAGATTCTACATCTATGATGGGATTTTGAGGTGAAATCATGGCAGAATATGTTGCCGTATGAACTGTGAGTAGCTGTAGCTACTGAAAGTCCTGAGTTACATTAACGATGCGAGTTTGATCATTTTGGTGCGGGTTGAAAGAGAGGTTGATGAGGAGCTTGGTGGCAAAATCCTTTTGAACATTCATGGGCGGAAGAAGGAGAACTGATGATCGAGTTATTGGGAAATGGCTGTGTTAAATTACCTGGAGCTCACGCTGAATTGAGGAGGAAGAGAAGATCATGCGGGTTTGGGCTTTTTGATGGTAGTTAGGCCGATTTTATTTAAAGGGTAAGGCCCACGATAAATTAAATTAGTTTTATTCTAATTTAAAACAGTTTATAAATTGTACAATGTATAACTTGAGCGTACATTATCAGAATTCCATGAAACAAGATCCGACATGATCGTATGGCGGACACTACACAACGGAACTGACGGGGAGCGAATTGAAGCTCTTTACAATTTATAGTGAAATAAATTGTCCATCTGAATCAAAGATAGTTAATCGTTTTTAACGATAATCGACCAATGTGAGTAAAACTCACCAGCTCTATCAGTTATATTTTTATAACGTATTTTTTTGAAATGATAAGATGAAGGTTGATTCTGTGTGTTTACTGTTTAGTTGAACTGCTAAGTGATTGGTTGAAATTATAGATAACGATATAAATATATCGTTGATCAAATATTGATTCTGTTTATCAGAATATTTCATATTGAAATGAAGTTGATGTTAATTATATTGTTTAACATCTGTGATGCAGGGAAACAGGTTGGAGGGATCCAACTGGATTCCTCAATATTTATAATACTGTTCTTTTCAAATATTGTAATATATGATGTGATATATAATCTGTGTTGATTACGTGTGTTGAATGATAACGATTATTGTTATCTGGTATTTTAAATACCGTAAGAAATACTGGGATGTAGAAAAGGGGATTTTCAAAGTGTATTTTGAAAATAAATTATTTATATAAAATCATTGGATTTTATATGTAAAAGGAAAAGGATTTTATAAAAGAATTAGTTATAAAATCAAAGGAGATTAAAAAAGGAAATATTTATTTGTTAAATAAATAGAATTGAAAGGGAAATATTTATCTGTTAAATAAATAGAATTGAAAAAGGAAACATTTATTTGTTAAATAAATAGAATCGAAAGGAAAATATTTATTTGTTAAATAAATAGAATTGAAAAGGAAATATTTTTTGAACAAATAGAGGAGGAAAGAGATATATATTGGAAAATTAAATAGAAAGATAAAAGGAATATTTATTTAGAAAATAAATAAGATATCATAAAGGGAAATATTCGGAAAGTAAGTAGGATTATAAAAGGGAGTTATCGAATAGAGTTATTCGAACTAAAAGTTACCAAATATAGTTATCTGAAAAAAAATAGTTATTCGAAGAGAGTTATCAAATATTGTTATTTGAAATTAGTTATTTGAATAGAGTTAACCGAATTGAGTTTATTGATTAGAGTTAATCGATTAGAGTTAATCAGTTAGAGTTAATCGATTAGAGTTAATCTATTATGGTTAAATCAGTTAGAGTTAATCAGTTAGAGTTAATTAATTAGAGTTAATCGATTAGAGTTTATCGATTAGAGTAAATCGATTAAAGTTAATCAGTTAGAGTTAATCAATTATAGTTAATCAGTTAAAGTTAATCGATTAGAGTAAATCGATTAAAGTTAATCAGTTAGAGTTAATCGATTAGAGTTAATCAGTTAGAGTTAATCGGTTAGAGTTAATCAGTTAGAGTTAATCAGTTAGAGTTAATCAGTTAGAGTTAATCGATTAGAGTTAATCAGTTAGAGTTAATCAATTAGAGTTAATCGATTAGAGTTAATCTGTTAGAGTTAATTGATTAGAGTTAATCAATTAGGGTTAATCAATTAGAGTTAATAAGTTAGAGTTAATCGATTAGAGTTAATCAATTAGAGTTAATATATTATGGTTAAATCAGTTAGAGTAGTTAATCAATTAGAGTTAATCTATTATGGTTAAATCAGTTAGAGTTAATCAGTTAAAGTTAATCAATTAGAGTTAGTCTAATATAGTTTATTCGAAAAGGAGTTATCATATATAGTTTATTCGAAAGGAGTTAATCGAATATAGTTTGTTCGAAGAAAAGAGATTATCGAATATAGTTTATTCGAAAGAGAGATCATCGAATATTAGTTATTTGAAGAAAGATTATCGAATATAGTTTATTCGAAAGAGAGATTATTGAATATTAGTTACTCGAAGAAAGATTATCGAATATAGTTTATTTGAAAGAGAGATTATCGAATATTAGTTATTCGAAGAGAGTTAATCGAATATAGTTTATTCAAAAAGGAGTTATCGAATAGAGATTATTCGAAAGAGAATTATATGTTGAATTCGATTATATCGAATTTGGGAAAGTACTATTCATTTTCCGTTTTTAATCAAGATTTATTTATTTATAAATAAATTATTTGTTTGTTTATTTATCCAAATTAATAAATAAAAGATATACTTAATTTATTATATTTCGGAAGCATGGGATTATAACACTATTGTTATAATCGAATCATTTCTGTAAAAGAAGTGGATTCGTAAATAGAATTCGAGAGTTACATAAGGAAGTTTGTTAAAGATTTAAAAGGTGAACTTTGTCTATTTCAAAGTTAGAACTGTTGTTCAGTTAAGGCCTCTAGCCTCACAACCGGGAAATGACAAAATTTGGGTAGGCAACATGGCTAAGTGGGTTGCTTCCAATTAGGGTGTATTGTCACCTGATCTAGAGTTTCATTTAATTTCTTTAATCTATTCGATGTTGTCCCTTTCGGGAAACAGTTGCTGATCCCAACCGTTGGTGATATACATTCGATACACTCAAGCGAAATGAGTGGTCGGTCATGCGTGGCCAGGTTGCAAGATGTACTTGTTGAACCCAGTGTATTCCTCTCTAGAGGTACACTATCGGAAGGTAGTTCCATACCATGTCATAGTTGATGATCCATTATCCAATAAGTGCTCGTGGTTTTGATTGTATACTATATATGTAGAACGTTAGATGAAAGCGTTTCTGCTAGATGATTATTATATTGTGGTTGATGGACACTATTATAATATCAAAAGAATTTTGATATGAAGACTATTTTGGATTCTCATAAGGAAAACACCCGTTCCGTTATACAGCGTGGTCTTGTGAAATATCGTTATTTCCTCAAACCCGTTTTAAATTGTTTTACTCACACCAGTCCCATGACTGACCCAGAGTTTGTTTTGTTTTGCTTTCCCTAAACTCTTAGGTGTCCAATTTTGTACGGGCAGTCAAGTAGTCAGGATTTTATAGATATACTTGGAGAGCTTGGAGCAGGAGGCTTCAAGATTATATAGCTATTGTTTATTCCGCTATGTTGTAAGTGTTGTACTCTGATAATTTTACTGTATACATATACTGATTTTATTTCAAGGATATGTTATCTATTATATGTTGTTCGTTCCGCTGTGAGATTCGTGTTACTCTGATGTTATATGTTCTTCTTCTTCTTTTGTTCTAAGTCTCTATCTTATCTATTCTCACCCTCTGTTTTCTTTCTATTAGTTTTCTGGTTTGTAGTGCAATTTGGGTTGGACTTGTATTATTAGGTCAGCTCAAATGGTACCGTAGATTCGGGACACTACAAAATTTTTGAAGAATCCCGGTACAGTTGAGCATATTTCATAATATGATTAATTTAGAAATTTATTTCACAACCATTTCAGTACCCACCATATTTCTATCATCCATACTGGTTTTATATATTGAGGAATTTTTATTTTGAATCAAAAAATAATAATAATATAATATTCATAAGTGTTTCTCTAACCTCATTTAAAAATCTAAGCTCTGGTCATGCATGGTTATGAGATTACATATATTTAAGCTGCAACTGACCTCAGTTAAAAATCCAAGATCTTGTTATGTGTGGTCAGTATGCTCATAAACAAAAATAAAAAGAAAAGAAAATTATTTGAATAAATATTGTTTAATATGAAATTCTCCTTGGTGTGTAAAAACCAGCCTATTATCCATTTTCTAATTTGTGAAATGTGTTAATATTTTATGAAATATTATGATTTGTTGATTGACAGCTATTGGGATTTGAGATTATTTTATTGCGTCACTTAAATTGAATTTATAATTTTAGTCCAAATCCATTACTATTATTGTGCTCATTTTTTTTACAAAAATTCTTTTGAAAATAATTGGAATCAATGTTTTTTAACTCTCTCCATTTATATAAAATTCATCGTAAATCCATCATTCTACAATGTGAAATTTGCTGCTAGTTCTTAGAATATTATGATTTTTGTTTGACTGGTTGAGATTTATGATGATCGTTCTTCCTCTTAAGCTGATATTATATTTTTAGTCAATTATTTCATCACTATTTTAATTTCTATATCCTTTTGATGATAACAAAAGGAGGAGAATGGGTTAAGATTTGGATTTATGAGTGAATATTTTATAAATATTGAAAATTCATTCAATTCATTCTGTTCACCCATGTACATTTCTAGGGGGAGTTTCCGTTGTTGGGGGAGCAAACAAATAGGGGGAGTTTCAATATTCACTGACAAACACATTTATTATATTCAAAATCTTATTATTTGTTTGTCATCATCAAAGGGGGAGATTGTTGTATATAATAATTCTATTATTTTTGTTTGATGATTACAAACAAATATATATTATTTTAAATGTGTTTGTTATTGTATTGTTATACTACATCAAAGACTGGAATATAATATTTATATTTAAAGGGAATACTACTACATGAGAATTCAAATATTCAAAAAGTATTTTATTTAAGTATAATATTTTATTTCAACATTTAAATAGTACAAAATTTATAACTCCACTATTTGTTCATCTGAGTAATACATTTCATTTCATATACATTTTTTATACATATAAGTTCCTCACTACAACTCTCATTCACTCAGTCGCTCAGTTATACAGAAACATATACATACATTGACACACACTGGCACTCAATACTTGTCTTTTGTCTTCACAACATTTTCAGTCAGTCCAGTCTTCTGCATACTTGACACAGAAACACACACAGTAATCTGAAATAGAAATATTTTAAATTCTAGTAGATATGTTTTTTATTTTAAAAATTTATTTGGCTCAGAATATCGGTGTGCTTCTCATCATTTTTCATGACTTGATCTGATTTATATATATCCATCTGTGTCTGGACAGCTTGTAATATTCACAATGATACACTGTAAATACCACAAGGCAGACTGTATACTCCCGTGCTCACAGATCAGCCTCAACACACTACATGGTTTGCTGACCAGAACAACATCATTATTAGCTGATTTTGAATAGCCACAACTTAGATACATCGGTCTTCTGATAAAAATATTCATGTCTGTCATTCGTATAGCCATACACACACACACATTTATATATATACACACATACATACATATATATATATATATATATACACACACACATACGTGTATACATACATATATGTATACATGGATACATAATACAATGCACATAGCAAGTCAAGGATACAAGACATTGGTGCATAGGCTAATGTGTACATGAAGAAGGAGATTGGAAACAAGGTAACATGGTGTAATATCTCAAATACAAGAATGCTCAAGTCAGGTGGAGGCAGAACATAAAAACAGTGACATGGACAGTGTGCATAAATGTGAACATGTACTACATAGCAAAACATAAACAATGAGCTAGACACGGAGTCAAGCACAAGACAAACAACTACATGGTGCAACATGAAACCAAGTCATGTGAACAACTCATATAGCTCAAAGATGGTCAAGACTAATACAGATTCAGACATAGCAAATGGGAGCAGCAAATGGTTTAGTACACCAGTTTAAAGAAGATAACAACAACATGGGTGTGTCCAAGTGCAAGAACAAACACAATGGATAGTGGCAAAATACAAAATCCAATTGGCACAAGCAATATGCACACAAGGGGGTATACACATAAGGCGATAGGAAAATATAGATGCATACATATTATATATGCAGAAAATCAAGGCTGAAGTACCACAAACAAAGAAGTGAAAACTTGGCAAGGTGCATATCATCTACACAGCAACAATACAAAGTCAAAAGGATCACATGGACATAGCAGTATGATACAAATGCATGCAAACAAACACAACTGGTGCATAGCTCAACAACATATACAAGACAGTGTAAAAATGCGTCGACCACACTCACAAGGCCAGAGCTGCAGAAGTTCATCAATACAGGGTAGATGGATAATGCTCAATTTCATATAATATGAACAATCCCAGGTATGAAAGACTCAAATATTTTATGGAGCAATATCAGGTGTATACACAACATGTAAGGGAACATTATTTGGCAAGCTTTTATCTCAATAATGGGCAAGCACCATTTTGGCAATATCATATTTGAGCAAGATATATATGGAATTAAATCAATTAGAGAATTTGAAATCATATCAACATGAAAAAGAATTAATGGACCTAAACTAGCAAGTATTAATTTTGGAAATCAAATACTGTTTTTAAATTTGCTAAATTTAAAATTGGTTCAAAAAGTCATTCAGGTTCATCAAACATTCACACAAGTTTTTAAATTTTACAAATTCGATGATAATATTTCTGGAAACAAATCCTTTTGTTTTCAAAAGCTTCCAGAAATGCTAATATAGTTTTCAAAGACCAGAAAATCAAATTCTGTATTTCCAGAAAGTCACCAAGGTCGAATTCAATCGAGGGAACCAAAAGAGGCAACGCAACAAATCAGGGCAAGTCATATTCAATGAAATCAGAGTGTTATGGTTTTCAAAAGCCCTATTTAAACACCACATCATCACTAGCATAGATCAATAAAAAACAAGAGCAAAATGAAAGTCAAATTCAGAGAAACTCACAAAATTCTTCATCGTTTTTGATCGCTAGAGAGAGACCAAATCAATCGACGAAGGAGCATCAACTAATTCGAGCTTCAGAGTTTTTCCAAAGCATCAATTTGTAGTAATTGCGATTCGATTTGGAATTCACATGAAAACCCTGGAATAGCCGCTGCCATTTTTAATTCCAAAGAGGAAGAGAATGGGATGATAAAATGATGGAGCAAACAAAATGGAGAATGGGCCAGCCTAGTTATCTAATTTAGAAAAGGGGGGTTTTCTATTGTTATTTTTAATTGTTTTGTTTGAATTTAAATTTTTAAAACAAATTTAAGTTATTTAGTTTCTTTGTAAAACCAGGGTTTGTGCTGCAGGGTTTGTAATGGGGATAAAATTCATTTTGGAGTTAAAATCAAGACAGGGTTTTGAGTGTAGAATTAGTGCAACTAGAGCGATATTGTGAGGCCTTTCGTGTAGCACCTACTAGAAACTTAGGGATAAGTTATGAGCGTAGGGTTAGGACATTTAGGCTAGAAATTGTCGCGAGTTTACAAGTGTGGTAAGCATTATAATAGTTGACTAATATCTAGTAGAAACCTTGGAGAATGCACCAGTAGGTAGGGTTTGCTGAAGCTGGGTAAAACCTCTGTATTATTTATTTTTTGCATTTATTTTATCTCTTGGAATATGTCCTATGATATCTGTTGTAACACCCCGAAAATTCTATAACTGTGAAATTCATGAATTAAAGTATAATCAAATTCAAATCAGAGAACTAAGGGAAACGGGATACGCCATTGCGTTCGTCTCGGAAAAATACGCGAAATAGAGTCCGAGTTTTCGAGAAACGGAGTCCGTACGAAGAAGATATGGCCTTCGGAAGTTTTGAATTAAATTTAAAATTCAAACAGAATAAAATAATAATTTGAAATGGGGCCCAATGGGCCAGGCGGATAAAACACCCGCCTAGCCACCCAGGTCGACTGGGCTGTCGACCTGGGCTACCCATGTCGACAGGGCTGTCGACAGCCCTGTCGACAGGGGTGTCGACCTGGTCGAGCCCAGTCAACCTGGCTGGCCAGGTCTGTGTTTGGTCGAATTTCAGTGGTCTGCTTTGTCATTAGGGCTAGGTGGCGGGTTTTTATTGGTCTCTCTTCCTAATGAATGGCTATGATCTAACCTAGCAACATCAAGGGTCCTAATCAATTCCTAACCTCTATATAAACAACCCTAGACTAAACCCTAATCTATTCATTCAAAATAAGATTATAGCCGCCATGTTGCTGAGGAACGACAAAGAATAGCCGCCAACTAGAGAGAGAGAATTAGGAAGGAGTTCTAAGGCCTAAAGCAATTCAAGCAACCTAAAGCTAATCAATTCAACAAAGGAATTTGCGTCTTCAATCCCTAAACTAGAGAATTCATCAAACCATTGTAAGTAGAGTATTACTTTGGTATTAATAAACAACTGTGTTGATGTGTATGCTTGAATTGTGGCAATGGAAGTAATTCATATTTGTGCAAAATTATGTTATTCATTATAAAGAACTACATGCGGTAGTTCTATGCAAATAAACGTTTGGAATATTGCGCAAATTGTGTAATCTATATTGAAGCTACATGTATGTAGTTAATTGAAATTCATGCAAATTTGAGGCTTTGTTATCATGCCATTATGATGTATATTTTTGTGCATAAATCATTTTGCAAGTAATTGAAACAAGTTTGGTTATTATAGTTCATATGAAACTATGTTGGAATTTTGACACCATAATCCATGTATTAAGTCATGCTTTTGCAAAACTTATGAATATGGCTAGGCTATGAATGATATTGGGCATAATTGAAATTCATGATTAAGTCTATCTTGTTTAAAAGAATTATATGATGACATATGTGAGACATGGCTAAGTTAGACACAAAAATCCCTTTTTTGCAAGTTAAAAGCAAACACCATGATTAGGAATATTTATGCATAAGTATACCATCGTTATGTGATTAAATTTAATTAAGTTGAACTATGCTTTTGTGTTAGTAACAAAGTATCCTCTTTGTAAACATGTAGAAACCTTATGAACATGACTTGTTTATATTTATGCCATGAACAAATTTAACTATACCTATGCCATGTTTATGCTAGAAGTATTTATGCCATGCTTATGTTTGACATTATGCCATGTTTATGCTAGAAGTATTTATGCCATGCTTATGTTTGACATTATGCCATGTTTATGCTAAAAGTATTTATGCCATGCTTATGTTTGACATTATGCCTAAGTAAAAACATAGGTTCATGGGTCAATAATGATATCTCAATTACAAGTTCACATGCTTTGATTCATGTCACCTATGTTACCACTATGCAAGTACACCAATTTCTATTATGTATTTTCCCACGTCATATGCAAGTTCATGCGCTCACTTTCCCCTCTTTGTGTATACGCCATAAGCCTCCCCTTTTCGCATGGCTAAATTGGGCTTTAAAAGGCTAAGCCCAATATATATAAACGGACGTGTAAAACGGGGGAAAATAACGTTGGGTTAAAAATTAATTAATGAATGAAAATATGAAATAGAAGGGCCCAAAGTCAAGTATGGGTTGGGCCCATGATCGGTGTAACCTTTACACCATGAACTTAATAATGGGCCGCAAATATTTACATATAAATAAAGAAGAATGACAAAATATGTAAATGTAGAAAAGACGATGTGTTTAACCCGAGGTTGGATTGAGTTGTGATGTAAACCTGCCCGGAACCGCCCGGCTGTCCAGTAGTCACAACAATACCTATCCAATGTGGGAGGTTAAACATGGAGCCCAGCAAGGACCCGAGGTTAGACTGAGTTGTGGCGTAAGACTGCCCGGAACCAACCGACAACAGGCAGCCACAACAATACCTGTCTAATGTGAGAGGTCAGGGCCTTAATAAGACAATTAAGGCTGAGTCAGGATTGTTAGGATTAAGTGGACTAAAGACTTAATCAAAATGGAACATGCTAAACTAAACGGACTGGTGGGGTTAGGTTAGGAAACACTTAACCAACTTAGCATGTTGGCTAGAGATAGAAAACCTAGTAATGGGGGACCCTTTTCAGCAGTAACCCTAGAAGGTGTATCAGGATACCCTGAAACTAGGCAGGGTGGGGCACGATTACTGGGCTGATTGTAAGAGGTCAAATCGACGGCGGTGGTGTAGCAGTGTAGGTTCTAACGGTGTGCGGGCGTGCACGCACTCCGGCGCAGAAAAATAAAGCACTGGACACCAGTAGCATACCTTTGCACTCTAAGGTTGTGTCGGGTTGCCACTATGGGACTTGATACACCCCATGGTGGGACCAGCATAGGTAACTACAGACATCGGGGGCCGTAAGACACATGTAACTATGCGAGTAGGAGCCGATCATCGTAGAATGGATCACCTCACCCTGATTTTGGGGTGCAAATTGGAAACTAGTTTATATGGGTTCAGAGATTAATTCGGGGTACGATAGTATATTCGACCCTAGATAACTTGACCAAGTTTATAATGTTGCCCACTTCCTGTTTTACTTATCATACCCAGTTCTTTATTCATAGACAAAGTAGTACTAGACTTACTCAGGCTTTATGTCTGACTCTATTTTTCTTTCGTCTTCTTTCTTCCGTTTCCCCCCCAGGTCCTCAGGGAGGGAACACAGCAGCTTGACCTACCTCAACATCCAGCTTGAAGAAGAGAAATGTATTGCTTGGACTTTCCTGTTTTGAACTATGGCTTTGGACAATCCACTATGGGGCTTTGGCAGTTTATCTATGTTTTATTTATGCTTCTTTAAAAATAATGTACTCAAGACAGATTATGAAGTGTTAAGTTATGTTTTTGGAAAGGATGTTGTTGTAACACGTATTTGACTTTATGAAATAAAGTTTGTTGTTCTTCCGCTGTTTACAAATATGTGTTCTTATATCTGTCTTGTATATCTGTGACTTGTACTTATAAACCTCCACCAAAATTAGGGCATTCCCTTTGAGAGTGACCTTAACGGAGGTGGGGTGTTTCACTTGGTATCAGAGCATAGGTTTACCGGATAAGATAAAAAGTTTTGGAAAAATTATTTTCAAAAAGGAAATTTAAAGAAGCATTTTTAAAAGAAAAATATTATTTTATTTTAAAAGGCAAAGTCCACTCCCCAAAGCCATAGGTACTATCTCTTATCCTTCGTTTTGAATCTATCCTTTTTGTTTCAGCATGTCCCAAGATCTTAACTTGCCTGAAGGGGTGCCAATACCTGGTTGGTTTAGACGGTTCTTAGAAGCAAGGGCCACTCAGCCAGGTCCTACCGTTCCTCCTCCTCCAGCTAAAGGGAATCATCCAGCCGCAGCAGCACCTTTTCCTCCACCTCCTCCACGGGGAAACACGTTCGCTAAGATATGTAAAGATTTTAAAGCTATGGGAGGAAGGGATTTCCATGGAACTGAGTCCTTCGTAGCAGCTAGGAATTGGCTGAAAGAAACTGAAGACCTATTCACCATCTTTGAGGTAGAGGATAGACAAAAAGTACAGTTAGCAGTGTGGCTATTAAAGGGCGAGGCTTCCTACTGGTGGGAAGTCACTAATGCTGAAAGACCGGTGGAGACATGGGAGGACTTTAGGGCAAGGTTTGAGACTAAGTTTCTCTCAGATGCAGAAAGAAGTTTGCAGTTGGAAAAATTCTTATTTCTTAAGCAAGGAGACAAGACTGTCAGAGAGTATGTGAATCAGTTCGATGAGCTGGCTAGGTTTGGGCTTGACCTAGTCAACACCCCGCACAAGAAGGCTCTCCGTTTCGTCAAGGGGTTAAATGAGCCATTACATAGTTTGGCCATGACCCATATACCCATGGGAGCCACATATGAAAGATTGGTGCAAATGGCATTGCTGAATGAAGAGGATAAGGGCAAGAAGGAGACCAAGGCAGAAAGCTCTCAAGGGAAGAAAGAGGGTTTGCAGCCTAAGAAGACAGACTTTAAGAAGGGCGGAAAAGGCAACAAAGAAAAGAGGAAGTGTAATTTCTGTGGCAAAGTGGGGCACTTAGTAAAGGACTGCCGGAAGAAGAAGGCTAAGGAGAATGGTGGGTGCTTTTCGTGCGGTCAGACAGGCCACAGGGCTAAGGACTGCCCAAGGAAACGAGGACAGGGGCAGGGCACTGGATCCACCCCAGGGGCACAGGTTCATGTGCTAGAAGCGCCACCATTGCAACAGCGAGGTACAAACACTTCTGTAGAAAGCGTAATTTATCTTTATGATCACCCCGTTCGCACTTTATTTGATTCTGGCGCATCACACTCCTTTATCTCGTCTGCTTTAGTAGAATCTCTGCACCTAGAAACTAGTATGGTAGAGGACCCCTTAATTGTTTCAAACCCAATTGGGGGCCCAGCTCATTTGTCTATGATCTGTTTGGATTTAAAAATTTCTATCCTAAGTGTTGAATTTCTATGTAGTGCCTTTGTTTTGGGCTTTTCGGGGTATGGTTTGATTTTGGGTATGGATTGGCTATCCAGTAATGGGGCCGTCCTTGATTGTGAGAAAAGGGTTGTTAGGCTCCTAACCCAGCTCGGTAATACTTTGGAAATTTCTTGTAATCCCTCGTGTGCGGTTATGCTTAGTTATCTTGAATCACTAGATGCCTCTGTTGAAAATTTGAAATCAGTTAGAGTGGTCCGGGAATATCCGGATGTCTTCGAAGAGGTGAAGGGCTTGCCTCCGAAGCGGGAGATAGACTTCCGCATATATCTTGTAGATAATGCAAAGCCCGTTGCGTTGCCCGTTAGACATATGGCTCCACGAGAAAGGAAAGAGCTCAGTAAACAGATTAAAGAGCTTCTAGAAAAGGGGTTCATTAGGAGGAGCATTTCAGAATGGGGCGCTCCAGTGGTGTTCGCTACAAAGGCGGATGGTTCACTCCGTCTATGTGTTGACTATAGGGAGCTCAACAAGCTAACGAAAAAGAATAGGCACCCTCTCCCTAGAATTGACGATTTATTTGATCAGCTTGTAGGAGCGTCTGTTTTCTCCCAGCTCGATTTAGCAACCGGTTTTCATCAGCTAAGGGTGGCTGAAGATAGCATCGATAAAACGGCTTTCAGAACCCCAGACGGCTTCTTTGAATGGCTTGTCATGCCTTTCGGCTTGACAAATGCACCTGCGTACTTCGTGGACCTGATGAGTAGGGTATTTAGAGATTTCCTCAACAAATTCGTAGTGGTCTTCGTAGATGATATCCTTATCTTCTCAAAGAGTGAAGAGGAACATGCTCAACACTTAAGGGCAATCATGGAAACTTTGCGAGTCCATCAACTAAAAGCCAAGTTCTCCAAATGCCACTTTTGGAGAGAAGAGGTGAGGTTCCTTGGGCACATAGTATCCAAACAAGGGTTAGCGGTGGACCCTGCTAAGGTAGTGGCGGTACAAGATTGGAAGACACCAAGGAATGCAACTGAGGTCCGAAGCTTTCTAGGACTAGCAGGTTTCTATCGAAAATTCATAAGGGATTTTGCGAAAATTTCAGCTCCGCTCACGAAATTGACCAAGAAGAATCTAGTATTCAATTGGGATTTGGATTGCGAGTTTGCTTTCCAACGACTGAAGAGGGCTCTCACAACAGCCCCAGTTTTGACGCTGCCAGATGGGAGCAAGATGTTCACTGTTTATATGGATGCATGTGGGACAGGGCTAGGCGCCGTCTTAATGCAAGAAGGAAGGGTAGTAGCTTATGGCGGAAGGCAATTGAAAGTGCACGAAAAGAACTACCCAACCCACGATCTCGAGTTAGCCGCCATCGTCTTTGCACTCAAGTCTTGGCGACATTATCTCCTAGGTGAGAAGTTCGAACTTTACACTGACCATAAATCGTTGAAATATCTTTTCTCGCAGAAGGATCTTAACTTGAGGCAACAAAGATGGATGGAGTTTCTTGCCTCGTACGATTTCGAAATCTCCTACACTCCGGGCAAAGGCAATGTAGTGGCGGACGCGTTGAGCCGAAAGAAATTGACCCTAAGCCCATTGTTTGTTGAAAGACAAAGCCTAGAGTTTATAGCCAGCTTCGACTTTAGGCCCTCCTCCGATTTCGTACCGGGCTTGCTTGCATCTCTCGAAGTGCGCCCAACTTTAGTAGATTCAGTAGGGGCAGCACAACGCGAAGACCCTCAGCTTGTGGAAATAACTGATAGGCTAATTAGGGGTGAGACTTCAAGTCACCTCAACAGATACGCCATTGACGATAAGGGTGTACTAAGGCGAGATGGAAGACTATGCGTCCCACAGACAAACGATTTAATAAAGAAGGTTCTCGAGGAAGCACATCACTCCAAGATGACGATACACCCAGGCGGAGATAAAATGTACAAAGACATAAAAAGAACTTTCTTTTGGAACGGCATGAAAAAGGACGTGGCAGAATTCGTTTCTAAGTGCATGGTGTGCCAACAGGTTAAGGCGGAACAGAAAAAGCCTGGCGGACTGCTACATCCTCTGGAGGTCCCGCAGTGGAAGTGGGATAGCATCTCAATGGACTTCATCGATGGGCTGCCTAGGTCTAGGAGAGGCAACACTAGCATTTGGGTAATAGTGGATAGGCTTACTAAAAGCGCCCACTTTTTTTACCTGTCAAAAGTAAAAGAACTGCCTCATCCCTAGCATCACTTTACCTTAAGGAAATCGTTCGACTCCATGGAATACCATCTAGCATCGTTAGTGACCGAGACCCCATCTTCACCAGCGAGTTTTGGCGGAGTCTGCAAGAAGCAGTAGGAACGCAGTTATGCTTGAGCACAGCCTATCATCCCCAAACCGACGGCCAAACAGAGAGAGTGAACAGAGTTTTGGAAGACCTTCTAAGACTATGCGTCCTTGACTTCGGAGGGACATGGGAAGACCACCTTCCTTTGGTGGAATTTGCCTACAACAACAGCTATCAAGCAACCATCGGAATGGCGCCCTTCGAAGCTTTATACGGAAGACCGTGCCGATCGCCCACTTGTTGGTGGGAGTCCACGGATAAGCTCATACTTGGACCAGACATGATCCGAGAGACCTCAGAGAAAGTAGACTTAATACGAAGAAGGATGAAGACGGCCCAAGACAGACAAAAGTCCTATGCCGACAAGAGGAGAACCGACCTTGAATTTGAAGTTGGAGACAGAGTTTTTCTCAAGGTATCACCACTAAGGAACGTTGTTCGTTTTGGAACCACAGGGAAGCTAGCACCAAGATTCGTAGGGCCATTCCCTATCATCGAGAAGATTGGGAAAATGGCCTATAGATTAGAGCTACCCGAGAAGTTGGCCGGAGTCCACAACGTTTTTCACGTTTCACATCTCCGAAAATGTCTGCATGAGTCTGCTGAAGTGGTAGAGCCAAATATACTCGAAGAGGCCGAAGTGGAACGCGAAGCAACCATAAGGAGAGTTCCAACCCGCATATTAGGAACGGAAGTGAAGAAACTACGCAACCGCGAAGTCAAGCTCGTCAAAGTTCAGTGGAGCGACGCCGAGGGAGACGCGACTTGGGAAACTGAAGACAGAATCCGTACTGCCTACCCTTTTCTGTTCGAGGGTACATCCTTGATCTTTCATTTTTCCTTAAGTTGCGCATTTATCTATCTATCTTTTTAGGTATATTTCCTCGACCGTATCTTTTAGGTAGAAAACCTTTGGATGGAAACATGTAGTTGAAACATGTTATGTATGAATGGTTGCAAGTGGTTGCAAGTGATTGTTAGTGGATGCTCGTGGTTGCATATACACACACAATCTAGGTTTTAGATCGGCTCAGTCACTTCATATTGCATATGCATATATGTTTGTATTCGTATGTGGTTGAACTATAATGTGTTGTCATGTGGATGTTGCATTTGCATTGAATGATTGTGCACTCATGTAGAATCATGAATAGGAAAAATCTGCATACATAATGGATACATGGCACTTACATGATTCGCATTAAGGAGGTCAACTGAATCAGTAGACCGCCTGATTTTGCATTAGATAAGTACATGTACACACACACACTTTGCATATGATCATGAAGCATTAGAAGTCTTTTAAGGACAATGGATGCTCGTGTTTGATGGATGAGTAGATGGATTATTGGATGTTAGGATTTACATTCCTCCTAACTTGAAGATTTCGGGGACGAAATCCTTTTAAGTGGGGGAGAATGTAACACCCCGAAAATTCTATAACTGTGAAATTCATGAATTAAAGTATAATCAAATTCAAATCAGAGAACTAAGGGAAACGGGATACGCCATTGCGTTCGTCTCGGAAAAATACGCGAAATAGAGTCCGAGTTTTCGAGAAACGGAGTCCGTACGAAGAAGATATGGCCTTCGGAAGTTTTGAATTAAATTTAAAATTCAAACAGAATAAAATAATAATTTGAAATGGGGCCCAATGGGCCAGGCGGATAAAACACCCGCCTAGCCACCCAGGTCGACTGGGCTGTCGACCTGGGCTACCCATGTCGACAGGGCTGTCGACAGCCCTGTCGACAGGGGTGTCGACCTGGTCGAGCCCAGTCAACCTGGCTGGCCAGGTCTGTGTTTGGTCGAATTTCAGTGGTCTGCTTTGTCATTAGGGCTAGGTGGCGGGTTTTTATTGGTCTCTCTTCCTAATGAATGGCTATGATCTAACCTAGCAACATCAAGGGTCCTAATCAATTCCTAACCTCTATATAAACAACCCTAGACTAAACCCTAATCTATTCATTCAAAATAAGATTATAGCCGCCATGTTGCTGAGGAACGACAAAGAATAGCCGCCAACTAGAGAGAGAGAATTAGGAAGGAGTTCTAAGGCCTAAAGCAATTCAAGCAACCTAAAGCTAATCAATTCAACAAAGGAATTTGCGTCTTCAATCCCTAAACTAGAGAATTCATCAAACCATTGTAAGTAGAGTATTACTTTGGTATTAATAAACAACTGTGTTGATGTGTATGCTTGAATTGTGGCAATGGAAGTAATTCATATTTGTGCAAAATTATGTTATTCATTATAAAGAACTACATGCGGTAGTTCTATGCAAATAAACGTTTGGAATATTGCGCAAATTGTGTAATCTATATTGAAGCTACATGTATGTAGTTAATTGAAATTCATGCAAATTTGAGGCTTTGTTATCATGCCATTATGATGTATATTTTTGTGCATAAATCATTTTGCAAGTAATTGAAACAAGTTTGGTTATTATAGTTCATATGAAACTATGTTGGAATTTTGACACCATAATCCATGTATTAAGTCATGCTTTTGCAAAACTTATGAATATGGCTAGGCTATGAATGATATTGGGCATAATTGAAATTCATGATTAAGTCTATCTTGTTTAAAAGAATTATATGATGACATATGTGAGACATGGCTAAGTTAGACACAAAAATCCCTTTTTTGCAAGTTAAAAGCAAACACCATGATTAGGAATATTTATGCATAAGTATACCATCGTTATGTGATTAAATTTAATTAAGTTGAACTATGCTTTTGTGTTAGTAACAAAGTATCCTCTTTGTAAACATGTAGAAACCTTATGAACATGACTTGTTTATATTTATGCCATGAACAAATTTAACTATACCTATGCCATGTTTATGCTAGAAGTATTTATGCCATGCTTATGTTTGACATTATGCCATGTTTATGCTAGAAGTATTTATGCCATGCTTATGTTTGACATTATGCCATGTTTATGCTAAAAGTATTTATGCCATGCTTATGTTTGACATTATGCCTAAGTAAAAACATAGGTTCATGGGTCAATAATGATATCTCAATTACAAGTTCACATGCTTTGATTCATGTCACCTATGTTACCACTATGCAAGTACACCAATTTCTATTATGTATTTTCCCACGTCATATGCAAGTTCATGCGCTCACTTTCCCCTCTTTGTGTATACGCCATAAGCCTCCCCTTTTCGCATGGCTAAATTGGGCTTTAAAAGGCTAAGCCCAATATATATAAACGGACGTGTAAAACGGGGGAAAATAACGTTGGGTTAAAAATTAATTAATGAATGAAAATATGAAATAGAAGGGCCCAAAGTCAAGTATGGGTTGGGCCCATGATCGGTGTAACCTTTACACCATGAACTTAATAATGGGCCGCAAATATTTACATATAAATAAAGAAGAATGACAAAATATGTAAATGTAGAAAAGACGATGTGTTTAACCCGAGGTTGGATTGAGTTGTGATGTAAACCTGCCCGGAACCGCCCGGCTGTCCAGTAGTCACAACAATACCTATCCAATGTGGGAGGTTAAACATGGAGCCCAGCAAGGACCCGAGGTTAGACTGAGTTGTGGCGTAAGACTGCCCGGAACCAACCGGCAACAGGCAGCCACAACAATACCTGTCTAATGTGAGAGGTCAGGGCCTTAATAAGACAATTAAGGCTGAGTCAGGATTGTTAGGATTAAGTGGACTAAAGACTTAATCAAAATGGAACATGCTAAACTAAACGGACTGGTGGGGTTAGGTTAGGAAACACTTAACCAACTTAGCATGTTGGCTAGAGATAGAAAACCTAGTAACGGGGGACCCTTTTCAGCAGTAACCCTAGAAGGTGTATCAGGATACCCTGAAACTAGGCAGGGTGGGGCACGATTACTGGGCTGATTGTAAGAGGTCAAATCGACGGCGGTGGTGTAGCAGTGTAGGTTCTAACGGTGTGCGGGCGTGCACGCACTCCGGCGCAGAAAAATAAAGCACTGGACACCAGTAGCATACCTTTGCACTCTAAGGTTGTGTCGGGTTGCCACTATGGGACTTGATACACCCCATGGTGGGACCAGCATAGGTAACTACAGACATCGGGGGCCGTAAGACACATGTAACTATGCGAGTAGGAGCCGATCATCGTAGAATGGATCACCTCACCCTGATTTTGGGGTGCAAATTGGAAACTAGTTTATATGGGTTCAGAGATTAATTCGGGGTACGATAGTATATTCGACCCTAGATAACTTGACCAAGTTTATAATGTTGCCCACTTCCTGTTTTACTTATCATACCCAGTTCTTTATTCATAGACAAAGTAGTACTAGACTTACTCAGGCTTTATGTCTGACTCTATTTTTCTTTTGTCTTCTTTCTTCCGTTTCCCCCCCCCCCAGGTCCTCAGGGAGGGAACACAGCAGCTTGACCTACCTCAACATCCAGCTTGAAGAAGAGAAATGTATTGCTTGGACTTTCCTGTTTTGAACTATGGCTTTGGACAATCCACTATGGGGCTTTGGCAGTTTATCTATGTTTTATTTATGCTTCTTTAAAAATAATGTACTCAAGACAGATTATGAAGTGTTAAGTTATGTTTTTGGAAAGGATGTTGTTGTAACACGTATTTGACTTTATGAAATAAAGTTTGTTGTTCTTCCGCTGTTTACAAATATGTGTTCTTATATCTGTCTTGTATATCTGTGACTTGTACTTATAAACCTCCACCAAAATTAGGGCATTCCCTTTGAGAGTGACCTTAACGGAGGTGGGGTGTTTCATCTGTAATATATCAAATTAATTTAATAAACCTCTAGGGTTAATGTAGATCCAACAGTTACATGAGAACCAAAGATGCAAACAGATCAGGCTAGAAACAAGACGGAAAAGGACATATCAGAAAGTCTTCTCTGTCGATCTCTCCTACCATAGGCTTACCAAACCTGGAAGGGAGTTGGTGTTACCCCCAAGGTCGACCAAAACCCCGAAGAACGACCAGACGGCTTGAGCACAATCACCAGCAAAAAAACAAATGAACAATTGATTCTACATCTCCTGCTTTGCAACACCTACAACAGGACACGATAGGAATACCGATCCTCTTTAAGTTTTTTTTCCAATGGTAAACTCCCATGGAGGATATTTCACATAAGGATAGAAACCTTTGGAGGGATACATCGGTTTCAAATGAAAGAAAACATGGAAATTATAAGCATAGGAATCCTAGCTTAATTCCACGTTGCTCGAAGAGAGAAAGGGCCTTCATGCCACCAAACACCTCCCCTTGCAAGATGGAAAAGGACTTGAATGACTGCATCTGTTTCCACATCTCACTTGCATAAGAAGGAACCTCGATGAAATCTGCCAACAGAAGTCATCGGTACTTAATATGAAGAAACGACAACCAAAGAGAGTCATTTTAGTGAACCGTACTCTACATCTTACGGGCATTAGACTTACGATTATGCCTAGGATTCCTTAGCTCCAAACCGCCCTCTCGTTGTGTGTGGCATATGACATCCTAAGAAATCCAATAGTGTCGCAAAGCATTGTCATTTTTACCTTAGAAAAAGGACAATGCCAATGAACCGAACGAACAAATAAACAAAGAAGTATGTATCATGGCAGCGAATACATGAGACCTTATAGAGTCAAGCACCGATTTGATGAGAGCAAGTTGGTTAGCCTATGAAAAGAAAGAAGAGTTCTAGCGAATAATCTTCCCCAAGCTTTATCAGTTAGGTGTTTGAAAATCACATTGAGCTTGCGCCCATGATACAGAACCACACCAAGGTAAGGCAAAGGTAAGGAAGCAACACGAAAACCGGAGAAGGATTCAATCCACGGAATTCTTTCCTAAGCCATAAAGTTAGGTGGAACGAAGAAACTTTTAGTCAAATTAACGAGTTGGCCCAAACACCTCTCATACTGCCGAATAAAAGATATAAGGCGACTAATGGACCTATAGGGACCATTAGTGAAAATAATGACATTATCGGCGAAAGATAACGACGAGATAATAGGGCACCCACGAGGGATACCAAAACAACGGATCTGGCCTGAGATCATAAGTGAATGCACACCGCGCACGAAAGCCTCGGCGACAAGGTCAAACAATGTCGGGGAAAGTGATCTCCTTGTCGCAGACCCCTTCTCGAATGAAAGAAACTCTTGGTGATCCGTTGATAAGAACGAAAAACCAACAGTTTGAGATGATCCTTCAAACATGGTCAATAAGAGGCTTTGGAAAAACAAAAGCATGAAGGACCCTTATGATCAAAAACCAAGACATGCGATCATAAGCCTTCTCCATATCTAGTTCCATCACCACATTGGACCCCTTCACCTTACGATCTAACTGAGAAATGAGTTCTTGATCTAGAAGGACATTGTCTGTAAAGAGATGCCCTTTAACCAAGCTCGCTTGGGATGATGAAATAACATAGACAAGAATAGGTGCAAGCCTAGAAGTTAACACCTTGGAAATGACCTTGTTCGAGAAATTGCGCAAGGTAATAGGTCTAAAGTCAAAACACGACCTGGGGTTATCACATTTAGGGATAAGAACAAGATTGGTGGAGGTCCATCCTTTGGGTAGATCACCACCCGAAATAAAGAATTGGATTGCCAAACAGAAGTCTGATTGAATGGTTGGCTAGACACTATGGTAACGAATCCCGTTGAAACCACTCAGGACACTTGCACTATCATTGCTAAGTGTAAACACACATGACCTAATCTACTCAATAGGGGGAGGGGGAAGATTATCAGACTCGTTTGACAAAACCATTCTAGGGATAAAAGATAAAAGACCCGAATCAGGTAAGGAGACGAAAGGACAACCAAGAAAGGATTCAAAGTGAGAAAGGATGGTCTCCTTGACCTCCTCAGGAGAGGCAACAAGGGAAAGGTCGGGGTGAAGGATTAGGTGGATAAACAAGATGTTGTCCATCTTACGGATGATAGAATGGAAAAAATTGGAGTTTGAGTTACCATCGACAATCCATTGAGACGAGCCTTTTGCCTAAGGGAATCATTTTTTACTCGCAACTCAAAAGAAAAGGCATGTTGGGCCTGAACACATTCCTCCTTATTAGTGGCTGAAGGGTCATCGTCGTAAGAAGATTCTGCTAAAACAAGAATCTCTTCTGCCACACGAACCCTAGAGAAAATATTCTTGAAAACTAAAGAATTCCAAACCCTGAGACAAGCTTTAAGATGCTAAGCTTACGAGAGAACATAGTAATAAGGTTACCTGAGGCTGGAACAGACCAAGAGTCCCCTACTACTTGAAAGAAAGTGTGGTTAGATCTCCACATAGGTTGAAAACGAAATGAGGAAGGTACCATTAAAGCAAAAGGGGAACAAAGTAATAACATCGGAGCATGCTCCGAGTTAGTACGATCAAAATGAGCTATCAAGAAGGAGAAGGGTTGATTAAATCAATCCTCCAATCCAAAGACCCGGTCAAGATGCGAAAGGATCCTATTGGGACTATCTTGGTTGTTACATCAAGTAAAGGCCAAACCAACAAAAGATACCTCCGCTAACCTGGATTCAATGATGGAAGAGTTGAAATCTTCTACCGTAATGTAGTTAATAGAGGATCCCCCACGTTTCTCGGCCTGAATCAAAACGATGTTGACATCGCTACCAATGATAGAAGTCGCGGGACCCGGGCTCAAAAGAGAAGGGATATCACACTAGAGATATAGACGCTCAATGCAGTCACACTTGGCATTAACAACAGAAACTAGGAAAGAAGAGGGAAAAGAAGGCAGCGAAACTTCCACCTAAAGAAGTTGAATAGAGTATAAAGATAGTGCCAATTGTTGGTGGAGAAAAGATGATAAGTGGTAGTATAGGTATAGTGAAGTTGGATGATGAAGAAAACGAGGAGAGGGTAAAGATGGAAAATATTGATTTGGCTTTGAAGGAGAAGATGACTTTTTTCTTCTTCAAGTGGTGATTATATAGTCATATAACATTATATAACGAAAATCTGAGTATATTGATTCATTCTTTCATGCTAACATCTATAAGTATTCTATTTATATAACATGTAACATGTTTATTTTTTATGATATAATCATATGTTCAAACTATTCTATGTTTATGTAAATTCACACATTATATAAAATGTACTTAAATATGGTTGGTCGAATATTTTCTTTTACTCTTGAATGCTACTTGCTTATAGTATTGTAGATCCGATGTATTTTTATCTACCTACTTTATGTGTTTTAAATGCTTTCATATACGTTCGAGTTTTTTCTTGAATAATAATGAGCAACTAAATAGTTTTGCATTATTTAACTGTAAGAAAATCAACATTTGATTATAAAAATTCATGGAGTCTTATTGTAAGTGTAACTAATAATATTTTACCCTATAGTATAAACATAATAAAAAAAAGATTTCAAGACCCACCTTATCAAAAGATTTTTTTGCTTTAGTCTAATATACACAACTAAATATTTTTCCCTTCATTATTTTGTCACTTATAAAATTTACTCTTTACCTCTCATAACCTAATGAACATCAAATGAAATTTTCCTTTTACTTCAACTAAGCTTACCTCGCCCTCTATTTTTTATTCAATGGTTCCTTCATTTTCATCATTGTTATAGCACTCTATCACTTTACTCATCTCCACGTCATCATGGTAGCTCTCAAGCAATAATTTCTCCTTGCTATGCCTTAAATAGGTTTATTTATATACTGTTTTTTAAAATTGATTTCGCGATTTTATTTGGATGGTGAAAATGTATAATTAGTGAACATGTAAGTGGTAAATGTATAATTAGCTGTAGGGCTTGTAACATTCTAGGATTTGTAAAAGATGGTTAAACATGCTAAGGTGTTAGTTCACCGTCGCGATTTTATTCGAACGTTTCTTGTTTCAAAGAAATACGACTTTATATTGGATCTTATGTCCAATTAAAGTTCAAAACGTGATATTATGAATTACCGTGCTGCTACAACTTGTTTTATAGTTAATTATAAATTATACGTTCTAACATCGTTTAATAAACAAATACGTTAATATAAATCAAAACCAACTAAAATAAATATTTCTATATTTTCCAATTTACATTATACATCAAACTTAACTAATCCCAACAATTTCGGGATTAAATTATTATCATGCTATTTATATTAGTAAAATATTCAAAACCATTAAATTTCAAGTCATTAAATTGCCAAAAAATGTTTAAAACCATTTTAAATATTAAATTAGATAGTTAAAAATATGGGCTGTTACATTCCCTCCCCCTTAAAAGAATTTTGTCTCTGAAATTACTAAGGTAGGAAAAATGCAACAAACCCGGTAACTTTTCCAAAATCCAATTAACTAAAAACTTCACTTCCACTTTTTAGACCAAACCAATTAGTTTTAATCGGAAAACCAATTAATTTCTATAGAAAACAATTTCCAAAAATTTCCAAAAAGATTTGAAATTTTTCTAACACTTTAAATTTTGGAAAGTTTGGCAGAGTCTCCCCTATACGAAAAAACTTCTGCAATATTATAGAAACAAATATAAATCCATCGACCGACACAGTCAGAAAATTAAATTCAAAAAACAAAAATTTATATTGCGTAGGTGTACCTTTTTGCGAGCGTTATTATGCGATAAGCAATAAACTATACTCGAGCTTGCTCAATTATTATGCAGCTCTAATCAAACTAATCAATATTAGCTCTGCACCTGTTTTCAACTCAACGGACCTTCATTAGTCTCAAAATCATGTCAATTAGTTCAAACATCCATATTATTTATTCCAAACAAATTTTACATACCATTCAATTCACACAAATTTATAACCAATATCATTCTAATTTCGTTTGACTTGAATTCATTCATCCATTGATTCATAATCAAATTGAATTCTATACCTAATGCAATTTACTTTAACGATGCAATTAAACTGATTCCAAACATTTCTTTTGGATTCATTCACTTTCACAAGTCAAAATCTTATTGATTTGCTTAGTACCAATTCATAAGATTCTTTTTAACTTACATAAGTTAAATTAAAATTCTCATTTCATATTTGAAATTATTCCAACTTCATCCAAATTTTGAATTTTATTTCACTTTCACAAGTCAAAATCTTATTGATTTGTTTAGTACCAATTCATAAGATTCCTTTTAACTTACATAAGTTAAATTAAAATTCTCATTTCATATTTGAAATTATTCCAACTTCATCCAAATTTTTAATTTTATTCAAATCAAATAATAATTTAAGAAATTATAAATTTTACCTTCTAATAAAATATATTAGGTCAAAACAATATAAAAATAATTTTATATTCAAATTACAAATATGTGCTCTCATGTATATTTATATATACACACACTCAAACTCAATCTAGGGTATTACTAACCCCATCTCTATTGAGTTACACCACAAAGCCAAGATTATCACTAAACCTTGTACTCTTACACCATTGTAACGACCCACTTTTTTCGTACAGTTAAAGCCAATATCTGACAACCATGTCAACCAAAATTGCACAGAAAAGCAGATAGTTAGGAGAAAGAAATTAGAGGGTGAGAGAAGAAAGAAAGAAATACTATAATAGAAGAAGAAGAAGATCAGAGTCTCACAGCGGAATAAACAAAATATAATATATCAAAATGCTTTACAAAAAATTGTATGTATATGATTACAACATCAGAGTATACATTCATATCAATCAAAACATAGTGAAATAAACTAATACTAGTAAATATGGGTATGCGTCTCGACTTCAGCTCCTCTTCTAAAGTTCCATGTGACACCTAACCGGGAAATATACTCGGTCTGACCCGAGCACATTTGAAGCAAAGCCAAATTCACCCAGATCAGTCTAGAATACTTTCAGTGATAAATTCACATGACAAACAACCTGCTTAACTTTTGAAATCCTTTTTTGAAAGAAAAGGATAATCGTAAGACTAGTCCACACATAAACACGAATGGTTTTTACTTTACGATATCCCACATTATTTTTGACATATCAAAATTCAGTGATATTATAATAATGTCCATCAAATCACAAATAAATAACCATCTAACAGAACACTTGCATCTCACGCTCTACATATTCATTATATAATCAAAGACCGCAAGGCGTTTATTGGAGATTGGATTTCCAACATGACACTTCGTGATTTTCACTCGAATTTCTCGCAATCCACTATAGTCGTGTATCTCCTAAGCCATCCATACCTAAAATAATCTTAAATTCGGTGAAGTACAAAAAAAAAACAATCCTACATAAAAGAGAAACCACGACTCAATAAGACTAGGCCACGATAATTTAAACAGGGAATAATAAATCCTCCAACAGAGTTAGTCACAATCAAAGGCCTATCCACTATCATAGGATCCAATCCTAGATTGCATACCGACTCATTGTAGATAAAATAATGCAATGCTCCAATATCAAACAAAACACTAATAGAACCATCTCTAATGGAAAACATACCTTGCACCACCTCTTTACCTTTATCTGGAGCAATTGGAGCTTTAGGACTAATAGGCGCTGCATCTAACGCATAAGCCTTCACAATCTGCTTATCCTTTGGTGTTTACGGACAATTCTTCTTCAAATACCTAGGCTTATCATAGCTAAAGTATTTCCACTCAACTTTACAAATTTGCAGTCCCTAGAATAAGGTCTTTCTCATGACAATTAAAGCAAGAACCTCACTCTTTCTCTCCTTCTCGACATCCTTTCCTAGCTATATTCACTTCCCCTTCACATTCCACTTTTCTTACCTCTATAATATTGATGCGACTTTAGTTCTCCTTTCTCCATAGCACCAACAATAACATTATCTTTCTTTAGGAACATACTCTTATGCCTAAGAGTTTTATCAACAAGATTTTCAAACAGAACATCTATATAATCAACTAGCTTCTGCTATAAATATTCATCTAGCACAAGAATAAACTTTGCATTCTTTTGTAAGGAAGTATCAATAAAATATATGACATACCTAAACAATGGCTTGAATTCTGCAATAAACATAGCAGCAGACTTATCACCTTGCTTCAACTCAGCTTAAAGATAATGGACTTTTTAACGGTAGAAATGAATTTATCCTCAAACTTGACCTTAAATAGCTCCCAAGATACCTGGTCTTCTAGAGTCTCGATGGAGACAACATTCCACCAATCCATAGGCTTACCTTAAAGTTGCCTTGAAGCAAGCTTTATCTTTATTGCATCATCATCTACAAAGATATGAGTAAATGTATCCATGCAATTTGAACCTCAGTATCCAAATCTAGCCCAACAAATGTTTGCCTCCAAAAAAGAGTATTCCTTGCATAACGTTGCAAAATCAACCCTAGGCGCTTGCATAACAGCACCACTATCTACAACTACTTCTATAATGGTTGAACTCTCATCATAATTGATGCCAACATGGCCTCGAACATAACTGGTTAATTGGGTGTAGCGACTCCAGATCACCTTCCTTTCCTACTATTCGAAAAGAAAAGTTATTTATAGTAGTGTATATCGTACTTTGATTCATTCTTTATCTAAAATAAGAATGATTAGCTTCTTATAAAGAAAATTTGCAATGATTCTCAAGTGCATGCTAATGTACAATATATTATTATATCTTACATCCAAATAAATTACAAATATATTTATCTTACACGTATACTCTTAGTAACTTGGGTGAATCAAATAACCAAAGCTTTGATACCAAATTTGACAACCACCTCATACCACCAACACCAAATGACAAAAAATGCACTGGAAGTCGTGCTAGGATGGTTTAGGATGATAATTAGAGAAAGAAACCTAACAAAACTTATCGTATATATCACAACGCATGGATAAAATATAATAGTAACATTTACAACATGGTGATAGTAAACCATAAAAAAGTGGAAGTATCATATCATATCACAACGTTATGCACAAGATGTTAGTACATCCCATCCTCACTGCAAAGCTCTCAGGGTATATCAACATTATGGAAACAAAATAGAATATCTGTAAAAATATATTAATATATTAGATCTCTAGCTCGTCTTTTGTACTGCAACAACGCCTCCAAACTTGATATCTAGTCTGCTCATCAGCATCGTCGATGAACACCCAAGATAATAAGGGAAAGCATAAAATTTAAGGGAGAAACAACAATACGGTGTGAGAAATAAATGACTATCAATAGCTACATTGTAAAATATGTAACTAGACATGGTTAAATCTCGCACCTAACATGTACCTACAACCAAAGAGTTAGCACATAATAAATAAGTAAAATATGCTACCCAAATAACAAAAATAATAGATGTTGCACAAAATATGATAGAAAAATCAAAGCAGCCTCTTTTAACTCTATATTTCCTATATCCTCACTTCATTTCAGTATCCTATAGATGATGGCATACCTAGAGAAAGAAGAAAGAGATTATCCATAGCAACTATAGCATCCATTGAACAAAACTTATTTATCACCTTCTAAAGCCTTGAGTATATTGTTTGCTGGTATAACGATCCTCGCTTTTGCTAGGCGTTAAAGGAAAGCCCCGGTTATAGTCAGATTATCATGTTTCCCAAACATGTTTTCCTTTTAGAAACTAAATACCAAACAATTAGACTACTTCTCAAGCGTTCCAGGGTACACGACCATCGCTAGTAGTCCTAATGGACATCTCCACGACACCCCTTTTTGAGTCAAAAACTATAAAACTTTGAGCAATCAATGATTCCTTTGCACTCTTAATCATAAGAGCCATCTAAAATTCCATCTTTGGGTCTAAGTCCCACTCAAGCTAGCTCATTATCATGTGGTCTCATGACATTCTGAACAGGATATCACACTCCTATGACCACTCATATCCAAGTTCACAATCGAAGGTTCACAACTGCAACTTGTTATAAATTCCTCTTCGTAGGAGAAATCAACGAATTAAAAGCTTCTGATGGAGTACCCAGCCACCACCATGGATCTCACCTCTATATAGCCCCTAGATGGATCGACACCGATCCATATACTTACTAATTTATGATTAAGTCTTTTATGGATCCTTCATACACTCCTTTTTGATGCCTTTAGCCATACCACTTCCTTCATGATTTAGATATGGTTGTTGAACCTCATCATACCGGATCCATCACCCTACTGTCACTTAGCCTATCTAAACACTTCCAAATCTTCATAATAATATTTAAAGAGCCCTACCATCTTCCATAAGAAGTTACATCACCATCTAAGCTTCATGCATTGTAACGTCCCAGATTTTTAGCAAGTGAATAATTAATTAATTTAATTATTTGAATAATGATCTGATAATTCAAACGAATTAAATTAAATAATATTAAATATTAAATTAATATAAATAGTGGAGTAATATATTTATTTCATCAAAAATAGTTGAGTTGGCAATATTGTGTAAACTAGATAACGTAAGATATTTAATTAAGTTTAGATTCGAGTTATAATAACGAATTTATTATTTAAATGACATTTAAATGTAGTAACTATAATATAACTTAAAACGAGCTCGTAACATCGTAGTAGTTCGTAGTTTTACAATTTGAACTTTACATGACCATATAGAATTTGTTTTAAGCCGGATTTCTTGGAAATAAGAAACTTACGAATCAATTAAACAATATTTTTCTAATGGAAGAGAAAATAGGAGATTTCATATTAAAGATTGTGAGTTATGTCCAAATCAAATTTTCCGAAAGTCGCTATGGAATCGTTTATAAACCATAGCGTTTTATTTAATATAATAAAAGGATTTTAATATAAATTAAATACCGTTTTAACTTAAAATTTGAGATATCAAGTTATAAATCTGTATATGTTTATTTTAAAGCTATAAGATATTCTATTTAGATATGTACAATAATATTAATTTATTATTATCATATTTATTTGTTTTAAAATTTTGTTTATATTTTATTGATTTATATTATAATGATTTAATTTAGGATTTAAGAATAGCTAAATTTCAAATGACCTCCATCTTTAACGTAACGAATTTTATTAAATCCATAGTGATTAATTATTGTAAGATTCTAGTTTGGTTCAATTGGATTTATTTTGTGACCATGCGCCATATAAATGTGTGTTATTTAGTCATTTGAAATTAAAAAGGAAATTTTACAAATGGACTCGGAATTCGACGAAACAGGTTCCATCATGACCGAAATATTAAATTTTTGTAGGACTACCAATTTCACCACGAATGGAGCTCGTATGCGATAGTTTTAGCTTGTTTCTTCACGAGTAAGTTTCATGTAAATATAAATAATAAAAATATAGGATAAAATAATATATTTCTCTTATCTTGGCAACCAAGTATTTGTACAACCTTTCCCTTTTCAATGCAGACATATAGGAGAATACAGACCTATGGTTTTTAAATACTTCATGCCTATTCCTTAATTAACTTACCAACCCTATTCATTTTGCAGTCGGGCTATGTTGTAAGAACCGTGGGTAACGAGCCTTACAAACACTGTAAATACACAAGCATACACGAGCTTATTCGTTTGCAGGAAGAAGAAAAATGGCAATCAATTTTTTAAAAATTAATTCCACCCTTATTTTACCACCAAAAAAAAAAATCTAAAACGAATATATTTGAACTCATATGTTTTTTCTCTCCATGCTGGTATAAATTTCAGGCAACTCGATGCATTTTTTGTATTTGAAAATCAACATAATGTGCTAGGGTTAAAGATCGAAGGGAATTGAAGCAAAAAATCTTATTTATGGTATTGGTTTTGGACTCGAGAGTCGAAAAGGAGCTTGTATGCATATTTTTTGGAATAAGGTGATAAACATTGTCGCATGTTTATTGTGCCAACCTGGGGAAGCTCGATGTCGCACATTTTGGGGGAAGGGGATAAGTTTAGTATGATGGATAGGGGGAGGAAGAGTAGTAAACGAGGAGCATTTTGGTGTTGGTTTGGTGAAATTTTATGGAGAAATAAAGGGTGGTGGCGTTGAGAAGTTCGACAAATGGTGAGGAGAAACACAAAGGAGCAGGACTTGTTTTGGGAAGAAGTACTAATCAAAACGGGTCGGGTGAAGAATATGTAGGGTTGGTTTAAATGGTAAAGCGTAAATAATTTAAGTTTAATTAATTCAAATAACATACTGAATTGTAAACCTCGTAACTTGTGCATACATTATCGAAATTCAACAAAACAGGATCTGTTATGATCGTATAGTCGCATGCTACCTATTGGAATTAGTTTGGAGAGATTTGGAGCACGTTACAAATTATGGCAGAATAATACGCCCGATTTAATCAATCGACTATTAATCATTATCTAATGATTAATGACCAAGGTGAGTAAACTCACAAACTATATTAAAGATGTACCTTAATATTGTTAAATGATGATTGGATGTTGTGTGATGGTTGTTTGGATGAATTGGAAATAGATTGGGTGAAATTATAGATATAGTTATATATACAAATCGTCAATTAAATATTGATTCTATTTAACATGATATCTCATATTGAAATGAAATTGATGTTATTTACATTGATTAACATCTGTGAATGCAGGAAAATAGGTTGGAGGGATCCAATTGGATACCTCAAAATTTATTAATGTTTGTTTGCATATATTGTGGTATATGGTTTGTTAAATGTCCTATGATAGATTTGTTGTGTTTGGATGATTGAATAGCACTGGCTCTAAAATAATTGGGATTTAAATACCATAAAAATATATTTTAAAATAAAAGAAAACGAATTTGTGCTTTAAAAGAAAAAACTACTTTCTCGACATAGAAATTGAATTTTGAATGGGCTAGGAATTTATAACTTGTTTTAAAAATTAAAACAAGTGGTTTAATTTGTAAATGATGTTTATAAATAAAGTGAAATAATTATCACAGGATAATTTGAGAACGTAATGCAAAAGTGAATTTAAAAAGGGAAATTAGAAATCGTTATAAAAAGGAAACGATGGAATTTATTTCGATGCTCGAAATGTAAATAAAATTAAAATAAATCCATAGGGATTTATAATTAGAATTCAACTATGTCGAATGTTTTAAAAGTAATTTATTTTATAATATAGAGTTTGGCAAGGAATTTATATTTGGTTTGAAATCAACAAATTATATTTGGATATGAAGGCATTATAGAATTATAAACTTATTAAATAAATAGACTAGAAAGTTGATGTGTAAACGAGATCTGATAATAAAGAGAAATGTGAATGAGAAATTATGAAATTACTCGATAAATGGTATTTCAACCTGTAATGGTATTTATAAATAAAATCAAGATTTATTTGATATAATAAGTCCAGATTTATATAAAGGAATAATATTCACAATTTAAGGTGAATAATGTTTTGTGAATAACATTTTAAAACAAATGTTTTGCAAATTGGAACGGAGTTAAGGAAATTAGAAACTGACTGGAGATTAGTCAAGTTGAATGGCTTTCTAAGTGTCGATCTGATGTTGGTTTCGGCCTTTGCGGTTGATACTTAAGGAGTTGTACTCTAACTAGTTTACGGAAAGGGACTGATGAATGTGGAAGAATAGTGATGCGTGAATAAGAAATGAAAATGTTTACTAATGTTAATAACGTATATTTTGTAAATATAGAAAATAAGAATTTCTGAATATATAGAAATGTTTTTAGATGTTAAAAAGAGATATTTTCTAGAATATAGAAGATAAATAATTATGATAGATGGACATGTTTTTTTAAAGGATCGTGAGAGGCTAAACGGGTTTGGAAAATATCTGGTTAAGAATATTGAAGAGTGAATTGGAAAATGATAAATTAATAATAAATTAATATAAAGGGCTCAATGTTACTTGCTGCTTGACTAGTAGAATTTCCATTTGGAAATAGGGTCGTTGGTTGTATGGATGTTTTCCTTTGATAGTTAAATGTCTGACTAACAAAGTTTTGGCCCATTTTATATTTCCATTGTCAATACTAAGAGATCGAGATCAGGTTTATTATCTTAAAACCACTTCGTATGGGAATAACCACCATGAATCTGATATGCTGAAGATAATTGAAGACGTAGAAAAGTGCAAGGTTATCCTGTTAATTCTAGGTAGAAATAGCCTAAGATGGATAGACGGAATAGTGCCTTCGGTTTTTCTAGTTCCAAGACAACTTGTATGGATAAATGTATGATAGAATATGCCTAAAAGATCATTTATATGATCTCTTCAAAAGTATTACGTTTGGTGGCAGAGGAATTTTTTTATCTTAGCTTTGCACTCGTGATATTTTTAGGGAAGTCAATAAATCGTCTGGCGGGTTTGACGATGTGGCATTCAATGTGAATGAAGACGTGACATGTTAAAAAGGTAAGTATGGCCTCAAGTGCCACAACTGGAAAATAGTATAAAATTAGGTAGGATGAATAGATATGTGGGTCGCTCCCATTAGGGTGTATTGTCACCTGATCTAGAAAAAATCCATTTGCTTCTTTGTTCTATCACTATTGTATGCTTCAGTAACTTTTGCTGATCCCAATCGTTGGTGATAATACATTCGAAACACTCAAGCAAAGTGAGTGGTCGGTCATGTTTAGCCTGGGTTGCAAGATATTCTTGTTGAACCCGGTGTTTTCCTCTCTAGAGGTAAACTGCTAGAAGGTGGTCCCATACTTTGCTATAGTTGGAATCCATTCTCCAATAAGAGCCCGTGGTTTTGATTGTATATTATGTATGTGGAGTGTGAGATGCAAGCCTTCTACTAGATTGCTATTTACTTGATTTAAACACTATTATAATATCAGAATAGTATGGATTCAGAGAATGTTTTGGGTTATCATAAGGTAAAAACCATCTTCATGAACTGGAACTTCATTCTTGACCTAATGTCTCACTGAGGATTCCCACCATCTCTAGCTGTCTCAACTGTATGCTTGGTCCCTCCATCTCTAGCTGTCTCAACTGTAAGCTTGATCATTTTCCGATAAACTATCTTGGAGTCACTTTACGTCCAACAAAACTCCTGAAAACAGACTGGCTGCCCCTCATCGCAAAAATTGAGCATCGGCTGGCCGCTTGGAAAGCCAATTCGCTGTCTTCGGCTGGTCGACTCACTCTAGTCAAATCCGTTCTGTCCTCAATTCCCTCCTACTGGATGTCATTTCACAAACTTCCATCTTGGGTTATTTCGAAAATCGATACCCTTCGTCTCTCCTTTCTTTGGAATGGAAGAGGAATCAAACACCTAATTAATTGGCGAACATGTTGCATGCCCCAGGAACACGGTGGGCTGGGCATTCCCAACCTTCTCCTCTTCAACCAAGCATTGCTGGCTAAATGGTTATGGCGTATAATCTCCCCTGGCAACTTCATTTGGAAAGATTGGATTTTATTCCGACATTATGATTCGAATCCCCACCTTGTTCTTCACTGTTCACCGTCAGCCAGTGTAACAACCCGAAAATCTGGGCCAGTTTAAAATTTTTATTTTGGCAATTATAGCGAGTTTTGATTATTTAAAATGAATTATTTTAAATAATATCGACGAGAAATTTATTTTGAATATAATTCGACGTATATATTTATATACGTCGTCGTTAGAATATAAATATTTATATATAATTATAAATAGAATTGAAAATGGCGCGGTAGTTCGATAATTCGATTTCAAACTTCAATTGAATGTACCGGGTGCAAAACAATCCGGATTTTAGTGAAACCAAAAATAATGGAATCTAATAGTGGATATCTTTCTATCGAATCCGAAAAATTAGGATTTCATCTTAGGAATGATAAGATATGTCCAGTTGAAAATTCTGAATAGTCGCTATGGAATTCAGGCCCTTAAAAATAGCAATTTTGCAAACGACCTCGGATTTCGATGAAACCAGTTTTGTTGGGTCCGTGATGTTAAGCTATTGCTAGATTCCAAATTTCATAATTTTTCGAATCAATATGTGAGCGTAGCAAAGGAAAACGCGTTTGACCATTTCAGTTGATTTTAAATCGACTGGAAATTGGCCATTTTTCAAACGGTCTCAGAATTCGACGAAACTAGTTTTGTTAGGACCGTATCGTCAATACGAAGCTAGAAAATATTTTTCGAGAATTTTTAGAGTTCGTATGCGACCCCGGTAATTTGAAATGTACGTTTAAAATTCAATATAGAGATTTAATTGTAAATTCAACGGAAACTAATTCAAACGATCGAATCAACTTGCGATACATATCCCATTGTGTTCGGAATGGGGGTATTTAGCTAGGGGCGGCAGTCGTTGGGTCTCGTTAGGTGTTCGAATTAAAAGTCAACGTTTAGGGTTGAAAATAAAATAAATTAATAAAAAAAATATATATATATATTTCTATTTCCTCCTATACCTCCAGGCCCCCCCCGATTTATTACAGAAATCAAAATAAAAAAAAAAAAAAAAAAAGGGGAAGAAGGATCGAGCGCGCCCCTAGGCGGCGCCGACCACTGCCGCTCCTCCCACCGTCGACGACCAGCCCCTCCAACTCCCTCTCCTTCCCCATCGCCTCTTCCCCCTCCCCCTTCTTCCGATTCGAGCCGCGAACCCCCCCTCTGGACAAAACCGCCGCCGCGATGCACCCCTCCCCCTTCCCCTGACAACCACCGCGACCCCCCCCCCTGAAGCCCGACGAACCCAAAGACACCCCGACGCCGACGCACCAGTAGCCCCTGTAAGTTATTTTTAATTTATTTATTTTTTATTTTTTTTATTTTTATAAAACAGAATTTAAAACCAGAAAATGTTTAAAAAAAAAAAAAAAAAAAAAAAAAACTGATTTTGGTTTTAGGAGTTAAAACTGATTTTTATTTAAGTTTTTAAAACTGATTTCAAAAGGTTTTAACTTTAAATTGAAAAAGGTTTTAACTTTAAATTGAAAAAGGTTTTAACTTTAAATTGAAAAAGGTTTTAACTTTAAAACGAAAATGGTTTGAACTTTAAAAAGAAAATGGTTTGAACTTTAAAACGAAAATGGTTTGAACTTTAAGATAGAAAAATAGAATTTTTATATATTGAACTTCGAATTAAAAATATGATTTTTATATATTGAACTTCGAATTAAAAATATGATTTTTTATATATTGAACTTCGAATTAAAAATATGATTTTTATATATTGAACTTCGAATTAAAAATATGATTTTTATATATTGAACTTCGAATTAAAAATATGATTTTTTATATATTGAACTTCGAATTAAAAATATGATTTTTATATATTGAACTTCGAATTAAAAATATGATTTTTATATATTGAACTTCGAATTAAAAATATGATTTTTATATATTGAACTTCGAATTAAAAATATGATTTTTATATATTGAACTTCGAATTAAAAATATGATTTTTATATATTGAACTTCGAATTAAAAATATGATTTTTATATATTGAACTTCGAATTAAAAATATGATTTTTATATATTGAACTTCGAATTAAAAATATGATTTTTATATATTGAACTTCGAATTAAAAATGTGATTTTTACGTATGTAGTGAAAGCAGCAACGAAGGTGACAAAAAGGCGAAACGACGAAGACTTCTACAAATAAAGTGCCGTGGAGCTAGGATAGCTATAGGTGAGAATTTCTCACCTTTCTATTTTATTTCTAGTTATATACATATACTAGGATGCAGACGGTGCTTAGTAGCACCCGACACAATCGTCCACAGACCATGGACTTGTTTGTTTGACTGTTTGGTGATTGATTGCGATATTGGTTTGAATGTGGTTTGTGGTGTGAAAAATCGAATCGATAAATTGGTTAGGATTAGACGTGCGCCGTTATAAGGCGAAGGAGTAAGGCTAGGTTAGATCCTTACTCCAAAGTTTGTGGTTTGCATAACGAATTGATTTGATTGATGTGTGAATGGCGTGGGCCTTCACTAGACCGGGGATAAGGCTAGGCCTTGTCCCGTTTCTAGTATCGTGCCGTTATGCCGCCGAAATTTTCTAAAATAAGTTAGAAAAAAATAAAAATAGCATTTTATTTAACGAATGAACTGAATAGAAATTCATATGTTAAAATAAAATGTGTTATCGTTAAAAATATAATTTTTAACGTGAATGTGAATAAATAAATATTCATTTACAAACCAGACGGTTTGTTTATGTACACCTATTTGAATGACGTTGATTGGGTCGATAAATTTTACACATCGCCTAACTGCACAAATAAAATATGTGTTTGATTGTTTGAAACCCCACACGGGTGTTAGGATGAAATTTGAAGTTCACTCATCCTGATTGATTAAATATGTCGATCGATTGATTGACAAGCTGCTATAAGCGTTAAATGTCTATATTTGATGCTTATACAGTGTAGTGCACTTTGGTTGATGGTTGATTATTCATCGTTGTTGATATATACATGTGTTGTAGAAAATCCATATAATTAACATTATATGGTAATTGATTGGGCCTCATTCCAATTTGAAAAATAAAGAATATTATAAAATAAAAGTTCATGTGTTGACAGTACTCATCCATTGAGATTGGTCATGTGTTGAACGAAATATTTTGATAATAACAACTATTTTGAAAAAGAAATATTTGAAATAGAATATTTGAAAATAAAGGAATATATGAAGCCGTGTTGATTAGATTGACGCCATTTCGACGTGATCGATATTTATATCGATTTTATTCGATTTCGAAATAAATTGAATTGAAAACGATTTCGAAATGAATTGAATTGAAAACGATTTCGAAATGAATTGAATTGAAAACGATTTCGAAATGAATTGAATTGAAAACGATTTCGAAATGAATTGAATTGAAAACGATTTCGAAATGAATTGAATTGAAAACGATTTCGAAAAGAATTGAATTGAAAACGATTTCGAAATGAATTGAATTGAAAACGATTTCGAAATGAATTGAATTGAAAACGATTTCGAAATGAATTGAATTGAAAACGATTTCGAAATGAATTAAATTGAATATGAATTCAAATTGAATTGAAATTTGAATTGAACAGAAATGAATTTTGAAACGAATTTATAAAGAAGAATTCAATTTTGCTTTGAATTGAAATGGAAGTTGAAATAGATTTTGAAATGAATTTAAAACTGTTTATATAATTCGTTTTTAAATAGAAATCGACGATATATATAATATATATATTATATATATAATATAATGGCCTGAATAGAACGCGCCGCGCCGCGGCAGTTCGCGAATTTCGACCATTTATTTCAAACGGACATTACGGGAGATCCGACCGTCGGATTCTCCTAAAACCGGAACCGTTGGGTTCGTATCGAAAAGAGCTTTCTAACGAAGATTAGAAATTTGAAATCTAACGGTTGGATTTGGAATTATGTCCAAATCAAATTCGAAAAAGGTCGCTGTAAGTGCAGTTCGATGGCCATTGATGGAAATCGACTGTACGGGCCTTGATAAAATTATTAAAAATAGTAATAATTTGTGTAAAATCATAAGAAATGATTTGTGAAGAATTGGGATGAAAAACTCCATATTTGAAAAGATAAAAATGGATTTTTATCGAAATGAACTAGTTTTGAACTAGAATTATAATTCTATTTATTTTTTTAATAAATAAATTGAATTCGAAAAGGGTTTTAAAAGTAACCAAAATTCCAATGATTGCATTGGAGTGGATTTGAATCGAAATTGTCTTCGGAATATTTCGATGTTGGAATTCGTGATTATACAGGTGTTGTTATGGAAATTTGAAAGATATATATGTATATCGTTATTTCCAATACGACATTTGTTAGTCGTAGAATTCGATATTGAATATAAGCCGATATATTTTCTATTCAGAGCCTTGTATTGAATATCGAATGTGATTTGGGTTTGTCGTGAATGGTGTCTTCACTAACACTGTTCTTGAACCCAGTTGAGAAAAGATTAAATCTTTTTATTTAGATTTAATGAAGTGTACCAATTAAATGATATTTAATTGGAATTGAATTGATATTGATTTTTGGGTTTATCGTGAACAGTGTTTTAAATAACACTCGTTCTTTAACCCGATAATTAATGGAATGATTTTTGGGTTTATCGTGAACAGTGTTTTTAAATAACACTCGTTCTTTAACCCGATAATTAATGGAATGTGACTTTGGGTTTATCGCGAACCGTGTTTTTAGATGACACTGATTCTTTAACCCAGTCACAGATTAAAACTAAGTGGAGTTTTAATGAATCTTTAATTAGATTGAAAAGATCGAGAATGGAGTATCACCAGTTTTGCTCCAGGCGATAGTTAAATCTTTAATTAGATTTGAACGTGAAATTTAGAAACTAACTGTCGGTTAGCTAAGTAGAATGGTTTTCTGGATATTGATCTGATGTTGGTTTCGGCCTTCGGGGTTAATATTTGGGGAATTATTCTCTTGACTAATTTACGGTTAATGACTAATGAGTTGGAATGAGGCGTATGTTGTGTTTGTGTAACACTTATTTAATATATACGCGAGTTATTCGGGAAGACCGGGTTTATCCCATTCTGAATAACTGATACGACGATAAGTCGAAGATGAAGACGATAGTCGAAGACCGGAGGTCTTCACGTCGTTTGGGTGATAACTGATGATCTTGATTGGGCTGTACACCCAAGAAGATGGAAACAGTTAGTGATCGTCCAGACGTGCTTGGAGATCGATGGATATGCGGGGTACTAGGTGCCTCCGGTTTCGTTCAGACCCAGAACGGACTTGTAAATGGACTGTGTGTCTGACATCGGATTTCATTCTGTGTGACTGATATCGGTTGCATAGGATGGCTTGCCTGTGTGGCATGCTAAGATGCAAATGATCAAGGCTTCTGTTGAAAAGCAAAGTCTTGTGGTGATGATCAAAGCAAGGCCTTTGTGGCGTAGCTTTGTGTAACGTTTACCTCGCGTGTTTCACACCCGGTATGAACCAAAAACGGGAGACGGACCTCAGGGAGGGCATGCGTTTCCTTCTAGCTAAAAAGTGGCGTCAGTGGTTTTACACGCCCTGACGAGTTTGACTTATGTGGTTGTTGCTGTTGCGAGGCGCCTCGGTTATATCGGTTTCGGCCGATGCATTCTGGTCGGCAGACGGACCAGACTTACGCCCCAAAGGGCGGCGAAACGCATGTTCAGGGTTTAAGTTTAATCCACTCCGTGTGGACCGGCCCTGTCGCTCCAAGGGTCGATGCGTTCTGATCCTGAGACTCGGGCTAGACAGTCTCGAATCGGTTGAGGATCTTGCCCCTTGCCTCGGTTCATAGACGGAAATCCAATTTCCAAATACGTGACATTGCGGTTTTGATTGTAAACTTATATATGGCGACATAGTGGTATGGGTCATTCATGCCGTCTATGATTGATACTTATGATTTGAAGTTGTTTTATACACTATGCACTTATAATAGTATCAAATGATTTGTTTTAAACGTATCAAGCATTCTTTGGCTGTTATAAGGGAAAACCCTATCCCCCGGCTTGCGTTGCATTGTGTGATAGGACCTGGGTCTTATAACAGCTTCATTTTTCTTTATTTAGCATTGCGCTGTTTGTTTTATGCACTGGTATTCTTGGGAGGAAACCCGTTCCGTGTTATACGGCGTGGTCCCTTGATTTACCTAGCTTTAAAAATAAAGATTAACTGTTTTAGTTCTCACACCAGTCACATGACTGACCTGGAGTTTATTGTTTTAACCTAAACTCTGGGTGCCCTTATTTTCGACACGGGCAGCTAGTAGTTTTGGTTTTGCAGATTTATATTCACAGGATCCTGGTTTACAGCTGGAACGATATCCGGAAAGCTTTGTATCCGTATATCTCTTCTAGTTGTGTATTGTATTATTTTCCGCTGCTATGTATTTAAATGTAATTTAAATCTCTGATATTTCTGTGTAATATTCATTTATACTCTGTATATTCTTGTAATCTGATGCATTGTTGTAATATACAGTGAAATGTTCTTCTGTTTGCGTTCTGTTGTGGTTTGTTCTCGAACTATCCGTCGCTTTCCTTTACGGGGAAGTTACGGGTCTTCACATTTGGTATCAGAGCTTTGGTTTACAAAGCTCAGTGAACAAGACACATTAGAACCCTACGAAAGAATTCATCAGATATTGGATTAGTAAGATCCAATTAGAATGTCTCGTTAGAGATGGGATCAGTAGTATCCTAGAACGAGCGTGAAGAGTAAATTTTTAAAATGAAAACAAATTTTGTTTTGAAAATTTAAATCAATTGTTCGTATTTGATTATTTATTTTATATTGATTAGGACAATCCAAAATATAAAGATTTTTGCGTATGCGCCTAGCTAGCGTGTATTCGAAGTTTTAATATATTGGATAGATATAGCATCACACCCTAGTCGTCCGGAGATGATGTTGATAATGACCATGGCATCATCAATATTTATGTTCGTGCTCCGAAGGTGTGATTTCTATATATTTCCTATTGACTGGTGTGAGAACCAAAACTTATATAGTTAGAATGCATTGTTGTGAATTGGCATCAAAAACATGATTTTTGTATATGTATCAAAATTATCAATTTGAAAAGTTAAAGTCACTAACTGATTGATGTTTGTGTTGTTGGTTTAATTGTTTGATAATTTTGAACCATTATGCCTAATTAGATCAAATATTGAACTGTATTGAAATTGGTCGCATTCGCTTGCATATACATATATATCATTGAACAGGTCATAGCAAGGAGGCTAGAGCAGAGAATAAAATTTGTTTGCCCGACAAATAGGTACATGTTTATTACATAATTTCCTGTTTTGTTTGGGTGATGATGATTTTGTGAGCCTATTAGCTAGCCGCTTGGCTTTTTCTTTTTCTTTTTGAGATCTGAAGGACCGGGGAAGCTATTTGAAATTCCCCGATGCTCCCATTGCAGGGGAGGTTATGGCGAAATTTTTCGAAAATTTAGGGTGTTAGCCAAATTTTTGAAGTTTTGAAAATTCTCAGAAACTGAAAAGTTAGAGAATGGAAGCCTGATCGAACGTAGGGCTGAATAATCAAACCACTTCCGACTTTGTTCCTTTTCGGGGACGAAAAGTTTTAAGTGGGGGAGATTGTAACAACCCGAAAATCTGGGCCAGTTTAAAATTTTTATTTTGGCAATTATAGCGAGTTTTGATTATTTAAAATGAATTATTTTAAATAATATCGACGAGAAATTTATTTTGAATATAATTCGACGTATATATTTATATACGTCGTCGTTAGAATATAAATATTTATATATAATTATAAATAGAATTGAAAATGGCGCGGTAGTTCGATAATTCGATTTCAAACTTCAATTGAATGTACCGGGTGCAAAACAATCCGGATTTTAGTGAAACCAAAAATAATGGAATCTAATAGTGGATATCTTTCTATCGAATCCGAAAAATTAGGATTTCATCTTAGGAATGATAAGATATGTCCAGTTGAAAATTCTGAATAGTCGCTATGGAATTCAGGCCCTTAAAAATAGCAATTTTGCAAACGACCTCGGATTTCGATGAAACCAGTTTTGTTGGGTCCGTGATGTTAAGCTATTGCTAGATTCCAAATTTCATAATTTTTCGAATCAATATGTGAGCGTAGCAAAGGAAAACGCGTTTGACCATTTCAGTTGATTTTAAATCGACTGGAAATTGGCCATTTTTCAAACGGTCTCAGAATTCGACGAAACTAGTTTTGTTAGGACCGTATCGTCAATACGAAGCTAGAAAATATTTTTCGAGAATTTTTAGAGTTCGTATGCGACCCCGGTAATTTGAAATGTACGTTTAAAATTCAATATAGAGATTTAATTGTAAATTCAACGGAAACTAATTCAAACGATCGAATCAACTTGCGATACATATCCCATTGTGTTCGGAATGGGGGTATTTAGCTAGGGGCGGCAGTCGTTGGGTCTCGTTAGGTGTTCGAATTAAAAGTCAACGTTTAGGGTTGAAAATAAAATAAATTAATAAAAAAAAATATATATATATATATTTCTATTTCCTCCTATACCTCCAGGCCCCCCCCCCCCGATTTATTACAGAAATCAAAATAAAAAAAAAAAAAAAAAGGGGGAAGAAGGATCGAGCGCGCCCCTAGGCGGCGCCGACCACTGCCGCTCCTCCCACCGTCGACGACCAGCCCCTCCAACTCCCTCTCCTTCCCCATCGCCTCTTCCCCCTCCCCCTTCTTCCGATTCGAGCCGCGAACCCCCCCTCTGGACAAAACCGCCGCCGCGATGCACCCCTCCCCCTTCCCCTGACAACCACCGCGACCCCCCCCTGAAGCCCGACGAACCCAAAGACACGCCGACGCACCAGTAGCCCCTGTAAGTTATTTTTAATTTATTTATTTTTTATTTTTTTTATTTTTATAAAACAGAATTTAAAACCAGAAAATGTTTAAAAAAAAAAAAAAAAAAAAAAAAACTGATTTTGGTTTTAGGAGTTAAAACTGATTTTTATTTAAGTTTTTAAAACTGATTTCAAAAGGTTTTAACTTTAAATTGAAAAAGGTTTTAACTTTAAATTGAAAAAGGTTTTAACTTTAAATTGAAAAAGGTTTTAACTTTAAAACGAAAATGGTTTGAACTTTAAAAAGAAAATGGTTTGAACTTTAAAACGAAAATGGTTTGAACTTTAAGATAGAAAAATAGAATTTTTATATATTGAACTTCGAATTAAAAATATGATTTTTATATATTGAACTTCGAATTAAAAATATGATTTTTTATATATTGAACTTCGAATTAAAAATATGATTTTTATATATTGAACTTCGAATTAAAAATATGATTTTTATATATTGAACTTCGAATTAAAAATATGATTTTTTATATATTGAACTTCGAATTAAAAATATGATTTTTATATATTGAACTTCGAATTAAAAATATGATTTTTATATATTGAACTTCGAATTAAAAATATGATTTTTATATATTGAACTTCGAATTAAAAATATGATTTTTATATATTGAACTTCGAATTAAAAATATGATTTTTATATATTGAACTTCGAATTAAAAATATGATTTTTATATATTGAACTTCGAATTAAAAATATGATTTTTATATATTGAACTTCGAATTAAAAATATGATTTTTATATATTGAACTTCGAATTAAAAATGTGATTTTTACGTATGTAGTGAAAGCAGCAACGAAGGTGACAAAAAGGCGAAACGACGAAGACTTCTACAAATAAAGTGCCGTGGAGCTAGGATAGCTATAGGTGAGAATTTCTCACCTTTCTATTTTATTTCTAGTTATATATATATACTAGGATGCAGACGGTGCTTAGTAGCACCCGACACAATCGTCCACAGACCATGGACTTGTTTGTTTGACTGTTTGGTGATTGATTGCGATATTGGTTTGAATGTGGTTTGTGGTGTGAAAAATCGAATCGATAAATTGGTTAGGATTAGACGTGCGCCGTTATAAGGCGAAGGAGTAAGGCTAGGTTAGATCCTTACTCCAAAGTTTGTGGTTTGCATAACGAATTGATTTGATTGATGTGTGAATGGCGTGGGCCTTCACTAGACCGGGGATAAGGCTAGGCCTTGTCCCGTTTCTAGTATCGTGCCGTTATGCCGCCGAAATTTTCTAAAATAAGTTAGAAAAAAATAAAAATAGCATTTTATTTAACGAATGAACTGAATAGAAATTCATATGTTAAAATAAAATGTGTTATCGTTAAAAATATAATTTTTAACGTGAATGTGAATAAATAAATATTCATTTACAAACCAGACGGTTTGTTTATGTACACCTATTTGAATGACGTTGATTGGGTCGATAAATTTTACACATCGCCTAACTGCACAAATAAAATATGTGTTTGATTGTTTGAAACCCCACACGGGTGTTAGGATGAAATTTGAAGTTCACTCATCCTGATTGATTAAATATGTCGATCGATTGATTGACAAGCTGCTATAAGCGTTAAATGTCTATATTTGATGCTTATACAGTGTAGTGCACTTTGGTTGATGGTTGATTATTCATCGTTGTTGATATATACATGTGTTGTAGAAAATCCATATAATTAACATTATATGGTAATTGATTGGGCCTCATTCCAATTTGAAAAATAAAGAATATTATAAAATAAAAGTTCATGTGTTGACAGTACTCATCCATTGAGATTGGTCATGTGTTGAACGAAATATTTTGATAATAACAACTATTTTGAAAAAGAAATATTTGAAATAGAATATTTGAAAATAAAGGAATATATGAAGCCGTGTTGATTAGATTGACGCCATTTCGACGTGATCGATATTTATATCGATTTTATTCGATTTCGAAATAAATTGAATTGAAAACGATTTCGAAATGAATTGAATTGAAAACGATTTCGAAATGAATTGAATTGAAAACGATTTCGAAATGAATTGAATTGAAAACGATTTCGAAATGAATTGAATTGAAAACGATTTCGAAATGAATTGAATTGAAAACGATTTCGAAAAGAATTGAATTGAAAACGATTTCGAAATGAATTGAATTGAAAACGATTTCGAAATGAATTGAATTGAAAACGATTTCGAAATGAATTGAATTGAAAACGATTTCGAAATGAATTAAATTGAATATGAATTCAAATTGAATTGAAATTTGAATTGAACAGAAATGAATTTTGAAACGAATTTATAAAGAAGAATTCAATTTTGCTTTGAATTGAAATGGAAGTTGAAATAGATTTTGAAATGAATTTAAAACTGTTTATATAATTCGTTTTTAAATAGAAATCGACGATATATATAATATATATATTATATATATAATATAATGGCCTGAATAGAACGCGCCGCGCCGCGGCAGTTCGCGAATTTCGACCATTTATTTCAAACGGACATTACGGGAGATCCGACCGTCGGATTCTCCTAAAACTGGAACCGTTGGGTTCGTATCGAAAAGAGCTTTCTAACGAAGATTAGAAATTTGAAATCTAACGGTTGGATTTGGAATTATGTCCAAATCAAATTCGAAAAAGGTCGCTGTAAGTGCAGTTCGATGGCCATTGATGGAAATCGACTGTACGGGCCTTGATAAAATTATTAAAAATAGTAATAATTTGTGTAAAATCATAAGAAATGATTTGTGAAGAATTGGGATGAAAAACTCCATATTTGAAAAGATAAAAATGGATTTTTATCGAAATGAACTAGTTTTGAACTAGAATTATAATTCTATTTATTTTTTTAATAAATAAATTGAATTCGAAAAGGGTTTTAAAAGTAACCAAAATTCCAATGATTGCATTGGAGTGGATTTGAATCGAAATTGTCTTCGGAATATTTCGATGTTGGAATTCGTGATTATACAGGTGTTGTTATGGAAATTTGAAAGATATATATGTATATCGTTATTTCCAATACGACATTTGTTAGTCGTAGAATTCGATATTGAATATAAGCCGATATATTTTCTATTCAGAGCCTTGTATTGAATATCGAATGTGATTTGGGTTTGTCGTGAATGGTGTCTTCACTAACACTGTTCTTGAACCCAGTTGAGAAAAGATTAAATCTTTTTATTTAGATTTAATGAAGTGTACCAATTAAATGATATTTAATTGGAATTGAATTGATATTGATTTTTGGGTTTATCGTGAACAGTGTTTTAAATAACACTCGTTCTTTAACCCGATAATTAATGGAATGATTTTTGGGTTTATCGTGAACAGTGTTTTTAAATAACACTCGTTCTTTAACCCGATAATTAATGGAATGTGACTTTGGGTTTATCGCGAACCGTGTTTTTAGATGACACTGATTCTTTAACCCAGTCACAGATTAAAACTAAGTGGAGTTTTAATGAATCTTTAATTAGATTGAAAAGATCGAGAATGGAGTATCACCAGTTTTGCTCCAGGCGATAGTTAAATCTTTAATTAGATTTGAACGTGAAATTTAGAAACTAACTGTCGGTTAGCTAAGTAGAATGGTTTTCTGGATATTGATCTGATGTTGGTTTCGGCCTTCGGGGTTAATATTTGGGGAATTATTCTCTTGACTAATTTACGGTTAATGACTAATGAGTTGGAATGAGGCGTATGTTGTGTTTGTGTAACACTTATTTAATATATACGCGAGTTATTCGGGAAGACCGGGTTTATCCCATTCTGAATAACTGATACGACGATAAGTCGAAGATGAAGACGATAGTCGAAGACCGGAGGTCTTCACGTCGTTTGGGTGATAACTGATGATCTTGATTGGGCTGTACACCCAAGAAGATGGAAACAGTTAGTGATCGTCCAGACGTGCTTGGAGATCGATGGATATGCGGGGTACTAGGTGCCTCCGGTTTCGTTCAGACCCAGAACGGACTTGTAAATGGACTGTGTGTCTGACATCGGATTTCATTCTGTGTGACTGATATCGGTTGCATAGGATGGCTTGCCTGTGTGGCATGCTAAGATGCAAATGATCAAGGCTTCTGTTGAAAAGCAAAGTCTTGTGGTGATGATCAAAGCAAGGCCTTTGTGGCGTAGCTTTGTGTAACGTTTACCTCGCGTGTTTCACACCCGGTATGAACCAAAAACGGGAGACGGACCTCAGGGAGGGCATGCGTTTCCTTCTAGCTAAAAAGTGGCGTCAGTGGTTTTACACGCCCTGACGAGTTTGACTTATGTGGTTGTTGCTGTTGCGAGGCGCCTCGGTTATATCGGTTTCGGCCGATGCATTCTGGTCGGCAGACGGACCAGACTTACGCCCCAAAGGGCGGCGAAACGCATGTTCAGGGTTTAAGTTTAATCCACTCCGTGTGGACCGGCCCTGTCGCTCCAAGGGTCGATGCGTTCTGATCCTGAGACTCGGGCTAGACAGTCTCGAATCGGTTGAGGATCTTGCCCCTTGCCTCGGTTCATAGACGGAAATCCAATTTCCAAATACGTGACATTGCGGTTTTGATTGTAAACTTATATATGGCGACATAGTGGTATGGGTCATTCATGCCGTCTATGATTGATACTTATGATTTGAAGTTGTTTTATACACTATGCACTTATAATAGTATCAAATGATTTGTTTTAAACGTATCAAGCATTCTTTGGCTGTTATAAGGGAAAACCCTATCCCCCGGCTTGCGTTGCATTGTGTGATAGGACCTGGGTCTTATAACAGCTTCATTTTTCTTTATTTAGCATTGCGCTGTTTGTTTTATGCACTGGTATTCTTGGGAGGAAACCCGTTCCGTGTTATACGGCGTGGTCCCTTGATTTACCTAGCTTTAAAAATAAAGATTAACTGTTTTAGTTCTCACACCAGTCACATGACTGACCTGGAGTTTATTGTTTTAACCTAAACTCTGGGTGCCCTTATTTTCGACACGGGCAGCTAGTAGTTTTGGTTTTGCAGATTTATATTCACAGGATCCTGGTTTACAGCTGGAACGATATCCGGAAAGCTTTGTATCCGTATATCTCTTCTAGTTGTGTATTGTATTATTTTCCGCTGCTATGTATTTAAATGTAATTTAAATCTCTGATATTTCTGTGTAATATTCATTTATACTCTGTATATTCTTGTAATCTGATGCATTGTTGTAATATACAGTGAAATGTTCTTCTGTTTGCGTTCTGTTGTGGTTTGTTCTCGAACTATCCGTCGCTTTCCTTTACGGGGAAGTTACGGGTCTTCACAGCCAGGACATCACCTTTCTAGGCAGGCGTAATTTCCATAATCCCTAGAATCAAATCTCTTTTTCAAGTTAATTTAGGTTCTGGCGAAGGATGCCTTTTCTGGTTTGATATTTGGTGTAGCCACTTACCTCTCTCAAAACTTTTTCCAAATATCCTCTCCCCAATTGATGGGCCTTTCTCCTCTATTTCAACTATTTTGGGCTCTGGCCCAAATAGCCTATATCCCTCAGCCCTTTTTGACGTGCATACCTTATCTGATACACAACAAATTCAAAATATTTTTTCTCACGTAAACCTCTCTTCTGTACCCGATAAATACTCGTGGGCCCTCAACCATAACAAAACCTTCTCCGCCTCTTCTTGCTACAGTTTCCTATCTCACCCAGGACGCATCTTCACCTTTCCTCGTCTTTGGAAATGTCGATTGTCTCCATGCATGATCTTCCTACAATGGTGCCTGGTGCACAACCGAGTCTACACCAAAAATCGGCTCTTCAATCTTCACATGATTGATAATCCCCGCTGCACTTTCTGTAATACACACAATGAATCAATCGAACACCTTTTCTTCCATTGTGATTTCTCCTACAGAATCTGGGCTGCAACTAGTTCTTTTCTCCTGGGTTTTGTCCCCATTGTTACCTCATTCTTTGAATACTAGCAACACAATCTGCCCGATCAAATGCTTGACTCCTTTTTGATGATTTTTAGTTGGGGAATCTGGACTAAGCGTAATGCTCACGTCTTTAACAAAAAAAGAGACATTACTACGGCACATGTAGCTTCATCCTTTACCATTTTGAAACATATACAGGAATCTCAAGGCACGCCCGCTTCAGGCACACCCTTCAAGCGCCTCCATCTCTGGGCACTTAGTGCAGTAGCTCAGCCCACCGTGGATGATACACTAGGCTTCACCATGCTATCCAATCTGCGTTTTTGCTACATGCTTATGATGCTTTATGGTTTAGTTATTATGTTATGCCGTTGGTATTTTGATGTACAACCTAGTTGCTCTATGTAATATAACTACCTAGACTTTATTTTGTGTACACTCACCGTCTGTATCTATGTACCACTGGTTGGGCCTATAAACCAGACCACTTTATTATTAATATTATGCTAATCGGCTGTGTAGCCATGCGCTGCACAACCGTCTACCTAAAAAAAAGTGTATAAAAATTTAACTTAAAGAAGTTAAATAAGAACTTTAAAAAAATATAGGAACTAAAATTAGTTTAGAAGGAAATTGAATTGGAATAGAATGATATCGAGCAAAATTGGATTTTGGAATATAATTGGACTCAGGTGAGTAAATGAATTGATTTTTGAAATAAAAATCAGATTTTTAAATTCTAAGATGAAGACAACTGATTAGAGAAATTAGTTAGTTAATGGAATATGAGAAGGGAACTTAACTTGGTTAAATATCTTGGATTGGTAGGTTAAGAGTTTGGAAATTAAGAATGGAACTTGAGTCTAAAATGGAATTTGTCCTGGGTAAGCGAATAATTGCGTTGAGCATGAATTGATTAGAATTGATCGGGATAGCATTTGTATATGCTGAATTGGTAGCAGGCAGAAAAGATAGAGTGATATGACGAAAAAGGTACAAGTTTATATTACATATGAGTTTGATGAGTTATGAGCCTTTTTGACAAGCCGCTTGGCGTTTTGATTTTCATTTGGATTGGAGAAGGCCTACAGTGGCGAGTTGTAGTTATACCGACTGAGCCATGCAAAGGAGACACTGGCCGATTGTTTTTTAAATCTAAGGTGTTAGAAATTTTTTAGAATTTTTCAAAATTTTCATTAGTAGGAATGAATTAATATTTTAATTGCAGTAAATTGGTTAAGTTGAAACTAAAGTTAAATTGTAAAGAAAAAGATTTTTAACCTATTTAACATGGTTTGTAACATTTTTCCTATCTTAGTAATTTCAGGGACGAAATTCTTTTAAAGGGGATGGAATGTAACATCCCGGAATTTTAGCGAGTGAGTGATTAATTTATTTATAATTATTTGAATAGTGATTTAATAATTTAAATGACTTGAATTAAACAATATTGAACATTTAATTAATATAAATAGTGGAATAATATATTTATTTCGTCGGAAATAATTGAATTGGCAATATTATGTGAATTAGATAACGTAAGATATTTAATAGAGTTTAGATTTGAGTTATAATAATGGATTTATTATTTAAACGGCGTTTGAACGTATTAACTACAATATAGTTTAAAATGAGCTCATAACGTCGCGGTAGTTCATAGTTTTACGTTTTGAACTTTAAATTACTATATTTTTCTAATTGAAGAGAAAAGTGGAGATTTCATATTATGGATTGTGAGTTGTGTCCAAGTCAAATTTTCAGAAAGTCGCTACGAAATCGTTTATAAACCATAGCGTTTTATTTAATATAATAACAGGATTTTAATATAAATTGGATACTGTTTTAACCAGAAATTTAGTATATCAAGTTATAATTCTGTGTATGTTTATTTTAAAGATATATGATATTTTATTTGGGTATATACAATAATATTAATTTATCACTATTAAGTTGATTTTTTTTGGAAATTTTATTTATATTTTATCGATTTATATTATATCGATCTAATGTTGGATTTAAGAATAGCTAAGTTTCAAACGACCTCCGTTTTTGACAAAATTGATTTTATTAAATTCGTGGTGATTAATTATTGTAAGATGTCCAGTTTGGGGTCAATTGGATTTATTTTGTGACCATATGCCATATAAATGTGTGTTATTTAATCGCCTGAAATTAAAAAGGAAATTTTATAAATGGAGCCGGAATTCGACAAAACCAGATCCAACGTGTCCGAAATATTAAATTCTTGTTGGATTACCAGTTTCACCACGAACCAAGTTCATATGTGATAATTTTAGCTTGTTTCTTCTTGCATAAGTTTCATGTAAATTTAAATAATAAAAATATAGGATAAAATAGTATCTTTGCCTTACCTTGGCAACTAAGCATTTGTAATGCCTTTCCTTTTTCAACGCAGACCTATGGGAGAATACAAACCTATGTTTTTTAATTACTTCATGCATATTCCTTAATTAAGTCACCTACCCTATTCATTTTGCAGCTTACCCATGTTGTGCGAATCGTGGGTGCCAAGCCTTGTAAACGCTATAAATGCACAAGCATATGTGAGCTCATTCGTTTCAAAGAAGAAAAAAATGGCAATCGATCTTTTAAAAATTAATTCCACCCTCATTTCTGTAACAACCCGAAAAATCTGAACCAATTTAAATTTTTTATTTTGGCAATTTTAGTGAATTTTGAATATTTAAAATGGATTATTTTAACTAATAACGACGAGAAATTTATTTTGAATAGAATTAGAACGTATAAATTTATTTGAATCGATGTTAGAATATAAATATTTATTTTTAATTATAAAAGGAATTGAAAATGGCGTGGTAGTTCGAAAATTCGATTTATTTCAAATGAATGTACAGGATTCAAAATAAACCGGATTTTAGCAAAACCAAAAATACTAGAATCTATTTGAAAATATCTTTCCAACGAAGCCGGAAAATCCAAATTTCATAGCGGGAATAAAAAATTATGCCTAAGTGAAAATTTAGAATAGTCGCTATGGAAATATAGCCCTTAAAAATAGCGATTTTGCAAATGACCTCCGTTTTCGACGAAAACACTTTTTTGGATCTGGGATGTCAAGTTATTGCTAGATTCCAAAATATGTAATTTTTGAAATCAATATGTGGGCATGGCGAAGTAAAACGTGTTTTGACAGTTTCAGTCAATTTAGATCGACCAGGAAATGACCATTTTTCAAACAGTCTCAAAATTTAACGAAACTAGTTTGGTTAGAACCGTATCGTCAATACGAAGCTAGAAAATATTTTTTGGGAATTTTTGGAGTCCGTAAGTGGCCCCGGTAAATTGAAATGTGCGTTCAAATTCAATATATAGATTAATATTTTAATTTCAATGAAAACTGATCAAAACAGTCGAAACATATCCCATTGTGTTCGGAATTGGGGTAATTAGCCAGGAACGACAGTCGGTGGGTTCGATTCCGAGTTCAAAATAAAAAGGTACTTTTTGAAAATAAAATAATTAAATTGATATATATATATATATTTACATGGGCGTTGACCTTCTCTCTCCCCTCACTCCCTCATTCCCGTTCGGATCGAACGGAAAGGAAAAAAACGATGAAACCCTGTTGCCGTCGCTTCTACCCCCCTCGCGCGATCAGAGCCGCCACGCCGGAGGTACCGCGCCGTCGTGCCTCTCCAGTCCCCCTTCCTCCTTCCTCCGCCTCCCTCTTCTTCTTCTTCAATTGGAAGCTTCCCCAAAATCCATCCCAATCGGCCAACCGCCGCGATTCACCACCACCCACCGCCTGAATCCTCCCATCCCCGCTCCCCTTTCATCCCTCCCTTCACTAAAAAAAACCGCTGTACGTTTTTATTACTTTATTTTGTTTATTTAATGTAATTAGAAATATGATTTTTACTGAAGTAACCTTGTTTTAAAAATACGATCTTTATATATAGGAATTTGAAATAAAAATGCGATTTTTATTATATGAAAAACATGATAAAAGTTGAATCTTTATATATATTAGCAAGATAAAATTTGGATTTTTATATGTATGACATGAGAATAAAAATTTGATTTTTATTTATATAATAGCATATAGAAAACCGATTCATAGAGATGTGATTTTTATTTGTTTGTTAGCGGAGTAAAAATATGATTTTTATATTATATAGATAGTAAAAATTTGATCTTTATATATGTAGCGATAGGACAAAAATACGATTTTTATATATGAAGAGAGGATAGAAAAATGTGATTTTCATCATATATATAGGAAAGTAAAAATATGTTTTTTATCGTTTGAATGACAATGTAAAAATGTGATTTTTATATATTCATTAGTGATAGAAAGATTTGATTTTAATCTATATAGTAGCGCCATAAAAATGTGATTTTTATAAGCAAAAATACGATTTTTATAATGTTTTCATTATGACAAAGATACGATCTTTATATAGATTTCATTAAAATAAAAATTTGATTTTTATTATATATGAAGCGAAATAAAAATTCGATCTTTATATAAGAAGTAGAAATATAAAAATATAATTTTGATATAGAAAGAAGCATTGTAAAAATATATGAAGTAGAAATAAAAATATGATTTTTATTTATTGGAATGAAGCGATAAAAATATGTTTTTAATATATGAACAGCGTGAAAAGGGATGTGTTGGAATTTCGAACAGATTCAAATAGTTCAGAAATAAAGAATGACGGAGTGGAAACCCGAGGAGAGAACTTCTCACTTTAATTTATTTTTCTGGTTGAAATATATACTAGGATGCAGACGGTGCTTAGCAGCACCCGACATCCGTCGTCCACAGACCATGGATGACTTGTTTGTTTAATTGATGTGTTGTGAAAATTGATTGTGTGATGTGGAATGGAAATAAAATATTTTATAGTTAAAAATATAATTTTTAACGTGTATAGAAATGAAATAAATATTTATAAACAAATCAGATGATTTGTTTATGTACACACATTGGACTAATATTGATTGGGACGATAAAATTTTACACATCGCCCCACTGCACAAATAAAATTCACTATTTGTCGATTGAAACCCCACACGGGTATTGGGATGAAATTGGGCATACACTAATTCCAATATTTAGTTGTATGTCGATCAATTGATTGACAAGCTGTGTAAGCGTTAAATATTTATATTTGAAGTTTATTCAATGTAGAATGCACTATGGATGATGGATGACTGTATTTAATTGTTGTGGTATACGTGTGTGTATGAAACCCATATAAATCACATTATATAGTGATTGATAGTGTCTGATTTCAGTTCAGAAAGAACGAGTATTTTAAAATAACGATTATTTTAAAATAACAAATATTTTAAAATAATATTCAGAAAAGAATCAAAATCTGATTTTGATGTCCGATTTGAGATGGACACGAATATATTTAAATATATAAAACCGTGTTGATTAGATTAACGCCATTTTGACGTGAACGATATTTATATCGATTTTATTCATTTTTATAATGAATATCGAAAAAGAATTGATTTCAAAATCCAATGTTTTGAAAATATAATCATTTATTTATCGATGATATGGAATATTCAATTTTGATGAGAAATTGAATATGAAGTTGAAATCGTTTTAAGAACGAATTTAAAACGATTTATAAAATAGATTTTAAATGGAAATCGATGAAATATATAATATATATATATTATATATATAATGGCCTGAATAGAACGCACCGCGCTGCGGCAGTTCGCGAATTTCAACCATTGACTTCAAACGGACATTACGGGAGATCCGACCGTCAGATTTTCCTAAAACTAGAACCGTTGGGTTTGTATTAAAAAGAGCTTTCTCACAAGTATTAGAGATTTTAAATCTAACGGTTGGATTTGGAATTATGTCCAAATCAAATTTGGAAAGGATCATTGTAAGTGCAGTTCGATGGCCATTTATGGAAATCAACTGTCCTGGCCTTGATAAAATTATTAAAAATATCGATAATTAGTGTAAAATCATAATAAGTGATTTGGAAAGAATTGGAATGAAAAATTCCATACTCGAAAAGATAAAAATAGATTTTTATCGAAATGAACTAGTTTTGAATTAGAATAATAAATCCGATATTTTTAAAATAAATAAATTGGATTTGAAATGGTTTTAAAAATAACCAGGATTTCCAATATATGAATTAGAATGGATTTGAATCGAAATTATGCTCAGAATGTTTTGATTTTGGATTTCGTGATTATACAGAGATTGTGGAGGAATTTGGAAGATATATATATATATATATATATATCATTATTCCAATACGATATTTGTTGGTTTCAGAATTTGATGTTGAATATAAGCCGATATATTTTCTATTCAGAGAGCCTTGTATTTAATATCAAATTGGATTTTGGGTTCGTTGTGAATGGTATCTTTAATAATACTGTTCTTAAACCGAATGGAGTTAAGAAAATTAGAAACTAACTGGAGATTAGTTAAGTTGACTGGTTTCCTAGGTATTGATCTGATGTTGGTTTCGGCCTTCGGGGTTAATACTTCGGGGATTGTTCTCTTACTAATTTACGGTTAGAGGCTAATGTGAATTGGGTTTATTGCTAACTGTATTTTTAGCGACATTCGTTCTTTAACCCGATTTACAGTGAAATGTGATATGGAATTTATGAATCTTTTTATTTAGATTTAATGGGAATTTTCCAAGGTAACGTTTTCCAATTTAATATATTAAATATATTAAATTGGAATTTAATGGAATTCAATTTGATAATAATCGAAGTGAACTTCTGTGGAGGAAGACTGTTAATACATATGGAATTTAAGAGGCGTTGCCGTTATTCCATTTATATTATTGGGTCGGATATGGAAATTGATATCGATTATATATTGATTTGTTTTTCCGTGAAGATTCCATAATTAATGGAATCTGATTTGGGTTGTCGTGAATGGTATCATTAATAAAACTATTCTTAGACCCAATGGAGTTAAGAAAATCAGAAACAAACTGAAGATTAGTTAAGTTGAATGGTTTCCTGGGTATTGACCTGATGTTGGTTTCGTCCTTCGGGGTTAATACTTAGGGAATTGTTCACTTGCTAATTTACGGTTTAAGGCAGATGGAATGGAATGTGATTTTGGGTTTATCATGTACCGTGTTTTGAATGACATTGGTTCTTTAACCCAGTTAAAAACAGGATATGGTTTCCCAAGTTAAACAATCATTAATATTGATTTTTGGGAAGATTAAAACCAAGTGGAGTTTTAATGCATCTTTAATTAGATTGAAATGATATCCAAAGGAAGATTAAAGAATAAATTTAAAGAATTTATCTTTGATAAAATTTATGGGAACCTTTCCCAAAGCATAAGAATATTTGAATAAAGGAATATTCTAGATTGGAATAAGGCGTATGTTGTGTTTTTGTAGCACTTGTTTATTATATACGCGAGTTATTCGAAAAGACCGGGTTTATCCCATTCTGAATAACTGATTCGACGATACGTCTAGGATGAAGACGGTGGTCGAAGATCGGAGGTCTTCACATCGTTTGGATGATTACTGAGATCTCGATTGGGCTGTACACCCAAGACAAGGTAATAAGTGGTGATCGTCTAGACGTACTTGGAGATCGACGGATATGCGAGGGCCTCTCCCCTGTATTGGTCATATGGGGGAGGAATAAGGTGCCTCCGGTTTCGTTCAGACCTAGAACGAACTTGTAAAAGGATGTGTGTCTGACACCAGATTTCATTCTGTGTGATTGATAGACATCGGTTGCATAGCGCGAATTGCCTATGTGACATGCTGAGATGCAAATGATCAAGGCTTCTGTTGAAAACAGAGTCTTGTGGTTGATGATCAAAGGACGACTTTGATATAGCATAGCTTTGTGCAGCGTTGATTCGCGAGCCTCACACCCCGGTGTGAACCAGAAACAGGAGAGGACCTCAAGGAGGGCATGCGTTTCCTTCTAGCTAGGAGTGGTGTCAGTGTTTTGCATGCCCTGGCATTTTACTTATGTGGATGATGGTAAGGAGGTGCCTCAGTTATATCGGTCGATTCGGGGCCGATGGAGTCGTTTGGCTCATTGACGCCCCATGGGGCGGGGAAACGCAGTGTTCAGGCATTTTAATCCACATCGAGTGGACCGCCCTGACGATCCAAGGTGCAGTTGTGGCTGTTCCTGAGACATGGGCTAGAGCGTCTCGAAGCGGTAAGAACGATACCTTGCTTTGGTTCACAGATGGAAACTTCCAATACGTGACATTTGCGGTTTTGATTGTAGAGCCTAGTATTGGCGACATGATATATGGTACCCATGCCGTCTAGGATTGATACATTTATATTTGAAGTTGTTTTACACACTATGCACTTATAATAGTATCAAGTGATTTGTTTTAACGTACCAAGCATGTTTGGCTATTATAAGGGAAAACCCATTGTAATAACCCAGAAATCCGAACCAATTTAAAAATTTTATTTTGGCAATTTTGATGAATTTTTGAATGTTTAAAATGATTTATTTTAAATAATAATGTCAAGAAATTTATTTTGAACAGAATTAGAATGTATATATTTACTTAAATCGCCGTTAGAATATAAATATTTATTTTTATTTATAAAAGGAATTGGAAATGGCGCGGTAATTTGAAAATTCGATTTCTAATTTCAAATGAATGTACAGGATTCAAAATAAACCGGATTTTAGCGAAACCGAAAATATTTCAATCTTTTTGAGAATATCATTCCAACGAATCTGAGAAATCAAAATATCATAGCGGGAATATAAAGATATGCCTAGTTGAAATTTCAGAATAGTCACTACAGAATTTTGACCCTTATAAATGGAAATTTTGCAACCGACCTCCGTTTTCGATAAAACCACTTTTGTTGGATTTGGGAGGTAAAGTTATTGCTAGATTCCAAAATTTGTAATTTTTGAAACCAATATGTGAGCGTGGCAAAGGAAAACGGGTTTTGACAGTTTCAGTCAATTTGGAACGACCAGAAAATGGCCATTTTTCAAACGATCTCGAAATTTGATGAAATTGGTTTTTTTAAGACCGTATCGTCAATACGAAGCTAGAAATAATTTTTCTGGAATTTTTAGAGTCTGTATGGGGCCCTGGTAAATAGAAACATGCGTTCAAATTCAATATATAGATTTATATTTTGATTTTGACGGAAACCGATCGAAACTGCCAAACTACCTTACGATACATATCCCATTGTGTTTGGAATGGGGGCAATTAGTTATGATCGACAGTCAGTGGGTCTAGTTTGGAGGTCAAAATAAAATGTTACTTTTTAAAATAAAAAATAATATAAAATATTTATATGGGCCAAGCCCTTATCCTCCCTCTCCCTTCACTTATCGGTCAACGCTCAAAATTAGGGGAAAAAACAAATGACGGGAGGGAGGAACCGCCGCCGCACGGCTCCAGCTGCGGTGCCACTAACGACGCCCCTCCCTTCTCCAGTTCTTCTTCCCCTCCTCCTCTAATCCTTACCGCTCCCCCCTTGCGTCTCTCCCTGCTCACCCCAAAAGTAAACCCGCACCCAACCCTAGCCTACCACCACAAAAACCGACGCAGCCCCCTCTGATGTCTGATTCCACCAACAACCCTCCTCCGCGAACCGTGAAATGCCCTCCCCCTCGCTGAAAAAAAAAACCTGTAAGTATGTTCTTATTTTTTTATATTAGTTTTTATTCCTATAGAAAAAAAACATGGCTTAATTTCGGTTTTATTCATATAAAACATTGTTTGATTTCAGTTTTCTCTAGGTAAAACCACATTGTTTATTTTTATTTTTTTAAAATACAAAGCGTTGTTATTTTTAGATTTATATATATATATAGCTTTGACAATAAGAATGTAATATTTATAATACAATAGCTTGAATAAAAATTTGATCTTTGCTTATAAAGTAACAAAATAAAAATTAGATTTTTATATATGAAGTAGCGGGTTAAAAATACGTTTTTACATGTATGGATTTAAAATAAAGATTTGGTTTTTATAATGAAAAGGCGAATACAAAGATTGGATTTTTATCATCCAAATGGAATTATATTATAGAGATAATGAAAATATGATTTTTATATTATAGTGACAATAAAAATTCGTTTTTTTATTATGAAGTTAGCGAAGTAAAAATATGATTTTTATCATGAAAGGGAGAATATAAAAATTCGATTTTTATATATATGAAGTAGCGATAAAAATTCGATCTTTATATAAGAAGTAGAGATATAAAAATATAATTTTTATATAGGAAGAAGCATTATAAAAATATATGATTTTTATATATATGAAGTGCCATTATAAAAATATAATTTTTAAAATAAACATCATATTAAAAATGCAATTTTTACTATGAACAGCGTGAAAAGGATGCGTTGGAATTTCGAACAAATCCAAACAGTTCAGAAAAGAAGACTGGCAGAGTGGAACCCAAAGGTGAGAACTCCTGACTTTTATTTTATTTTCTAGTTAAAATATATACAAGGATGCAGACGGTGCTTAGCAGCATCCGACACCCGTCGTCCACAGACCATGGATGACTTGTTCATTTGATTGTAGTGTGGTGAAAAATGATTGTGTGATGTGGAATGAAATAAAATATTTTATAGTTAAAAATATAATATTTAACGTGTATATGAATAAAATAAATATTTATAAACAAATCGGACGATTTGTTTATGTATACATATTTGTCTAATACTGATTGGGAAGATAAATTTTACACATCGCTCAATTGCATAAATAAAATTCACTATATGTTGATTGAAACCCCACACGGGTATTGGGATGAAATTGGACATACACTAGTCCCAATAATTAGTTGTGTGTCAATCGATTGGTTGACAAACTGTTATAAGCGTTAAATATTTATATTTGATGCTTATGCAGTGTAGAATGCACTTTGGATGATGGTTGACTGTATTAGATTGTTGTTGTACACATGTGTTGTATGAAATCCATATAAATAAAATTATATGGTAATTGATTATTTTAAAATAAAGAATATTTTAAAATAATATTCAGTAAAAGAATCAAAATATGATTTGGATGTCCGATTTGGGATGAACACGAATATATTTAAATATGTTAAGCCGTGTTGATTAGATTGATGCCACTTTGATGTGAATGATATTTATATCGATTTTATTCATTTTTATAATGAATATCGAAAAGGAATTGATTTCGAAATATAATGTTTTGAAAATATTATCATTTATATATCGATGATATGGAATATTCAATTTTGATTTGAAATTGAATATGAAGTTGAAATCATTTTGAAAACAAATTTAAACGATTTATATAATACGTTTCAAATTGAAATCAATGAAATATATATTATATATAATATAATGGCCTGAGTAGAACGCGCCGCGCTGCGGTAGTTTGCGAATTTCGACCATTGACTTCGAACGGACATTAGGAGAGATCCGACCGTCGGATTCTCCTAAAACCAGAACCGTTGGGTTCGTATCGAAAAGAGCTTTCTAAGAATATTAGAAATTTGAAATCTAACGGTTGTATTTGGAATTATGTCCAAATCAAATTTGGAAAAGGTCGCTGTAAGTGCAGTTCGATGACCGTTTATGGAAATCGACTGTACGGACCTTGATAAAATTATTAAAAATATCAATAATTTGTGTAAAATCATAATAAATGATTTGGAAAGAATTGGGATGAAAAATTCCATATTTGAAAATATAAAAATATGTTTTTATCGAAATGAACTAGTTTTGAAATGTAATAATAAATCCAATATTTTTAAAATAAATAAATTAGATTTGAAATGGTTTTAAAAATAACCAGGATTTCTAATATATGAATTGGAATGGATTTGAATCGAAATTATCTTCAGAATATTTTGATATTGGATTTCGTGATTATATGGGTATTATGGAGGAATTTGGAAGATATATATATCGTTATTCCAATACAATATTTGTTGGTTTCAGAATTTAATATTGCATATAAGCCGATATATTTTCTGTTCAGAGCCTTGTATTTAATATCAAATTGGATTTTGGGTTTGTCGTGAATGGTATCTTTAATAATATTTGTAACAACCTGCATTCTACGCATCGGAGGATCGTAGAATATTTATTTCTTTCTTATACGAAGTTGTATGGTCATGTGGCTTTGGGAAACGACTATTGGGGTCATTTCTCATGTTCATGATTTTTGCCGATTTTTAAATGACCGTTTTGCCCCTAGCTGATCTTGTTTCGTCCATAACTTTTGATTGGAAAGAAGTTTTGACCTGAAACCACTTCCATTGGATTCGAATGATGGTTTCTCTTTCCATAGAGTGGTTACATTTGCCAAACAGACTTACCGTTTGGGAGATATGGCTGAAACAAAGTTTAGAAGGTGAAAAATAGCTTAATTGGGCTAAACCGGGTAGTTAACAGCTAGGCCCATAACCCATTTCGGGATTAGGGTTATGGGGAGGCTGATAGGGTTTGGGAAATCATTTTCATTTCAGTTTTGAGCCGCCACTTTCCTTCTTGAAACCCTAGTAATGGCCTCCACCTTCTAATTTCATCCCAAATCGTCTCTAATCACTTTCTAATCGAAGATTAAGCAAAACTACATCAAATCAAGGGAGGGTAGCACCAAATCAGAGAGAGAGAGCTGCTGGAACACATAGGGATTGGATCCAAATCAGATATTATTTCAGATCTATAGTTTACTTTGTGGCAAAGGCGAGTGATTTGCATTGTTTTTCACTAATTACGGCTAATTATGGTAATTAGCGAAGATTAGCGAAATTATGGCTCAGAAAAATCTAGAAAAATTCCTAAAATTCTAAAACACCATTTTATGCCTCTGATATGAATTTGGGTTAATTTCGACTAATTTTGCAAATCCCGGAATTTGGGGGATTAAGGGGTGATTAGTGATAATTAGCGAACTTATGCATGTTAAAAATCTGGAAAAATATTCAGAAATTCTTAAATATTGTTTTAGACCTCTGTTAGAAAATTTGGCTAATTTGAATAAGTTTTGCTAATTATATGCTTAAACATGATTAAGGGGGATTAAGGGAAAACATGGGGTTTTTGGCTATGTTTGATCCGTTTTAACATACCATATTGTTGTTTTGCTATTTGTGGATGGTTGTACATGTTGCTATGACTGTATGGTATGCTTTGTGATTGATTAGAATAGTTAGAATGGCCGAAAACACCGTCGAATGGCGTAAACAACTCGTTGGACAAAGTGCAGGAACTGTAGACAGGGACCAGATCGGATCCCCTTTATCCGAACCGAACCACTCTCCACGATCCGACCCGATCCGCTTGTGGTGATGGAGACCGACCCGATCTTCCTGGAAGCTCGTGAACAGGTGGCCAAGGAGGTGCAACTCGCGAACCGAACCGCCCGTGGAGTATTCTTCTCCGACCCGAACCCGATGGCATCCTCCGATCCGACCCGAAGGAACTTGTCACGAACCGAGATGTTAAGTACGACCTGGGTTGTATCCGAACCGATCCGGAGCTTGGCTACGATCCGAACCACCACGAGTTGGAGCATGGAGCACAACCCGACCCGATCCGGTGCATCATAGAAGGACTTGAGGAACTCGATCCGATCCGAGGTGATGAAGCAATCCGAACCGAACCAGGGAAGGAGGAGAAGACCGATCCGGTGATGACCAATAACCCGAGATGCAAAGGTAGTCCAAATGGTAGTTAGAGCTTAGGATCCAGATGGGAACCAATGAGTTCACTTCGTGATTGGGCTTTACTGCGGGACGTGTGCAAAGGGGTTGTCGGTATTCATAACTTTGGTTCACCACTGAGAGATGGATGGTGGGCTTGTAGTGATAGTTACACGGGATTGGATTCCGTCATGGCCCAAAGTGTTAGGTTACCAAAGTAGTGGATATCGTATACTTTACGCACTGAGTGAGGGATGTGAGGATGATTGCTATGCTTGATTGTTTGACATCACTATGACATGCACACCCCCACCCCCGTTATCTTTACACCATTTGAAATGGCACCTTAGAGTGTTGCACAGTATCTAGTGCTAACTCTTTGGTTGCAGGTCCAGGTTCAGGTATGATTGGATTGTACCTATTATTGTTCTGTTTTGTTGCTTATCGCTCATACCAAGCTTTATGTCTGACCCAGAGTTTTATGTCTCCTCTTATTACTCTGGGTGCTCATACGAGCAGACTAGAGACAGGTTATGCTTAGCTGGTGATGCACGAGTAGCTGATTCGAAGGCAAGCAGGAGGCTTCCACGTATGATATATAGATATTCTCCATGTGTCGTTGGTGGTCGCTACTTGGGCATTAGTAGTGTACCTCCTTTATCTTGCTTTTGATTTTGAGATAGTTTGAAAAGTTGTAATAATGTTTAACTTTGGATCATAAGCTGTACTTGGATTTTCCGCTGCTATGTTAGTTTATTTTCAGCTTATGCACTGTCTCACCTGTTTTATGTCAAGTATGTTGTTATTATATTTCATCCTATGCGCTGTGAGACATTCTACAGGTTCCTTGATTAGTTCATTCCTTTCTTCCCTTTTTCCTTCTGACGACCCGTTCCGTGCTAGCTAGACATATGTACAACGCACTTTTGGAGTAAATGTCGTTTGGTGCGGGGCGGGCTGTCACACTTGGTATCAGAGCTCTAGGTTGCGTTGTTAACCTAGGGAAAGACACTAGGGAGAGATAGTACGTATATGAGAGCGCGTATTTGTGATTACTTTGGTTTTCAAAAGCTATATATGTATATACTATTAGTAGTATAAGAATGAAGTCGTACTGCACTAGCACCACTATGGGGTCGTTAATCCTTTCTCTTTTACAGATTGACGATGAGCCGATATGCTAGAGGTGCTGGTAGGGGAGCCAATAATGGGAATGTTGCTGACATGAGGGTGATGTTTACTGACCTCATGAGAGACATGCTTAGGGAGGTGCAAGGGGCAGTTCCCAATCCCGGAAATGGTGGTGGTCCAGTAGTGCAGGCGCCTAGGGTCGATTTCGCCAAGTTGTGCAAGGATTACACTAACCTTGGTGGGAAGCCGTTCCACGGAACGGAGTCGGCCACAGATGTTCAGGATTGGTTGGATAGCTGTGATCGTATCTTCGACGACTTGGGTATCGAGGATGCGATAAAGAGAAGGCTAGCATCTCGTCAACTGCAAGGGCGAGCGATGAATTGGAGGAATGCCATTAGAACAGCTACTCCAGAAGATCAAGTTACTTGGAATCAGTTTAAGACTCGCTTTTGTGATAAGTTTATTCCAGCTGCTCATAAATCAGAATTGTTCAAGAAGTTCTTGGAGCTTAAGCAGAATGGTAGAACAGTCTCGGAGTATATTGCCAAATTCGACACTTTATCGAAATATGGATGGTCCCTTATCGATACAGTCGAAAAGAAGAACGAGAAGTTCATAACTGGCTTGGATGGGTACTTGGGGGAAAGACTTATAAACCATATTGATGAGACGTTCGAATCTATTGTAGGAAAGGCATTAAGGTCAGAGAGCCTTTTCCCTAAGTCGAAGACCGAAGTTGCTATTGCATCTATAGAGGAGCCAAAGCCGCAAGATGGCGGTGAAGGCAAGAAGAATTCTCAGAGCAAGAGGAAGCAGAACCCGACCAAGGATGGTCAGAATAAGAAAAATAAGAAAGATGGCGAATGCTTTAGTTGTGGCAAGAAGGGCCACTATGCCAGAGATTGTCAAGAAAAGCCTGGGGAAAGGAAATGCTTTAACTGCGGCCAGGCGGGACATCACAAGGATGATTGCCCACAACCTCCTAGGGAGAAGCAGATTGTGAAAGCATATGCTATCAACGCTGTTCCTTCTTCGTCGAATGCTCCAAGTGTGGCGCAGAAGGGAAAGGTTTTCGTTATAAAAGGTATGCTTTCTATTTAAGATGTTTCTGTTCGGGTATTGTTTGACAAACCCGAGATAGTCGATAGACCTCTAATTGTGACGAAACCGATAGGTGGTTCGACTGATCTTAGTATGATTTGCGTCTTATCGAGTCATGGGTGTATGTTTCTTTGTGATTGCTTTGTTTTGGGCTTTACTGGGTTTAGCATTATTTTGGGGAGTCGATCTACTCCAAAGGAATAGGGTGGTATTAGGTATCTACCTAGTGATGGCGATAGTAACTGGAGTTAAGGAAGCTAAGAGGTTATCGTTGTGATAAGTTCTAGTTGTCTCTGGGAGGCAAATGAGTGCTCCAGTGCTAGATTGTTTTGCTAGTATCACCTCACGTGGATTGTCCGAACTCGGAGGAGATGTTCCTTAGGTGCTTGTCTGTTATTGGTTTAGGCCTTTGGGGCTTGTGCTTGGGGAATGCCGATTTCGACTAGGATGGTTTGCGTGAGCGGTAAATAGTTGTTGTGATTTTTCATTGGATGATATCTTGGTTTACTCGTGGAGTGATGGGAAGACGGAACATGATGAGACTGGTCAATGGTATAGACTGCCCAGAGTTAGACTCGATAGGGTTATGAGATTGCTCGAGTGGGAATCGGGAAAGATGCAAAGTAATGGATTGTTTAGGACCCTATGTTGATGTTCTCTATTGGATAGTAGAACTTTGAAGGAATAGGATGTGTTCGTTGATCATGGAAGATACAACGAAGATTAGGGCGATTCAAGTTGGACTTGAACTCGTAAAAGAAAATGGGTGTTCGTTGATCTTGGAGATGCAACGAATAGGGAGACGACTCATGTTGGACTAGAGTTTGTCACTAATGGATACTCAAGACTGGGTCTGAGTTATAGATTGACTCCAGTTGGACTCGAGAAGGCTGCAAGGAATTGGATTCGGCTTGAGTTGGACTCGAGAGGGCAGCAAGACAATGGATAGACTTGGGTTGGACTCAAGTATTTTAGGTGGACTAAAAGCAGGGGTATCTGGGGACACCCGTTACCCTGGATCCGTTAGACGTGATCTAGTTATCCTTGGAGGATAAACGTACGTTGGACGTACGGTAGTCCGTAGGGAGGCGGGGCTTCCATTGGCCTGGGATTGATTGGACCAGTCAAGTAGGCATCGGTGTATGTATGGAGGCTGGGCTTCCATTAGTTATTGATGTTGGTTGGACCAGACATACTAGAATCGACATATTGGGATTGGTTAGACCAATCATGTAGGTGTCGATGTGTTTATGAATTTAGCAGGACTTGTTTGATGGATGTTATGGTTGCTATGTTGTTCCTATTTTTCTTCCCTTGAGTAGACTATCACCTGTAGGGTTCCAGCGATGGGGAACAAAGTGATTGTAGTAGGACTATGAGCCAATACAGTAGAGTCGTCATGACTCGAGGGGCAAAGTGGACATAGTAAAGGAATAGAGTAAGGCTATGAGCCAGTGCAGTGGAGTTGTTATGACTTCATGGGGCAGAGTGGACATAGCAAAGGACTAATGGCTATGGATCAGTGCAGTGGAGTCGCCATGACTCCATGGGGCAGAGTTATCATAGTAAAGAATTTGGGTGTGGTAATAGTTGCATTGAGTAGGAGACATGCCAGTTTAGGGGTTTTGTTTCTAGGATGGAAGCAACTAGAGTATATCACAAGATATGATTTCAGACCCAAGAGTGAATTGGATTCAGAAACGCTAGTAAGCTTGACGATTAGATCGATTTTGATTGAGTGGATTGGTTCCAGTTAGAAGGACGATCCTAATCTATTGGAAACCATCTCTAGGGTAAAGATGGATAGCGCTGGAAAGAGAATGATCAGGTAAGGATTTATTCGAGAAGGGTGGCTTCGAAAGAATAAGGGACTGGTTGTACCCAACGTAGATGGACTGGGAGGTGAAGTGCTTAGAGCATATCATCACCCGAAATTGACTATACATCCCAGTGGTAACAAGATGTATTGAGACATGGAGCAGATCTACTACTAGGAAAGGATAAAGAAAGACGTTGGGAAGTTTATGTCCAAATGCATGAATTGCCAGTTAGTTAAAGCTGAGCAAAGAAAGCTTAGTGGTTTGTCACAACCGTTGAGAACAAGTCTCAAATGGATTATATTGATAGTTTACCAAGGACTAGGTCAGGTCATGATGGTATTTGAGTGAATTGTATATTAGAGAATGAAGGCTACCCAAGATAGGCAGAAGTTTTATCTCGATAAGAGACGAAGAGATTTGGAATTCTTCGTTAACGACTTGGTGTTCGCCAAGACCTCTCCATTGAGAATGTGATTCGGATTGGTTGGAGAGGTAAGTTAGCACCAAGATTTGTTGACCCATTCCCAGTCCTCGAGCAAGTTGGGAATTTGGCGTATGAAATAGAGCTACCTGACAAGATGGCGGGAGTTCACAACGTATTTCATGTTTCCCAGTTAAGGAAGTATGTGCAAGACCCTAATGTGACTATTTCACCTGATCAGTTGTATGATATCGAAGTTGAACCCGAGACGGTTGGGAACCGCAAGTCTATGCGTATTGTTGGGAACGATACGAAGCAGCTTCGAAGGAAGGCGGTGAACCTAGTCAAAGTCCAGTGGGGTGAGAATGAAAAAGACTGTACTTGGGAAACAGAGGAGGATATAAGGAAGAAGTATCCAGAACTCTTTGCCTAGTAAGGTTTTGGTAGTGATAGTTTCTTCCCTTATTAGTAAACCGCATGCTAGGATAGACTTGTTTTGCATGTTGATTGTTGTTTTATAGTTGATAGGCATGCGGGACCTCTGTGTGTTTTGGTTAGGGAATTTCGGGGGCGAAATTTCTTAAAGGGGAGAGAATGTAACAAACCGCATTCTACGCATCGGAGGATCGTAGAATATTTCTTTCTTTCTTATACGAAGTCGTATGGTCATGTGGCTTTGGGAAACGACTATTGGGGTCATTTCTCATGTTCATGATTTTTGCCGATTTTTAAATGACCGTTTTGCCCCTAACTGATCTTGTTTCGTCCATAACTTTTGATTGGAAAGGAGTTTTGACCTTAAACCACTTCCATTGGATTCGAATGATGGTTTCTCTTTCCGTAGAGTGGTTACATTAGCCAAATGGACTTACCGTTTGGGAGATATTGCTGAAACAAGGTTTAGAAGGTGAAAAACAGCTTAATTGGGCTAAACCGGGTAGTTAACAGCTAGGCCCATAACCCATTTTGGGATTAGGGTTATGGGGAGGCTGATAGGGTTTGGGAAATCATTTTCATTTCAGTTTTGAGCCGCCACTTTCCTTCTTGAAACCCTAGTAATGGCCTCCACCTTCTAATTTCATCCCAAATCGTCTCTAATCACTTTCTAATCGAAGATTAAGCAAAACTACATCAAATCAAGGGAGGGTAGCACCAAATCAGAGAGAGAGCTGCTGGAACACATAGGGATTGGATCCAAATCAGATATTATTTCAGATCTATAGTTTACTTTGTGGCAAAGGTGAGTGATTTGCATTGTTTTTCACTAATTACGGCTAATTATGGTAATTAGCGAAGATTAGCGAAATTATGGCTCAGAAAAATCTAGAAAAATTCCTAAAATTCTAAAACACCATTTTATGCCTCTGATATGAATTTAGGTTAATTTCGACTAATTTTGCAAATCCCGGAATTTGGGGGATTAAGGGGTGATTAGTGATAATTAGCGAATTTATACATGTTAAAAATCTGGAAAAATATTCAGAAATTCTTAAATATTGTTTTAGACCTCTGTTAGAAAATTTGGCTAATTTGAATAAGTTTTGCTAATTCTATGCTTAAACATGATTAAGGGGGATTAAGGGAAAACATGGGGTTTTTAGCCATGTTTGATCAATTTTAACATACCATATTGTTGTTTTATTTGTGGATGGTTGTACATGTTGCTATGACTGTATGGTATGCTTTGTGATTGATTAGAATAGTTAGAATGACCGAAAACGCCGTCGAATGGCGTAAACAACTCGTTGGACAAAGTGCAGGAACTGTAGACAGGGACCGGATCAGATCCCCTTTATCTGAACCGAACCACTCTCCACGATCCGACCCGATCCGCTTGTGGTGATGGAGACCGACCCGATCCGTCTGGAAGCTCGTGAACAGATGGCCAAGGAGGTGCAACTCGCGAACCGAACCGCCCGTGGAGTATTCTTCTCCGACCCGAACCCGATGGCATCCTCCGATCTGACCCAAAGGAACTTGTCACGAACCGAGATGTTAAGTACGACCTGGGTTGTATCCGAACCGATCCGGAGATTGGCTACGATCCGAACCACCACGAGTTGGAGCATGGAGCACAACCCGACCCGATCCGGTGCATCATGGAAGGACTTGAGGAACTCGATCCGATCCGAGGTGATGAAGCAATCCGAACTGAACCAGGGAAGGAGGAGAAGACCGATCCGGTGATGACCAATAACCCGAGATGCAAAGGTAGTCCAAATGGAAGTTAGAGGTTAGGATCCAGATGGGAACCAATGAGTTCACTTCGTGATTGGTCTTTGCTGCGGGACGTGTGCAAAGGGATTGTCGGTATTCATAACTTCGGTTCACCACTGAGAGATGGATGGTGGGCTTGTAGTGATAGTTACACGGGATTGGATTCCGTCATGGCCCAAAGTGTTAGGTGACCAAAGTAGTGGATATCGTATACTTTACGCACTGAGTGAGGGATGTGAGGATGATTGCTATGCTTGATTGTTTGACAACACTATGACATGCACACCCCCACCCCCGTTATCTTTACACCATTTGAAATGACACCTTAGAGTGTTGTACAATATGTAGTGCTAACTCTTTGGTTGCAGGTCCAGGTTCAGGTATGATTGGATTATACCTGTTATTGTTTTGTTTTGTTGCTTATCGCTCATACCAGGCTTTATGTCTGACCCAGAGTTTTATGTCTCCTCTTATTACTCTGGGTGCTCACACGAGTAGACTAGAGACAGGTTATGGTTAGCTGGTGATGCGCGAGTAGCTGATTCGAAGGCGAGCAGGAGGCTTCCACGTATGATATATAGATATTCTCCCTGTGTCGTTGGTGGTCGCTACTTGGGCATTAGTAGTGTACCTCCTTTATCTTGCTTTTGCTTTTGAGACAGTTTGAAAAGTTGTAATAATGTTTAACTTTGGATCATAAGCTGTACTTGGATTTTCCGCTGCTATGTTAGTTTATTTTCAGCTTATGCACTGTCTCACCTGTTTTATGTCAAGTATGTTGTTATTATATTTTATCCTATGCGCTGTGAGACATTCTACAGGTTCCTTGATTAGTTCATTCCTTTCTTCCCTTTTTCCTTCTGACGGCCCGTTCCGTGCTAGCTAGACATATGTACAGCGCACTTTTGGAGTAAATGTCGTTTGGTGCGGGGCGGGCTGTCACAATATTGTTCTTGAACCGAATGTAGTTAAGAAAATTAGAAACTAACTGGAGGTTAGTTAAGTTGAATGGTTTCCTGGGTATTGATCTGATGTTGGTTTCGGCCTTTGGGGTTAGTACTTAGGGAATTGTTCTCTTACTAATTTACGGTTAGAAACTGATTGGATTTTGGGTTTGTTGTGAATTATGTTTTCAACGACATTCGTTCTTTAACCCGATTTACAGTGAAATGAGATTTGGAATTCATAAATCTTTTTATTAAGATTTAACGGAAATTTTCCAAAGTAAACTTTTCCAATTTAATATATGCAATTAGAATTGAATTGAAATTGATCTTTGGGTTTATCGTGAATGGTGTTTTAAATAACACTGGTTCTTTAACCCGATTAACAATGGAGTTAAGTAAATCAGAAACTAACTGGAGATTAGTCAAGTTGAATGGTTTTATGGGTATTGGTCTGATGTTGGTTTCGGCTTTCGGGGTTAATATTTAGGGAATTGTTCACTTTCTAATTTACGGTTAAAGGCTGATGAAATGGAATGCGATTTTGGGTTTATCGTGAACCATGTTTTAAATGACATTGGTTCTTTAACCCGGTTAAAGATAGGATATGATTTCCCAAGATAAATAATCATTAATATTGATTTTTGGGAAGATTTAAACCAGGTGGAGTTTTAATGCATCTTTAATTAGGTTGAAATGAAATCCAAAGGATGATTAAAGATAAATTTTAAAGAATTTATATTTGATAAAATTAATGGGAACCTTTTCTAAAGTATGTGAATATTTGAATAAAAGAATATTCAGAATTGGAATGAGGCATATATTGTGGTTTATAACACTTGTTTATTATATACGCGAGTTATTCGGAAAGGCCGGGTTTATACCCATTCTGAATAACTGATCCGACGATATGTCGAGGATGAAGACGGTGGTTGAAGACTGGAGGTCTTCACATCGTTTGGATAATTACTGATGTCTTGATTGGGCTATACACCCAAGAAGAGGTAGTAATTGGTGATCGTCCAGACGTACTTGGAGATCGACGGATATGCGAGGACCTCTCCCCTGTATTGGACATATGGGGGAGGAAAAAGGTGCCTTCGGTTTCGTTCAGACCCAGAACGGACTTATAAATCGATTGTGTGTCTGACATTGGATTTTATTCTGTGCTGATTGATTTCTATTAAATATATATCTATTTGGTGGCGAATAATTTATTCTCTTGCTTAACGCCGTTCTCTGAGACGTACGAGCTCAGAGGTTATATATTGATAGATATCAATCGCATGGCATGAATTGCCTGTGTGGCATGCGGAGATGCAGTGATCAAGGCTTTTGTTGAAAAGCAGAGTCTTGTGGTTGATGATCAAAGTACGGCTTTAATACAGCGTAGCTTTGTGTATAGCGTTGATTCGCGAGCCTCACACCTCGGTATGAGTTAAAAACGGGCTAAGAACCGCTGGGAGAACACAATGTTTCTTTCTAGTTATGGGTGGTGTCAGCTTTTACTTTCCCTGACATCATTGATTATTATACCTTTGTGGATGTTGGAATGCGAGGCGCCTCAGATATATCGGTCTCTTCGGAGCCGATGGAAAGGTCTGATAGGACCGAGAAACGTGTGTTCAGGAATTGTCAATCCTCGAACGTAACGGAGGACCGGCCCAGCCGATTCCAAGTGCAACCTAGGGTGTGTAGTCCTGGGGAATTTGCTAGAGTGTCTCGAAGCAGTGAGGAGCTTGCCCCTGGCCTCGACTCATAACGAAAATCTAATTTCCAATCTGTGATATTTCGGTTTTATTTGTAGAGCCTAGTATGGCGACATAGGGGGATGGGGCACTATGCTGTCTATGATTGATACATTTATATTAGAAGTTGTTTTCATACACTTTACACTATAATAGTATTAAATGATTTGTTTTAAATGTACCAAGCATGTTTGGCTATTATAAGGTAAAACTCTATCCTTCGGCTTGTGTTGCATTGTGTGATGGGACTTGAGTCTTATAATAGCTTCATTTTTCCAAAAAGCATTGCGCTGTTTATTCTATGCACTAGTATTCTTGGGAGGAAACCCGTTCCGTGTTATATGGCGTGGTCCCTTGAATTACTCTCTTTTAAGTAAAGTTTTAAATAACTGCTTTAGTTCTCACACCAGTCACATGACTGACCTGGAGTTTATTGTTTTAACCTAAACTCTAGGTGCCCCTATTTTCCACACGGGCAGCTATTAGTTTTGGTTTTGCAGATTTATATTCACAGGATCCTAGTTTACGTCTGGAACGATATTCGGAAAGCTCTGTTTCTGTATATCTCCTTCAGTTGTGTATTATATTATTTTTCCGCTGCTATGTTATGTATTAAAATCTCTGATATTTATCGAATGTATTTTATTTATTCATACTCTGGAATATTCTTGTATTCTGATGGAATTATTGTAATTAGCAATGAAATGTTCTTTTATTTGTGTTCTGATTCGTCTTATCCTCAAAGCAATTCGTTCTTTCCTTCACGGGGAAGTTCGGGTCCTCTCATTTTGGTATCAGCGCTTTGGTTTACAGAGCTCGAGAACAAGACATATTAGAACTGAATGAAAGAATTCGTTAGAGATTGGATTAGCGCTATCCAATAAGAATGACTCGTTAGAAATAGGATCAGTAGTATCCTAGATCGAGTATGAAGAGTAGTGCTTTTAAAATAAAAATGAAAACAAATATTGTTTTGAAATTTTAAATCTTATACATATTTGAATATTTATTTATATTGAATTTGGACAGTCTAATATATAAAGATTTTGCATATACGCCTTGCAAACGTATATTCGAAGTTTTAGTGTATTGGATAGATATAGAATCACATTCTAGCCGTCCAGGGATGATTCTGATGATGCTGCAGCGTTATCAGTATTTATTTTCGAGTAATGAAGGTGGAATATCTATATGATTCCAATTGACTAGTGTGAGAACCAAAACTAGATAGGGTTACTTGTTGTGATTTGGCATCAAAAATCTGATTTTTGGACTATGTATCAAAGTTATGAATTTGAAAAGCTAATCAGTTAATTGATTGATGGTTGTGTTGTATGATTATTCCTTTAAATCAACATGTGAATGAATGGTAAATTTAGGCCAAATTAAACCAAATATTGAACTGTATTGAAAATTTGTTAGAATTGCATGCATATACCTGTGTATACACTGAGCAGGTCATTACAGGGAGGCTAGAGCAAAGGAATAAAATTGTATGTCCGACAAAAAAGTACATGTTTACAAATTTATTGGGTTTGGATGATTTTATGAGCCGATTGGCTAGCTGCTTGGCTGTTTCTTTTTGGATTGGAGAGGCCTGTATGGCAATTTTGGGATTTTCTCGGTGCTCCCGTACAAGGGAGGTTATGGCGAAATTTTTCGAAATTTTTGGGTGTTAGCCAAATTTTTGAAGAATTTGAGAAGTTCTTAGAAACTGAAAAGTTGAAGAACTTAAGCCATAATGAAAATAATGAAAGTTGAGTTGGTTTGTAAAACAACTTTCAGCTCTATTCCTTTTCGAGGATGAAAAGATTTTAAGTGGGGGAGATTGTAATAACCCGGAAATCCGAACCAATTTAAAATTTTTATTTTGGCAATTTTAATGAATTTTGAATATTTAAAATGATTTATTTTAAATGATAACGTCAACAAATTTATTTTGAATAAAATTAGAACATATATATTTATTTGAATCGACGTTAGAATATAAATATTTATATTTATTTATAAAAGGAATTAGAAATGGTGCGGTAATTCGAAAATTCGTTTTCAAATTTCAAATGAATGTGCATGATTCAAAATAAACCGGATTATAGCGAAACCAAAAATATTTGAGTCTATTTGAGAATATCATTCCAATGAATCCGAAAAATCAAATTTTCATTGCGGGAATAAAAAGATATGCCCAGTTGAAAATTCAGAATAGTCGCTATGGAATTTTGGCCCTTATAAATGGAAATTTTGCAAACGACCTCCATTTTCGAAGAAACCACTTTTATTGGATCCGGGAGGTAAAGATATTGCTAGATTCCAAAATTCGTAATTTTTGAAATCAATATGTGAGCGTGGTAAAGGAAAACGTGTTTTGACAGTTTTAGTCAATTTGGATCGACCAGAAAATGCCCATTTTTCAAACGATCTGCAAATTTGACGAAATTGGTTTTGTTAGGACTGTATCGTCAGTACAAAGCTAGAAATGTTTTTTTCGGAATTTTTAGAGTCTGTATGTGGCCCCGGTAAATAAAAACATGCGTTCAAATTCAGTATATAGATTTATATTTTGATTTTGACGGAAACCGATCGAAACTGCCAAACTGGCTTGCGATACATATCTCATTGTGTTCGGAATGAGGGTGACGACAGTCGGCGGGTCTTGTTTGGAGGTCGAAATAAAACTTTTTAAAATTAAAAATGATATAAAATATTTAAGTGGTCCAAGCCCTTATCCTCCCTCTCCCTTCACTTATCAGTCAACGCTCAAAATTAGGAAGAAAAAAAAACAAATGACCGGGGGGGAGGAACAGCCGCTGCGCGGCTCCTGCGGCGGCGCCACCAACGACTCCCCTCCCCTCTCCAGTTCTTCTTCCCCTCCTCCTCTACTCCTTACCGCTCCCCCCTTGCGCCTCTCCATCCTCACCCCAAAAGCAAACCCGCACCCAACCCTAGCCTACTGCCACAAAAACCAACCCGGCCCCCTCTGATGTCCGACGCCACCTACGACCCTCCTCTGCCAACCGTGAAACGCCCTCCCCATCACTGAAAAAGAAAACAAAAACCTGTAAGTATGTTCTTATTTTTTTATATTAGTTTTTATTCGTATAGAAAAAAACATGGCTTAATTTTGGTTTTATTCGTATAAAACATTGTTTGATTTCAGTTTTCTTTAGGTAAAACCACATTGTTTATTTTTAGTTTTTAAAAATACAAAGCATTGTTATTTTTGGATTTATATATATATATATAGCTTTGACAATAAGAATGTAATTTTTATAATACAATAGCTTGAATAAAAATTTGATCTTTGTTTATAAAGTAACAAAATAAAAATTAGATTTTTATATATGAAGTAGTGAGTTAAAAATACGATTTTTACATGTATGGATTTAAAATAAAGATTTGGTTTTTATAATGAAGAGGCGAATATAAAGATTGGAATTTTGTCATCGAAATGGAATTATATTATAGAGATAATGAAAATATTATTTTTATATTATAGTGATAATAAAAATTCTTTTTTTATTATGAAGTTAGCGAAGTAAAAATATCATTTTTATCATGAAGGGGAGAATATAAAAATTCGATTTATATATATATATATATATGAAGTAGCGATAAAAATTCGATCTTTATATAAGAAGTAGAGATGTAAAAATATAATTTTTATATAGGAAGAAGCGTTACAAAATATATGATTTTTATATATATGAATTGCCATTACAAAAGTATAATTTTTAAAATAAACATCATATTAAAAATGCAATTTTAACTATGAACAGCGTGAAAAGGATGCGTTGGAATTTCGAACAAATCCAAACAGTTCAGGAAGAAAGACTGGCGGAGTGGAACCCAAAGGTGAGAACTTCTCACTTTTATTTTATTTTCTAGTTAAAATATATACTAGGATGCAGACAGTGCTTAGCAGCACCCGACACCCGTCGTCCACAGACCATGGATGGCTTGTTTGTTTGATTGTAGTGCGGTGAAAACTGATTGTGTGATGTGGAATGAAATAAAATATTTTATTGTTAAAAATATTTTATAGTTAATATAATTTTTAACGTGTATATGAATAAAATAAATATTTATAAACAAATCGGATGATTTGTTTATGTACACATATTTGACTGATATTGATTGGGACGATAAATTTTACACATTGACCAAATGCATAAATAAAATTCACTATCTGTTGATTGAAACCCCACATGGGTATTGGGATGAAATTGGACATACACTAGTCCCAATAATTAGTTGTATGTCAATCGATTAGTTGACAAACTGTTATAAGCATTAAATACTTATATTTGATGCTTATGCAGTGCAGAATGCACTTTGGATGATGGTTGACTGTATTTGATTGTTGTTGTACACGTGTTGTATGAAATCCATATAAATCAAATTATATGGTAATTGTTTGTGTCTGATTCCAGTTCAGAAAGAATAAATATTTTGAAGTACCGATTATTTTAAAATAATATTCAGTAAAAGAATCAAAATATGATTTGGATGTCCGATTTGGGATGAACACGAATATATTTAAATATATAAAGCCATGTTGATTAGATTGGCGCTATTTTGACGTGAACGATATTTATATCGATTTTATTCATTTTTATAATGAATATTGAAAAGGAATTGATTTCGAAATATAATGTTTGAAAACATTATCATTTATATATCGATGATATGGAATATTCAATTTTGATTTGAAATTGAATATGAAGTTGAAATTGATTTGAAAACAAATTTTAAACGATTTATAAAATACATCTTAAATTGAAATCGATGAAATATATATTATATATATAATATAATGGCCTAAATAGAACGCGCTGCACTGCGGTAGTTCACGAATTTCGACCATTGACTTCGAACGGACATTAAGGGAGATCCGACCATCGGATTCTCCTAAAATCGGAACCGTTGGGTTAGTATCAAAAAGTGTTTTCTAATGAATATTAGAAATTTGAAATCTAACATTTGGATTTGGAATCATGTCCAAATCAAATTTGGAAAAGGTTGTTGTAAGTGCAGTTCGATGAACGTTTATGGAAATCGACTATACGGGCCTTGATAAAATTATTAAAAATATCAATAATTTGTGTAAAATCGTTATAAATGATTTGGAAAGAATTGGGATAAAAAATTCCATATTTGAAAAGATAAAAATACATTTTTATCGAAATGAACTAGTTTTGAAATAGAATAATAATCCAATATTTTTAAAATAAATAAATTGTATTTGAAATGGTTTTAAAAATAACCAGGATTTCCAATAATGAATTGGAATAGATTTGAATCAAAATTATCTTCAGAATATTTTGATATTCGATTTCATGATTATACGGGTACTGTGGAGCAATTTGGAAGATATATATATCGTTATTCCAATACAATATTTGTTGGTTTCAGAATTTGATATTGAATATAAGCCAATATATTTTTTATTCAGAGTCTTGTATTTAATATCAAATTGGATTTTGGGTTCGTCGTGAATGGTATCTTTGAAAGATATACTTATATCGTTATTTCCAATACGATATTTGTTGGTCATAGAATTTGATATTGAATATAAGCCGATATATTTTCTATTCAGAACCTTGTATTTAATATCAAATGCGATTTGGGTTTGCCGTGAATGGTGTCTTCATTAACATTGTTCTTAAACCCAGTTGAGAAAAAGATTAAATCTTTTTATTTAGATTTAATGAAGTATACCAATTAAATGGTATTTAACTGGACTTGAATAGAATGTGATCTTGGGTTTATCGTGAACCATGTTTTAAATGACATTGGTTCTTCAACCCGGTTAAAGACTGGATATGATTTCCTAAGATAAATAATCGTTAATATTGATTTTTGGGAAGATTAAAACCAAGTGGAGTTTTAATGCATCTTTAATTAGATTGAAATGAAATCCAAAGGAAGATTAAAGATAAATTTTAAAGAATTTATCTTTGATAAAATTAATGGGAACCTTTCCCAATGTATGTGAATATTTGAATAAAAGAATATTCAGAATTGGAATGAGACGTATGCTATGGTTTATAGCACTTGTTTATTATATATACGAGTTATTCGGAAAGGCCGGGTTTATACCCATTCTGAATAACTGATCCGACGATATGTCGAGGATGAAGACGGTGGTTGAAGACCGGAGGTCTTCACATCGGTTGGATGATTATTGATGTCTTGATTGGGCTGTACACCCAAGAAGAGGTAATAAGTGGTGATCGTCCAGACGTACTTGGAGATCGACGGATATGCGAGGGCCTCTCCCTTGTATTGGATATGTGGGGGAGGAATAAGGTGCCTTCGGTTTCGTTCAAACCCAGAACGGACTTATAAATGGATTGTGTGTCTGACATTGGATTTTATTCTGTGCTGATTGATTTCTATTAAATATATATCTGTTTGGTGGCGGAGAATTTATTCTCTTACTTAACGCCCTTCTCTGAGACGTACGAGCTCAGAGGTTATATATCGATAGATATCAATCGCACGGCATGAATTGCCTGTGTGGCATGCGGAGATGCAGTGATCAAGGATTTTGTTGAAAAGCAGAGTCTTGTGGTTGATGATCAAAGCACGACTTTAATACAGCGTAGCTTTGTGTATAGCGTTGATTCGCGAGCATCACACCTCGGTATGTGTTAAAAATGGGATAAGGACCGCTGGGAGAACACGATGTTTCTACCTAGTTATGGGTGGTGTCAGCGTTTGACTAGCCCTGACATTATTGATTATTATACCTTTGTGGATGTTGGAATGCGAGGCGACTCAGATATATCGGTCTCTTCGGAGCCGATGGATAGGTCTGATAGGACCGGGAAACGTGTGTTCACGAATTGCCAATCCTCAAACGTAATGGTGGACCGGCCCAGCCGATTCCAAGGGCTACCCAGAGTGTGTAGTCCTAAGGCATTTGTTAGAGTGTCTCGAAGCGGTGAGGAGCTTGCCCCTGGCCTCGACTCATGGCGGAAATCCAATTTCCAATACGTGATGTTTCTGTTTTATTTATAAAGCCTAGTATGGGGACATAGTGGGATGGGGCGCTATGCTGTCTATGATTGATACATTTATATTTGAAGTTGTTTTCATGCACTTTACACTATAATAATATCAAATGATTTGTTTTAAACATACCAAACATGTTCGGCTATTATAAGGTAAAACTCTATCCTCCGGCTTGCGTTGCATTGTGTGATGGGACCTGAGTCTTATAATAGCTTCATTTTTCCAAAAAGCATTGCGCTGTTTATTCTATGCACTAGTATTCTTGGGAGGAAACCCGTTCTGTGCTATACGGCGTGGTCCCTAGAAGTACTCTCTTTTAAAGTAAAGTTTTGAATAACTGTTTTAGTTCTCACACCAGTCACATGACTGACCTGGAGTTTATTTTTTTAACCTAAACTCTGGATGCCCCTATTTTCCAGATGGGCAGCTAGTAGTTTTTGTTTTGTAGATTTATATTCACAGGATCCTGGTTTACAGCTGGAAGGATATTCGAAAAGCTCTGTATCCGTATATCTCTGTTAGTTGCGTATTATATTATTTTTTCGCTGCTATGTAATGTATTGAAATCTCTGATATTTATCGAATGTATTTTATTTATTCATACTCTGGAATATTCTTGTACTCTGATGGAATTGTTGTAATTAGCAATGAAATGTTCTTCTGTTTATGTTCTGATTCGTCTTGTCCTCAAAGCAATTCGTTCATTCCTTCACGGGGAAGTTCGGGACATTATATATGTAGAACGTGAGATGAAAGCGTTTCTACTAGATTGATATCTAATTGTATTTAGACATTATTATAATATCAGTGATACTGCTTTTCAAAGATGATGGATTCTCATAAGGGAAAAACCCGTTGCGTGGTCTTATGAGATACCATATACCTGTTAAAATGATTTGAGTTTACTCACACCAGTCCATGACTGACCCGGAGTTTATTTGTTTTGTTTCCCTAAACTCTTGGGTGCCTAAATTTGTACGGGCAGTCAAGTAGTCGGGATTTACAGATATACTGGAAGAGCTTGGAGCAGGAGGCTTCAGGATCATATAGCTATAGTTATTTCCGCTGTGTTGTAAGTATTGTACTCTGCAATGTTATTGTATACATATACTGTTTGTATTTAAAAAGTATGTTATATTTTATTCGTTCCGCTGTGAGATTCGTGTTACTCTGATGATGATGATCTTCTTCTTCTTCTATTCTAATAGTTCTACCTTATCTATTCTCAACCTCTATCTTCTTTCTATTAGTTTCTTGAATTTCCAGTGCAATTTGGGGTTGGACTTGTGTTATTTAGTCAGCTCAAATTGGACCGGATTTTCGGGTCACTACAATTGGTATCAGAGCTTAAGGTTAAGTGAATTACCTTGGCTCTGTGGCGTAACTCAGTAGAGATGGGATTTGTAATATCCTAGATTGAGTTTGAGTGTATACATACGAGTGAACGTATTTGTTATTATATATAAAAATTTGTTTTATATTGTGGAGCTTTATTGGTTGAGTGGCTTATGAATTCTGGTCGATGGTGGGGCACCACAATATCGATAGGAATTTCTAAACACTCGAATACGATGAACCAACATGATATGTTTTTGACATTAACATAGTATAATTGGTTGTTATTATAATCAGATGAGATTATAAAAAGGCGAAATGGTTATAGATAACTAATCAGAATTCATATAAGTAAAGTATATGAAATAAGATGAATTAAATCTGAAATTAAATCAGGATTAGGAATTAAAATAAGGAAATTTTAAGTTCCTGGGAGATTTTGAAAATGTTTTCAAATTGGAAGTGTTATAGTATTGAACTCACTTCGATAAACTGGGAAATAACCCTGATGGGTGTGGCCACATCATCAGTGTTCATTTTCGAGTTCTAAGTGACGGATTACTACCAAAGGTTGTGTTTTTGAATTGTTTAAGGAAAACAAGTGTTTAGAAATTCAAAGGTTTTGAATTGGTATTATGGTTTCAAATTGATTTGAAATAAATCCAGGAATATAAATTCTGGAATTAAGATTTAACTTATGAAGTTAAATAGATTAAAATATTGAAAGTGAATAAATTAATTTGAATTAAACTTGGACAAGGTTATATATAATATGGAATTATATTGGGACGATATCAAGTAAGTTGATTGATTTTATAAGGATTTGGAATCAAGAATTGTACTTAAGTTTGAAATGGAATTTGACTTGAGTATAAGCAATTGCTTGAGTTTGAGGATAGAAACTGACAGGAGATGGATTGGAATGACATTGGTATATGTTAAGTTGATAACCAATGGGAATGGTATAATGATATGGTCAGCAAAAAAGGTACAAGTTTATATTTCATATGAGTTGGAATTTATGAGCCGATTTGGCAAGCCGCTTGGCGTTTTGATTTTCTTTTGGGTTGGAGAAGGCCTAAAGAGGCGAGTTGGAGTTTTACCGATAGGGCTGTACAAAGGAGGTTATAGCGAAATTTTCCGAAAAATTTAAGCGTTAGAAAATTTTCAGAATTTTTGAAATTTTAGATTAGTAGGAAGGAATTAATATTTTGGTCAATATTAATTGGTTCAGTTGAAAGCAGAAATAAGGGGTAAACAAATCTTAGGAATTTCAAATAGATACGGTCGTCCTCTACCTTAGCAATTTCGAGGACGAAATTATTTTAAGTGGGGAAGAATGTAATGACCCGGATATTTGACGGTGTAATAATTAACTTATTTAATTATTTAAATAATGAATATATTATTTAATCGACGACGTTAGAACGTAGAATTATAATATAATTAAAATAGAGCTCGAAATGGCGCGGTAGTTCGCTGTTTGGCGATTTGAACTTCAACTGAAGGTACAAGATTCGTTTTAAATCGGATTTCTGTGAAACAAGAAACGCGTGGAGCTGGTGGAGTATATCTTTCTAGTGGAAGAGAAAAATCAGGATTTCGTCGTGTAGATTTCGAGATATGTCCAAATCAAATTTTAAAATAGTCGCTATAGAATCGTTTATCGACCGTAATGGGTTATTCGATATAACTAGAGATAGGTTTTGAATTTAGACAAGGTTCATTTGGGAAGTAGTGATAATTTAATTTTTAGATTTTTACTGTAATTTTTAATTAATTAAATAAGCACTTTTCATTTTGAAGTATTTTGCACCCTGTAATCAACATTTTGAGGTTTCAAAATATGAGTTAATCTACTGGTATTATTATATTTTTGGGGTCGTGGCACCGAGCTGATTACAACGGTATATTTATCTCAGTCTGTAACACTCGTACATGAATATAATTGTATGTAGCGGGGTACATTAAGTTTATAACTTAAACACTAATATTTTCTTCATTTTTCACGGTTCAAATCTTCCCACCGTTCATTTTCTCTTCAACCACAGAAATCACGTGGAAGACCAGAGACAACGTCGATGAATGAAATCCTATAAATAAGCTACACCTTAAAACCTAATCCTATTTCTCTTATCAAACAAAAGTCCACGCCTCAAATTTTTCGAGCCGCCATCATTTCTTCTTTCCACAAGCAAAAGTCGGCCTCTAAAAATATATATTCATAGAAAATCCAATAATTTAGAATACTTATATATTTAATACCCTCAGACCATTATCTTCCTTCCCATATGAGTTTCAATGAGTGCGATGCTGTTTTCTACAGCTTGAAAACTTCACAGCGGAGGGTAGGGTTTACAATTTTTGGAGATGCAAACATCGAATGAAGAAATCGATGTTATTTTGGTGATTTTGAGGTCGTTTAGCACGAAGTGTGCGAGTTTGGATGAAATCTGCCCTGGTTGATGTCGCGAGTTTGTCTGGGTGCGTGGAAGAAGGATTTTGTCGCAATGGGGAGATGGAGTGCGAGCTGGTTGAATGTGGTATGATGGTGAGGCTTTTGAGAAGAGGAGTTGAATGGTGGAGTCGGACTGCGAGTTCATGAGGTGTTAAGGATGTATGATGGAGCATCAGGAGTCGTCTATGGTGCTTGAAAACTGTAGCTTACTGGAAGGTGGATGACGCGTTTCGTAGGAGAGATGCTGAGTGGAGTGTTGTTGGCATGGGAAGGAGATTGTGATTTGATTTTCATTTGAAAGTTCAGTTGGATTATTTCACGAAGAAGTGGAAGGGAGAGGGAGGTTTAACGAATGGAAATGGAGGAGTGAAATACTTTATGGAGTCGCTGTTTTTCATTTGGGAAAGTGGAGTTGTTAGGTTCGAAAGGAGTGAAGGGATATGAGACAAGCCAACTGATGGACAGAACGAAGACAGAACGGGTATCAGAAGGCAGTATGGCGTGAGCACTGAGCAGAAAGAAAGGGGGACGTGTCCAATGAATTAAACAGTGATTGTTGGTTGTTTTGAAACTTTGGCAAATTAAAAAGCGTGGAGGCCGTTCGAAACAAACATGAAGGGAGGATGAAGTAATTCTTTGTATGAAGAATTAACGTTGTGTAGAGGAGATGTGGCGAAAAGTATACGGGTTCGAAGTTGATGGAGCTGGTTTAAATGAGACGATTTGTTGCGTGATATAATAGTTGAGGCGGGCACTGTTTTTGCTTCAAGCATGTTGAAGTGAAGAAAACACAAGGGCAGGGTAAATGTCAGGAAGTGGTGCGAGCCTATGCTAATGTGTTTGACGAGGGAAGTGAGGGGAAGTCATCGGAAATGTCGGATTTCGAAGCTAGTGGGAATGTATTGCAAAATAACACGTCTATCCGAATCAACGACCATAACGCGTTATTTAACGGTTAACGGACAATGTGAGTAAAACTCACTAACTCTCCTCAATTTATATTTTAATCTAAATTGTACTTTATTTATTGACTGCTGTATATTGATTGTTAAACTGGACTGTTAAATAGATTTGATTGAAAACGTAGTTATAGTTAATCTATGTACTGTTAATCAAATATGGTTCTGTACAGCAGGATATTTCATTTCAAAATGAAATATGATATATATTATACTGTGTAACATCTGTGGATGCAGGGAGACAGGTTGGAGGAATCCGACTGGATTCCTCAACAATTATTTTACTGTTTTCATATATTGTGTTATATGATGTGTTATATAATCTGTTCTGGATTATGTGTGTTAGAATGATATTAATCATTGTTATTCGATATTTCACATATCATAAGAAACCCTGAGTTGTGAAATGGAATATTTCAATGTATATTGAAATAAAGGAATTTTATAAAATCACAGGATTTTATAAAAGGAAATTATTTATAAAACGAACACGGTTTTATAAAAGGAAAGTATTTATAAAACAAATAGAGTTTTATAAAAGGGATATTTATTTAGAAAATAAATAGAATTGAAAAGGAAAATATTTATTTAGAAAATAAATAGAATAAAGAAATATTTATTTAGAAGATAAATAAAAACGTTATAAATAGGAAATATTTGTAACGGTAAATAAAACATTATAAATAGGAAATATTTGTAACGGTAAATAGAAGTTATAAATAGGAAATATTTGTAACGGTAAATAGAAGTTATAAATAGGAAATAGAAGTTATAAATAGGAAATATTTGTAACGGTAAATAGAAGTTATAAATAGGAAATATTTGTAACGGTAATTAGAAGTTATAAATAGGAAATATTTGTAACGGTAATTAGAAGTTATAAAAAAGGGAATAGTTGTAACGGAAAATAAATGTTATAAAAAGGAAATTGACGAGATATAAAAGAGATAATCAAATAGAGTTAAATCGAATTTAGTATTCGAAGGAGCTAATCGAATTAGTTATTTGAAAGAGTTTATTGAATATTAGTTATTCAATTAGAGATAATCAAATAAAGTTAATCGATTAGAGATAATCAAATAAAAGTTAATCGAATTAGTCGAAGTAAGTTAATCGACTATTAGTTAGTCGAATTTTGGTTAAGCAAATAAGTGTAAATCGACTATTAGTTAGTCGAAGATTAGTTAATCAAATATGAGTTAAACAAATAGGATTAATTGAATTAGAGTTAATCGAATCCGGGTTAATTGAATATTAGTTATTCAATTATAGTCGATCGAATATAGTTATTCGAGATAGAGATAAAATAGACATAGTTAATTAGGGTAAGTACCATTTAGCACGACTGCTAGCGTAATTCGCAGGGCTGTAGATAGCCTACGGCAGTCGGATGTTTCCTGAGGGAATCATGCGTAACCATTTTGATCGCTGCGATCTAGAGTCAAGCGAATGGAGTTAATCGAATATTAGTTATTCGAAATAGAGTTAGTTCAATAGATTTAATCGATTAGAATAATCAACTGGAGTTAATCGATTAGAGTTAAAACAGACATTGTTATCAAGGATGAAGTCAAATCGAATATTAGTTATTCGGAATAGAGTTAATTCAGTAGAGTTAATCAAATAAGAGTTAAGCAATAAGAGTAAAGCAAAATAGAGTTATTCGAATATTAGTTGTTCGAATAAGAGTTAAATAAAAAGGAGTTAATCAAATAGGGTTATTCGAATATTAGTTATTCGAATAGGAGTAATGAAATAGAGTTAAACAAATTAGAGTTAATCGAATATTGGTTGTTCGAGATAAGAGTTAATTAAATAGAATTAACCGGAAAGAGATAATCGAATATAATCTATTCGAAAAGAGTTAATCGAATATAAGTTATTCGAAGAGAGTTTATCGAATATAAGTTATTCGATGAAGAGTTAATCAAATAGAGATTACTCGAAAGGGAGTTATATGGCGAATTCGATTATATCGAATTCGGGGAAAGTATTATTTACTTTCCGGTTTTTAAATCAGGATTTATTTATTTATAAATAAATTAGTTGTTAGATAAATTAATCAAAGTAAGAAATAAATGTTAGACTTATAAGTTAGATATTTCAGAAGTAAAATTTATAACGTTAGGGTTATAATAAATGTTTTCATAAAGGAAGCGGATTCGTAATCTGAATCTGAGAATTTGCGTAAGCAAATGGTTTTAGAAATTGAAGTGATGAGCTTTATCTATCGCAAGGTTAAGATCGTTGTTCAGTTAAGGTCTGAGAGGTAATTATACCCCAACTTGATTGGCTTCGAAATTGACTAAGGAATAGTTGAAGTTCGATAACAAAGGATGATTAGTAATGCAGTTAAGTAATAAATGACTTATGGATTTAGTAGTCGTAACGATGTTTCATACAGCGTTAGTTGAAATCCATATAAATGAGTTTCGGAAACGTTTTCCAAATATAAATCAAAGATGTTTTCTAAGTGTAGAAATAAGGAAATAAGAATATATATATTATATATATATTCGATGATTGGATCGATAATTCCATTTGGAATTAAGATCGTTGCTTGTACACCGACATGTTTTCATTGATAGTTAAATCACAGACTATCAAGTTTTGACCATTTTACGTTGTAAATATAGAGAGACCAGTTGGATTATTATCCGAAGAACCACTCCATATTGACATAAGTGTTGTGATTAAATACGATATGCAAAGGCTGACCTGTTTACAGAATAGTGCCTTCGGTTTCGTTCAATCCCAGAACGAACGTAAATGGACGAATGTCTGACAGAATAGTTCCAATGATCGAAAGAGTTGGACTGTACAAATATATATGGTGGCCAACGGATTTATTCCCTTCGCATAATATCCAGAATCTATTTGTGCAGATCCAACTGATGACTAACGGATCTGATAATGTGGCATTCAAAGTGATCGTGTTATCAATGAATGGAAAGTAAGCGTAGCTTCTAGCCTCACATCCGGTAAATGACAAAAAATCGGGCAGGCAACATGGCTAAGTCGGTCGCACCGAAGTAGGGTGTATAATCACCTATCTAGAGAATATTCATTTGCTTCTTTAATCTATCAATGATGTCCCATATATATACGGGAAACGGTTGCTGATCCCAACCGTTGGTGATGTACATTCGATACACTCAAGCGAAATGAGTGGTCGGTCATGTGTGGCTGAGTTGCAAGATGTTCTTGTTGAACTCCAGTGTATCGTTCCTAGAGTACACTGATCGGAATGTGGTTCCATACCTTGTCATAGTTGGAAATCCAATCATCCAATACGCACCCGCGGTTTTGATTGTACACTATATATGTAGAACGTGAGATGAAAGCGTTTCTGCTAGATTGATATCTAATTGTATTTAGACATTATTATAATATCAGTGATACTGCTTTTCAAAGATGCTGGATTCTCATAAGGGAAAAACCCGTTGCGTGGTCTTATGAGATATCGTATACCTGTTAAAATGATTTGAGTTTACTCACACCAGTCCATGACTGACCCGGAGTTTATTTGTTTTGTTTCCCTAAACTCTTGGGTGCCTAAATTTGTACGGGCAGTCAAGTAGTCAGGATTTACAGATATACTGGAAGAGCTTGGAGCAGGAGGCTTCAGGATCATATAGCTATAGTTATTTCCGCTGTGTTGTAAGTATTGTACTCTGCAATGTTATTGTATACATATACTGTTTGTATTTCAAAAGTATGTTATATTTTATTCGTTCCGCTGTGAGATTCGTGTTACTCTGATGATGATGATCTTCTTCTTCTTCTATTCTAGTAGTTCTACCTTACATATTCTCACCATCTATCTTCTTTCTATTAGTTTCTTGAATTTCCAGTGCAATTTGGGGTTGGACTTGTGTTATTTAGTCAGCTCAAATTGGACCGGATTTTCGGGTCACTACACATTAATTCACTAATTGATAGACGATTGTGTTGGGTGATTATTCATTTAAACCATTATGTGAAAGAAAGGTAAATTTAGGCCAAATTGTATCAAATATTGTACTATATTGAAAATTGTTTGGAAATTCATGCATGTGTATATATATATATATGTGTGTGTGTGTGTGTGTGTGAACAGGTTATTGAAAGGAGGCTAGAGAAGAGAAATAAAATTGTATGCCCGATAAATAGGTACATGTTTATTGTATTTCTTGGGGTTTTGATGATTTTATGAGCCGATTGGCTAGCTCTTGGCTGTTTCTTTTTGGACTGGAGAGGTCCGCATGGCGATTTCGAGATTTTCCTGATGCTCCCTTAAAGGGGAGGTTATGGTGAAATTTTTCGAAAATTTAAGGAGTTAGCTAAATTTTTGTAAAGTTCTTAAAAACTGAAAAGTTGAAGAACTTAAGCCATAATGAAAATAATGAAAGTTGAATCGGTTTGTAAAACAACTTTCAGCCTCGTTCCTTTTCGAGGACGAAAAGAGTTTAAAGGGGGAGATTGTAACAACCCGGAAAATTTGAACCAATTTAAATTTTTTATTTTGGCTATTTTAGTGAATTTTGAATATTTAAAATGGACTATTTTAAATAATAATGACGAAAAATTTATTTTGAATAGAATTAGAACGTATAAATTTATTTGAATCAATGTTAGAATATAAATATTTATTTTTAATTATAAAAGGAATTGAAAATGGCGCGGTAGTTCGAAAATTTGATTTCAAATGAATGTATAGGATTCAAAATAAACCGGATTTTAGCGAAACCAAAAATACTAGAATCTATTTGAAAATATCTTTCCAACGAATCCGAAAAATCCAAATTTCATAGCGGGAATAAAAAGTTATGCCTAGTTGAAAATTTAGAATAGTCACTATGGAAACATAGCCCTTAAAAATAGCGATTTTGAAAATGACCTCCGTTTTCGACGAAACCACTTTTGTTGGATCCAGGATGTCAAGTTATTACTAGGTTCCAAAATTCGTAATTTTTGAAATCAATATGTGGGTGTGGTGAAGTAAAACGTGTTTTGACAGTTCAAGTCAATTTGGATCGACCAGAAAATGACCATTTTTCAAACGGTCTCCAAATTTGACGAAACTAGTTTGGTTAGAACCGTATCGTCAATACAAAGCTAGAAAATATTTTTTGGGAATTTTTAGAGTCCGTAAGTGGCCCCGATAAATTGAAACGTGCGTTCAAATTCAATATATAGATTTATATTTTAATTTCAATGAAAACTGATCAAAATAGCCGAACATGCTTACGATACATATCCCATTGTGTTCGGAATGAGGGTAATTAGCCAGGAACGACAGTCGGTGGGTTCAATTCCGAGTTCGAAATAAAAAGGCACTTTTTGAAAATAAAATAATTAAATTAATATATATATATATATATATATATATATATATTTGAATGGGTGTTGACCTTCTCTCTCCCCTCACTCCCTCATTCCCGTTCAAATCAAACGAAAAAGAAAAAGGAAGAAAACGATGAAACCCTGTCGTCGTCGCTTCCACCCCCCTCGCGCGAGCAGCGCCGCCACACCGGAGGTTCCGCACCGCCGTGCCTCTCCAGTCCCCCTTCCTCCTTCCTCCGCCTCCCTCTTCTTCTTCTTCAATTGGAAGCTTCCCCAAAATTCGTCCCAATCGGCCAACCGCCGCGATTCACCACCACCCACGCCTGAATCCGCCCATCCCCGCTCCCCTTTCACCCCTCCCTTCGCTAAAAAAACCGCTGTAAGTTTTATTATTTTATTTTATTTATTTAATGTAATTAGAAATATGATTTTTACTGAAGTAACCTTGTTTTAAAAATACGATCTTTATATATAGGAATTTGAAATAAAAATGTGATTTTTATTATATGAAAAATATGATAAAAGTTGAATCTTTATATATATATATTAGCGAGATAAAATTTGGATTTTTATATGTATAACATGAGAATAAAATTTTGATTTTTATTTATATAATAGCATATAAAAAACCGATTCATAGAGATGTGATTTTTATTTGTTTGTTAGCGGAGTAAAAAAATGATTTTTATATTATATAGATAGTAAAAATTTGATCTTTATATATGTAGCGATAGGACAAAAATAAGACCTTTATATATGAAGTGACGATAGAAAAATGTGATTTTCATCATATATATAGCAAAGTAAAAATATGATTTTTATCGTTTGAATGGCAATGTAAAAATGTGATTTTTATATATTCATTAGCGATAGAAAGATTTGATTTTTATCTATATAGTAGCGGCATAAAAATGTGATTTTTATTAATAAAAATACGATTTTAATAATGTTTTCATTATAACAAAGATACGATCTTTATATGGATATCATTAAGATAAAAATTCGATTTTTATTATATATGAAGCGAAATAAAAATTCGATCTTTGTATAAGAAGTAGAAATATAAAAATATAATTTTTATATAGAAAGAAGCGTTGTAAAATTATATGAAGTAGAAATAAAAATATGATATTTATTTATTGGAATGAAGCGATAAAAATATGATTTTTATATACGAACAGCATGAAAAGGGATGCGTTTGAATTTCGAACAAATTCAAACAGTTCAGAAATAAAGAATGACGGAGTGGAAACCCGAGGTGAGAACTTATCACTTTAATTTATTTTTCTAGTTGAAATATATACTAGGATGCAGACGGTGCTTAGCAGCACCCCACAGCCGTCGCCCACATACCATGGATGACTTGTTTGTTTGATTGATTTGTTGTGAAAATTGATTGTGTGATGTGGAATCGAAATAAAATATTTTATAGTTAAAATATATATATATTTAACATGTATAGGAATGAAATAAATATTTATAAACAAATCGGACGATTTGTTTATGTACACACATTTGACTGATATTGATTGGGATGATAAAATTTTACACATCGCCCAACTGTAGAAATAAATTTCATTATTTGTCGATTGAAACCCCACACGGGTATTGGGATGAAATTGGACATGCACTAATCCCAATATTTAGTTGTATGTCGATCGATTGATTGACAAGTTGTGGAAGCGTTAAAATTTTATATTTGATGCTTATGCAGTATAGAATGCACTATGGATGATTGATGACTGTATTTGATTGTTGTGGTATACATGTGTGTATGAAATCCATATAAATCGCATTATATGGTATTTGACTGTGTCTGATTCCAGTTCAAAAAGAATGAATATTTTAAAATAATGAATATCTTAAAATAATATTTGGAAAAGAATCAAAATCTGATTTTGATGTCCGATTTGGGATGGACACGAATATATTTAAATATATAAAGCTGTGTTGATTAGATTAACACCATTTTGATGTGAACGATATTTATATCGATTTTATTCATTTTTATAATGAATATCGAAAAAGAATTGATTTCAAAATCTAATGTTTTGAAAATATTATCGTTTATATATCGATGATATGAAAATATTCAATTTTGATTAGAAATTGAATATGAAGTTGAAATCGTTTTGAAAACGAATTTAAAATGATTTATAAAATACGTTTTAAATGGAAATCGATGAAATATATATAATATATATATAATGGCCTGAATAGAACGCGCCTCGCTGCGGCAGTTCGCGAATTTCGACCATTGACTTCAAACAGACAGTACGGGAGATCCGACCGTCGAATTCTCCTAAATCCGGAACCGTTGGGTCCGCATCGAAAAGAGATTTCTAAGGAATATTAGAGAATTGAAATCTAACGGTTGGATTTGAAATTATGTCCAAAATCAAATTTGGAAAAGGTCTCTGTAAGTGCAGTTCGATGGCTGTTTATTGTAATCGACTGTACTGGCCTCGATAAAATTATTAAAAATATCAATAATTAGTGTAAAATCATATGAAATGATTTGGAAAGAATTGGGATGAAAAATTCCATATTTGAAAAGGTAAAAATAGATTTTTATCGAAATGAACTAGTTTTGATTTAGAATGATAAATCCAATATTTTTAAATAAATAAATTGGATTTGAAATTGTTTTAAAAATAACTAGGATTTCCAATATATGAATTGGAATGGATTTGAATCGAAATTATGCTCGGAATATTTCGATATTGGATTTCATGATTATACGGAGTTGTGGAGGAATTTGGAAGATATATATATCGTTATTCCAATACGATATTTGTTGGTTTCAAAATTTGATATTGAATATAAGCCGATATATTTTCTATTCAGAGCCTTGTATTTAATATCAAATTGGATTTTGGGTTCGTCGTGAATGGTATCTTTAATAATAATGTTCTTGAATCGGATAGAGTTAAGAAAATTAGAAACTAACTGGAGATTAGTTAAGTTGAATGGTTTCCTAGGTATTGATCTGATGTTGGTTTCGGCCTTCGGGATTATTACTTAGGGGATTGTTTTCTTACTAATTTACGGTTAGAGGCTAATGTGAATTGGGTTTATTGTGAACTGTGTTTTTAACGATGTTCGTTCTTTAACCTGATTTACAGTGAAATGTGATTTGGGATTTATAAATCTTTTTAATTAGATTTAACGGGAATTTTCCAAGGTAACGTTTTCCAATTTAGTATATTAAATATATTAAATTGGAATTGAATGGAATTCGATTTGATAATAATCGAAGTGAACTTCTATGGAGGAAGACTGTTAATACATATGGAACTTAAGAGGCATTGTCGTTATTCCATTTATATTATTGGTCGGATATGGAAATTGATATCGATTATATATTGATTTGTTTTTCCGTGAAGATTCCATAATTAATGGAAAGTGATTTAGGTTGTTGTGAATGGTATCGTTAATAATACTATTTTAGACCCAATGGAGTTAAGAAAATCAGAAACTAACTGGAGATTAGTTATGTTGAATGGTTTCCTGGGTATTGATCTGATGTTGGTTTCGGCCTTCGGGGTTAATACTTGGGGAATTGTTCACTTGCTAATTTACAGTTAAAGGCTAATGGGATGGAATGTGATTTTGGGTTTATCATGTACCGTGTTTTAAATGATATTGGTTCTTTAACCCAGTTAAAAATAGGATATGGTTTCCCAAGTTAAACAATCGTTAATATTGATTTTTGGGAAGATTAAAACCAAGTGGAGTTTTAATGCATCTTTAATTAGATTGAAATGATATCCAAAGGAACATTAAAGAATAAATTTAAAGAATTTATCTTTGATAAAATTTATGGGAACCTTTCCCAAAGCATAAGAATATTTGAATAAAGGAATATTCTAGATTGGAATAAGGCGTATGTTCTATTTTGTAGCACTTGTTTATTATATACGCGGGTTATTCGGAAAGACTGGGTTTATCCCATTCTGAATAACTGATTCGACGATATGTCGAGGATGAAAACGGTGGTCGAAGATCGGAGGTCTTTACATCGTTTGGATGATTACTGAGGTCTTGATTGGGCTGTACACCCAAGACAAGGTAATAAGTGATGATCGCCTAGACGTACTTGGAGATCGACGGATATGCGAGGGCCTCTCCCCTGTATTGAACATATGGGAGAGGAATAAAGTGCCTCCGGTTTCGTTCAGACCCAAATGAACTTGTAAAAGGATGTGTGCCTGACATCAGATTTCATTCTGTGTGATTGATAGACATCGGTTGCATAGCGTAAATTTCCTGTGTGGCATGCTGAGATGCAAATGATCAAGGCTTCTGTTGAAAAGCAGAGTCTTGCGGTTGATGATCAAAGCACGGCTTTGATATAGCGCAGCTTTGTGCAGCGTTGATTCGCGAGCCTCACATCCCGGTGGGAACCAGAAATCGGAGAGGACCTCAGGGAGGGCATGCGTTTCCTTCTAGCTAGGAGTGGTGTCCGCGTTTTGCACGCTCTGGCATTTTACTTATGTGGATGATGGATAGGAGGCGCCCCAGTTATATCGGTCGATCTGGGGCTGATGGAATCATTTGGCTCATTGACGCCCTATAGGGCGGGGAAACGCAATGTTCAGGCATTTTAATCCACATCGAGTGGACCGGCCCTAACGATCCAAGGTGTAGTTGCGGCTGTTCCTGAGACACGGGCTAGAGCGTCTTGAAGCGTTAAGGACGATCCCATGCCTTGGTTCACAGATGGAAATCCAACTTCCAATACGTGACATTTGCGGTTTTGATTGTAGAGCCTAGTATTGGCGACATGATATATGGTACCCATGTCGTCTAGGTTTGATACATTTATATTTGAAGTTGTTTTACACACTATTGACTTATAACAGTATCAAATGATTTTTTTTAACATACCAAGCATGTTTGGCTATTATAAGGGAAAACCCTATCCCCCGGCTTGCGTTGCATTGTGTGATAGGACCTGGGTCTTATAATAGCTTCATTTTTTCAAACAGCACTGCGCTGTTTTGTTATATGCATTGGTATTCTTAGGAGGAAACCCATTCCGTGTTATACGGCGTGGTCCCTTGATATATCTGATTTGAAGTAAAGTTTTTAAATAACTGTTTTAGTTCTCACACCAGTCACATAACTGACCTGGAGTTTATTGTTTTAACCTAAACTCTAGGTGCCCCTATTTTTCCGCACGGGCAGCTAGTAGTTTTGGTTTTGCAGATTTATATTCACAGGATCCTGGTTTACAGCTGGAATGATATTCGGAAAGCTATGTATCCGCATATTGTTTTTAGTTGTGTTTTGTATTATTTTCCTTTGCATTGTAACTTGTAAATCTCTGATGTTCAGTAAATGTGTAATATTTATTCATACTCTATTATATCCTTGTATTCTGATGTAAATTGTTGTAATAACAATGAAATGTTCTTCTGTTTGTGTTCTGATTCGTCGTGTTCTCAAAGAAATCCGGGCTTTCCTTCACGGGGAAGTTCGGGTCGTCTCAATTTCAGCATGATTTTTTTTTTTGAAATGAATATATTTAAACTCGCGTGTCTTTTCTCTCCACGATGGTATAAATTTCTAGCAATTCAATGCATTCTTTTCATATTCGAAAATCAACATAGTATGTTAAGGTTAAAGATTGAAGGGAGTTGAAGCAACGATTCTTATTTTGGGTATTGGTTTCGGACTCAGGTCACGAAAAGGAGCTTGCATGCATTTTATTTGGAATGAGGTAATAAACATTATCACACGTTTACTGTGCCAACCTGGGGAATCTCGACGTCGCATATTTATGGGGGGGAGGGGGGTCGAGTTGGGTATGCTGGATATGGGGAGGAAGAGAATTTTAGCGCTGGTTTCATGAAGTTTCTTGGGGAAATAAAGGGGCAGTGGCATTGAGAAGTTTTGCGAATGGTGAGGAGAATCATAGAGGACCATGACTTGTTTTGGGAAGATGGTACTAATCATAACTGGTCGGGTAAAGAATAAGTAGAGCGAGCAGGTTTTGGTAAAGCCCAAATAATAATTTAAGTTAAATTATGATTTAAATAACGTATTTAGTTATAAATCTCATAAATTATGCATATATTATCGAAATTCAATAAAACAGGATCCGTTAGGATCGTATGGTCATAGGCTACGCATTGGAATGGGTTTAGAGTGATTTGGAGCACATTATAAATTTTGGTAGAATAAAAGGCCTCATTTTACCAATCGACTGTTAATCGTTATTTAACGATTAACGACCAAGGTGAGTAAACTCATTAACTTTGTCCAGTTTATAAATTTTATAAATGTATCTTAGTATTGTTAAATGATGATTAGAAGTTGTGTGATGTTTGTTTGGATGAATTGCAAATAAATTGATTAAAATTATAGATATAATTATATCTAATTCGTTGATTAAAAATTGATTCTATTTAACATGATATCTCATATTGAAATGAAATTGATGTTATTTACGTTGATTAACATCTATGAATGCACAAAAATAGGTTGGAGGGATCCAACTAGATCCCTCAAAATTAATTAATGTTTGTTTGCATATGTTGTGATATTTGATGTGTTAAATGTCTTATGGTAGATTTGTTGTGTTTGGATTCTTAAATAGCACTGGCCCTAAAATAATTGGGATTTAAATACCGTAAAAACATATTTTAAATAAAAAGAAAATGAATTTGTGTTTTAAAAGGAAAATCTATTTTCCCAATATAGAAATTGAATTCTGAATTGGCTAGGAACTTATAAAAAAAATTAAAAATAAAAACAAGTGGTTTTGTTATAAACGATGTTTATAAATAAATTCCCAAATTATCATTGGATAATTTGGGAATGTAAATGCAAAAGTTAATTCAAAAAGGAAATTAGAAATCGTTTTAAAAAGGAAGCGATGGAATTTATTTTGACGTTAGAATGTAAATAGAATTAAATTAAATTCATAAGAATTTATAATTAGAATTCGATTATGTCGAATGTTTTAAAAATAGTTTATTTTAAAAAATAGAACTTGGTGAGGAAATTTATATTTGTTTCGAAATAAACAAATTATACTTGGATATGAAGGCAATATAGAACTATAAACTTATTAAATAAAATAGACAAGAAAGTTGATGTGTAAACAAGATTTGATAATAAAGTGAAATGTGAATAAGAAATTATAAAATGACTCTATGGATGGAATTTTAACTTCTAATAGTAATTACAAATAAAATCAAGATTTATTTGATACAACGAATCCAGATTTATATAAAGGAATAATATTCATAATTTAAAGTGAATAATGGTTTAAAAGAAAACGTTTTGCAGACTGGAATGGAGCTAAGGAAATCAGAAACTGACTGGAGATTAGTCAAGTTAAATGGCTTCCTGAGTATCAATCTGATGTTGGTTTCGGCCTTTGGGGTTGATACTTAAGGAGTTGTTCTTTTACTAGTTTACGGCTAGGGACCGATGAATATGGAAAAATAGTGATGCATGAATCAGAAATGGAAATGTTTTCCAATGTTAATAACGTATATGTTCTAAATTTTGTGAATAAATTGAAAAGTTTTCTGATGTTAAAAAGAGATATTTTTTGGAATATAGAAGATAAATAATTAAGATAGATGGAAATGTTTTTTTAAGAATCGTGAGAGGCTAAACGTGTTTGGAAAATTTCTAGGTAAAGTTATAAGGATGTGAACTAGGAAATGATAAATTAATAAGAAATTAATTTGAAGGGCTCGGTCTTACTTGAATCTTGACCAGTAGAATTTCCATTTGGAAATAAGATCGTTGGTTGTATGGTTGTTTTCCTTTTATAGTTAAATAGCCGGATATCAAAGTTTTCGCCCATTATATATTTCCATTGTCAATAGGAGAGACTGGGATTAGAATTATTATCTGAAAACCACTCTATATGGGCATAAGCACTGTGAATCTAATATGCTGAAGTTAATTAAAGACGGAGTAAAGTGCAAGGGTTGTTCTATTAATTGTAGGTAGAAATTGCCTAAGATGGATTGATGGATTAGTGCATTCGGTTTGTCCAGTCCTGGAAAAACTTTTATGGACGAATGTCTGACAGAGTATACCTAACAGATCATATATATTAATCTCTACGAACATATTAGGTTTGGTGGCAGACGAATTCGTTTCTCTTAGCTTTATACCTGCGATATTTTTAGGGAAGTCAATAAATGGTTTGGCGGGTTTGACGATGTGGCATTCAACGTGAATGAAGACATGGCATGTCAAAAAGGTGAGTATGGCTTCAAGCCTCACGACCAGAGAATAGTATAAAATCGGATAGGTCGCATGCTATGTGGTTTGCTCCCATTAGGGCGTACTGTCATCTGATCTAGAGAAAATCCATTTTCTTCTTTATTATATTGCTATTGTATGCTTCAGTGACGGTTGTTGATCCCAACCATTGGTGATAATACATTCGAAACACTCAAGCGAAGTGAGTGGCCAGTCATGTTTATCCTGGGTTGCAAGCTTTTCTTGTTGAACCCGATATATTCCTCTCTAAAGACTGTTGTAAGGTGGTCACATACCTTGCCATAGTTGGAATCCATTCTCCAATAAGAGCCCATGGTTTTGATTATATACTATGTACGTGGAGCGTGAGATGCAATCATTCTAGTAGATTGCTATTTACTTGATTTAGACACTATTATAATATCAGAATAGTATGGATTCAAAGAATGTTTTGGGTTATCATAAGGTAAAAACCATTTGTATTTATGTGTGGATCGGTCTTACAATTATCCTTTCTTTTAAAAACGATTTTAAAAAGTTAAACCAAGTGGTTGGAATTCACTCACAGTAGTCTCATGACAGACCTAGAGTTTTTTTATTTTGTTTTACCCTAAACTCTTGGGTGCTCAAATTTGTATGGGCAGTCAAGTAGTAGGGATTTTACAATATACTTGGAGGAGCATGGAGCAGGAGACTACAACATTAGATATCTACAGTTTATTTCCGCTATGTTGTATGGTTGTACTCTGATGATCGTATGTGTATACATTTACAAATATGTATTTCAAAAGTTATATTATATTATATATTTTATTCGTTTAATTGTGAGATTCGCATTTACTTTGATGTTGTCGCATTTATGTTCTTTTTAGTCTATTATAACTTTTTTCTTTCTATTTCTCACCCTCTAGCTTCTTTTTATTAATGTTCCAGTAAATTTCCTATGCTTGGTTAGTCGGCATGCTATTTGTGTCGATGATCAGGATCGGGAATTGGTCAGTTTGTTACATGCATGGGTCGATCTCGATCCTTGTATTTAACTAAGTTTCAAGTTAATTTTCGCATGTGTCGTCCCGACGTCTTCTAAAGCATATCCTCCAAGTTTCATGTGACTTGATGAATTTTGAACCTGAAATGCTACGATCTTCAACCTAAATCCCTGTTCAAGTATGCATCAACCCACAAATCAAGCATATCTGGAAATTCAATCATTCAGATGGAAAATTCAACTAATTTCAATCATACATAATCATAGATTTGCATAGAAACATGAATCAATCCAATCTAATCATAGATCTAGCACTAAACTCACTAATTATATTGGATCAAAAAACTTAACCAAAATATGTAATAATTAGGTTATCCTTCGGGTTTCTTGAACTGAAATTAACATATCTAAGCATGTTTTAGAATTAAATTAATAATTAAGTGATTAAAATGCCTAATTATAACATACAATCCAATATATACATACGAGAGATCATAACCACTTAGTTATTAACCTAATCTCACAATTTAATGAAATTGAATGGAGAACTATATTGGATAGCAAGGAATTTGCAGAGGTTGAAAATGAAATGATGAGATGTAATCCTTTGATGTAGATCTATGCTCTAATTTTAAAAAAGGAGATTTAATGTGAAATTGATAATTGATTTGAGAAATTAGGATGAACTAGAGTTGGTCATAGTCTAGAACCTAGTTGAGAATGAGGGAAAAAACTTTACTTATTCCCTTCAGCCTCTATTTGTAATTGAGGGTGAATAGACTACTGAATCGCTAATCTCGGCCCATTAATATAATTTTAATTTTGTTCGACAGTCTTCAAAAATTCAAACTACAATATCTCTCATACTACTAATCATATTTCTTTATATGGCCATTCTACGGGACGGGAAACCTTCATCTCGGAACCAGTGAGATAGGTTAGAGCATCTAATTTGGTCCTTAACAAAAGTTATAACTTAAATAATATTTTAAGGGGTAAAATAGTCATATAAATATATAGAAAAATCATGGACGTATAAACATCTTCATGAACCATATTCCAAATATTAGAAGAACATGATCATTTATGAATTGAATAGAATTGCCTTAGATCATCTAATACGTAAAATATGGGTCGTTGTAGCTATGAACTTGAGTTTGTGTCATATTTTTTCTTTAATTTTTCCTTCTTTGTTGAGTTTGTTGTAGATGCATATTCAGTTGTTGCTAGTTCTATTTATTGTACGACTTAATGCATATCCAGATCTAAAAAATCAACGTAGTAGACACATGGATGCAATTCTATATACCTAGGTATAATTACTTCAACTTGTGTTGTTTTTTGTTTGATTGTAGATAACCAATTTCTACCTCAAAGTTAAAAATTTATTTGCCTCCATATATCAGTTATGAAAAAATATTGGGCTTTTCTAAATATATGATAACAAAATGCTTAACTTAATATGTATTCTAAAATTAAAACATGTATTCTAATATACAAAAACAATTTTGTTAATGTTTTTAAATTTTATTGGTAGAATTAGTACAAAGTACAAACATTTTTATTTCATGCATGCAACGAAGAGAAATATAGAAAAAAATATGCCCCACGGAAAGATTATCAAAATCTTAGTCATCATGGTGACCAAATAATCGTTGAACATTCAATTATCAAAAGGAATTGGTCCTAGATACATGAGCAGTATATGGTATAACCATTGATCAATATATATGATTTCAAGATGATTCACTATGAAGATGAAGATTTTTTTTCATCCTTAAATTTTCAGTGATGATAAAGGTTAATATTCCAAATCTTGGAAGTGTCACCCAATATTTCATCTGAGATCTCATTTTGATCTCCTTTTGAAAAAACAACAAACCTTGACGTAAATCTTGTTTCGTATACATAGTCTGGCATATGGTAGTATCGAGTGATATATTAGCCGAGATGAGATATTGGAGTATCAGTCGAGATTTTTGTACTAAATTTAAAACTAATTTCTGGTCCAAAATAATAACATTAGAAAGAAATCCAGTCTAGCCACTATCATCTTCTTTTATTCTATTAGTGAACCTCTCCTCAGTTAATTGCTAAAATTATTATTTTTTAATTTCTTAAATCAATTAATCTCATGCAAGACATTTGAGTCACATATCAATTCACTTGAAAAATAGCCTTTTAAGAAATGACCCTTTTTGCTAGTTGGCTTGTTAAAATCCTGAAATTTTTAGGTTACCATAATGCTCGTTTTGCTTGTATGTAAATAAAGGACTTGAAAAAAAAATCATGTTTAGTACTTAAATTTTAATGTATGATTTTTATGTTATATGACCCTATAGTTACTCATGTATGTTCCACAATCTTTGGGATTTTTATAACATCACTTTCAGAATGTTAGCAAATAGATATTTTAGCAATATGGTTGGTGCATTATCTTGCTTTCTAATAGGTCATGGTTTCAAATCCCACAGTTGTCACACGTGGTATCAAAGCTTATACCCGGCTGAAATTGTGTGCACAATGCTACAGATGTCATGGTGCGGTACTGAAACGGGTTACATGCACATTGCCTTGGTAGTGAATGATGATGAGCCAGTGAGGATGTTGGGCTCTTTAGGAGAGGAAATCTACACCATTTTGAAATTTTCACAATGGTTAGTGCATTATGTTGTTTTCTGAAAGGACAGGGGTTCGAATTTTGCGGTTGCCACGATTATCATATTTATCGTTTTTTGCATGCATGTCACTTATAAAAGCATATATTTTATGTTCTACTTATATGAATCTATTTAATGTTTTGGACCTTTTTAATGGTCCATGTATTGCAATAATTAATGTTCATAGATCAAAAGTTGTAAGCTATAATCTATTTTTATTGTTTTATTTTTTCCTTAGTTTAAGCACATTATGATTTATGAATATGAATATTATTTCATATATCAATAACAATGGAGCGACTTTACCATTTGTGTTTAAATTATACTTTATATGGCAACATTTATGAAAACTAATAAAAATATCAATTTTTAACATACTATGTATCCTGATATGGTTCCTATTGAGTCAAGGAATTCAAGATGTTTTGATCAATGACAAGCAGAAATTCAAGATCGACAAAAAGAAGAGATTCGATGGTATTCAATGTTAGAGGTTGATTATTTAGTGTTTAGTTGGGTTATATTTGTTAAAATCTATCCTCAAATAATCATATACCTCAATGTTTTTTGAATATATATGTGAATATATGTATGCACATTCATTGTGCATACTACCTGAAACTGGTCGACCGGTTTCATTCTGGACGGTCGACCATTTCTGGGCAGAATGCACAATGAACGTGCACACATGTATATAACGTATATATATTCAAATACCAGTCTACTGGTCATTTTTTACCAGTCCACTGGTCTACGAACTGAAGCCATCTTTTCGAATAGACACCCCATTTCATCAATGGTTATGATCCTTTCTTTTCACCAAAAATCATCTCTATTCATTGCTTCTCTTCACCAATGATTACATCTCTCCATCCTCTATAAAAGCAACATGAAATCATCATTTTAATTACAACAATTCTTTCTATTCTTGCTATCTAAGTGCTAATTTCATTCTTAATCTTTAAAAGCATTCAAAAGCTCACTATTCTCATATATCATTATTTGAATCCTTAAATCTATATATTATTCTTTAGATTCAAACAACGATATCATCTTCCAAATCTTCATAATATCAAAATCATATTTGAGGATAAGATTATAGGAAGGTTGTACAAGAATTGACAAATTCGTGTTATTAAGAACACACATTGTCAAACTACAAGTTTATATCTTGTTTGAAGTCCTCGGTGTTGTAAGAGGCGAGTTGTGAAGTCCTCGTGTTGATAGAGGCGTGAAATCCCGTTCGGCTGCTCGGGTGTTGTGAACCTGTTTTCCTCAGGGTTAAGTGAGGATAGTGTTTAGTGGAATTCCAGATAGGAGATCTGGGACTGGACGTAGGACGGTGCTCCGAACCAGTATAAAAATCCCTGGTGTGATTTTTTTATTACTGCATTTACTTATCTGTGATATTGCTACTGTGAGATCTTTCTTAGTATATATCATATATTCCGCACATCCATATTACTGATCCTGCCTAAAGTCGTCTATCGACACTTTCATTTGGTATCAAAGCAAGGTTATCTCATAACCGTAACACAGTTATTTGATATATTCTAGTAATATGGCAAATAACGCAAGCACTAGTAACACCACTTACACAGAAGGTCAGTCAACACAAAGACCTCCTTTCTTTAATGGCCTAAACTATAGCTATTGGGAAACACGTATGGCTTTTTATATGCAATCAACAAGTTATTATGCTTGGAATGCTACTCAGAAAGAAATAGTCAATCTAATAACTGAGTATGCAGAATGGACAGCTGCTGAGAAAACCGCAGCTACTGTAAATGCAAAAGCAATAAATATGTTGTTTTGTGCATTAGATCAAAACTAATATAACCGTGTTAGTATCTGTACTTTTGCATATCAAATTTGGCAAACGCTAAAAACCACTGATGAAGGTACTAATAAGGTTAAACAAGCAAAAATAGCTTTGTTGAAAATTCAATTTCAAAATTTCAAAATGAAGCCGAATGAAACAATCAATGAGATGTATTCAAGGTTTCAAACCATTCATCATGCTCTTATCAGTTTAGGACAAAAATATTCTGATTTTGATATAGTTTCAACAGTCCTACATTCACTGACTAATGAATGAGAAGGAAAAGTATTAGCAATAGAAGAAGCTAATGATCTTTCCACCATGAAGCCAGATGAATTGGTAGGAAATCTTATGTCCTATGAAGCTAACTTGCAGGCTCGAAAAGAACAAAAAGAAGAAAAGAAAAATGTAGCTTTTCATGCTGAGAAAGATAAAGACGTCTCAGATTCCGAAGATGAGGATCTAGCATTCATTGCAAAAGGATTCAAAAAATTCTTAAAGCAACGAAAAGCTAGTCGATACAACAGAAAGAAGTTCGGATCAAATAAGCCATCATCATCAAATGTAGAATGCTTTAACTATCATAAGAAGGGACACATGCAAAAGGATTGTCCAGAACAAAAGAAGAAGACAGAAAATGACAAGTTCAAACACAAAAAGGACAAGTCAAAGAAACGGGCATTCTCAATGACATGGGATGATTCAGACTCATCTTCATCTGATAGTGAAAGTGACTCAGACAATGAACAAGCTAATGTATGCTTTATGGCTAAAGAAGATGAGGTACAAATTCCAACTTTTGAAGAAGTTCTAGATATAAATGCTGAGTTAATGTATAAATTTAAAGATGTAAAACGACAATGCAAGCAAGCTCAAGTTGATTTAAGTAGAGCAGAATTTGAACGAGATATGTTAAAAGACGAGAAGAAAATATTAGAGGAGGAACTTGAAAAAGCTCAAGAATCATCATCTAATATTGATTCTCAACTATCTCTTTTGAGTCAAGAAATTGAAACTCAAAAAGAGAAAAATGATGCTCTAACTACCGAAAATCATGAGCTTAAGGCAAAAGTCAAGATGTTAGACCTTAAAAAAGCTAGTTTACAAACAAAGTTAGACGACATTACTCAAAATGTTTCTAACTTTAACAAAGGTCGAGAAAATTTGACAAAAATTATTGAAAGTTCACAAACTGCTACAAATAAACAAGGTTTGGGATATAAGAAACAAGTTATCAAGAAACATCTTGGTAAAAGAAAAAGGAAAAATAAGGAAGTACGAGAAACTAAAGCTAAGAAAAATCTTAGTTTATTATATTCCAAACCAAAACTGATTGTGAAATTTCAAAAGAAGAATGTCAAATCTATAAAAATGTGGGTTCCTAAAACAAATAACAATTTGATTAGGAACAAGTACATTCAAAATTTTTTGAGTTATGTGCATCATAATCCAAATTATGTATATAAAGGGGATATCGGACCCGTATGGGTTTGGACTCCTAAGATCTAACTCTTAGGACCCTATAAAAAGGTGGGTACCATGGACTTAATTTTATTTTTTGCAGGTCCCACATAAGAAAAGAGGAAAGTGGATACTAGACAGTGGTTGCTCGAAGCATATGACTGGAGACAAGAGCTTATTAACAAATATCGCTTATTCGGATGGTGGCTCAGTCACTTTTGGAGATAATTCAAAATTCTATATCATCGACAAAGGCGATGTGAGCAATTACGGTACATCAAACTTACCTCTTATTACTAATGTCATGCTAGTTAGGAATTTGAAACATAATTTACTAAGTATCAGTCAATTGTGCAACAAAGGTTTTATCATTTCTTTTTCGGACAATAAATGTAGTATTTTAGATAAAGATCGAAATATAGCTTTTGAAGGATGTAGAGACAGAAACATCTATATTCTGAATATGAATACCAATCATAATTCAGATATGTGTCTTGTAGCAAATGATAATGATCCATGGCTATGGCACAAACGTTTCTGTCACATAAACTTCAGAACTATTGACAAGCTAGCCAAGAATGATCTAGTTAAAGGACTACCCAAAGTAAGCTTTAAGGTTGATATTCTTTGTGATGCATGTCAATTAGGAAAATTGACCAAATCGCCTTTCAAATCCAAGAAAGTCATATCAACGTTACAACCATTGGAGCTATTACATATGGATTTATTTGGACCAACACAGGTTCAGTCGATAAATCATAATCGATATGTGTTTGTAATTGTTGACGATTACTCTCGATATACATGGGTAATTTTCTTGAAAAATAAAAGTGACACTTTCAAACATTTCAAATCCTTCGTCAAAAGAATTCAAAAATCAGAAGGGCTTAAAGTTAAAAACATAAGAAGTGATCATGGCGGAGAGTTCGAAAATAATGATTTTGAACATTTTTGTACAAAGAAAGGTATAAATCATAATTTTTCGTTTCCTAGAACTCCACAACAAAACGGAGTTGTAGAACGGAAAAATCGGACTTTACAAGAATGTGCAAGAACATTATTAAATGGATCCACTCTACCAAAACATTTTTGGGCAGAAGCTGTTGCAACTGCATGTTATGTTTTGAATCGTGTATCTATTCGACCTCTGACCAAAAATACATCCTATGAGCTATTTAATCAAAGAAAACCAAATATCCCATATTACAAAGTTTTCGGTTCTAAATGCTTTATTTTTAATACAAAAGACCATCTTGGAAAATTTGATTCCAAATCCGATGAACGTATATTTGTCGGATACTCGGAACAAAGCAAGGCCTATCGTATATTTAACAAGAGAACTAAAACTATTGAAGAATCACCTCATGTTTCTTTTGATGAATTCTTTAAATCATCTCATATCGTATCAGATGACGAAGAAACCATAGTAACTGATAATCCTGTTGTAACAGCCGGGAATTTCGCTCGATGCGAATCAGTCGTTAAACCGATCTAGACCGTTCGAAACCCCTGATCGTTTGAGAACAGGACAAATCAGAACGCAGACGGAAGAACATTTCATTGCTATTACAACAATTCGATCAGATACAAGAATATACAGAGTATAAATGAATAAATTACATTCGATAAATATAAGAGATTACAATAAATTACATAGCAGCGGAAAAATAATACAAAGCACAACTGAAGGTGATATACGGAGACAGAGCTTTCCGGATCTCATTCCAGCTGTAAACCAGGATCCTGTGAATATGAATCTGCAAAACCAAAACTACTAGCTGCCCGTGTGGAAAATAGGGGCACCCAGAGTTTAGGTTAAAACAATAAACTCCAGGTCAGTCATGTGACTGGTGTGAAAACTAAAACAGTTATTTAAAACTTTACTTTAAAAGAGAGTAATTCAAGAGACCACGCCGTATAACACGGAATGGGTTTCCTCCCAAGAATACCAGTGCATAGAACAAACAGCGCAATGCTAAATAAAGAAAAATGAAGCTGTTATAAGACCCAGGTCCCATCACACAATGCAACGCAAGCCGGAGGATAGGGTTTTCCCTTATAACAGCCAAAGCATGCTTGATACGTTTAAAACAAATCGTTTGATACTATAATAAGTGTATAGTGTCATAACAATTTCAATCATAAATATCAATCATAGGCGGCATAGCTACCATCTACTATGTCGCCATACTAGTTCTACAATTAAAACCGCAATACACGTATTGGAAATTGGATTTCCGTCATGAGTCGAGGCAAGGGGCAAGCTCCTCTCCGCGTTCGAGACACTCTAGCAAATGTCCCAGGGTTACGCACTCTGGGCAACCCCGGATCTTCAGGGTCGGTCCTCACTTACGTTAGAGGATTAATTATGCCTGAACACACGTTTCCCGGTCCTTACAGACCTATAATCGAGGCGCCTCATTCCAACAACCACAAAGGTGAAAAGTATATAAATGTCAGGGCTGGTAAGTCACTGACACCACCAAAGCTAGAAAGAAACGTCGTGCTCTCCCTGCAGTCCGTATCCCGTTTTTAACTCATCCGAGGTGTGACGCTCGCGAATTCACGTTATACACAAAGCTACGCCACAAAGGCCGTGCTTTGATCATCAACCACAAGACTTTGCTTTTCAACAGAAGCCTTGATCAATGCAACTCAGCGTGCCACACAGGCAATTCATGCCATGCGATTGATATCTATCGATATATAACCTCTAAGCTCGTACGTCTCAGAGAAGGGCGTTAAGCAAAAGAATAAATTCTCCGCCGCCAAACAGATATATATTTAACAGAAATCAATCAACACAGAATAAAATCCAATGTCAGACACACAATCCATTTACAAGTTCGTTCTGGGTCTGAACGAAACCGGAGGCACTTTCCTCGCGTATCCATCCATCTCCAAGTACGTCTGGACGACCACCAACTATTTCCATCCTCTTGGGTGTACAGCTCAATCAGGATTGTCGGTAATTATCCAAACGATGTGAAGACTTCCGGGCTTCAACCACCGTCTTCATCTTCGACTTATCGTCGAATCGATTATTCAGAATGGGTATAAACCCGGACTTTCCGAACAACCCGCGTATATTAAAAACAAATGTTACACAAACTCAACATACGCCTCATTCCAATTCAGAATATTCTTTTATTCATAAAATCACATTTTTAGGGAAAGGATCCCATAAATTTTATCCAAGATAAATTCTTTAAAATTTATCCTTTAATCATCCTTTTGATGTCATTTCAAACCAAATTATGGTTTTCTGAACTAGTCGAGATTAGCGAACCGCACCGAAGTAATTATTTATTTTATTTCCCAATCCCAACCTATTCATCCCATGAAGCAAAACTGGTGATACTCCATATCTAACACCATGGTGTTATCGGTAAAATTAATTACCATTTCACGTTCAAATCTAATTAAAGATTTAACTATCGCTTTGGAGCAAAATTGGCGATACTCCATTCTCGGTCATTTCTAAATTTGTTAATTTAGATAATAGATTCACATTTTAATCTAATTACAGATTCATTAAAACTCCTTTTACTGGGTTAAAGAACTAGGTGTTATTTAAAACACAGTTCACGATAAACCCAAATCACATTCTATTTATTATCGGGTTAAAGAACTAGTGTTATTTAATACACAGTTCACGATAAATCCATTTCAAATCCAATCAAATATATTAGAAATTTCGATTATTTAAAACCCCTTTTTAAATCCAATTTATTTATTTAAAAATAATTGGGTTTTAAATTTAGTTCAAAACTAGTTCATTTCGATAAAAATCTATTTTTATCTTTTCAAATATGGGGTTTTTCATCCCAACTTCTCTCAAATCATTTCTTATGATTTTACACAAATTATTGATATTTTTAATAATTTTATTAAGGCCCGTACAGTCGATTTCCAACGATGGCCATCGAACTGCACTTACAACGACCTTTTTCAAATTTGATTTGGACGTAACTCCAAATCCAACCGTTATATTTCAAATTTCTAATATTCGTTAGAAAGCTCTTTTCGATACGAACCCAACGGTTCCGGTTTTAGGAGAATCCGACGGTCGGATCTCCCGTAATGTCCGTTTGAAATAAATGGTCGAAATTCACGAACTGCCGCGGCGCGGCGCGTTCTATTCAGGCCATTATATTATATATATAATATATACAATATATATTTCGTCGATTTCTATTTAAAACGAATTATATAGATAGTTTTGAATTCGTTTCAAAAACATTTTCAACTTCCATTTCAAATCAAATCAAAATTGAATTCTTCCTTATAAATTCGTTTTAAAATCCATCTCTGTTCAATTCAAATTTCAATTCAATTTGAACTCATTGCAATTTGTTTTCACTTCGAATCGAATTCGTTTTCAATTCAATTCGAATTCGTTTTCTATTCAATTCGAATTCGTTTTCAATTCAAATCAAATTCGTTAAATATTCAATTCATTTCGAAATCACTTTATATTCAATTCATTTCGAAATCACTTTATATTCAATTCATTTCGAAATCACTTTATATTCAATTCATTTCGAAATCACTTTATATTCAATTCATTTTCGTTTTCTAATCAATTTAAATCAAATTCGTTTCTATTCCATTTGATTCAAATTCGTTTTCTATTCAATTCGATTCAAATTCGTTTTCTATTCAATTCGATTTAAATTCGTTTCCTATTCAATTCGATTCAAATTCGTTTCGTTTCAAAATATTCGATTTCGAAATCACTTTTAAATATTCATTTTAAAATGGATAAAATCGATATAAATATCGTTCACGTCAAAGTGGCGTCAATCTAATCAACACGACTTCATATATTTCTATTTTCAAACATTACCTATTCAAATATTTCTATTTTTAAAATATTTCGTTCAACACATGACTAATCTCAACGGATGAGTACTGTCAACACATGAACCTTTATTTTATATTGATAAAGATATGAATTTTATTTTTAAAATATTTCGTTCAACACATGACTAATCTCAACGAATGAGTACTGTCCACGTGTGACCATTTTTGTTATTTAATATATTTTATAAAAATCATGGTATCTATCGTTTGATTTAAAACCAGACTCCAACCGTAAACTAGTAAGAGAACGATTCCCTGAATATTAACCCCGAAGGCCGAAACCAACATCAGATCCATATCCAGGAGACCACTCATCTTATCTATTTTCCAATTAGTTTCTAATTTCAAATATGATAAAGATGTAAATTTTTATTGTTAAAATATTTCGTTCAACACATGACTAATCTCAACGGATGAGTACTGTCAACACATGAACCTTTGTTTTATATTATTCTTTATCTTCTAAATTGGAATGAGGCCCAATCAATTACCATATAGCGTTAACTATATGGATTTTCATACAACACATGTATATAATAGCATTGAAAAATAATCAACCATCAACCAAAGTGCACTACACTGTATAAGCATCAAATATAGATATCTAACGCTTATAACAGCCTGTCAATCAATCGATCGACATATTTAATCAATCAGGATGAGTGAACTTCAAATTTCATCCCAACACCCGTGTGGGGTTTCAAACAATCAAACACAGATTTTAGTTGTGCAGTTGGGCGATGTGTAAAATTTATCGACCCAATCAATGTCCTTCAAATAGTTGTACATAAACAAACCGTCCGGTTTGTAAATGAATATTTATTTATTCACATTCACGTTAAGAATTATATTTTTAACGATAAAACATTTTATTTTATTCACTTCACGTTAAAAATTATATTTTTAACGATAAAATATTTTATTTCAACATATGAATTTCTATTCAGTTCATTCTTTCAATAAAATGATATTTTATTTTTCTAACTTATTTTAGAAAATTTCGGCGGCATAACGGCACGATACTAGAAACGGGACGAGGCCTAGCCTTATCCCCGGTCTAGTGAAGGCCCACGCCATTCACACATCAATCAAATCAATTTAATTCCACCAAAAAAACAAATTCAAACCAAATAATCTAACTAATTTTTGCAATCAAACAAACAAATCCATGGTCTGTGGACGATTATGTCGGGTGCTACTAAGCACCGTCTGCATCCTAGTATATATATAACTAGAAAATGAAATTGAAAGGTGAGAAATTCTCACCGAAAGCTATCCAATCATCTCGACACTTCATTTAGAGAAATCATCGCCATTCTCGCCTTTTGTCGCTTTTGTTGCCCGTAGCCACTACATATATAAAAATCACATTTTTATTTGTTCACTTCCAATTTAAAAATCATATTTTTACTTAGCTATTCATTAGATAAAAATCCTATTTTTACTTTGCTATTCTATATATAAAAATCGAATTTTTACTTTGCTATTCTATATATAAAAATCGAATTTTTACTTTGCTATTCATTATATAAAAATCGAATTTTTACTTCGATGTCATATAGACAAAAATTCCATTTCTATCCCGCTATTCTTCATATAAAGATTTTGCCTTTTCAAAAATATAGATTTCACCCTTTCAAAAATATAAATTTCATCATTATAAAAATCACCACTTTATCTCAACGTATATATAATAAAAATCAGATTTTTATTTTGCTACATATACAAAGATGATATTTTTATATTCTCTATCTCATAAAGATTACATTTTAATAGTTCCTACTATGTAAAAATCATATTTTTAACCCATAACATATGTAAAAATCACATCTTTCTCCATTTAAAAATATCGTCTTTCTTCCTTTAAAAATCTAATCTTTTCTATTTTAAAAATTTCGTCTTTTCTATTTTAAAAATCTCGTCTTTTCTATTTTAAAAATCTATTCTTTTATATAACTAAAACCGCAATCAAACAATGTAATTTAAACAAAATAAAAACTGAATTTAAAGTAAAACAAGAAGGGAGAAGCTCACCGATGTAATTGGCGCAAGGGGATGGCGGAGGAGGGTTGCTGGCGGAGGCGGCAGGGAGGCGCGGATCGCTGCAGGTGGTGGGGGAGCTTCGGCCTTGGGCGGTGGTGGTTGGGGTATGGGTCGGCGGTGACGTTTTGAGAGGGGAAAGGGGTTTTGGGGGTCCGCGGTCGCCGTTAGAAGGGGAGCGAGAGCGAGGAAGAGGGGGGGCGGTTGGCACGGGGGAGAGGGCGCCTGCCCTAGGCGGCGGCGTCGAGGTCGATAAAGGGGCTGGAGCGTCGATCCCTTTTTTTTTGTCTGAACGAAAATAAGGGGAGAAGGGGGGGTGAGGGTTTAAAAAGGAAAATATATATATTATTTTATTTATTAAATTAATTCTAAAAAGCAACTTTTATTTTCGACCTCGAAACGAAACCCACCGCCTGTCGTCCATAGCGTATTACCCCCATTCCGAACACAATGGGATATGTATCGTAAGCTGATTTGACTGTTTCGATCAGTTTCCGTTGAAATCAACATATAACTCTATATATTGAATTTGAACGCGTATTTCAATTTACCGGGGTCACATACGAACTTTAAAAATTCCAAAAAAATATTTTCTAGCTTCGTATTGATGATACGGTCCTAACAAAACTAGTTCCGTCGAATTCTGAGACCGTTTGAAAAATGGCCAATTTCCAGTCGATTAAAATCAACTTAAACTAGTCAAACGCGCTTTCCTTTGCCACGCTCACATATTGATTCGAAAAATTATAAAATTTGAAACCTAGCAATAACCTGACACTGCGGATCCAACAAAAGTGGTTTCGTCGAAATCCGAGGTCGTTTGCAAAATGTCTATTTTTAAGGGCCTGAATTCCATAGCGACTATTCAGAATTTTCAACTGGACATATCTTTTGATCCCCGCTATGAAATTTTGATTTTTCGGTTTCGTTGGAAAGATATTATCAATTAGATCCTATTGTTTTTGGTTTCACTAAAATCCGGATTGTTTTGCACCCGGTACATTCAATTGAAGTTTGAAATCGAATTATCGAACTACCGCACCATTTTCAATTCTATTTATAATTATATATAATTATTTATATTCTAACGACGACGTATATAATATATACGTTCTAAATATATTCAAAATAAATTTATTGTCGATATTATTTAAAATAACCCATTTTAAATATTCAAAATTCGCTAAAATTGCAAAAATAAAAATTTTAAACTGGCTCGGATTTTCCGGGTTATTACAATCTCCCCCACTTAAAACTTTTCGTCCCCGAAAAGGAACGAAGTTGAAAGTGGTTTGATCAATCAACTCTACGTTCGATCCGGCTTCCATTCTCCAACCTTTCAGTTTCTGAGAATTTTCAAATTTTTCAAAAATTTGGCTAACACCCTAGATTTTCGAAAAATTTCGCCATAACCTCCCCTGCACCGGGAGCCACGGGAAAATCCCGAAATTGCCATATAGGCCTTCTGATCTCAAAAAGAAATAGAAAAGGCCAAGTGGCTAGCCAATAGGCTCATAAAATCATCATCACCCAAACAAAACAGTAAATTATGTAGTAAACACGTACCTATTTGTCGGGCAAACAAATTTTATTCTCTGCTCTAGCCTCCTTGCTATGACCTGTTCAATGTAAGCATATGTATATGCAAGCAAATGCGACCAATTTTCAATACAGTTCAATATTTGATTCAATTAGGCTAAATGGTTTAAAAATTAGCAAACAACTAAACAAACAACACAAACATCAATCAATTAGTGAATTTAACGTTTAAAATTCATAATTTGATATATATACAAAAAATCATGTTTTTGATGCCAATTCACAACAATGTGTCCTAGCTATATTAATTTTGGTTCTCACACCAGTCTAATGGAAATATATAGATATCACACCTTCGAAACTCGAAAATAAATGCTGATGATGTTTCGAACCACCATCAGAACATCTCCGGGCTACTAGAGTGCGGTTCTATATCTATCCGGTATATTAAAACTTCGAATATACGTTCATGACGCGTATATGCAAAACCTTTATATAGCGGATTGTCCAAATTCAAAATAAATAAATAATCAAATACGTTTAAAACGATTTAAATTTTCAAAACAAAATTGTTTTCATTTGAAAAATATACTCTTCACACTCGTTCTAGGATACTACCGATCCTATCTCTAACGAGTCATTCTAATTGGATATTACTAATCCAATATCTGATGAATTCTTCCGTATGGTTCTAATGTGCCTTGTTCTCGAGCTCTGTAAACCAAAGCTCTGATACCAAATGTAACGGCCGGGAATTTCGCTCGATCCGAATCAGTCGTTAAACCGATCTAGACCGTTCGAAACCCCTGATCGTTTGAGAACAGGACAAATCAGAACGCAGACGGAAGAACATTTCATTGCTATTACAACAATTCCATCAGATACAAGAATATACAGAGTATAAATGAATAAATTACATTCGATAAATATCAGAGATTACAATAAATTACATAGCAGCGGAAAAATAATACAAAGCACAACTGAAGGTGATATACAGATACAGAGCTTTTCGGATCTCATTCCAGCTGTAAACCAGGATCCTGTGAATATAAATCTGCAAAACCAAAACTACTAGCTGCCCGTGCGGAAAATAGGGGCACCCAGAGTTTAGGTTAAAACAATAAACTCCAAGTCAGTCATGTGACTGGTGTGAGAACTAAAACAGTTATTTAAAACTTTAATTTAAAAGAGAGTAATTCAAGGGACCACGCCGTATAACACGGAACGGGTTTCCTCCCAAGAATACTAGTGCATAGAACAAACAGCGCAATGCTAAATAAAGAAAAATGAAGCTGTTATAAGACCCAGGTCCCATCACACAATGCAATGCAAGCCGGAGGATAGGGTTTTCCCTTATAACAGCCAAAGCATGCTTGATACGTTTAAAACAAATCATTTGATACTATAATAAGTGTATAGTGTCAGAACAATTTCAATCATAAATATCAATCATAGGCGGCATAGCTACCATCTACTATGTCGCCATACTAGTTCTACAATTAAAATTGCAATACACGTATCGGAAATTGGATTTCCGTCATGAGTCGAGGCAAAGGGCAAGCTCCTCTCCGCGCTCGAGACACTCTAGCAAATGTCTCAGGACTACACACTCCGGGCAATCCTGGATTGGTTGGGTCGGTCCTCACTTACGTCAGAGGACTAATTATGCCTGAACACACGTTTCCGGTCCTTACAGACCTATAATCGAGGCGCCTCATTCCAACAACCACAAAGGTGAAAAGTATATAAATGTCAGGGCTGGTAAGTCACTGACACCACCAAAGCTAGAAAGAAACGTCGTGCTCTCCCTGCAGTCCGTATCCCGTTTTTAACTCATACCGAGGTGAGAGGCTCGCGAATTCACATTATACACAAAGCTACGCCATAAAGGCCATGCTTTGATCATCAACCACAAGACTTTGCTTTCCAACAGAAGCCTTGATCAATGCAACTCAGCGTGCCACACAGGCAATTCATGCCATGCGATTGGTATCTATCGATATATAACCTCTAAGCTCGTACGTCTCAGAGAAGGGCGTTAAGCAAGAGAATAAATTCTCCGCCGCCAAGCAGATATATATTTAACAGAAATCAATCAACATAGAATAAAATCCAATGTCAGACACATAATCCATTTACAAGTTCGTTCTGGGTCTGAACGAAACCGGAGGCACTTTCCTCGTGTATCCATCCATCTCCAAGTACGTCTGGACGACCACCAACTATTTCCATCGTCTTGGGTGTACAGCCCAATCAGGATTGTCGGTAATTATCCAAACGATGTGAAGACTTCCGGTCTTCAACCACCGTCTTCATCTTCGACTTATCGTCGAATCGATTATTCAGAATGGGTATAAACCCGGACTTTCCGAACAACCCGCGTATATTAAAAACTAATTTTACACAAACTCAGCATACGCCTCATTCTAATTCAGAATATTCTTTTATTCATAAAATCACATTTTTAGGGAAAGGTTCCCATAAATTTTATCCAAGATAAATTCTTTAAAATTTATCCTTTAATCATCCTTTTGATGTCGTTTCAAACCAAATTATGGTTTTCTGAACTAGTCGAGATTAGCGAATCGCGCCGAAGTAATTATTTATTTTATTTCCCAATCCCAACCTATTCATCCCATGAAGCAAAACTGGTGATACTCCATATCTAACACCATGGTGTTATCGATAAAATTAATTACCATTTCACGTTCAAATCTAATTAAAGATTTAACTATCGCTTTGGAGCAAAATTGGCGATACTCCATTCTCGCTCATTTCTAAATTTGATAATTTAGATTATAGATTCGCATTTTAATCTAATTACAGATTCATTAAAACTCCTTTTACTGGGTTAAAGAACTAGGTGTTATTCAAAACACAGTACACGATAAACCCAAATCACATTCTATTTATTATCGGGTTAAAGAACTAGTGTTATGTAATACACAGTTCACGATAAACCCATTTCAAATCCAATCAAATATATTAGAAATTCCGATTATTTAAAACCCCTTTTTAAATCCAATTTATTTATTTAAAAATAATTGGGTTTTAAATTTAGTTCAAAACTAGTTCATTTCGATAAAAATCTATTTTTATCTTTTCAACTATGGAGTTTTTCATCCCAACTTCTCTCAAATCATTTCTTATGATTTTACACAAATTATTGATATTTTTAATAATTTTATTAAGGCTCGTACAGTCGATTTCCAACAATGGCCATCGAACTGCACTTACAGCGACCTTTTTCAAATTTGATTTGGACGTAACTCCAAATCCAACCGTTAGATTTCAAATTTCTAATATTCGTTAGAAAGCTCTTTTCGATACGAACCCAACGGTTCCGGTTTTAGGAGAATCCGACGGCCGGATCTGCCGTAATGTCCGTTTGAAATAAATGGTCGAAATTCACGAACTGCCACGGCGCGGCGCGTTCTATTCAAGCCATTATATTATATATATAATATATATAATATATACTTCGTCGATTTCTATTTAAAACGAATTATATAGATAGTTTTGAATTCGTTTCAAAAACATTTTCAACTTCCATTTCAAATCAAATCAAAATTGAATAATTCCTTATAAATTCGTTTTAAAATTCATCTCTGTTCAATTCAAATTTCAATTCAATTTGAATTCATTGCAATTTGTTTTCACTTCGAATCGAATTTGTTTTCAATTCAATTCGAATTCGTTTTCTATTCAATTCGAATTCGTTTTCAATTCAAATCAAATTCGTTATATATTCAATTCATTTCGAAATCGCTTTATATTCAATTCATTTCGAAATCACTTTATATTCAATTCATTTCGAAATCACTTTATATTCAATTCATTTTCGTTTTCTAATCAATTTAAATCAAATTCGTTTCTATTCCATTTGATTCAAATTCGTTTTCTATTCAATTCGATTCGAATTCGTTTTCTATTCAATTCGATTCAAATTCGTTTTCTATTCAATTCGATTCAAATTCGTTTTGTTTCAAAATATTCGATTTCGAAGTCACTTTTCAATATTCATTTTAAAATGGATAAAATCGATATAAATATCGTTCACGTCAAAATGGCGTCAATCTAATCAACATGGCTTTATATATTTCTATTTTCAAATATTACCTATTCAAATATTTCTATTTTTAAAATATTTCGTTCAACACATGACTAATCTCAACGGATGAGTACTGTCAACACATGAACCTTTATTTTATATTGATAAAGATATGAATTTTATTTTTAAAATATTTTGTTCAACACATGACTAATCTCAACGAATGAGTACTGTCCACGTGTGAATATTTTTGTTATTTAATATATTCTATAAAAATCATGGTATCTATCGTTTGATTTAAAACCGGACTCCAACCGTAAACTAGTAAGAGAACGATTCCCTGAATATTAACCCCAAAGGCCGAAACCAACGTCAGATCCATATCCAGGAGACCACTCATCTTATCTATTTTCCAATTAGTTTCTAATTTCAAATATGATAAAGATGTAAATTTTTATTGTTAAAATATTTCGTTCAACACATGACTAATCTCAACGGATGAGTACTGTCAACACATGAACCTTTGTTTTATATTATTCTTTATCTTCTAAATTGGAATGAGGCCCAATCAATTACCATATAGCGTTAACTATATGGATTTTCATACAACACATGTATATAATAGCATTAAAAAATAATCAACCTTCAACCAAAGTGCACTACACTGTATAAGCATCAAATATAGATATCTAACGCTTATAACAACATGTCAATCAATCGATTGACATATTTAATCAATCAGGATAAGTGAACTTCAAATTTCATCCCAACACCCGTGTGGGGTTTCAAACAATCAAACACAGATTTTAGTTGTGCAGTTGGGCGATGTGTAAAATTTATCGACCCAATCAATGTCCTTCAAATAGGTGTACATAAACAAACCGTCCGGTTTGTAAATGAATATTTATTTATTCACATTCACGTTAAGAATTATATTTTTAACGACAAAACATTTTATTTTATTCACTTCACGTTAAAAATTATATTTTTAACGATAAAACATTTTATTTCAACATATGAATTTCTATTCAGTTCATTCTTTCAATAAAATGATATTTTATTTTTCTAACTTATTTTAGAAAATTTCGGCGGCATAACGGCACGATACTAGAAACGGGACGAGGCCTAGCCTTATCCCCGGTCTAGTGAAGGCCCACGCCATTCACACATCAATCAAATCAATTTAATTCCACCAAAAAATCAAATTCAAACCAAATAATCTAACTAATTTTTGCAATCAAACAAACAAGTCCATGGTCTGTGGACGATTGTGTCGGGTGCTACTAAGCACCGTCTGCATCCTAGTATATATATATAACTAGAAAATGAAATTGAAAGGTGAGAAATTCTCACCGAAAGCTATCCAATCATCTCGACACTTCATTTAGAGAAATCATCGCCATTCTCGCCTTTTGTCGCTTTTGTTGCCCGTAGCCACTACATATATAAAAATCACATTTTTATTTGTTCACTTTCAATTTAAAAATCATATTTTTACTTAGCTATTCATTAGATAAAAATCCTATTTTTGCTTTGCTATTCTATATATAAAAATCGAATTTTTACTTTGCTATTCTATATATAAAAATCGAATTTTTACTTTGCTATTCATTATATAAAAATCGAATTTTTACTTCGATGTCATATAGACAAAAATTCCATTTCTATCCCGCTATTCTTCATATAAAGATTTTGCCTTTTCAAAAATATAGATTTCACCCTTTCAAAAATATAAATCTCATCATTATAAAAATCACCACTTTATCTCAACGTATATATAATAAAAATCAGATTTTTATTTTGCTACATATACAAAGATGATATTTTTATATTCTCTATCTCATAAAGATTACATTTTTATAGTTCCTACTATGTAAAAATCATATTTTTAACCCACAACATATGTAAAAATCACATCTTTCTCCATTTAAAAATATCGTCTTTCTTCCTTTAAAAATCTAATCTTTTCTATTTTAAAAATCTAATCCTTTCTATTTTAAAAATCTCGTCTTTTCTATTTCAAAAATCTCGTCTTTTCTATTTTAAAAATCTCGTCTTTTCTATTTTAAAAATCTCGTCTTTTTTATTTTAAAAATCTATTCTTTTATATAACTAAAACCGCAATCAAACAATGTAATTTAAACAAAATAAAAACTGAATTTAAAGTAAAACAAGAAGGGAGAAGCTCACCGATGTAATTGGCGCAAGGGGATGGCGGAGGAGGGTTGCTGGCGGAGGCCGCAGGGAGGCGCGGATCGCTGCAGGTGGTGGGGGAGCTTCGGCCTTGGGCGGTGGTGGTTGGGGTATGGGTCGGCGGTGACGTTTTGAGAGGGGAAGGGGGTTTTGGGGGTCCGCGGTCGCCGTTAGAAGGGGAGCGAGAGCGAGGAAGAGGGGGGGATGGCACGGGGGAGAGGGCGCCTGCCCTAGGCGGCGGCGTCGAGGTCGATAAATGGGCTGGAGCGTCGATCCCTTTTTTTTTGTCTGAACGAAAATAAGGAGAGAAGGGGGGTGAGGGTTTAAAAAGAAAAATATATATATTATTTTATTTATTAAATTAATTCTAAAAAGCAACTTTTATTTTCGACCTCGAAACGAAACCCACCGCCTGTCGTCCATAGCGTATTACCCCCATTCCGAACACAATGGGATATGTATCGTAAACTGATTTGACTGTTTCGATCAGTTTCCGTTGAAATCAACATATAACTCTATATATTGAATTTGAACACGTATTTCAATTTACCGGGGTCACATACGAACTTTAAAGATTCCAGAAAAATATTTTCTAGCTTCGTATTGACGATACGGTCCTAACAAAACTAGTTTCGTCGAATTCTGAGACCGTTTGAAAAATGGCCAATTTCCAGTCGATTAAAATCAATTGAAACTGGTCAAACGCGTTTTCCTTTGCCACGCTCACATATTGATTCGAAAAATTATGAAATTTGAAACCTAGCAATAACCTGACACTGCGGATCCAACAAAAGTGGTTTCGTCGAAATCCGAGGTCGTTTGCAAAATGTCTATTTTTAAGGGCCTGAATTCCATAGCGACTATTCAGAATTTTCAACTGGACATATCTTTTGATCCCTGCTATGAAATTTTGATTTTTCGGATTCGTTGGAAAGATATTATCAATTAGATCCTATTGTTTTTTGTTTCACTAAAATCCGGATTGTTTTGCACCCGGTACATTCAATTGAAGTTTGAAATCGAATTATCGAACTACCGCGCCATTTTCAATTCTATTTATAATTATATATAATTATTTATATTCTAACGACGACGTATATAATATATACGTTCTAAATATATTCAAAATAAATTTATTGTCAATATTATTTAAAATAATCCATTTTAAATATTCAAAATTCGCTAAAATTGCCAAAATAAAAATTTTAAACTGGCTCGGATTTTCCGGGTTATTACACCAGTCATCACAAATAACGACTCTGACTCAGAAATGGTTGACGATGTCCCTCAACCTGCTGTGATACCTTCTCCACTAAGATTTAGATCTCCTCCGAGAATTCTAAGAGATCATCCAGTTCAAAATGTTATTGGAGAAGTAACATCACAAATTAAAACAAGAAGTCAACTAAATCAAATGGGTCATGTCGCATTCCTTTCAAATATCGAACCTAAGAATTCGAAAGAAGCTGCTACTGATGATTACTGGATCATTGCCATGCAAGAAGAACTAAATCAGTTCGAGCGCAATGATGTCTGGGAACTTGTTCAAAGACCGACTGATCAGTCAGTCATTGGTACGAAATGGGTCTATAAAAATAAGGCTGACGAACAAGGAAATATAACCAGAAATAAAGCAAGATTAGTAGCACAATGATATAATCAGGAAGAAGGTATCGATTATGAAGAAACCTTTGCTCTCGTAGCTCGATTAGAAGCTATTCGAATTTTACTGTCCTTTGCTTGTCATCATGATTTTAAACTTTATCAAATGGATGTCAAAAGTGCATTTTTAAATGGATTTATCAAAGAGAATGTATATGTCGAACAACCTCCTTTGTTCGTACATGAAAAATATCCTGATCACGTATATAAACTTAAGAAAGCTTTATATGGATTGAAACAAGCACCTCGTGCTTGGTATGAACGATTAAGAAGCTATCTTATCGATTCTGGATTTCAAATTGGTAAAGTTGATCAAACTCTATTCATTAAACATTCTCAAAAAGATATATTAGTTATCCAAATATATGTAGACGACATTATCTTTGGTTCTACAAACGACGAACTTTGCAAAGAGTTTGCAAATATTATGACCAAAGAATTTGGAATGTCTCATATGGGAGAACTATCATATTTCCTTGGTCTTCAAATCAAACAACTTTCTAACGGTATTTTTATTAGTTAAGAAAAATACTGTGGAAACTTAGTCAAACGCTTCGGTTTAGAAATTACCTCTGGTAAACCAACTCCTATGAGTACGACCACACATCTTAAAAAAGATGAACATGGTAAGAATGTTGACCAGAAGTTATATAGAAGCATGATTGGTTCTCTCCTGTATCTTACCGCGAGTCGTCCTGATATTATGATGATTGTTTGTTTATGTGCAAGGTTTCAAGCTAATCCTAAAGAATCACATTTACGAGCTGTAAAACGAATAATACGATATCTTAATAACACCAAAGACTTTGGTCTTTTCTACCTGAAATATTGTCCATTTGAATTAGTAACGTATAGCGATGCTGATTTCGGTGGCTCTCGCACGGATAGAAAGAGTACAAGTGGTACATGACATTTTATTGGAAAATCACTTGTCTCTTGGTTTAGTAAGAAACAAAATTGCGTTTCACTCTCGACATGTGAAGCTGAATACATATCAGCTGCTCTAGCTTGTACTCAAGTTTTATATATGCAACAAACACTTCGAGATTTTGATATTCATTTATCAAAGTCCATCATATATTGTGATAACACAAGCGCAATCAATTTATCAAAAAACCCAGTCAATCATTCCCAAACAAAGCACATTGATATTCGACATCATTTCTTAAGAGATAATATTGAAAAAGGAACAATATGTCTCGAATATGTCCAGACTGACAACCAATTAGCAGACATTTTTACCAAGCCTCTACTCGAATCTAGTTTTATCTCTTTACGCAGAGAGCTCGGCTTGATTTCTAGAAACGAACTTGGTGTATAATGTATATAAATAAATATATATATATATATAGACACTATTGAGTTCTTCTCTAGCCGATACATTCATTTGTTTTTTAACTTAGCCAATTAATAGTCTTTACTATTATTAGCAATTCATTTTGAGCTTTACAAACTTTGAGTGGTTCATATTCTCTGAATGCTTTCCATCCATTACTTCCTACTTCGTAAAAGCTATAAATACATACTCCTTCTTATTGTTTACTGCATCACTTTCTTAGTGTCTAGTTTTAACATTCATACACAAGTCCATATACTCTTATGGCACACATATGTGATGAATGTGCTCAATGGTCTCACAACTCGGTCACTAGCTTCGAACCGGAGGAGTACTACTCTCCGGAAACACCGAAGAGCAGACCGGAATGTTCGCATACTCCTAGACATACACTCAAACCCAAACGAGATAAGAAAGCACTATTTTGTTCTCCGGGTACGAAAGAGAAGATCAATGAAATTCATCACTACCAGATACATCAGTTGGATCTCCAGCGTCAACTGCATTATGAACAAAAACTCACATCTGATCGTTTAACTCTCTTAGAATGAATGGCATCATTTTTCTGTAGCACGGATAGACATGGGGTACACGAACCAATACCAATGCCACACCCTCCATCTACATCTCGACGTCCTAACTCATGGGACCTAATTATGCGAGAAATGAAGGATCAAGAGAAAATTGGTCGCCATGGACGCCGAGAGTTTCGAATATTCAAGAAAAATCTGAAGACAAGTCATCTACCTCTCATTAAGTTATATCGTTTTTTAAACGTTTATGTTGCAAAATAATTTTTTAGTTTTAATTTTTATTTCTATAATTGTTTTTCATAATCTTCGTTCAAAATTCATGTTGAGTTGAAATAAATTAAAGTTCTCTATTTTCAAAATTTTCAGAAACCAGAAAAACAAGCATACACAGGAACGGTCGACTGTCTGGAATAGACCAGTCGACCGATAAAGGTCTCTAGAAATGTTTATTTTGTTGAACCGGTCGACCGCCTGAAAACTACCAGTCGACCGTTCAATTCTCTGGAATTTTCTTTCAACTCAAAAGTACACCAGTCGACCATTTATAATCCACCGGTCGATCGGTAATGTTCTCTGGAATTTATTACCCCCAAGAACCAGTCGACCATTTTTAATCCAACGGTCGACCGGCAAAGTTCTCTGGAACTTATTTACCCACGAACCAGTCGACCGGTCCAAAAATAACGGTCGACCGATCATGCGTTTTTTCAGTTTTCCCTCTCCAAATCGACACGTCGAATCATTTTTACTACATCCTTTCACTGATTATTTATTCATCTCCTTCTCTAACTTTTGAAAAACCAAAAAACCCCCAAATCAATTTCTTTTTATTTTCAATGGCACCTCCTCAAAAGAAACCCAAAAAATCATCCTCCACTCCGCTTCAACCCATAGATGCTAACATCAAACAATGGCTCATGGATCCTATTGCAGTGAAACGATGGATACTATGAAGGATTACACTATTCACGAAGGTTCTTTCATAGATTTATCTGCTTTTATCCTTTATGATGTTGAAGAATTGACGGTTAAGGCTCGTATAAAATCACTACTTACTTTTGATAAGAACAACATAGAGATTAATCATATTATGATTAGGTTGTTCTATGCTAACCTCAACCTACAGAAATTCAAACCAGAGAATGCTTCTAATTGTCTTTGGTCCGTAGTTTGTGGTCATCATGTTTTCATTTCGAAGGAAAGAATGGCCATGGTTCTCGGTTCACCTAATAGTGGTCAAGAATTTTCTTCTGATTTCTGTACAGTTCACACTCGTGATAGAATCAGTCATCTTTTTATCGAGGATCATAAAACGAGTACCAAGGCAATTAATTTACGACCCACGACTCGAGTTATACATCATGTTCTTACACGATCTTTATTGCCAAGGGTTGGTACTTTTGACGCGGTTTATAAAGAAAATTTCAAAGCACTTTATGCGATCTATGGAGATATCGAGATAAATTGGGAAAACATGATTTTCGATGAGATCCTGCTTGTGAATGATCGCACAAGGCCACACTTATTTTACAATGAATATATTATGCGGCTATTACTCGATTATAGAGTAAAATCTTGCGAATCTAAAATCTCCAAGCCAAAGTGCATTAACAAAGCATCTCGAAAAAGGATGAAGCTTCCTGACCCTTGTATGAGTATTATTCCTTTTGAGCAACACCAACAACAACGTCCTCAAGAGACCACTTCTTCTACGGTTCCCAAACCTAAGCCCAAAGAAGTCAGGCTTCTTGACCCTTCGTCGTCAACTAAGGACTCGCTTGCACAAATTGCACAAAACCAATTCCTTCTAGAAGCTAGACTTAAAAGAACCGACACCAAACTCGACCGTTTGGATACAAAGCTTGATAAACGGTTCTCCAAGCTTAAGTCCTTCTTTGGTACTATTTGGGATGCAATTTCTTGTGCATCGTCATCCTCCTCTGCTCAAATACAAGACCCAGGAAAACGTCCCATGCCTCCTACATTTACATGGTCAACATCTGAGAAAGCACATCCTCAGGAAATAATGCTGGACGTGGTCGCGGGACTTATGAGACCGAGGAGGAAGAAGAAGGAACCAGCGATGACGATGAATTGGAAGGAGACAAGGATGAAGGACAAAGTAAAGCCATCGATTTGGAATCTACGGTATCCAATTCTCCACCTCACTAGCTTATTATCATTCGCGTTTTATGATAGTATGTTTTAATTTTATGCAAAAATTAAAACCGGCACTTGTATATAAATAGTGTCGTATTTATTTTGGGTGTGTATGTCTTAAAACTTTAGGTACTTGACTTGCTTTTGGTATGCTTGGGTTGTATTATATGCTACAATATTGAATGCTTATTGTGCTTTTATAATTTGTGTGATCTCTATTCCTTTTTGTCGATGACAAAAGGGGAGATAAATGTTACTAACAATGTGTTTTGCACACATTTTTTAAGTATGTATTTCAGGGGGAGTAATAAACTCTTTCAGATCTATATTGTCATCAATCAAAAAGGGGGAGAATGTTGAGTCAAGGAATTCAAGATGTTTTGATCAATGACAAGGAGAAATTCAAGATCGACAAAAAGAAGAGATTCGATGGTATTCAATGTTAGAGGTTGATTATTTAGTGTTTAATTGAGTTATATTTGTTAAAATCTATCCTCAAATAATCATATACCTCAATGTTTTTTGAATATATATGTGAATATATGTATGCACATTCATTGTGCATACTGCCTGAAACCGATCAACCGGTTTCATTCTGGACGGTCGACCGTTTCTGGGCAGAATGCACAATGAACGTGCACACATGTATATAACGTATATATATTCAAATACCAGTCTACTGGTCATTTTTTTACCAGTCCACTGGCCTACGAACTGAAGCCATCTTTTTGAATAGACACCCCATTTCATCAATGGTTACGATCCTTTCTTTTCACCAAAAATCATCTCTATTCATTGCTTCTCTTCACCAATGATTACATCTCTCCATCCTCTATAAAAGCAACATGAAATCATCATTTTAATTACAACAATTCTTTCTATTCTTGCTATCTAAGTGCTGATTTCATTCTTACTCTTTAAAAGCATTTAAAAGCTCACTATTCTCATATATCGTTATTTGAATCCTTGAATCTATATATTATTCTTTAGATTCAAACAACGATATCATCTTCCAAATCTTCATAATATCAAAATCAAATTTGAGGATAAGATTATAGGAAGGTTGTACAAGAATTGACAAATTCGTGTTATTAAGAACACACATTGTCAAACTACAAGTTTATATCTTGTTTGAAGTCCTCGGTGTTGTAAGAGGCGAGTTGTGAAGTCCTCGTGTTGATAGAGGCGTGAAATCCCATTCGTCTGCTCGGGTGTTGTGAACCTGTTTTCCTCAGGGTTAAGTGAGGATAGTGTTTAGTGAAATTCCAGATAGGAGATCTGGGACTGGACGTAGGACGGTGCTCCGAACCAGTATAAAAATCCCTGGTGTGATTTTTCTATTACTGCATTTACTTATCTGTGATATTGCTACTGTGAGATCTTTCTTAGTATATATCATATATTCCGCATATCCATATTACTGATCCTGCCTAAAATCGTCTATCGACACTTTCAGTTCCAATATGAGCTTTAAGACCCGAGATGGAACTTTGAGACAAGCATCCGAATTAGACTCATCATGTCCGAGATCTCTCCAAGTATAGGATCAAGTCTGTAGAAATTGGAGATGAAACATGACCGATATTCAAGATTTATAACCTTGATAAAGATAATGGTTATTCTAAAATAAAAGTAGATAAGTTAAAAACTTGGAAGAAGTAAAAACTTTATTATAGCCTGATTGCATGAGTCATATAAAATTACCTACCATCTTTGTCTTGTGTATTATAATAAATGCGAGACTGGCTTGTTCGGTAATGGGATTGATAAGCTTTTAACGGTGCAACGTTAATTCTCACAAAAGGATAAAATGCTTCACAAAACTTTATATGAGGTTAAGAAAATTCTTAAAGCATTTAACATAAGTTTTGAAAAGATACATACTTATGAGAATGACTATTGCTTTTTCAAAAACGAATACAAAGATTTAGATATTTGTTCTAAATGTGGTTCTCTAAGATTGATGAAAAATCAAGGTACTAGAGAGATTGTACAGTGTATTCCAGTTAAAATGTTGAGATACTTTCCAATAATTCTCAATAGATGACATATGATTTAAGATGACATCTTAATAGTAGAAGCATTGATGGAAAAATATGTCGTTTCGTGGATACCATAAGAACTACGTTACACCTACAGTGCAAAACATTGACAAAGGTAAGAAAAGAAGTAAAGATGAACGACATGGAAGAGAGGTAACTAAAAAGAAGAAAAAAGTAATATTAAATAACTAAATCATCAACTATGTATCCTATATCAAATCAGAGTAAATATAATAATAAAAAGGTACAAAATAATAAAGACAGCAGTAAAAGTGTGAACCAATCATCAGAGTATAGGATTTGCAGAGTACAACAATAATAGAGTTTATACAATGGATATATAAACTCAACCGATAAACAACCTCCACTGATAAAAAATTAACATTGCCAAGGCTCTACAGTGTTGAACAGAGAAATATGTAGTAATACACTCACAGATAAATATGAATAACGTTACCTTTTGCTAGTCCTTCTACAGAACTCCATATGTCGATCACTCCTGCTCCCCATTATACTAATTTAAGAGTACCTAAGGCAAAAAGAAACAATGCATAAATCTGTGAGTCATACAATAGTCTAGTGTGAGTAATAATCAATCTCAAAATACAATGAAAGTCAATTATCGACCCATCACTGCAACCAGCAAGTCAGCATGTAATATCTATAATATGCCATTCTAAAATGTCAAAAATGTACTCAATACTCACTACTAGTTATTTTTCATCCGTGATACCTACTCCATACTAAGTCAACTGCAAGGTATTTCCAACCAAAATGTTAACTCATACTAATAAAGTCGAGGTGTCTAGGTATCCCAATGCACAATGCGCACCTCATGCAACATCCCTAGAGCTAAAGGCAAATAATGAGCAATTATAACAAACATAACTTCCATAAAACAATACTATCTATCCTCGACTGTTCTCTGGATATATGATAAGTAACAACCCGAATATTTCACGATAATATATTTAAATATAACATCGCTAATTGAGTGCATGTTCGAAAAGTCACTTTTTTCATATACACTTCCATCGATTTTAAAATGTCGTTTACAATATTTAAAACTGTAAACATCAATATGTTTAGAGTTAGGGAAATTTGGGACTTTGAGTGGGGTTTGGGTTAGCCAACATAACCCATTTCATCCCTACTTAACAACTTCTTCTCCCTTACTTCTTCATTCATTCACCACACTTAAGAAATATAGAAATGGAGAGGGGACTGGGAAATTAAAATTCCCTAAATCTAGTTTAATCATAGAAGCTCCACTTCGTGTAGAATCAAGTGCAAATCCAAAGAGAAGAGAGGTAAGCTCAATCTCCATCTTCTCCAACTTGTTCCCTCTTCAATCCTTGTTATTTCCTAAACCTAATTCTTTGGAAATTTATGTATTTGTGTTTAAATTTGAAGATTAGAAAGCTATATTGGAAGAGAGAGCGATCTAGCTTGGTTTGCACTTCCTCCTTGCTTATTAAGCTCAAAGGTGAGTTCTTGGGAACTTATATCTATGTAATCAAGCTTATAGGCTTGGCATGTATGCCCTTGGCACGTATATGTTGTGTGTGCTTTGTATGATTTGGATTGTTTGTGTGTGAACATTCCAATTTATGAGTTTGGAATTTGGTTATATGTATTCGATGTGTAAATCATCATAGAGAATTGAGTTTGGAGTTCTTGAGTTATTTCGGCAAGCATTAGAGTCTTCATTTTCACTTAGAAAATGTTATAAGCCTTCACCATTTGTCCAAGCTCATCCGAGGCCAATTGCACATTCATTACCTAGGCTTATTATTGCCCAAGCTTTAGCTCAGACATCTGACCCAAAGCCTCAGACATCTGACCGAAAAGGGCCGGTTCAATTTCTAAAAATTAAAACAAAATTATAATAAAATCGTATTGCCTTCCTAACTCCACCAGAAATCTCGTGTTGACACCTACCATCCGTCAAGTCGAGAAATAATTTCCATACGTCTCCAAAAAGCTGTGACTTTCAAATGAACAAACGAATTCTCGAAAAGAAAAACTCATCTTGAAATCTGAAATAAATTAAAATGGATTTTCCCTTTACCTAGTTGACAAACGACACGAATGATTTACGAAATCAAATACCCCTAGTTAAACGGAAATTTCCTTAGTCTTCTTCTTGAGAGAATTTTTATGAAAATCTTTCAATATTAAATTTTATTTATAAATTGAGGGTAACGTAATATGAATTATTGCTTATATTCCAGTTTATCCTACTATCTGGAACAACCTTTCCATATTTTGGATTGTCGAGATTTTGAATCCCTAAAAAGGTATTTGTGATGATTTCCATAAATCATCCAAAATATTTGAAAAGAGGAATATTAAAAATCACAAGGAACCAGTAACTATAGTTTCTTTATTTCGAGGATTATTCCTTATCGTTTCCAACTTTCTTCCTTTACCAAATGGATTATTTATTGAAATTGCAAAAAACCCAATGATCTATAACATAGTTGGATCTAAATTTATAAAAATTATTTATTTACTCAAATATTTACTTTCAAAAGAATTTCTGGAAATCCATACCCCCTTTCTTATTTCAAAATAGTTTAAACAAAAAACCGAAATCTCCTACAATATATAAATCTAAGGATTCAAGCAAACAATTCTATCAAAAGGATATCCGGATTTACGAAGGAATACGTTATATAATTATATTCCCGGACTATAACAACATACTAACGTGAGTTTCCCGTTTCAAAACCGAAATAAGGTCGTTGACTGGAACTCCCAAACAAAATAAAAAACAAAAAGTCAGGATTATCTTAGTTGTAACCAGCTTTTCGTCCACTCCCAAGCTCAAATCCACGGTATTCACCACATGTCATCCTCGTGCTCTTCAAAACAAAATCGCCAAATGCATTGTGGGGTAAATCGGGGTTGGTTGAATACTCAAACCCAAAATACTTCTAAATCTTAGTTGTTTAAAACCTATTCTTAATTAAATAGTCCTTAGACTATCTCATCGTCGAAGTAATTTTTAAAGATGAGTAGTAGGGGCAAAAGAAAGTATGAAATAAATTTGAATACATTCTCTTGTTACTCCTAATTCATTGATTCCTTTGATCATCTAAATTTAAGCTTTGATACCGAATGTAACAACCCACACTTTTTCAAGCCTAAATTTCGACAAAAATCGAAACACCCATCCAAGAATGGGAAGTGTAAATATGGTATCTGCAAATAATGAGCATGAACATAATCAGAGTGAAATAAAATTAACTCACTGTGGAAATGAAATGGGATAAATAATACCAAATAAGGCAACTACTTTAAAACATATGGCCATATCGATATCGAGCATGATAGAACAAGAACTAAAAATCAAACTGAACACCGACTAAGACTTATATTCCCTTAGCCAAACCTGGGAGTTGTTATGAGGAGCAGGGGTCATAATAATAAGTCCTGATGAGTAGAAAATGTATAACATTGTCTATAATACACAAATGTATCCCATCTGGTAAAAACGTAAGCATATGCCCAATAATGCTAGTAACTCAACCCTAACCTTGTAAAGATTTATGCATGGCGACTGACTACCATACCCGAGATAGTAAATCCAAAGGATAACGATATATCGATACTGGAATCAGGCATTTACGCATAATTATGAAGTCTTTAAACCACCATTCAATCATTTACCAAAAACTAAGAGGTGGACTCTTAACTGCTCGCTATTCCATATGGAGGCTAATTATTTTTATATAGCCACTTAAGACCCCACTACCAATAATAGATAAGGGTGGATACTTTCGATCACTTAAGACCCAAGGCAGACCCATATGTCACTTAATACCTAACTTGGTGGTTTACTCTACACTAATAAAAATTAGAGGAAACTAGTTACTAAGTCCTACTAATTTAAGGCTTCCATCTTTCACACATATACCCGTGCACCACATAAGGCGAGAGACAGTAACAAGTCACTTATTACCTATAGGATAGGTAGACAACATCTCATCATTTATGACCTTTCCCCGGCGGATCCTCATGTTATTGTCTAGTTGGCCTTATTAGGTAATACCTTAGTCACTTAATACTTCTCGCAGGATAGGCAGACCTATGGTACCTCTGTAGCGGTCATTTAATACCTAATCCCAAGGCAGACACTAATACCTGTAACTTACTACCTAAAGGAAGCGGACCCTCGCAAGGATTATCAAGCTCATACCCAATTGTCATTTAATACTTCTTGTTTATGGGGATGTGAGCTATGCGACCACTTAATACTCTTTTAAGGGTGGATCTAACTACTTAATACCTTTTTCCCGAAGCAAGCTTATGTTTATAAACTATTTCCTCTTTAAGGTTTCCTCTTTTGGGATGGAAGGCGGGCCCTACAACCACTTAATACCTCACACTTGAGATAAACCTTGTTTTAGGAAATAATCCTCGCTATGCAATTAACTATTGTCATGGATTCCTATGGTTAATGATATCTCACATCAGTTGTACATATACCCGACTACTGGAAAGTGCAGACTTCGGTCGGATAAGGCAACTGACCTCGCATCATTAACCTACTAAGTCCAATCTTAATTGTTTATTATATTAATTCAAGATTAACTGGAAAATAGAAATAAATAAGGAAAAACCATAACTTCATGTCCTAGGATGTTTATTTATTAATTTCCTTATTGGACTTAGTATTTACTATACCAATTAATTCCCATTGATTCCCCTTTCTATTATTATTAATTAGGTTACCAGCCATTAATGACCCAAACGGTCATATTTTCCTAAGGCATAATTTAACCTATTAAATACATTTATATCAGTTCCATTTGCATTCTAGTTTAATTATTCTAACTCCCAAACATTGCTACAAAATTAATTCCATTCAATTTTTAAGTAAATATATGTATACAAATATAAATTTGCCATTTATAATTTGAAGAATTAATGGTTTGACCTATCAGCTCTGCTGCCTCAAATTTTCCCTCAAGCCTAACTTTTGCCCCAATTTTTGCTGCCCCTCAAATTAATCAACCACCTCCTACACTATCTCCTCCAAACCTCCCGCCGCTTGACCCTCCTGACATCACCACCCCCACCAATCCGATCTCCACACAACGTAATCCGATTTCTAGCATGGTAGATGAAACCAAAAGATGGTCTTCACTTTTCTTTGCCAAGCCGAAGAATGCTGGAACGTTTGCCCCACCAAAGATGACTCTCGAATTCAAAGTTAAAGCGATGGTACCTTCTGAGGAAATTCTCCTAGCTGCAAAAGATCAATGGGAAAATTATCTAGTCGGTTTTTTCCTTGATAAGCCATTGAATTACTACTCTGTGGTGAATCATCTGCAGCATCTCTGGAAACTGCAAGGAGGGATTAAGGTAAAGTTCATTAGCAGCGTGTTTTTCTTTCTGCTATCGAATGGTGATGACAGAAATAGAATAGTTAAGGTAGATCCAATTGTAATACAAGATAAACTGTTTATCATTAAGCCTTGGGAAATAAATATAGGAAGCGACACTAGCCTAATTAAGAGTGTCCTATGTGGATTAAATTGAGGAATTTACAGTTGTATATATGGACAAAGGCTGGAATTTGTTGGCTAGCGATGCGAGTGGGAAAGTTTCTGTGCATGGATAATTCAACAGAAAGCTTGGAGGGACTCGAGTATGCAAAATGTATGGTGGAAGTGACCCCAAAGAAACCATTAGTTAACGAGCTTCAGGTTGCTTTGCCTGATGGTGGAGAACAAACATTCTTCATTCACTATCTTTGGCAGCCAGAGGTACGTGACTTATGCAAGTGCTTCGGGCACTTAACATCTCAATGCAAAATGCTGAAGAGTGATGTTTGTCAGGAATTAATAACTCAAAAGGTAAGAGAAGCAAGACTGTGTTGAAATCTACTGTTGAGAGGTCGAAACAGGTTGAAAAAATGGAAAGTAGCAGTAAAGAACTTGTTGGTGGAAACGAGGGGAAGTATGGTATTCACATAAGGAGGAATGAAGTCTAGAAGAAAGTTACAAACAGGAGAAACGGAAAGTCAAGTGATCAGTACTACAAGAGATTGCAAGATAAGGAGAAGTGTGCCAGTAATAAAAAGTTAAGTCAAAGTGGTGAGGAGTTAACTGATAATAACAAATTTGGATTGCTATATAGTATTGTCGAGGATAATGAAGTAATGAATGATGGCTTAATCAATGAGAAAACTGATGTGCTAGAAGATGGTGAGATTGCGACAGTTGATGCAATGCTGACTAAAGTTTTTGAGTGTTCAAATGAAAATAGTGGAGAAGGACCGAAGCTGCGGATTAATGAAAAATCATTTGAATACGTAAAAGACTCTAAGGTGGAAGTTGTTGCGGATGTTGCGAATGTGCAAGTCGCTTGTGCTGACAGTGGTAAGCCAATAACCCTTGCTATTGTGGTGAGTAGGGTGGACACTAATGAACCCACTATATGCCATAAAGAGATAATTAAGGAAAAAAAATACAACAACCAAAGTTAAACAGCACTGATAAGAGTGATACTGGAGCTGCCAGATTGACACACATACGAACTATTAATGCAGATATACAGACAATCTCCAAAAGCATTCAAACCGAGTTAGCTGGCAGAGTTGTGGATACTGGAGAGTATCTTCTTTCAGAAAAGGAAGTCAAGGATTTCAATGCATACATTTTTACTTTAGTACCTGGCCAAATGGATACTGTCCAACTTGATTCTATGTCTACTGCCATACAAGGAATCATGCCTAGTGGTAAGAAGATGGTGCAGCGATCTCCAACTGTCAAAGACAAGAAAACAACCCCCAACTCGTATAAACATATTTCTGCTCCTCCCGGCTACAAGGAGAGACCTGCAGACATCATTACTGAATGATCGACATCTAACTCTAATGAAAAGTCAGGGCCTAAAATGCCTGTTGCTAGGATCATGAAGAAGGAGATGCTGAGAAACTTACAAGAGAATGGTTAGCTGTTATTTTGACAGTTAGCCATAGGTGATTCTGATGACTAATGTAAACTAAATTGTAAAGATGTACTATAACCTGTGTAATTTTGGAAGTTGTATCAATGTCTTCCTTGTGTGGTAGAATTAGCTGATATACAAGTTGTATATCACATGAAAATCATGTATTTTCTCTTATTTTTAATAAAATAGTGATATAGAACACTATAAAAACCGGCCGGCCTTGCCAAAAAAATGCCATTTATTTATTCCTTAGTTGGTGTTACAATCTTTATTCCTAAATGCCAATTTTAATTATAACCATTTAGGCATATTCATCCTATTCAATTAACTCCCCAAAACGTTCATAGGTACAATAATTTTACCTTACTTATGACCCTTTTCATTTATGTAGCAAATCAGTTACATTTACTACTATGACGATCATAATATTATTTCCATTTAATACGGGATACATTTCCATATACATACTAATAAAGACGAGAATTATTCAAAGACATAACAACAAACATTTATTACAATAACATTTCTAACTTAAATTTGGACAGACAAGATTATAATGTATGTTTATATTTAAATGCGAAGTTAACGTAGTTACTAGCTTATATTTTCTTATTATTTATGGCCTGGTGTAAACTAGCGATGTTTTAAGATTCAAAATCTTATAAAAGTTCATTTACTATAATTATTGTAAATTTTGCCCTATTTATTAAGAATTAACATTTCTTAAAATCTCAAGGAAACAAATATATATTTGTCTAGAATAAATGTTGAGGGCTACGTACCCGAAATATGTTTGTTTGTACATCTCTTCTTATTTGCTTTATTTATGTTCCTTGTGAATTTCAAATAATGTCTTATATATCAAAAATAACAAAAAAAAAACAAATTTGCAACAATCAAGTAAAACCATAAACAATACCAAACACAATAGGATTATTAATTATTTTAACCAATATTTCACAATTGCAATTCAACACCCAATTCTATAAATCTGTAATAAAACTACAAATCTAACAACGGTTTTTGGGTCTAATTTCTAGATTCAAAGTGTTTTACAATAATAACAATAAATATAAAATACAAGAATGATTGTAGGCAAGAAAATGATAACAACTTAGAAAGGCCTGCAAACCTATACTTAACCAATATTCATTATAATCTAGTTTGACCAATAAACAAATATGTCACTTTTAGGCATATAGTTCAAATTAAACACAACGAATTATATATGTTTATTTGAAATGATGTACATAATTTACCACTTACCTAAAAATTATCCAAATCCAAATCAGACACGAATTTTATGCCTAAAATTACCAAATCTTATAGATTTACAATTTATTTCAAAAGGGTTTTGATAAACAAAGGTTTAGATTTGTAGATATGGAGAAGAAATAGGAAAAGAAGAAAGAAATTAAATAATTTACCTATTTGCAGAACCATCTATTTTTCATATATTTGAAACTAATCTGTCCAACCTTGCAAATCTGATTTGTATATGTTTATAATTTGTGTTTTGGAAGAGATTGGAGGTTTGGTAATGGCAGAGCTTTGCTGCTACCTTTAGAAAATATGAATATGAGAATGGGGTCTAGCCCTTTATTTATAGGCGTAGGATTGACCCTATACCATTAGATTCAGTTTAATAAGGATCCGTCCGTATATATAATATATAAAACCTACCCGCCACCTGCAGGAATAGATCAAGTGGTCGACCAAGGGGTCCATTTTCTAGTTGACCTGGCTGCAGGCGGAGGCAACTATATATAAAAGATTCTATTTTATTTATTTTCTAGTCCATTTTCGTTTTTCATCCGTAATCTTATCATAGGACACCGTCCGCGAAGATCCAAACATGAAAATTGACCAGAGTTTCGCTACAAATGCAACAGTGTAAGTTTCATGGTCAAATTCCATATTTTGCAAAAAAATATATATTTTTGGAACGTAATTAAATAACTGAATTAATTATCGCCAAAATTCTGGGTTGTTACAGACTCACAACTGAAGAGCTTATCTGTTATCGTCACCAACAACCTCTCATTACCACCCATATTTCGTATCCCCCTAGTAATTGAACTACTAGACTTAAATATCAAGTCCAGTCAATTTCAACAATCAACAAACAACCAATTTAGCAATCATTCAATCATGAGCTGATGAATTTTAGTTTTAATGAACCATGTATGCTGCCAAATATAGATTAGCCATATCATAACACTCCCCCACCTCGAGGCCCAATATCAATCGTTATGGATGTTGCAGTTATCCATAGTATTAATTTTTAGCGGCTAAACACAGGGTGTTACACACATACATAGTCTAACCAGGCCCTCGACACGGTAAGTCACAATCAAGAAACAAATCAGTTCATGAGTCTCAACCTCGTTTCTTCCATCAATTGCAAGATCAAATGGAACGACGAAATCTCAAAGCCAAACTAAAACACGCATGCCAACACCATTAATGGAAACATACAACAAACGATGATGTTGTTATTTCCTATTTCATCGAGGGATCACTCATGGGAACGGGAATGGTAATCAACATATATACCTTCATAATTCGTCCCTACAAAGTAGTACGAACTTCCATACTGGGCGCAAGCTCAAACATCGCGAGCCTACTCGAACGACTCCTCTAACAAACATTCCCATGCAATGAAATAACTACACTCCAAGTCGACCACTTAACCCAGCCACAAACTCCAAACTTCGGAGTGACACAGGAGAGAATTAACCTTACTTCGATATCACATTGAATTCAATTATACTCTCCGACATCGACACATTGCCTAAATCAACGAACTTTCATCGACTCCTAAAAGTCAACCCAAACCCCATATAACAATATTCGACTCCATTCCAAAGAACGGTTCGCCACGTAGACACATAAGTATCCATACAACACAACATAGTAGACTCACCGCGCTTAAGTGCCACGACCAATTAGAGATTTAGGACACCCTAGATAATGGATCATTCCATTACTAGAAACAAAAACTGTAATTAAGACTAATAGTTCTCAATTTTGCCCGACTCGCAACTCCAAAGACCGAGTAATTAGATACATTTCTCATTCACAAGATCATCCAAAATTAGAACGATCAGTCGCTATTAGAGAAAACGATCCCAATGGCACTCGTGTGCAAAATAACATATACTATATATATTACTAATATATAGATTTGAAAACCAAAATATATAAAAATATGTACTCTCTCATACATTTTAACTCTCAAACTCAGCACGTGTTAGGTTAAACAATGCAACCTAAGCTCTGATACCAAGTGTGATGGCCTGCTATACACCACTGGTGCTCAAGACTAAAAATTCGCGCTGCACAAGCACCTGATTGATGTAAGGTGGTCGTTAAAAGGAAGAAATAGTAGAATATAAGAGAAAAAGGGAAGGAAAGAAGAAAATGGAAGAGAAGAGAAAAAAGAACATAAAACCCGTAGAATCTGTCATATATCTCACAGTGCATCAGATAATATATAATAATCAAATCATAGGTATAAACAAGCGGAACGGTGAAAACCATACAAACCATATAATCAGATTACACAGGTTTGTATAGTTACACAGAACAACAATAGAGTTTACGCAAGTACTGAATAAACTCAAAATCGATAATCATCTCTAACAAAACACAAGCACTGTCAAGGCTCCACGACACAACATAACAGAATAAACAAATATAATACAAGTATAAAAATGTAAAACGTCAGCTCCTGTGAATCCACCTGCACAGCTCTGATAATACCCAAACCTCCTACCCAGTTTGCTCATCATCATCGTCGATGAGCACCTAAAGTAATAAGAGGGAACATAAAACTTTGGGTGGTGTGAGCGATAAACAAAACTCAAAGTACTGTAAAAGTCGTAATAATATACATGACACAGTAGGCATGGAGAACCATACATGACCTGCCCCTACATCCACAAAATTAGCACAAAACAGTTGATATATGCTATATTATGATCAACATTATATAAATGGGATGTGATAGATGCTAAAGTAAAAAATGGTGACAAATGCATAAATAACCATAACATCCATCAACCATCCTCACATTCACTCACCCAATTCGTAAATTATACGGTATCCAATACTTTGGTCATCTAATCCATCAAAGCATCGGTAGGTCGAAACCATTAACTAACTCTACCATACTATCCACAGTGCCAAGTGGATAGCCATACCCACTCCAAAACGTCAACAAGATCTGATCCATCTTGTGTTACACCCTCAAAGGCGTACCAAAATCTTGGATACCAGTAACCCCTTTGCACACATATCCGCAGTGGAATCCATCAAATAGACTGTCCATAAGATTCTCGTTTGATGCCATCTCAATATAGGAACTATTCCCTATGGTTATCATATACCATAGGATATTATCCTATGTCTCCCATCTCTCTCTTTGACAGTCAACTCCAAATGACTTAATGTCGTCTTTTTATATCCAGGAGAAAACGATCCATCGCAGCAGTCTTGCTCCCTATCCGGGAATCATTGTCCTCGACCGACGCATCACTGCATAGAAGCATCACATCCTCGCCTCAAGTAAAAGCCATTGCTCGAAGTGCCATTGTTCCAAAACCACTATCGAGCGAACCACCATATCCCGCTCCTCGTGATCACATCATCATCCATGTTAAATTGGTCGAAATGGCCGACAATAATGGTAATCGATATTGAACACTCGATAGTGATTGGTAACGACTACCGGGATCATATATCTAATTAAAATTGGTTAAATACTCATCCATGGAAAATGTCTGACATTTGTCATGAGATCCAGCTCCTTGCCAAAAAGATGCTACGATGACGAACTCATGTCTCTGAGGTCACTATCGTCACCTTTCCCCGGATCGAACCATCCCCGGGTCGTCCTATCTTTGGACTGGCGTAGCCAATCCAGACTTGGATACCTTGATTCAGATCAGCATAGCCGACTGGGACTTGGTCAAGCTGACTCAGGATCGGTTACATCGATTCAGACGTGGGCACTTAGTCGATCCAGATCTAGATCGGTATAAACGATATGATATTTGTCGATTAGGACTTGGTTGAACAGGGACATACTCCGTCCTTTGACTTCTTTGCTCTATCCACGTTGTGACACCCACGGGATTCGAATCCCCGACCTCCCGGAAAGCAACATCACGAACCAACCACTGTGCTAAAAGATCATGTGTTAGCTTTTCGAGAGGGGTGTTACAGACTACCTCGCTTAAAGAGTCCAACGTCCTGGTTGGCTCATATCACTCATCACTCAGGCGTTGTGATTGTAACCCGCATTAGTACCAGACCGATCGACATCCGCAGCATTACCCACACAATTCCGGCTGGGTATAGGCTTTGATACCAAATGTGACACCTATGGGATTCGAACCCCCGACCTCCCAGAAAGTAACACCATGCATTAACGACTGTGCTAAAAGATCTTTGTGTTAGCTTTTCGAGAGGGGTGTTACACACGTCTTTAGATCTGATGTCGAGATCTAGTTCTACTCCATCGTTGAATCTAACCAAGCGCTCTAAAGCTCTATCGAGAATATATCTCACTCGTTCGAGTCTACCATCCTTATGCATACAATATGGATATGCCAACATGTGCACTCAATCGTTAAGGACCCCAAATTCTAACGAACAAAATATTTCCTAATACTAAGTCGCATACGATCAATGTTTTAGACTAAACTAAGCAAACAAATCAATCAATGCAATTAATAGTCATACAAGTCCTAAACTATCATACAAACACCTAAAAACATCTAAAAGGATAAATACGGTGTGACACCCTATGTTCTTTAACGTCATCCATTCGAGGATGCACTAAATTTTTGTGAACCGCTTAGGCATAAAGTAACAACACATAGACTATTCATAAGACAGAAATATAAATCATAGCGGAAACTTTTAAAACATTTATTATATAAGTAGTCAATCCATGGTACTTATTACATTTCAAAAACACCAGATAGTCACCATCATTAAAAAAACACACATATTGTCTCGTAGAAAATATCAGAGTACCTGAGTAAAACCATAAAAGTTATCCCTCTCAAAAATCAATGCAATGATTAAAAGACAAGAACTGAACCAATACATGAAGGAGTAAAGAGTTTGAATCTGAGCTGAACCAAATAGTCAAGGATCGTTGTTAGGACCCTCCACCATGCGAACCTTGGGGGAGAAAGGAAGAGAGAAGGAGAAAAACAAAATATGTTAGATATACGTCTGATGAGTTCTAGTAATTTTTAGCATGAGCATAAGATAAGGAAACATTAGACATAAGAATAGTTCTAAGAGTAATGGACATAAAAGCATAAGTGAAATAACAGAAAAGATAAACACTAATAAAGATAGGTTTCTCATTCATATCCCAAATTTGTAGCACCAACTACCAAAATATCATAATTATGCTTTACCTAATTTCTACCCGTCGACCGGCTACTTTACTCAAATGTGAATAACCTATGCTAGCTATGGAATTCAAGGTTATCAATCCTGAACCCATCAACTAAAAGATACAGCCGTTAATCACAAGCGTTACATCATCTTAATTTCTCCAATCATAACGATGCACCCTTATCATTCTACCGGAACACTCCCATACCCACTCGTTTGAACCACTTACTATCCAATTCAGTAAAGTGTGCCCTAGCCTGTACCTAGTGCGAAACTCCATGATAGCAAAGGGATACTGACTGATACAGGTTCCCAACCAAAAATGGAATTGGCACAAATCACCTCTATACTTGGCCCCCAATTTATAACTAGGATTTCATTACATTATTAGGCCTCTTATCTTCTCTAATCAACCACGAGCTGCTAGAACGGACCAAATCTATCTCTACTTATGAATCTCATAAATTTAACTTGACACGTTTACGTTTATTAATATGCCCAATATAACTACGTGTTATATTCCTAGGTTGTAGTTAACATTTTTAATCAATGTAATCTTTTTATACAACCCTTCTCCCTTATTACTTAATGTCCAGTTAAGTGTAATTCATTCCAATTTACATGTTTTATAATTACATGTTGTTTTATATAACTTATTCCAGTTCACAAGTTTGAATATTCCTTGATTAAAATTTATCCCAAGTTACAGTTCATATTTTGAATATAATATTCACCAATTTCCAACATGCCTAAAAATCTTCCTTTTAGTTTACATACTATATTATCCTAAATTTTTACGTAAATTAATTGATAAAGTCCTAGGCTCTCGTTCGGCTAAGTTTAGCGCAAAAATAAATAGAAAGAAGGAGAATTGGTCTACGCTACTCGTAAGGCCTAGACTCAGAAATGAACAAAATAAATAAAATATAGCACTGCAAGATTGTAAATATAATAATAACAACGAAGGGGATAAAGAATAAGAATTTCTTATAAATAAATAAACAACTGAAAAAGGAATATATATAAATAGTAATTAGATTGTAATAACTTGTGGAAAACAAACTTATAAACACTATAAATATAACTTGTAAATTCAAACTATTTTACTATCAAATCATTCCTATAAAATTAGTTGATCTAAAAATCACAGAGAAAAGATTGCAAATCCAGAGAAGGCTTTGGAAGAAGAAGAATTCTTCATATCTACAATTTGACAATATTTCGACTTATCCCCCAATTTTATTTCAATTTAGAATATAGTTGGAATGGAGGCTGAGAAAATGAAGAAGGAGAAGTGCGGGGGGAAAGTGAGGAGTACTGGTCAATTTATAGGTGTAGAGTGATAATCTAAGCCTTTGGATATTAGATTTATAATCTCAACTCTTAAAAATAGGTCAGCAAGAAGTCTCTAGAAGTGTTTAGCAGGCTCGATATCGTGCTAGGCTCGACATTGTGCTAGGCACGAAATCGTGCTAGGCACGAAATCGTGCCTGGATCAATTTGGGTCGATCCACCTCCTATGTGGGTCGCCACTCGCCACATAGGTCAACCCACATGGGTCCTGGCTTAACCCCGAGATCGACCTAGTTATGGGTTGGGTCGCCCAATTACACCGTTGACTTTGCTGAATTTATTAATTAATTTCTAATTTAAATTTCAAACTTTAACCGATCATAACCTGTTAATTTTTGGTCCGTTTAACGCAAACTAAAAGTTTGTCCAAACCAAAATTTCGTAATGTATGCAACAGTGCAATCCTCGTTGCCCAATTTTGAATATTATTCTAATTATTATTTTAATATACGTCCAAATGGCCCAAATCTAGTGAATGTGCCAAACTGATGTATGATAGCGTGTAATAACGCACACACAGGTAAAAGGTGATATCCATGTCAAACCTAGTTAAAATACATACTAATCTCTTTTGGTTACTAATTACTAGGTTTCCTATCCTAGAGGTTCCGTTTTAAAACTAGCAACCACACATAAGCATTAGTAACAAAATATGCTACTACCAAAGTATAGTGAGAGATAATATTACTCTTCTAAACCAAATCAGTGCAAAGCAACTCCATAGCATAGAGCTCGTAAATACGAGTCCAGCGCTCGAAACCATGTCCAAAATCGATATTGCATGCAAAAGATATAAGCGTCACAACAATAACACATATAACGTAATTAAAATATAATTAGCCTACGCTGATTACCTTTGTGACGGCCCACCCCGCACCAACCGACATTTACTCCAAAAGTGCGTTGTACACATGTCCAGTTAGCACGGAACGAATCATCAGGAAAAAAGGGAAGAAGGAAATGAACTAACAAGGAACCTGTAAAATGTCTCACAGCGCATGGAACAAAATATAATAACAACATACTTGACATAAAACAGGTGAGACAGTGCATAAGCTGAAACAACTAACATAGCAGTGGAAAATCCAAGTACAGCTTATGATCCAAAGTTAACATTATTACAACTTTTCAAACTGTCTCAAAAAGCAAAGCAAGATAAGGGAAGTACGCTACTAATGCCCAAGTAGCGACCACCAACGACACAGGGAGAATATCTATATATCATACGTGGAAGCCTCCTGCTCGCCTCCGAATCAGCTACTCGCGCACCACCAGCTTACCTGTCTCTAGTCCGCTCATGTGAGCACCCAGAGTAATAAGAAGAGACATAAAACTCTGGGTCAGACATAAAGCCTGGTATGAGCGATAAGCATCTAAACAGAACAATAACAGGTAGACTAAAACATACCTGAACCTGGACCTGCAACCAAAGAGTTAGCACTACATACTGTACAACACTCTAAGGTGCTAATAACATGTGGTGTAAAGATAATGGGGGTGGTGGTGTGCATGTCATAGTGATGGCAAACAATCAAGCATAACAACCATCCTCACATCCCTCACTCAGTGCATAAAGCATACGATATTCACCACTTCGATCACCCAACATACCTTGCTATGATCACTTTGCCCCATGAAGTCATAAATGGCTTCACTGCACTGCTCCATAGCCACTAATCCTTTGCTATGTCCACTTTGCCCCATGGAGTCGCAATGACCCCACTGCACTGGCTCATAGCCTTACTAATCCTTTACTATGTCCACTCTGCCCTATGGAGTCACAATGACCCAACTACACTGGCTCATAGTCTTACTACGCATCACTTTGCCCCTCGAGTCATAATGACTCTACTTCACTGATAACGTAGTCTTGCTACCATCACCTTGCCCCTCGAGTCATAGTGACTCTACTGCACTGATAAGTAGCCCATCATCCATTTCCAGTGGTGAATCGAAGTTATGAGTGTCGACAACTCCTTAGCACACGTCCCGCAGCAAAGCCCAACTATGAAGTAAACTCATTGGTTCCCAACTGGATCCTGAGCTCTAACTTCCATTTGGACTACCTTTGCATCTTGGGTTATTGGTCATCACCGGATCGGTTCAGATCTCCTCCTAATCACTAGTTCTGTTCGGAGTGCTCCTTCTTTGCTGGATCGGATCGGGTCATCATCACCTCAGCGGATTGGATCGAATCTCCACGTCCAGTCGCCCTCACCGATTCGGATCGGGGTCCTCCAGTTTGCCACGGTTCAGATCGGCTTCTTCTTATCAACTCGGGTCGGGTCGTAGTCTCCAAGCCTCGTCGTAGTACATCGATTCAGGTCGGAATACCATGGCGGATCGGGTCAGAGGACATCAGGTGGGTCAGATCGGATGATGCATGCCACGAGAAGCGCGAGTGGATCGAAGCATGGAGTGTGAGAGCGGATCGGGTCCTCTTACCGATCCGATCCGGTTCGGATGTCTTCCTGCACTTTTTCAGCAAGCAATTTACGCCACTCGACGGCGTTTTCGACCATTCCAACTATTCTAATCAATCACAAAGCATACCATACAGTCATAGCAACATGTGTAATCGACCATAAACATCTAAACAACAATATGATAGGTTAAAATGGATCAAACATACCCAAAACCCCATATTTTCCCCTTAAGCATGTTTAGGTGAAACTAATGATATGATTAGCAAAACTTAACCAAATTAACCCAAATTCATATCAGAGGTCTAAAACATCATTTCGAATTTATAAATATTTTTCCAGAATTTTATCATGTTTAAATTCGCTAATTAACACTAATTACCCTTAATTAGCCATAATTAGTGAGGAACTATGCAAATCACTCACCTTAGCCACAAATAAACTTAGATCTGAAATAAATCTCTAATTTGGTGTAAATCCCGATGCTAAACAGCAGCTCTAACGTTGATTTGGTGTAGATCTCCCTTGATTTGATGTTGCTAAGCTTAATCCTTGATTAGAAGATGATTTGGAGGTGATTTAGAGGTTGGAGGCCATTTTTAGGGTTTCTAAGATTTAAGTGGAGGCTAGAAAACTGAAATGGAATGAATCTCTAACTCCTTTCAGCCTCCCCATAACCCTAATCCCGAAATGGGTTATGGGCCCATTCACTAATCACCTTGTTTGGCCCGGTTAAGCAGTTTTTCACCTTCCAAACCTTATTTCAGCCAAATCTCCCAAACGGTAAGTCCGTTTTTCACATGTGACCACTCTACGGAAAGGTAAACCATCAAACAAATCTAATGGAAGTGGTTTCAGGTCAAAATCCTTTTCCAATCAAAAGTTATAGCCAAAACAAGATCAGCTAGGGGCAAAATGGTCATTTAAAAATCGACAAAAATCATGAATATGGGAAATGAGTCTAATGGTTGTTTCCCAAAGTTACATGACCATACGACTTCATATGAGAAAGAAATAAATATTCTACGATCCTCCGATGCGTGGAATGCGGGTTGTTACATTCTCCCCCCCTTAAGAAATTTCGCCCCCGAAATTCCCTAACCAAAACACACAAAAGGGTCCCGTGTGCCTATCAACCATAAAACAACAATCAAACATGCAAAACAAGTATATCCTAACGTGCGGAATAACTAAATTACAAAGTAAATCTTATCAGGCAAAGAGTTCTGGACATGTCTTTCTAATGCTCTCTTCTGTCTCCCAAGTACAGTCATTCTCATTCTCGCCCCACTGAACCTTGACTAGCCTCACCGCCTTCCTTCGAAGTTGCTTTGCACCGTGCTCGACAATACGAATCGGCTTGCAGTTCCCAACCGCCTCGGGTTCTACTTCGAAGTCCTCTAACTGATCAGGTGAAATAGTCAAATTTGGGTCGTGTACGAACTTCCTTAACTGGGAAACATGAAATACGTTGTGAACTCCCGCCATCTTCTCTGGTAAGCCAACTCTATATGCCAAATTCCCAACTAGTTCAAGAACAGGGAATGGGCCAACAAATCTTGGTGCCAACTTGCCTCTCCTGCCAAATCGTATCACGCTCTTTAACGGAGAAATCTTGACAAATACCAAGTCACCAACAGAGAATTTTAAGTCTCTTCTCCTCTTATCAGCATAACTCTTCTGCCTATCTTGGGCAGCCTTCATGCGTTGTTGAATGGTCTTAATCTTATCTGAAGTTTCACTCACCACATCTGGTCCAAGCATAAACTTCTCGCCAGTCTCTATCCAACATGATGGTGAGTTGCACGGTCTTCCGTACAAAGCCTCATATGGAGCCATACCGATACTGGATTGGTAGCTATTATTATATGCAAACTCTACTAGATGCAAATGGTCATCCCATGATCCACGAAAATCCAATATACATGCTCTCAAGAGATCTTCCAATATACAATTCACCTTCTCCGTCTGACCATCAGTCTGAGGATGATATGCGGTACTGAGACGTAATTCTGACCCTAGAGCCTCTTGTAAGCTCTTCCAAAACCCACTAGTAAACAACGGGTCTCGGTCACTCACAATGCTTTTAGGTACTCCATGAAATCTCACTACCTACTTCATATACAATTCTGCTAACTTAGCTGTCGTTCTGGTCGATTTGACTGGTATAAATCTTGCGCTCTTAGTCAATCGATCCACAATTACCCAAATGCTATCATGTCCCGATCTAGTCCTATAACAACCCGTATTTTCAATAACCTGTTATAGCATAAATCGAGGCAGAATTTAATTATAAAATCTGAATCAAGGGAAACGGGCTATGCCATTGCGTTCGTCTCGGAAAAATACGCGAAATAGAGTCCGTATGACCCAGTTAAGGCCCATGGAAGTTTTCAGAGAATTCCTAAGTAAAAGCAGATTTAAATTTTAAATTAAAAAGCAAGGGTTAGGGCAAACTGGCGCAGGCGGGAAAATTCCCGCCAGGACCGGCATGTCGACAGGCATGTCGACAGGGTCCCTAGGGTGTCGACAGCCCTGTCGACAGGGGGTGGCCGGGCTGTTTGGCCTGGTGCACCATTTCTGATTTGGGCTTGGTCTTGTGGCTTGGTTCTAGAGAATTCCGAAATCTGATGGACCTAATTGAATCTAGGGTTAATCCTATGGTCTAAATCACTAGCCTAATCTATAAATAAGACCCTAACCTACCCTAAATCATTCATTATTCATTCTAGCAACAAAACTATGGCAAAATCAAAACTCTCATGGCCTCCACTCTCTTCATACAATTCCTAAATTAATTCCTAAGTGATTTTCCATGCATACAAGTATATTTAGGCTTGTATGATCCTCTTTAGCTTGCATTAAAGGCTTGTTTCTCTATTGGCATCATAAAGGAGGAGTCTTGATCAAGTTTGCTCGCATTTGGGGGGTTTTAATTAGTTGCATAAGGGGTTTCTTACATTTGCTATACTCATTTGAGTCCGCATAAGCATTGTAAGCCCTCTTACCTTCATTTTAGAAACTCTAAAGTTAAAATGTGATGAAAGTTGGGATTTTTGCAAGTTTATTTAGTTATGCATGTTTATGCATGTTCACTATGCCATGATTTGCAAGTTCATTGAGTTATGCATGTTCACTATGCCATGATTTGCAAGTTCATTGAGTTATGCATGTTCACTAAGCCATGATTTGCAAGTTTATTGAGTTATGCATGTTTATGCAAGTTCACCAAGCTATGATTTGCAAGTTTATTGAGTTATGCATGTTTATGCAAGTTCACCAAGCCATGATTTGCAAGTTAATTGAGTTATGCATGTTTATGCAAGTTCACTATGCCATGTTATGCATGTTTAATAAGTTATGCATGCTTATGCAAGTTTAAAATGACAAGTTGTGCATGTTTGACAAGTTATGCATGTTTATGCAAGTTCCCTATGCCATGTTAAGCAAGTTTAACATGTTATGCATGTTTATGGTAATATGCAAGTTCACTATGCTAAGTTATGCAAGCTTAACATGTTATGTATGTTTATGGTAATATGCAAGTTCACTATGCTAAGTTATGCAAGTCTAACATGTTATGCATGTTTGTTGTGATAAGCAAGTTCATCATGTATGTTGTGCCAAGTTCCCTCTTCCTATCCTTTATGCGTTATTACGAATATGTAAGCGATAGAATGACGTTGGGGGGTTTGGGTAAACTTAAAATACATGAAAATATAAGATTGGGAATTTACCTATTAAGTTAGGTCTACCCCTTGGGAATTTACCTATTAAGTTAGGTCTACCCAAGTATTTGTTGACTTGTAATTATGTTTTGAAATAAAGTGGACATGACACTTAGAAAACATAAGTGTGGCCAACTCGAGGTTGGGTTGAGTTTGTAGCGTAATTCTACCCGGAACCTACCGGCTTAACTAGTGGCTACAAACAATAGGACCCAATGTGAGAAGTTGGTCATGTGGTGCCAAGACCCGAGGTTAGACCAAGTTGTGGTGTAAATCTACCCGGAACCCACCGGCTTAACTAGGTGACCACAACAAAGTCTAATGTGAGAGGTTAAGGTGCATTAAATTAATTAATGCCTCATGATTAGGGTTAAGTCAGGGTCCACTAATACTTAACCAATTTGGGGATTAGAGGGATTGAAATGGGGTTAAGTGTGAACTGTTGGTTACACTTAACCAATTTAATCCACTTGGGGGTTCGAGGGATTGAAATGGGGTTAAGTGTGAACTGTTGGTTGCACTTAACCAATTTAATCCACTTGGGGGTTCGAGGGATTGAAATGGGGTTAAGTTACACTTAACCAATTTAATCCATGATTAGTGAAGGGTTAAATCGCACTTAACCCTCTTAGGAAACCCTAGCAACGGGTCTGTTCCAGCAGTAATCCCAGTTGGGTATCATCACAACCCTAGAGGCTAGGCTAGGGCGGGGCACGATTACTGGACGGATGTAAGCGACCAAAGCGATGGCCGAGTGGTACAGCGATGCGGGTCCAGGCGGGCTACGGACGTGCACGTAGTCCGGTGTTGGACAAACTCGAGGCACGGGTACCAGTAGATTTAGACTGTGCATTATTGCTTAAGTGTCTGGGGTTGACACCCGAGGGCTTGATACACCCGAAGGTGGACCCAGCACAGTCTGACTACATCCATATGTGGGCCGTATGGACACCAACACTTGACGTGTTAGGCTTATAGGGAGCCGATCGACTAGACCGTTTGGTTGGACCTGATATTAAGGTCACTACATGTTATTGGGTCAAAGCTTGGGCCAAGGGATCAATACCTGTTATGTTGGTTTGCTAGTACACCGTGGTGCAAAAACTTAACTTTGTATGCGATGACACCTCTATCTATCTTGTAGTTGATTTATCATGCCAGTATGTTGTTATTTATGATCATCTCAGTTTCCATCATGATGTTAACTTTATTAGTTTATAGACTGATCGTAGCAGGGCTTACTCAGTCTTTTTGACTGACCTGTTTTCTTTCGCCTCTTTTCTTCCGTTTCCCCCCCAGGTTCTCAGGGAGGGAATACTGGAGCCTAGCTTGGATTTTAGCTGCTTCCTTGGATAGCTCATGTATGCTTTGGACTTGAGCCCGCTATGGTTTATTACTCTTATTTGGGGATAGTACTTATGTATTTTCAGTTTATCAGATGATGTTTTTATCTAGACTTGTAATTTTGGGAAATTGACATCTTGATGTACCAGACTTGTGTTTTGAAATAGTTTAAAAATCTTCCGCTGTTTTATCTACTTACTCTGTTTATTTACATATATATATATATGTCATGTCCTGTCTTGCTATATCATTATGCATGTTTACCTTATTTTAAAACGCCCCACCAAAGTCAGAGTTGCTTGCAAGAGCCACCCTGGCGGAGGTGGGGTGTTACATTTGGTATCAGAGCATGTGGTTTACGAGAAGGGATAAAAAGGTTTTTAAAACTTTTGAAAAACTATTTTCAAAACCAAGTATAAAGTATTTTCCAAAGAAAAGTCTAGTTATTTTTAAAGGCTATTCCCCAAAAGCCATTAGCACTATCCTTTGACCCCTCGTTTGAACTCTTCTCTTTTCGTTTCCATCATGTCTGATAATCTCATCTTGCCCGAAGGAGTAACAATACCCGATTGGTTTCGTCGGTACTTGGAAGTCACGGCACCGGTCCCGGGTGTCTCTAATGTTGTCTTTCCAGTCATGGCCGCTGTTCCTCCTCCCCCTTCCGTACCTCTTCTCCCTCAGCCTCCACAAGCGGATTTTGCGGAAACTTGTAAGAACTTTAAGATGATGGGTGGCAAGAATTTTAGTGGAGCAGAGACTCTTGTAGAGGCAAGGAATTGGTTGAAAGAGACCGAAGACCTTTTAGCCACCTTTGATATAGGTGACCGCAGGAAGGTTTTATTAGCAGTATGGTTGGTAAAGGAAGAAGCTGCACGTTGGTGGGTAGTCACCACCGCTACTAGGCCAATTGAGACTTGGGATGACTTTAGAGGGAGGTTTGGACTGAGGTTCTTATCATTAAAGCAAGGGGACATGACTATTAGGGAATACATAGATAAGTTTAATCAACCGGCTCGGGTCGATTTAGACTTGGTTAATACAGCTCAGAAGAAGGCCCTACACTTTGCTCTAGGATTAAACGAGCCATTACATGGTCTGGCCATGTCTCATATACCCTTGGGGGCGACTTTCGAGAATTTGGCGAACATGGCCCTACTTCAAGAAGAAGATAACAATGACAAGAAAGGGGTCAAGGCGAATGAGCCTCAAGGCAAGAGAGTAAATTCCGGGAAACGAGGCAAGAATAACAACAACCGCAAGGACAAGCCAAGAGAGAATAGGAAGTGCAACTTCTGTGGTAAAGTTGGACATATATCCAGGGAATGTAGGAAGAAGAAGAGAAAGCGGGGCGAATGCTTTCATTGTGGTGAGTCTGGGCATCTGAGCAAGGATTGCCCGAGGAAACAAGGGCAAGGTCAGACTCAGTGTGCAGGACTATCTGGAGGGCGAGTTCATCCCCTCAACACCGTTCTTCCAGCTCATGATAGAGGTGGCATTTCTGTTGAAAGTCTTGTTTACATTTTCTGATTTTCCCTGTTCGTACTTTGTTGATTCTGGCACATCGCATAGTTTTATTTCATCTGATCTAGTTGAAAGTTTGCACCTAAGTACTAGTCTAGTTGATGATCCCGTATGTGTTTCAAATCCAATTGGGGGGTTCTGCCCGTTTGTCTGTGGTCTGAGTGGATTTGAAAATTTCTATCTTGAGTATAGAATTCTCGTGGGATGTTTATATTCTCGGTTTCAGGGGATATGGGTTGGTTTTGGGCATGGAATGGTTGTCCTGTTTTGGAGCCATTCTTGGTTTTTGTATATAGGGTTGTGAGGCGCATGACTCGCCTCGGTAATACCCTAGAAATTTCTAGCAACCCCATGGGTCCCGTCATGTTATGTTATCTTGAATCCCTCAACTCGTCTATCGATAGTTTGCAATCTGTGAGGGTGGTCCGAGAATATCCTGATATCTTGGGGGAAAGTAAAGGGGTTACCCCTAGATGTGGGATGGATTTCCGCATTATCTGGTTGGTAATACCAAGCCAGTTTCGTGGCCGGTTAGGCACATGACCTCACGAGATGAGAGTTAAGAAAGCAAGTCAAGGAGTTGCTTGAGAAGAACTTCCTGAGACGAAGCATTTTCGAGTAGGGCGCTCCAGTAGTATTCGCTACTAATGTGGACAGTTTGCTTCGCTCATGTGTTGATTATCGTGAGAGGAATAGATAACCGTTACCAAGGATCAATGATTTGTTTGATCAGCTGGTAGGAGCATCTGTTTTCTTTTGATCTAGCTACCGGATTCCATCAGCTTAGGATGGCTGAGGATGGAATTGACAAGACTGCGTTTAGGACTCTAGATGGGTTTTAGAATGGCTAGTCATACTATTTGGTTTGACTAATGCACCCGCATATTACGTGAACTTGATGGGTAGGGTGTTTAGGGAGTCCTTGAACAAGTTTGTCGTGGTCGTCGTAGACGATATTTTGATCTCCTCAAAAGAACAAGGAAGAGTATGCTATACATCTCAAGGAGGTGATGGATACGCTTAGAGCCACCAGTTGAAGGTCAAGTTCTCCAAATGTCACTTTGGAGGAAGGAAATTGGATTTCTTGGGCACATAGTTCCTAAGCAAGGCTTAGCGGTGGATTCCGCTAAAGTGGTTGCGGTTTAAGACCGGAAAACTCGGGGGAGGGCAATTGAAGTAAGAAGCTTTCTCCGTTTGGTTAGTCAGTTAGCATTCCCGGAGCTTAGATTTACTCTTCTGGATCAAGAAGGGGGTTTCACAGGAAGAAGACCCACAGTTGGTCAAGAACATGGACCAGTTGATTCGAGGCGAGATGTTAAGTCACCTCGCTAGATATATTATAGATGACTAAGGCGCAAGGAGAGATTATGTGTTCCTCGAGTGAAAGACTTGGTAAAGAAGGTTCTTGAAGATGCGCATCACTCGAGGAGGTGGCCGAGTTGGTCTCAGGATGCATGTTGCGCCACCAGGTTAAGGCCAAGTCATAGAAGCCCAGTGGGCCATTACCTCCATTGGAGGTTCCGCAAGGGAAGTGTGAAAACATCTCGATAGATTATGTGGATGGACTACCTAGATCAAAGAAAGGGAATACGGGTATGCGGGTCATAATAGGTAGACTCACGAAGAGTGCTCATTTCAGTCCGGTGAAGAGCGAGAGGACGGCGTCATGGTTATCAACGGTTTACCCTCAAGAAGTTGGCCAGTTTTGAAAGAGCCTACAGGAAGCCATAGGTAGGCAACTGAATCTAGGTATGGCCTATCACTCATAGGCGGATGGTTCATTTCGATTAAGCATGAGTTATAGAAAAATCACGTTTATAAGGGCAATTGGCAACGTGGATTGGTATTTTCAAGAAAAGTTCTGCTGCGCGGAATACCTTATAGTAAGTAGATGAGATCCAGGATTCACTAGTGAATTTTGGAGAGCTTGCATGAAATCATGAGGTTACAGTTATGTTTAAGCCAAGTATACAGAAAGAAGAATAAGTGGAAAAGAAAGACCAGAGGCGATAATGAAATGAGTTCCAACTCGAATTTGGGAAATAGGAGATAGGAAGCCAAGAAATCATGAAGTAAAAGACGGTCAAAGCACAGTGGAGTTAAGCTCAAGGAAACGTGACTAAGAAGAGTGAAGACTAGGCACACGCACCATATCTCTTTCTAAGAGTGCATCCTTGATCCTTGTTTTCCTGTGGAGCTTGCTTGCAAGTTATCTTTTGTATATATCCTCTCGGTCCCATTCTCGATCTTACTTCTGTTGTAAACTCCATAAGGGGGTTATGACCCATCGGTTAGTACTATATGACAGAGTTTGAATGGATTTCTTGTAATCCAAAAAGGAGTTTATCTTGCTTATCTTCTAAGATCTCTTTTTAGCATATTTCTCTGTCCATGTTTATCTAGTTTATCTAGTTTATCATGTTTATCTTGTCATGAGAACCTTAGGTAGAAACCCTTTGGATGAAACATGTGTTTGAAACATGTTATGTTTGATGGTTGCAAGTGGTTGCAAGTGTTTGCAAGTGGTTGCCCGTGGATGCATTATACACGATTAGGCACTAGATCGGCTCGCACACTCCTCATATTGCATATGCATGAGTGTTTATGCTTATTCATGGATGAAAATTGTGTGTTATCACATGGATGTTGCATATGGGTGTATGTTATGTGCACACATATAGATGATATACATTATGTTAGGAATTGCATACATATGGATTCATTTCACTAACATAATTTGCATCGATGATATTTGCATTAGATAAGTACATATACACACACCTTTGCATATGTTCATCCAGCATTTAGAATCTTGTAAGGACAATGATTGCTCGTGGATGATGCTTTGAGTAGATGGATGATTGGATGGTAGGATACGTTCTTCCTAACTTGAAGATTTCGGGGACGAAATCCTTTAAGGAGGGGAGAATGTAACAACCCGTATTTTCAATAACCTGTTATAGCATAAATCGAGGCAGAATTTAATTATAAAATCTGAATCAAGGGAAACGGGCTATGCCATTGCGTTCGTCTCGGAAAAATACGCGAAATAGAGTCCGAGTTTTCGAAAATCGGAGTCCGTATGACCCAGTTAAGGCCCATGGAAGTTTTCAGAGAATTCCTAAGTAAAAGCAGATTTAAATTTTAAATTAAAAAGCAAGGGTTAGGGCAAACTGGCGCAGGCGGGAAAATTCCCGCCAGGACCGGCATGTCGACAGGGTCCCTAGGGTGTCGACAGCCCTGTCGACAGGGGGTGGCCGGGCTGTTTGGCCTGGTGCACCATTTCTGATTTGGGCTTGGTCTTGTGGCTTGGTTCTAGAGAATTCCGAAATCTGATGGACCTAATTGAATCTAGGGTTAATCCTATGGTCTAAATCACTAGCCTAATCTATAAATAAGACCCTAACCTACCCTAAATCATTCATTATTCATTCTAGCAACAAAACTATGGCAAAATCAAAACTCTCATGGCCTCCACTCTCTTCATACAATTCCTAAATTAATTCCTAAGTGATTTTCCATGCATACAAGTATATTTAGGCTTGTATGATCCTCTTTAGCTTGCATTAAAGGCTTGTTTCTCTATTGGCATCATAAAGGAGGAGTCTTGATCAAGTTTGCTCGCATTTGGGGGGTTTTAATTAGTTGCATAAGGGGTTTCTTACATTTGCTATACTCATTTGAGTCCGCATAAGCATTGTAAGCCCTCTTACCTTCATTTTAGAAACTCTAAAGTTAAAATGTGATGAAAGTTGGGATTTTTGCAAGTTTATTTAGTTATGCATGTTTATGCATGTTCACTATGCCATGATTTGCAAGTTCATTGAGTTATGCATGTTCACTATGCCATGATTTGCAAGTTCATTGAGTTATGCATGTTCACTAAGCCATGATTTGCAAGTTTATTGAGTTATGCATGTTTATGCAAGTTCACCAAGCTATGATTTGCAAGTTTATTGAGTTATGCATGTTTATGCAAGTTCACCAAGCCATGATTTGCAAGTTAATTGAGTTATGCATGTTTATGCAAGTTCACTATGCCATGTTATGCATGTTTAATAAGTTATGCATGCTTATGCAAGTTTAAAATGACAAGTTGTGCATGTTTGACAAGTTATGCATGTTTATGCAAGTTCCCTATGCCATGTTAAGCAAGTTTAACATGTTATGCATGTTTATGGTAATATGCAAGTTCACTATGCTAAGTTATGCAAGCTTAACATGTTATGTATGTTTATGGTAATATGCAAGTTCACTATGCTAAGTTATGCAAGTCTAACATGTTATGCATGTTTGTTGTGATAAGCAAGTTCATCATGTATGTTGTGCCAAGTTCCCTCTTCCTATCCTTTATGCGTTATTACGAATATGTAAGCGATAGAATGACGTTGGGGGGTTTGGGTAAACTTAAAATACATGAAAATATAAGATTGGGAATTTACCTATTAAGTTAGGTCTACCCCTTGGGAATTTACCTATTAAGTTAGGTCTACCCAAGTATTTGTTGACTTGTAATTATGTTTTGAAATAAAGTGGACATGACACTTAGAAAACATAAGTGTGGCCAACTCGAGGTTGGGTTGAGTTTGTAGCGTAATTCTACCCGGAACCTACCGGCTTAACTAGTGGCTACAAACAATAGGACCCAATGTGAGAAGTTGGTCATGTGGTGCCAAGACCCGAGGTTAGACCAAGTTGTGGTGTAAATCTACCCGGAACCCACCGGCTTAACTAGGTGACCACAACAAAGTCTAATGTGAGAGGTTAAGGTGCATTAAATTAATTAATGCCTCATGATTAGGGTTAAGTCAGGGTCCACTAATACTTAACCAATTTGGGGATTAGAGGGATTGAAATGGGGTTAAGTGTGAACTGTTGGTTACACTTAACCAATTTAATCCACTTGGGGGTTCGAGGGATTGAAATGGGGTTAAGTGTGAACTGTTGGTTGCACTTAACCAATTTAATCCACTTGGGGGTTCGAGGGATTGAAATGGGGTTAAGTTACACTTAACCAATTTAATCCATGATTAGTGAAGGGTTAAATCGCACTTAACCCTCTTAGGAAACCCTAGCAACGGGTCTGTTCCAGCAGTAATCCCAGTTGGGTATCATCACAACCCTAGAGGCTAGGCTAGGGCGGGGCACGATTACTGGACGGATGTAAGCGACCAAAGCGATGGCCGAGTGGTACAGCGATGCGGGTCCAGGCGGGCTACGGACGTGCACGTAGTCCGGTGTTGGACAAACTCGAGGCACGGGTACCAGTAGATTTAGACTGTGCATTATTGCTTAAGTGTCTGGGGTTGACACCCGAGGGCTTGATACACCCGAAGGTGGACCCAGCACAGTCTGACTACATCCATATGTGGGCCGTATGGACACCAACACTTGACGTGTTAGGCTTATAGGGAGCCGATCGACTAGACCGTTTGGTTGGACCTGATATTAAGGTCACTACATGTTATTGGGTCAAAGCTTGGGCCAAGGGATCAATACCTGTTATGTTGGTTTGCTAGTACACCGTGGTGCAAAAACTTAACTTTGTATGCGATGACACCTCTATCTATCTTGTAGTTGATTTATCATGCCAGTATGTTGTTATTTATGATCATCTCAGTTTCCATCATGATGTTAACTTTATTAGTTTATAGACTGATCGTAGCAGGGCTTACTCAGTCTTTTTGACTGACCTGTTTTCTTTCGCCTCTTTTCTTCCGTTTCCCCCCCAGGTTCTCAGGGAGGGAATACTGGAGCCTAGCTTGGATTTTAGCTGCTTCCTTGGATAGCTCATGTATGCTTTGGACTTGAGCCCGCTATGGTTTATCACTCTTATTTGGGGATAGTACTTATGTATTTTCAGTTTATCAGATGATGTTTTTATCTAGACTTGTAATTTTGGGAAATTGACATCTTGATGTACCAGACTTGTGTTTTGAAATAGTTTAAAAATCTTCCGCTGTTTTATCTACTTACTCTGTTTATTTACATATATATATATGTCATGTCCTGTCTTGCTATATCATTATGCATGTTTACCTTATTTTAAAACGCCCCACCAAAGTCAGAGTTGCTTGCAAGAGCCACCCTGGCGGAGGTGGGGTGTTACAAGTCCTTGGTAAACCATCGATGAAATCCATCGAGACTTGCTCCCATTTCCATTCGGGAATTTCTAATGGTTGCAACAACTCACTAGGCTTCTTTTGCTCGGCTTTAACTAGCTGGCAATTCGTGCATTTGGATATGAACTTCCCAACGTCTCTTTTCATCCCTTCCCAGTGGTAAGTCTGCTTCATGTCTCAATACATCTTATTACCACCGGGATGTATAGTCAGTTTTGAGTGATGACATTCTCTAAGCACTTCATCTCTCAAACCATTCACGTTGGGTACAACTAGTCTTCCATTCTTTCTAAGCCATCCATCGATCAAGCCCATACAAATTCATCTCCTCACCGTCGATGTTCATCTCTAACTTGGAGATGATTTCCAATAGATTAGGATCGTCCCTCTGGCTGGAACCAATCCTCTCTATCAAAGTGGGTCTGATCGCCAAACTAGCTAGCATTTCTGGATCCAATTCGCACTTTGGTCTGAAATCAAACCCCGCGATATACTCCAGTTGCTTCCATTCAAGAAACATAGCCCCCAAACTGGCATGTCTCCTACTCAAGGCATCGGCTACCGCATTACCTTTCCCAAGTGTGTATGCGATATCAAAATCATACGAAGCCAAGAACTCTAACCATCTCTGCTGACGGAGATTCAGAACCTTCTGGGAGAAGAGATACTTTAACGATTTATGATCGGTAAACAACTCAAATCTTTCTCCAAGAGATAATGTCTCCACATCGTTAATGCGAACACAATCACTGCCAGTTCCAAATCATGGGTAGGATACTTCTTCTCATGCGGCTTTAGCTGCCGACTAGCATAAGCTACAACCCTACCTTCTTGCATCAACACAGCACCTAGTCCGGTACCACAAGCATCTGTGTATACCGTCATTTCTTCATTCCCTTTAGGAATGACTAGCACTGGCGCACGCGTAAACCTTTCCTTTAGAATCTTGAATGCATTTTCACACACTTCGTCCCAGACGAAGGCCTGATTCTTCTTAGTCAACTGAGTCAACGGTGCTGCTATCTTGGAGAAGTCCTGGATAAACTTACGATAATATCCAGCTAACACCAAGAAACTTCTTACATTTGTTGCATTCTTGGGCGTAGGCCAATCCTGTACCGTAGCCACCTTCGCAGGGTCCATGGCAATACCATTCTCTGAAACAACATGGGCCAAGAATCTCACTTCCCTTCTCCAAAAGTGATACTTAGAGAATTTCGCTTTCAATTGGTGTTTCCTCAACACCTCCATCACTATCCTCAAGTGTCCCTTGTGTTCCTCCTCTGTCCTCGAGTAAACAAGGATATCATCTACGAATACAAGAACAAACTTATTCAACTGATCTCTGAATACTCGATTCATAAGATCCACAAAGTAGGCTGGTGCATTGGTCAACCCAAATGGCATGACCAACCACTCATAAAATCCAGACGGCGTCCTAAATGCCGTTTTCGGAACACTCTCGTCCGCTACTTGGAGCTGATGAAATCCTGTCGCGAGGTCCAACTGGGAGAACACCCTTGCTCCTTCCAGTTGATCAAACAAATCATCTATCCGTAGTAGAGGATACTTATTCTTCCTCGTTACCTTATTCAACTCGCGATAGTCCACACACAAACGAAGGGAACCATCTTCCTTAGTGGCGAACACAACTGGTGCTCCCCACTCGGAGACACTTCTTCTAATAAACCCCTTCTTCAAAAGATTGCTGACTTGCACCCCAAGCTCTCGCTGCTCTCTTGGTGCCATACAACGAAGTGGCATCACTATAGGTCTGTCATCTTTCACTAAATCAGTACGGAACTCAATATCTAGGTGTGGTGGAAGCCCGGTCACCTCCTCTAAGACGTCCGGATACTGGCCAACCACGGACACATCTGACAACTCATCCTGCGGGATGTCGAGGGAATTTATAAAACTAGCCATTACCCCATCACTAGGTAGACTACCAAACACTACCCTCCGCCCATCATCCGCCCTAACTGTCACCAAAAAGCCCTCACAGTCTACCACCACCCCGTATCTTTGGAGCCAATCGACCCCCAACATAATGCCATACCCAGTAAAGCCCAAAACAAAGCAATCACAAACAAACATACATCCATGAATCGATAAGACCAAATTTCAGCAAATCATACTAAGGTTAGTCGAACCACCAATCGGGTTCGTCACAACCAATGGTCTATTGACTATCTCGGGTTCCAGTCCCAACCTATCTACCAGGTCACTAGATATGAAGGAACGGGAAGCCCCAGTATCAAACAAAACTCGAACTGGTACATCATAAATAGAAAGCATACCTTGAATAACGACATTCTTTCCTTTCTCCGCCGCAGTTGGGGCATTCGACGAAGAAGGAACAACATCAATAGCATATGCTTTCACAATCTGCTTCTCCTTAAGAGGTTGCAGACACTTATCCTTATGATGTCCCACTTGGCCACAGTTATAGCACTTCCTATCCGCTGGCTTGGCCCGACATTTCTTTAGCATAATGGCCCTTCTTACCACAGCTGAAGCACTCAACATCCTTCTTGTTCTTTTTCTGGCCATCCTTAGATTGGCTTTGCTTCCTCTTATTCTGAGAGTTATTCTTGCCTCCACCGCCTGCTTGCGGCTTCAGCCCTTCTGCAGATGCAGCCTCGGTCTTTGGCTTAGGGTAAAGACTCTCTGATCTCAAAGTTTTCCCCACAATCGATTCAAAGGTCTCATCGATGTGGTTGATAAGCCTTTCCCCCAAGTATCCATCCAAACCAGTAATGAACTTCTCATTCTTCTTCTCAGGAGTATCGATAAGAGATAGTCCATACTTCGACAAAGTGTCGAATTCAGCAATATAGTCAGCGACTACCCTACCATTCTACTTGAGTTCCAAGAATCTCTTAAACAATACTGATTTCTGGGCAGCTGGAATAAACTTCTCGCTAAAGCGAGCCTTGAACTGATCCCAAGTAACCTGATCGTCTGGAGTAGCTGTTCTAATGGCATTCCACCAATTCATCGCTCGCCCTTGCAGCTGACGAGACGCTAGCCTTATCTTCATCGCATCCTCGATACCCAAGTCGTCGAAGATACGATCACAGCTATCCAACCAATCCTGAACATCTGTGGCTGACTCCGTTCCGTGGAACGGCTTCCCACCAAGGTTAGTGTAATCCTTGCGCAACTTGGCGAAATCGACCCTAGGCGCCTGCACTACTGGACCACCACCAATTCCGGGATTGGGAACTGCCCCTTGCACCTCCCAAAGCATGTCTCTCATGAGGTCAGTAAACATCGCCCTCATGTCAGCAACGTTCCCATTATTGGCTTCCCTACTAGCACCTCTAGCATATCGGCTCATCGTCAATATGTAAAAGGGGAAACGATTAACGACCCCATAGTGGTGCTAGTGCAGTACGACTTCATTCTTATACTACTAATAGTATATATATAGCTTTTGAAAACCAAAGTAATCACAAATACGTTCTCTCATATATGTACTATCTCTCCCTAGTGTCTTTCCCTAGGTTAACTATGCAACCTAGAGCTCTGATACCAAATGTGACGGCCCGCCCCGCACCAGCCGACATTTACTCCAAAAGTGCGTTGTACACATGTCCAGTTAGCACGGAACGGATCGTCAGGAAAAAAGGGAAGAAGGAAATGAACTAACAAGGAACCTGTAAAATGTCTCACAGCGCATGGAACAAAATATAATAACAACATACTTGACATAAAACAGGTGAGACAGTGCATAAGCTGAAACAACTAACATAGCAGCGGAAAATCCAAGTACAGCTTATGATCCAAAGTTAACATTATTACAACTTTTCAAACCGTCTCAAAAAGCAAAGCAAGTAAGGGAAGTACGCTACTAATGCCCAAGTAGCGACTACCAACAACACAGGGAGAGTATCTATATATCATACGTGAAAGCCTCCAGCTCGCCTCCGAATCAGCTACTCGCGCACCACCAGCTAACCTGTCTCTAGTCTGCTCGTGTGAGCACATAGAGTAATAAGAAGAGACATAAAACTCTGGGTCAGACATAAAGCCTGGTATGAGCGATAAGCATCTAAACAGAACAATAACAGGTAGACTAAAACATACCTGAACCTGGACCTGCAACCAAAGAGTTAGCACTACATACTGTACAACACTCTAAGGTGCTAATAACATGTGGTGTAAAGATAATGGGGGTGGGGGTGTGCATGTCATAGTGATGGCAAACAATCAAGCATAACAACCATCCTCACATCTCTCACTCAGTGCATAAAGCATATGATATTCACCACTTCGATCACCCAACATAACTTGCTATGATCACTTTGCCCCATGAAGTCATAAATGGCTTCACTGCACTGATCCATAACCACTATTCCTTTGCTATGTCCACTTTGCCCCATGGAGTCGCAATGACCCCACTGCACTGGCCCATAGCCTTACTAATCCTTTACTATGTCCACTCTGCCCCATGGAGTCACAATGACCCCACTGCACTGGCTCATAGTCTTACTACGCATCACTTTGCCCCTCGAGTCATAATGACTCTACTGCACTGATAACGTAGTCTTGCTACCATCACCTTGCCCCTTGAGTCATAGTGACTCTACTGCACTGATAAGTAGCCCATCATCCATTTCCAGTGGTGAATCGAAGTTATGAACGTTGACAACTCCTTAGCACACGTCCCGCAGCAGAGCCCAACTATGAAGTAAACTCATTGGTTCCCAACTGGATCCTGAGCTCTAACTTCCATTTGGACTACCTTTGCATCTCAGGTTATTGGTCATCACCGGATCGATTCGGATCTCCTCCTAATCACTAGTTCGGTTCGGATCGGGGTGCTCCTTCTTCGCTGGATCGGATCGGGTCATCATCACCTCAGCGGATCGGATCGAATCTCCACGTCCAGTCGCCCTCACCGATTCGGATCGGGGTCCTCCAGTTTGCCACGGTTCGGATCGGCTTCTTCTAATCAACTCGGGTCGGGTCGTAGTCTCCAAGCCTCGTCGTAGTACATCGGTTCGGGTCAGAATACCATGGCGGATCGGGTCGGAGAACATTAGGTAGGTCGGATCGGATGATGCATGCCACGAGAAGCGCGAGTGGATCGAAGCATGGAGTGTGAGAGCGGATCGGGTCCTCCTACCGAACCGATCCGGTTCGGATGTCTTCTTGCACTTTTTCCAGCAAGCAATTTACGCCACTCGACGACGTTTTCGACCATACCAACTATTCTAATCAATCACAAAGCATACCATACAGTCATAGCAACATGTGTAATCGACCACAAACATCTAAACAACAATATGATAGGTTAAAATGGATCAAACATACCCAAAACCCCATATTTTCCCCTTAAGCATGTTTAGGTGAAACTAATGATATGATTAGCAAAACTTAACCCAATTAACCCAAATTCATATCAGAGGTCTAAAACATCATTTCGAATTTTATAAATATTTTTCCAGAATTTTATCGTGTTTAAATTCGCTAATTAACACTAATTACCTTTAATTAGCCATAATTAGTGAGGAATTATGCAAATCACTCACCTTAGCCACAAATAAACTTAGATCTAAAATAAATCTCTAATTTGGTGCGAATCCCGATGCTAAACAGCAGCTCTAACGTTGATTTGGTGTAGATCTCCCTTGATTTGATGTTGCTAAGCTTAATCCTTGATTAGAAGATGATTTGGAGGTGATTTAGAGGTTGAAGGGCATTTTTAGGGTTTCTAAGAGGTAAGTGGAGGCTAGAAAACTGAAATGGAATGAATCTCTAACTCCTTTCATCCTCCCCATAACCTTAATCCCGAAATGGGTTATGGGCCCATTCACTAATCACCCTATTTGGCCCGGTTAAGTAGTTTTTCACCTTCCAAACCTTATTTCAGCCATATCTCCCAAACGGTAAGTCCGTTTTTCACATGTGACCACTCTACGGAAAGGTAAACCATCAAACGAATCTAATGGAAGTGATTTCAGGTCAAAATCCCTTTCCAATCAAAAGTTATGGCCAAAACAAGATCAGCTAGGGGCAAAACGGTCATTTAAAAATCGACAAAAATCATGAACATGGGAAATGAGTCTAATGGTTGTTCCCCAAAGTTACATGACCATACGACTTCATATGGTAAAGAAATAAATATTCTACGATCCTCCGATGCGTAGAATGCGGGTTGTTACAACCTTCCATGCTTCCATTTTTGGATCGTCCTCCTTTTTCAATTCGACATAGTCGAACCAGATTCGGGTCGATATAGTTGATTCGGGCTTGAGTCTCTATCTTCCCCAAACCGCATTTCAGCCAAACACCGAAACTACCACCTTTTTTGTGCCATTTCTGCCACCTCGCTAATCCTATTGATGCCAAACCCCCACCATCTGAAGCGGCTCCCTCCAGGTTACCTTCGTCAGAAAGATTGTCGCCCGACCATGCTCCATTCGCCAGAAAAACCCAAATTACCGAAATTACTAAATGCATATTTCTCCATTATATGAACTCCAACCTCAAACAAGCACCAATCTCTTCATTTTTAATTCCTCTACAGCTTTAGTGCCAAGAGATGATTCTCGATGAGGAAGCCGCAATAAGCAAAATAAAGAAAAGGACATGCTTTCGGTTTTATGCGATTTCCGGCCAACTCCGATATCCGATCAACAAGCGCCTGACGCCATTGAGTTTATATCGTCAAGACGAACAACTTTCATGTTTAGAGTTTTTGCTAAAAGTGGATGGATTAATTCAGTCGTTTTCAGCCATTGTCGAAGCAATGGAAGCTTGAGATCTAAAGTGCGGAGAAGGAGTTGCTTATATAGCCTCCTTCAAAACACTATTCACCAAGCCCAAAATTTCCCGAACTCTAAATATACTAATCCTTATACTCAAAATGATCCCGACGATCATTCTAGTTTTAAAGCTCGAATAATGTTAGTTTCTTCCAGAAATTGGCACACGTTTGATTTATGCCCCATCGAACAGTATATCCATTCGCTACGAAACTTGATGGCATGCAGTTACTCATTATGATGACTCCAAAAATATAAATTTCGTCGCAATCCGACACCGTGCCTCCGAAATGACAATTTATGCGCATATCGAGATCGTTATGACCGCCTATTGGTCTGAACTCGAAATATAGCATTCCATATACTTATTCCTCATAACAAACAATCTGGACTCAATGGAACTGGTCCCAAATCTTGATTTAATTGTTTGTGAAAAAAAGTCCATTTTTCGAGCCATTTCTTAGTAGAAGATTAATATTTAAATAAAAATATTTGAATACCCAATCGTTAGAATACGGGTTGTTACAACACGTATCTCTAAGCCATATGACTTAAAAAGTTAAGAACATCCTTTGCTACGGTGAATGCAAATGTTAGCACAAAAAATAATCAAAGCAGATTAGGAATTGAATGCAAGGTGAAGGAGTGTGAAAGGTGACGGCACCACGAAAATAAGCGGATCATTAACCTTCGGAATGTGGAAAGGAAAGAGTAAAAAGGGAATCTCCTCCAAACTAAGAAGCCCCTTTCGGTCTTAGCCAAAAGGGAATTATAACCCGAACCAGGTAAAGAAGGCCCATTCAATCTTAACCGAGGGGGCATTGGTTCTCACAACAGGTAGATAGGCCCCTTTTGGTTTAAGCCGAAGGGGTATTGGTTCAGGACTAGTTGATATAACAAAAAAAGATCGAAGGGAACAAGCCGAGGGTGAAGTGACAGAAGGAACTGACAAGAAAACTAAGAGCCATAAGCTAACAATGTTACAAAAGATGAAAGCCCTCGACCAAATTCCAGAGGCTCAACCTCTGTAAACTGAAGACACTAATGAAGCAAGTTAATCTCCCATAACAAGAGAAGAAGGCACATCCTGATGTAGGATTAGATGGGAAGAAGCAAAGAGCTAGAAATAAACTCATCAGAGGAAGTGAATCTCAGGGAAATCAGACTCCGAGCCAGCCTCGTTGGGAAGGATAGATGGCACCATAAGCCGAAAACGACTTCCCAGAAGGTACCGACGAAAAAATGTAAAAGACACCAACACGGATATCGTATAACCCCTAGAAAGATTCCCGAGGAAGAAGTCAGACGAGACTTGAAGATTTCCCAAATGAAGCAAAACAAGGAAAGAAAAAAGGGAAAGGATCTACGAAAGAAACTAAGAAAGAGAATGGGAAGGAAAGCATCTCAGAACCAGCCGATAACATCATAAGGCACGCATGCATTTATAAACCTGATTTCCAAAGCAAAACCCGATGCAATTACCAAAAGGGTCCTTCAAAAGAAGTAAAGAGAGACTTCCGATACACACCTCCGAAACCTCGGATAGACAAATCACATCCTACAACACACAAAAGGGCGAGAAACCCCGATCCCAAATCCTAAAGCACTAGGGGTAATTTACGAGACAAAAGCGTAAGAGACTCGAAAGATCCTATGCAGTCGTCCCTCTCGCATTTGGACAAAATCTCCTTTCGTTGAATCCTCCGAAAGTAGCTACTGGCACTTTGCCTTGAAGGAAGGTCACCAAAGCACTTAAAAGCCTTCGTGACTAATCCTTGTCGGGTAACCGAAACGAAGCACTTATGCCAATGAGAGGACCAGCTTATACCTATATATTGGATCCCACAACTCAGAGAGTGGGGGGACTTCTTTTCTTTTTCCGAATTCATTTCTCAACATTTGTAAAATCTTAATATAGGAAAAAAACCCTGGATTCTTAATCAATCAAGGAAAAGGATTGTAATATCGATTATTCTCAATAAGATGAAGATATACGAAAAGGAACATAAAAAAACCAAATAAGAAGAGATATACAAATTCGTGTATTTTTGTACGTAGTTTGCAACATATATTATAGATAAAATATTAACTTATTTCCTTGGGAATTGAAATATGCTAATTTTCCTCTTTTAAATAGTTTAGGCAAATTTACAGTAATTACAGTAAATAACCTTTTTATGAGATTTTGAATCTTAAACAAGATTAAACATAAAAAGATTTTTTTCTAATTGTTAGTTTAGTCTAGAATATAAAAGAATAAAAATGATAATAAAATATAACTAGTAACTACGTTAACATCGCGCTTAAAATATAAAAATATAATTATTATAATCTTATCCGTCCAAACCTACGTTAATAACACTATTATATTAAATAAGTGTTTGTTGTTCTGTGTTTGAATTTGAAATGTTTCCGTTTCATAGAAATGAATACATGGTAATAATTCTCACAATAAATGGAAATAAATATATATGACCGTTGAACCAATAAATGTAGTATTGATTATTATAATTAAAAAGGTCATGAATAAGGTAATAAATATTGTCACCATGTATGTTGTTGGGGAATGAATTGAATAAGGGATAAATGTCAAATTGGTTGCAATTTAAATTATGATTAGAAAAAGGATTTGTTACTCCAACTAGGGAAATAAATAATATATACACACTATTCAAATAAGAATTAAATGGGTTTAAATTAATATAATAATGTTTGGGAGTTGCAACAATTAGATTAGAATTCTAATGGGACTGGTATAAATGACATATAAAAGGTTGTATGTTGCCTTAGGAATCATGACTATCAGGGTCAGTAATGACACCTGACAACTAGGAAATTAAATTTATTTAGTATCCATTGCCTTAGGAAATATGACCATTAGGGTCATTAATGGCACAAGGCCGTTATAATAAGAAATGGAATTAAAGGGGATTTAATGAGAATTGATTGTCGTAGTAAATATTAAGTTTAATAAGGAACTATATAATTTAATGTCCTCGAAAATGAAGTTATCGAGAATTAACCATAGCTTATGCTAGTTTAAATCTAGATTTAGTTTCTTTAATTAAAATTAAGTACTAGACTTAGTAGATTAATGATGCGAGGTTAGTTGCTTATTCGACAAAAGTCTGCATTTTCCAACGGTCGAATATATGTACAACTGATGTGAGATATCATTAACCATAGAAACCCATGACGATAGTTAATTGCATAGCGATAAATATTCCTAATGGGTTTACTTTAAGGTTGAGATCTTAAGTGGTTGTAGGACACACCTCCCTACCGAAAGAAGAAACCAAAAAGGAAACAATTCATAGCGTAGCCTACTTAGAGAATTATTAGAGAGGCTAATTTGGTGCGAGATCGATAACGTAGTTAGTGACTAGCGTTAGAGTCTTCCTTGAGACAGGTATTAAATGTTCATGAGACTGCATATCCTACGTGAAGTATTAAGTGACTAGCATATTATCTAATAAGGTCATCTAGATAGTAACACAGGGGTCCACCGCCTTATGCGGGGTTTAGGAATATTCATGAATGACAGAAGCCTTAATTAGCAGTGTCACTACCAAAAATTAACGCCGAGGCTGGCGATGAAGGAGTATTGGACGATCGCAAGCACGTGAGAACTCTCCAGAAAGAAAAATCAATCACTAAGGAAAGCCACAATAGGGAGAAAAGTTATGAAAGTAACATCAGCTGAGATCTACTGAAGGGATAGGACCTCAGAAGCTAAAAGGTCTAATTAGCAGGATCTATCCGACAGGATCGGGCTGGCAGAGTCCTTCCAACAACGCCAACCCAGTAGGGGGAACCAATAGTGAGAAGCCATTCAGGTCAGAAACCAAGAAAGATGAAGGTAAGAGCTCCATCGGCTAGAACCTGAAAGGACCTCCAGTATAAACCTGCTTAAATACCGACACGCCAGGAGACAAAAACGCTAAAAGCATCAAGCCAAAGGGTTGCGATAACCATATGGAACCAATTTTCGAAACATCAATTGTATAAACACTGAAAGGTCATGTTGATAAACATCAGATAAATCACCTAGAGCCGCATTATGAAAAATCAAGCCATACTTGGAAATACAGTCGGGCGACATACCAGAACTTCAGCAGGGATATGAGATATCCCCACTAATCTACTTAGCACCGACACTAATAGTGGTTCCGAACTGGCAGCTACCCACGTACATAAAGAGGACAAGCTCCTCTAAGTACTCACGGGAAAACCAAAGGCCTATACCTAAGAGTCTGTGACCAAAAAGAAAACATGCAACTGGAGGCTCCTGGTATCTTTCGAGGGGCCGCCATAACAACAAACCCCCTCCTATTTCAAATAAGCTTCCAACTAGCTGGGACCTTCCCTAGGGAAGCTGAAATTAATATAACAAAGTGGTCGAAAGCAAGAACATCCGAAACCCTGGAGAAAAGCTACGAACAGAGGACCTTGTAGGAACAACGGCCCAATAGCAAAAGGAGCACCAAATCACCTATAAATAGAATCACATGGGCCACACTAAAGGGGGATCTTTTTCTTTCAATCATTCTTGTAATCTTCTCTTTTTTTATAGAGAGAGAATGGAGAATTTCTTCCGTTCTGTTCATGTACTCCAAATCATAGATAAATAAAAAGGAAATCTACGTATCTAATATCATCCTGCGAGATCGTCATCTTGTTTTTAACCATTATTACTGCGATTCATTGTTTGTTTTCTAGGTAGATATGAATTCACATCCAAACCTTCCCACTGACCGGAAGAAAAAACCCTTTTCACGAGTTTAGACCCCTTTGGGTATTTCATAGCAAATTTCTTCCCCCAGATCTTGACACCACGGGGTGGAGGTCCGATTTAACTTGCGGGGGTTGAACGACCTGGTCTTCCGCTCAAATCCACTCCCGTTGTCATATCATCGGTGTTAGCGAAAAATGCCATTAACATTTTGGCCCTAGGAGGGCCTGAACCTCCGATTCTTTGGTTAATCCAACCATATATCTACATGAGCTGTTCCGTCCCGGATTGGACTAAGGCTTTGAAGAAGCAAAGTTATGAGTAAGAGTTTCTGACAAAATTGTTCGGGATTTCGAATGGATAAGTCAAAAACCACCAACCCATAAGCGATAGCGGAGCAAAGGTTGAGATCAGAAGCCTTGCGAGTAATAAAGTGGAAGAGAAAATAAGACAACAAGTTCACGACAATGAGGATAATGGCTTTTCCTATATAGAACCAATCGTGACACCTCTTCCAAGTGATTCTACATCAGAAAATACTAGCGTCTTCTCTTACCTAAGGGAGAGTCTCTACCAATAGGTCAGGGGAACAACGTTTGAACAAGAAATAATGAACGATTTCAACCACTTCACCAACAAATGGCCAGAGGGAATGACCTTCAATCTCAGTATGCCTTGGGAAGTAGGAACAAAGATGTGGAGAAAACGACAGGATTAGACCGCAAAAGGATTAATCCCCAACGACTAGAAAAGAAGTTCACAACGAGATTACTCAAGGAATATTAATTTACCACTTCGATGGAGAATATCTATTTCCTAACAAACACGAACTCAACTATTAGCCTTCTGCGAAGAAAAAGCCCAGATACGAATGGAAAGTAGGAGGACCCTATTGTCATTACTACATGAGGAGCGGACATGACACCAATTGCTGCAGAATCCTTGAGAAGAGGATCGTCAAATTCATCTGCCAAGGCTGGTTATGAGAGTTTATAACAAGATCGGTTTAAATTCAGTAAAAATCACTAGGAAAAGGATTATCAAATACGGCAGAGGGTATGGAAACCCACCTCCCCGGTCTGAAGTTTAAAGAAACCCAAAAGGGGTCAAGCCATAAATGGATCAAATCCCTTGTCCCCACCAAGGTAACCCTGGTAAGGCATCCCCCAGAGGGGGATGGTGTGTTAGTCTTTCTCTATGCCCAAATCAGAGGGGGCAAGGTTAAAGCATCAAAAGCATAAGCCGCCGCTTCATACCAGCAATGGTCGTGGCGGTGCATCTAAACTTAGCACGCCTTGCCTCTGCTAGAACTAAGCACGTCCTACCTCTACTCGCAGAAGAGCACGTCCTACCTCTTCTCATGTTCCGTGTTACCTGCAGAAGGAATGCTAACCCCTATCACCACCTACGATGGTCTGGGTAGGGCACCCCTCAAAGGGGGTGGCGTGTAAGCCACTATCAGTACCTATGATGGTCCGTATAGAGCGTCAAAAAAGTAAACCTTAGTTTTGTACCTACGATGGCCCCATCTAAGTTTCTAAGACCTTATCACTACCTACGATGGCCAGGTTGAGGTGCCTCCTAGAGGGAGGATGGGTAAGTCCTTGGGCCCTGCTTGTGGATAAGCTAGCCAAGCGCACCGAATGCACATGCCCTGAGAGTGGCCAACAAAGCACATACATCCTCTGCTTTAACACTGAAATCCCAAAGAGTGGATCAAGAAGTACGTACAACCTCTGCTTCACAAATCAATGCCCGAAGGAATTTTCGGCTGTTAATCAGAAAATGCCGGCGGAGGTTTTGGCCTACATCTATTTAATACCGGAAGGGATTTCCGGTCTTCAACCCAAAAATACCGGAGGAAGTTCCGGTCTCCATCTATTTAATGCTGGAAGGGATTTCCTGTCTTCAATCCAAGAATTCCAGAGGGGGTTCCGGTCATCCATCTATTTAATGCCAGAAGGGATTTTCGGTCTTCAATCCGAGAATCTCGTAGGAGGTTCCGGTCTTCCATCTATTCAACGCCGTAAGGGATTTCTGGTCTTCAATCCGAGAATGCCGGAGGTGGTTTCGGTCTTTCATCTATTCAATGCCAGAAGGGATTTCTGTTCTTCAATCCGAGAATGGCTGAGAAGGTTCCGCTCTTCCATCTATTCAATGCCAGAAGGAATTTCCGGTCTTCAATCCGAGAATGCCGGAGGAGGTTCCCGCCCTCCATTTATTTAATGCCAGAAGGGATTTCCGGTCTTCAATCCAAAAATGTCGGAGCAGGTTCCGGTCTTCCATCTATTCAACGCCGAAAGGAATTTCCGGTCTCCTATCCAAAAATACTGGAGGAGGTTCCAGTCTACGTCCATCCGATACCAGAGGGGATTTCTGGTCTTCAATCCAAAAATACCAGAGGGGATTCCCAGTCTTCAGTCTTTAATTACCCAAATAAAAGGTGGTCCAAAACTTTTGGTTAACGCCGAAAGGAAGACTTTGGTCCACTATCTTTAATACCCGAATCTGGGCTAATTTAGTTCCTCGTAAATATTGAAAGAAGCCGCCTAACCCCATCTCAATGCCAAGCTCGGATGCAAATCATAATCAGATGCACAGTTTCAGTTTCGTCACAAAGCATCCGGATCGAGATTGGTTCAAATTTTCAAAGGGGAACAAGGAGTCAGTCATACCTTCCACCCCTCCCCAACTTGGATTGGATTTGTAAGTGCATCTCCGCCAGCATTAGGTGCAAACATATGGTTCTCTCACTCGCTCAGGAAAGTGTTTCTTAATTTATGTATACATCGATCCATTAGTCGAGTATATCAAATGTTTTCACTAACACGCGAAGCACAAATAAAACTCCGTAGGCGTTTCACATTTAATGCCCCTTCGTGCTATCAACCTTACCAAGAACATGTGACACTCTACTAAAGACTGCAAGACATATTTTTAACAAAGCACGCCGAAGACGTACATCTTGCCATGACGTCACCATAACCAAAGGAAAGCGTTTATGCATGAAACATGCGGTGTGTTAATTAATACTTTTATAAATGCCATCGCTGCGAAATATTACATTCAACTGGCAAAATACCGAACGCTTCATACATCGCATAATTGATTACAAGAAGATTTATGGGATAAAAGGCTTATAAGACAAATACATCTTCAAAAAAAAACATCCATATCACGACACCAAAACTCCTATATGAACAGTGCCCCGATCCTCTATTGGTTGATTCTTATTCGTGGGACAAAGAGGAAGTAGCAGAATGATGGATTGTAGCGCGCAAAAGTCCATCAATTTTTTGCATTTTTTCTGTGGTCACACATGGATCATCCGAGGGTTTATGTTGCCACTTTAGAGCTCGGTTGAAAGCCTTACCCATTCTACGAAGATTTCCGTTTTCTTTCTCTAAGTCAAGAGCGTCTTTGTGTAAAAACTGTCTCTCCTTCTGTAGTCATTTAATTTTGGGAGTATAAAAACCATTACGATGAAAATTGTCAGCGCTTTTTCTGGCATAGAAACCTTTCATATTGGCCTTAATCTGTCTATGCCACCTAGCAGCAAGAGAGCGATCCATCCCAAGACAAAGATCCCTTATCTCAAGCCCGAGAGATCTGGATCTCCTCGAAACCCGCAAAGCATCCAGAGTGGAAGTTTCAGGGGTAAGTCTAAAGATAGATCCCCATTCTCTACATTTTGTCAATACACCTTCACGTTCTGCCTCTAACCCAATAACTTGGCATTAGAGTTCATCCTTTTCCCCCTCAAAGTCAATAGAAGGATTAGTCTTTATGTCCCTCTTCACTTAGAGAACGTCTCTGTCCTTTTTCTTTATCCGAGCCTCTAACATATCCATTTGTGCCTTTAGGCATTGTACAGATGGCTCCCCAGACGGAACAAGCATATCATCAATATCGCTAAGGAAATTCCCTAGAAAATCTCTAGGGAACAAAGTGATTCGAACATCCTTGTTAGTGAAGCAAGGAGTGCCTCCAGGAAAATATTCCTATACATACGAACAAGTAAACAACTACTTATAAGACTCATTCTCAAACAACTAATATCAAAATTTAATCCACAAAACGACCTACGGAAGAAAGAAAATAAACACGAGCACAATCCATATCCATACAAATTTACATCAACCATAGACATAACAAGTTAATTGTTTCCCCCAATACCTTTCTCCTCCGTATTACATAATAATTTAGCATGGTGGGCCCTAAGTTTCTTTATTATCACCTCTCTGTCATTCCCCGAGAAATTAAAGGACGGCTGGGGCTACTTCCTATAAATATGCTTGAGCTATTTCAAAAAACGTTCTCTTCCGGATTTATAGGCATGTTTTGTAAGGAATTCCCTCCTCAACCTGGAGAGGGAGTGCAGGTCGTCCTTGGAGAACAAAATCATTAAGGGAAATAGATTCTTCATCACCAAAGGAACGAGTCATTAAGGGCTGAGACCCGCTAGTGGTAAAGAAATTCTAGGAAAAAGGTTCATACCTGAAGTATTGGAGAAATCACATGCATCGTTTGACCTTTCTCGCTAGGCTCAGGTAAATAATCCTTTTCGGCAAACTCACTGTCTCCGCATAGAAAAGATAGAACATAAGATGAATTAGCATTTAAGAAACCCACATAGTCATCCGTAAACACAAAGAACATACCTTCATCCCTGCCATTTTTGTTATGACCACGCTGAGAGCTGAATCTATTGTGACGACTGCATATGTCATCATTACCAATAAGTGAAGCAATTCCCTCGCCGTTTTCAGGCGCTAAATAGTCAGGCAAACCCTCAACAAATAAAAAATCCTCAACTCTCTCCTTACTCCCTATGAGCATTCTGACATCTTTCCCAGATGCCTTAATTTGCTTCAAGGCCCTGCTTTGAAGATACGGCGAGAGAGAAGGGAAACCCATATTCGGAAATTTGCCACAGTTATTATGATAAACCCGAGAGACGGCTCTTTTTATTGTAATATTCGATCGCTATATTTGGAAGATGCACCTTCAAAAATGAGGAAATTCTATCCTAGGTTTCATAAATTATCCGTTTAGTATTGCAAAGAGTCACTTCCTTTACTCTCAGATTCTTCGCGCACTCCATCGATGTCTCCGACTGCTCGCGCCTGAGAGTTAAAACTTTAGCGGCTAGAATCCAATTGCTACTTTTTCCCTCTCAAGAAACACTCTGAGCTGGCTACAAACCTCCTCATTCTGGCTCTTCGTCGAAACTAAATCGCGGATTTTTGACTCTAGCATGAACTTCTCTTCCTTCAGCCCTCTTGCATCATGAAATAATGAAGCCGCCGTCAGCCCAGCGGTGTACCAACCACTAGATATCTGGAAAGAAACGACGTGAAGTTAACACATGCATAAGTTAAATAAGTAAGAAATTTAGAGAAATGAGAATAGGAACCAAAAGTTGCCGCTGGATGAGACGAAAGCAAAAACTAGGCCAATCTGTGAAATTGAACCCTGAAACAACGGACCCGTCAACACTAGGTAAAACAGATCTGACAACACCCTCGAAGTCCAGAATTAGGTAAGGAGTATTCACGAAATCACGTTGGCAATAAGAGGGGGAAAATAATTCGAGTCCTCCCAAATCCAAAGTCTCTTGCGAACCAGATCTTAGAAGGACAACAACAAAACTACTTCCTGCAATGTCCACTGAGGAAGGGCATATCTTAGGAGAATCCTCAAGGAAGGGGGTGAGAGGACTTGATAACAACTGACCCCCAGGAGGCTCCACAGTCCTGCCGCCAAAAGGACAAGAGACTAGATTCCCCCTCTTATGTCTTTTGATGGATCCACTGCTGGTAACAGAGGTTGCCCTCCTCTTAGATAGGAACCCAAGAGGAGAAGAGACAGTGGGAGATGAATGTGAAACATCTTCAAGAAACGTTGAACGCCGGAAAAGAGGAACTCCACCCATTGCATCAACAGCTTGAGGATCCTTTGCTTCGAATTGTGTTTTCCCCGTAAAAAGCCCAGAAGACCCCGTCAACCTAGAGGCGCCTAGATGTGAAACACCAAACATAGTCCTGCCAAAAAGGAGGAAAAAAAGGAGAAAAGGATTCTTTCTAAAAAGGGAGACTTGCTTTTCCTCTCAGTCGCACACCTAACATCGAATTGACGAACAAGATTCATACCTAAAAAGCGGAAATAATTGTCTAGAGGTGCAAAAAAGAAGAAGAGGAAAATCTGCATTTGGGATTCAGGGTTAATCTAGACCACGCAAGGAGAGGCCAATCAACGCCTCGGGTGAGGGAGAGCAAAAAATACAGAGATGATACTTCGAAAAAGACAGAAAGTTTGACTTGGAAAGTCGAAAATACCCCTTTACTAGCGGGAGGGGGGAGGGGCAAATGTTACTACCAAAAAATTAACACCGAAATAGGCTAGTGATGAAGGAGTATCGGACGATCGCAAGCACATGAGAACTCTCCAGAAAGAAAAATCAATCACTAAAGGAAGTCAGCAATAGGGAGAAAAGTTCTGAAAGTAACATCATTTGAGACCTACCGAAGGGAAAGGACCTCAAAAGCTAAAAGGTCTAATCAACAGGGTCTATCTGACAGGATCGAGCCGACAGAGTCCTTCCAACAACACCAACCCGGCAGGGGGAACTGATAGCGAGAGGCCATCTAGGTTAGAAACTAAGAAAGATGATGGTAAGAGCTCCATCGGCTAGAACCCGAAAGGACATCCAGTATAAACCTGCTTAAATAACAACACGCTAGGAGACAAAAACGCAAAAAGCATCAAGCCAAAGGGTTGCGATAACCATCTAGAACCAATTTTCGAAAAATCAACTGTATAAACACCGAAAGGTCATGTTGATAAACATCAAATAAATCACCTAGAACTTCATTCTGAAAAAGCAGGCCATACTTGGAAATCCTGCCGGGCGGCAAACCAGAACTTCAAAAGGGATACGAGCTATCCCCACTAATCTGCTTTGCACCGACACTAATAGTAGTTTCGAACTGGCAGCTACCCACGTACATAAAGAGGACAAGCTCCTCTAAGTACTCACGGGAAAACCAAAGGCATATACCTAAGAGTTTATGACCAAAAAGAAACATGCAACCGGAGGATCTTGATATCTTCCGAGGGGTCGCCATAACGACAAACCCCGTCCTATCTAAAAGAAGCTTCCAACTAGCTGGGACCTTCCCTACGGAAGCTGAAATTAATATAACAAAGTGTCCGAAAGCAAGAACATCCGAAGCCTAGGAGAAAAGCTACTGACAAAGGCCCTTGTAGGACCAACGACCCAATAGCAAAAGGAGCACCAAGTCACCTATAAATAGAATAACAGGGGCCACACTAAAGGGGGTTCTTTTTCTTTCAATCCTTCTTGTACTTTTCTCTTTTTTTGTAGAGAGAGAATGGAGAATTTCTTCCGTTTTGTTCGTGTACTCCAAATCATAGATAAATAAAAAGGAAATCTACATACCAAATATCATTTTGCGAGTTTGTCATCTTGTTTTTAATCATTGTTACTGCGATTCATTGTTTGTTTTCCAGGTAGATATGAATTCTCATCCAAACCTTCCCATTGACTGGAAGAAAAACCCCTTTTCACGAGTTTAGACCCCTCTTGGTGTTTTGCAGTGAATCTCTTCCCCCAGATCTTGATACCATGAGGTGGAGGTCTGATTCAACTTGCGGAGGTTGAACGACCTAGTCTTCCGCTCAAATCCAATCCCATTGACCTATCACTGGTGTTAGCGAAAAATATCGTTAACAAGTAGGACTCAGTTGCTGGTGTTCTCTCATTTATACTAGGGTTTAGTAAATCATCTAGTAAGGTATTAAGTGATTAATGGATCCGCCTTGGGCCTTAAGTGATCGTAAGGATCCACCCTTATGCTATATTATGAGAGAGATCATAAGTGGCTATATAGAATAAACCACCTTCTTTATAGGGTATCGAGTAGTTGGAGAGCCCGCCTTTTAAATTTTGTATTTGTTTGAATGGTGGGTTAAAGGCTTCATACTTATGCGTAAAAGTTCAATCTCAGTATTGCGATATCTATATCGTTCGGAAGTGCTACCTTGGGTGTTGTAATAAATCGTCGTGGGTAAATTCTTACAAGGTTAGATTAGAGTTACTAGTCTTGTTAGATATATGGTTTTGGATGAAACCAAACAGGTTACATTTATGTATTGTGGATATTGTTATACATTTTCTACTCACTAGGACTTGTTGTTCTGGCCCGCCTCCTCAGAACAACTCTCAGGTTTATCTCAGGAAAGACAAGTCTTTGCAAGTGTTCAAGTCTGGTTTTTGGTTCTTGTTCTTGTTCTCTCATGCTCGGTATTGATGCAGCGATTTGCTTTTAAGGTAGTTGCTTAAGTCAATACTTGTTATTCTTTCTTCTTTCTACTGTGAGTTAGTTTTATTGTACTTTGATTATGCTCATGCTCATTATTTACAGGTACTGGATTTATACTGTTGATGCTTAGATGGATTTGAGTTTCGATTTTTGTCGAAACTCGAGCTCAGAAAAGTGTGGGGTGTTACAACACTCATATATACTTATCATTGATTTAACTTACATAAGTTCTTTTAGCCCGGATCCGAGGGTTTTGTTGTTTTGTCATAATGCTCAGGTCAACCCTGAGTATTCCATTATGGATTGCTTTTCTAAAGATGAAGACATCATTGTAGGATCTATCCTATTCTAGTTATATCATCATTTAAATATAGTTCTGTAGCGATAACTTATGTTATTTCCAGCTGTGTTTATTTAAAGAAAAGAAAATTGTAAATTCATGAATTACTTATGTATTATTTCGCTACAAAATTATGAGTTGTATTTTTCTTCTTCTTTTTCTCCCTGTCTATGTTTTGTGATTTTATCTTACCCTAATAACCATATATCATTTTGAGAAAATTCCATGTTTAGAATAGTGGGTCATTACAATTTTTAGCAGTCATATTCGTAAGCAATTGTTGAGCGCCCTTCGCAACACATTTATATTAAATACCGTTGATACCAAAAATGGTTGAATACTCTATATTACGAAACTAGTGAATAAAAATAAAGAAACTAAATGTAAAATGAGCAGATTTAACGAGAACACACGATTTTGAGTGGTTCAACTAGAGTTTTTCTACATCCACTTGGTGATTTGCACTAGTTTTTACTAAATGATTACAATAAGTGAGTGAGAGTAAATCTCAAGTACAATGGAAACAGTAAACCCAGAGTATCAAAAATTTAAAAAGAAGTCATCAAATGATCATCCAAAGTGGTATCTATAGGCAATGTTCATGTTCGACCCCGCTAGGCAAGCTGGTAGGAAAGTAGGAGTGAGCGGGTGAATTGGGCCACGTCACCCATGCTTACAGTTTCGAGTCGACATAGTCCGGTTCGACGTACGAAATGCCAATCTAGGGATTGTGCTGTGCCTAACCGGATGGAAAGTGAAGGGGTGACACTGTCTCTTAAAAAATATTGCCGCTCCATCTCCTCTTCGTAATTGCAATGCCCTCGGCCTCGTCCTCGCATCGCTCTAGCCGTATCATTTTATCTTTTTAGTCTATTCTGCAATGTACAATCGAAAAGTTAAAGAGTGAAACATCAATCAATAATCAAGCAGTGGTCCAAAATATGAAGATATTATATAGAGTTGGTCAGTAGAAAATTGAATGATTTTGGGTAATATTAGGTAAAATTTCCTTTTTTCACTCGGCAAATTGTTGCTCCCGTTAGGCTAACCGCTCTAAACGAATTTCAAATAAAAAAACGACACTCCTTAACGGCGAGTGTGAGCAATAGTATCCGTCTTTTTACTTCCGCCGTCTTCCTCTTATCTTTCGTCGGGCGATTTCTACAAAGCTTCCTTCTCCTCGCTTTCTCCGCCACTCTCTCTCTTCTCCTATTTGAAATTTCGTATCTCTGAATCCATTTTCCTTTTTATATCTACTCTTCTTTCCGGATCTCAATTTTAAAATATCCATGGCGACTCAGTCTCTCAACTTCCTCTGTCCTCCCAAAACCCTCCGCTGCCTCTCCAAACCATCAGCAATCTCCTTCCCTTCCTCAGCTGTAACCCTCGCTGCTAACCGTCGACGCCAGATCCGCATCGTTTGCTCCAGCGATATCCTGACCGCTTCGTCCAACGGTGCTACGGCTGCTTCTTCGTCCATTGACGTGGATGCTGTTACGGAAACGGAGCTGAAGGAGAATGGGTTCAGATCGACGCGGAGAACGAAGCTTGTGTGCACAATTGGGCCTGCCACTTGCAAGGCGGAGCAGCTGGAGGCGCTGGCAGTAGGAGGGATGAACGTTGCGAGGTTGAACATGTGTCACGGTACTCATGAATGGCATAGAGATGTGATTAAAATTGTGAGGAGGTTGAACGAGGAGAAAGGGTTTGCTGTTGCGGTTATGATGGATACTGAAGGCAGCGAAATTCATATGGGGGATCTTGGTGGCGCACCTTCTGCTAAAGCTGAGGTATTGGTCCTTTAAATATGTGATTTGATTTGGTAGAGTTTGTGTATTTGTTTGTAGATTGGGTTTATACATATAAATATTCAATATATGAGAATTTTGTGATGCATCATCATTGTGTTGAATAGGGTATATATTATATAGAGGGGGTCATATGGCACCCCTTTTCCTTGGCACCCTTTTTCACCCCAACGATAGCCAAATATTTATAATCAAATAAGTCACTGGAGCGAGAGAGAATTAGTAGAAGGAAAGAGAAACGAGAATGTGATGGAAATTAGGGGGTCTATGGGGTGATGTACTATTTGGGGGTGCTCTTGATCTCATCTTTATATTTATACATAATAAGGGTGTGTTTGGCGCAAGCGGAAGCGGAGAATTTGAGCGGAGAATCTTAGCGGAGAATTGTAGTTAGCGGAGAATGTGTTTGGTGCGTTAAGCGGAGAATTTGAGCGGAGCATTTGAGCAGAGTATTTTATTTTTATTGTAATTTAATTATTTAATGATTAAAACTTAACAATATGATTAATGCAAAATAACACATTTAACCAAACATATCATTTCAGTACATAGTAATACTCCATAACAGTTCAGTACATAACAAAAGAACAAAAACATACAACAAACTACTGGCGTCTGCGGAACCTTGTAAGATGATAACCCATGTATCCCACCAACTCCATATTAGATAAGGTCTCCACCACCTCCAAGGTAGACCAATCGAGGCGAAAAATCTCAATGATCTCCCACTTGTCGACACTAATGATGAGCGAGAGAAGGTCATAACATCGGTCCACCGCCATGGAGAAACACTATGTCTGACTAAAGGCCGGTTCTGGAGGAGGTGCCCTACTAGATGTGGCGCGCGTCGACTACCTTCGTGCAGACTGAACCGGCGGTGGACTATCTGCTTCGGCCGGGGCGAAGGGCCTTGACCAGGGGGAATCTGATAACTGCATGTGCCTGTGCTAATGCAGCCCCCAAAAAGCTGGTCCTGCTCCCGAAACTTCAGAGGCGGTTGTCTCCTAAACCTCTGGTACATGCGTGCAACCCCATGCCACCAATCTTCTGATCCATCCAAGTGGTCTTGCGAAGCATCCCAATAACCGCCAGATATCTGTAACAGAGCATTCCAAGAAGCCCCGACCCTCTTCATATTATCCCACTTGTTTTTTATTTGGGTTTGAGTCAAATCGTCTTCAAACCTCTCGTTGAAATCAGTCTGCACAGTAGTCAGGAATCTATTGGTTCCTCGAAGATGAATGTTACTGAGACAAATATCTATAAAAGACTCGGTTCGATCCACTGGCCAAGTAGCATTGGGGGCGTTGGAAGAATCAGAGGTCGAAGAATGTGCCATTTGAATGAAAAAAAAACATAAACAGAAAATAGGAAAAAAAACATACCTGAAGGAAGCAGAAGGGAAAAGCAGCAGGGAGAAGAAGTGAGGGAAAGGAAGAGGGGGGGGGGGGATTTAAAGAATGAGAGCCAACGGCTCAAATTCCAGCCATTGGCTCAACGGTCCATTTTGGACTGTTGGGTAACGGACGCGTCTGTTGACCCAACGGTCTATTTCCCCCCGCGAGCGAACATGCCCTAAGTGTTACGGTTCTCATGACGCATGCTTTGCGCATGAATCGTGTTTTAAAGAAAACTATGTACGTCTAACACATTCTGGTGAAATTGATTTGCACGAATATTCAGTAACATTTTTGCGTTAAAATTATATGTAATTAGTTTAACTTTTTATTTCTATGTTGCAATATTTAATCTTTTATTGGTTTTTATTTTTATTTGTGTCTTTAATTAATAAAGAATAATGCTTTAAGGAATGTTTATTTGTTGGATTCTATTTTTAATTGATATTAAAATCTGTTATTTTTCGTACAAATTCAATTTGAATTTGTAAAAATATTTAATTCTTATATCCTGTTTTTAAGTGTTTTGTAAAGATAAAGCTATGTAAGGGTATTTTCGAAAGTCTGTGATTGGACCAAAAGTTTGCGCTTTCAGTTGGTGTGAATACACAACTAATGTAAATGGAGCTTCAGTTGCAGAAAATAATTGTATGGGTTTTCGGTGAAATCTATTTTTTTTTTCCTTTCAAAGGGGAGGAAGTGCATTTAGAAACTTCTGAAGGGCATTTTGACAAAAAGTCCCTTTTGTTTCATCATATTATACATTGACATAACTGTTATTTTTATTATATTTATTCCTAACATTTACAACCCCAGAGCCCGAAAAGCCGTGAACAGTACCAGGACGGGAGACTGACCTGGGAAGTCCTCGCGCTTGAGTACGGAAGCCTTTGGCACTGGGTATCCACCACCTTGATTGTTTTAGTTTGTTAAACTTTGATTGAGCAATGGAGTCATTGAAATTCAAGTCCAGTATCTCAATTAGCATGGGTGATATATCAAAATGCGCTTTAATTTCGAAAACCATTGGAGGGAAGGGATAGCCCTTTTATTTTGAAAATGCACAATTCACCGTAGGCCCTAAGAAGAGTAGAATGAAATTTTAATAGGTTGGATATAATCACAACAGTGTCTAGTCTAAGGGAGCTACATATATAGCTCAAATCATGATGAATTGTAACCAGCTTGACTGCTTTCTATATCAACACTCCAAATTTTATACAGACATGCGATAGGAGCTAGATACTAAAGCTTGTACCTCATCCCGTTACGACGAGTCCACAATTATGTCCTTACCAACATTCTGGTTTGAGTTGCTGAACTACAAGAAAAACATCTTTCTTGTACCTGTTGTTATAAAGAAATTTAAAATCTTATTATCCAGATTTCGTTTCAAATCATATCTCGCCCTTTATGATTTGATCCACATTTCGATTCAAACTAGTTAAAACCGAAATTCGGAGTAACCATTCAATCTATGTTGATATATTCAGTATATTTATTTGGATCTATAGTTCAAACTCTAATATTTTCTAAACGAAATAAAAATAGAACAAAAGAGAAAATTGAAAGTTTAGGTCCAGGTGTAGAAGTTCAAACATCAAAATCAGTTTTGGAGTTTGGAAAAGCTTTTAAATATATATCTTTTATACATGCAATTACGATTTAAATCTCATTTCATTTTCAAATTTAAACTTGATGATTTTCGATCCATTTTGAAAACTTTGCTTGTACCTCAATTGATGAATTATGTGAATGTGTAGCTCAGATGCATAATATCTGTTTCATATCCATTTTTCGTTCATCTTTCCTTTTTTGTTCCATTTGTTCCATTCTTGGCATGTTTAACTATTTTGGATCTTGTACTCCTGTACATGTGCTTACTCATTCCCTTGTAAATGTAAGATCATTTTACCCTCTTATAATGATGCAAGATGTCATATTGTTGGAGAACAGAGTGTGTCTCTCTCTGTCTCTCTCTCTCTCTCTCTATATATATATCTATATCTATCTATCTATCTATCTATATATATATATATATATATATATATATATATATAGGTGAGCGTTTAATGACATCCGAAACAATGCAACACCCTAAAATGCTCTCTGATTTCCACCACACATTCCGTTTCTCTCCCCCTCCAGTGTTTCTCTCTTTTCCCACTAACATAATCTAATAATAAATATGCGGCTATAAGGGAGGTGCATTTGGGGTGCTCACAAACAGAGGTGCCATTGAACCTTCCTCATATACACACACACACACATATACATATATGTGTGTGTGTGCGCGCGCGTGCGTGCATGCACAATTGTTTAAATTTCGAGGCAGAGACCATTTGCATTGAAACCATGAGAAAATTGGTCTACATGGGTAATACATCATGTAGATTAATGATGGAGATTGTAAATGAATTGATTCTTTAAATGGTAATCAAAGCTACCAGTTCTGTTCTAGTTTATGTTATTGTGTGTGTGTGTGTGTGTGTGTGTGTGTGCAATTGTTTAAATTTCGATGCAGGGACCATTTGCATTGAAACCATGAGAAAATTGGTTTACATAGGTAATACATCATATAGATTAATGATGGAGATTGTAAATGAATTGATTCTTTCAATGGTAGTCAGATCTACTAGTTCTGTTCTAGTTTAAGTTATTTTTTTTTATACATCAATGCCAGGATGGTGAAGTTTGGACATTCACTGTCAGAGCTTTCAGCTCACCTCTTCCAGAGCACACTATTATTGTAAATTATGAAGGTTTTGCTGAAGGTATGCGCCAAAAGTTACCTCTGCTTCTCCCAAAGATTAAGCAATTTAATGCTATAATTTGATGTAGATGTGAAGGTTGGTGACGAACTTCTTGTTGATGGGGGAATGGTCAGGTTTGAAGTGATTGAGAAGATTGGTCCAGATGTTAAATGTCGCTGCACCGACCCTGGACTGCTGTTACCACGTGCTAATCTTACTTTCTGGAGAGATGGTAGTTTGGTTCGAGAACGTAATGCAATGCTCCCGACTATTTCTTCTAAGGTAACTGGTTCAGTAATTTTGTTTACTTGTTATTGTTTGAACAGCATACAACATTACTTTTAACATTGTCATGAGGCAGAGTGTTTATTTTTGGTATCCTTTACTTTTATTTGAAGTGACAGGTTTTCACTCAAGTAGGTATATTTAATGTTTGATTGCAAATAGTGAAAGCACCCAACTTATTGTTCTACTGTTGTATTTAAGTACATTGTCGATCAACTGCAGACATTTTCAGGAATCGATGTTTATAGTGGGTGATATAACGACCATGATAAATTTATGTTTGATTGCAAACAGTGAAAATGCCCAGCATATTGATCCACCACGGAGTCCAAGTGTATTATCTATCAACTGCAGGACATCTCCAGAAATCACTGTTTAGAGTGTGGGCGATACAATGACCATGAATATTATAATTACAGTGCTCCTTTTGAATTTCTAATGAAGTGCTTATTATTAATCCATGGGCGTTGTGGCCATGAATTAATGAGCCATATGCTGTGCGTTTGTGCATATTAAAATAAGTTAGACCTCATAAAATTTTATGTTGTACTGACCAATTCAAATGGGCCAAAATACGAGTTCCTTAAAGACACACATATATCAACTGAATGAGTAGCCTATAACAGGGATTCAATCTATTATGATATTGCTTCTACTGTACAGGATTGGTTAGACATAGACTTTGGGATTGCTGAGGGTGTAGATTTCATTGCCGTTTCATTTGTCAAGTCTGCAGAAGTCATCAATCATCTCAAAAGTTACATAGCTGCCAGATGCCGTGACAGGTATATTTGACGAATCTGTGTCGTTTTTTTTCTTGTTGATTTTGTTTTATTTTTAAGTTCCATAGTAAATAAAACTTGAACTCATGGAACTATTTTATTCTTACACTAAACTTTTATTCATCTTGTCAGACAATAGATATTAACATTTAGATATATAAAACAATCAAAATGATGATTCATTCATACGTACATATACATATATCTATGTGTGTACATGTACATACACACTTGTGGGCAAAGATTGGCTGCACCTCAAGATTAGAGCTGTAGTGAAATTGAGGTGTAGCCTATCCTTGCCCTGCGTGTATCCATGCATGCATGCATGTATATGCTACTGTACACCAGCAATGCCATAGTGAAGTACATTAGTCCACGCTCTAAAATTGTAAAAAATAGCTCTTTTTTTTTTCTAATTTAGAAGTAATGTATCTTGAATTATTCTGTAGCACTTCATCTCGCATTTAGTAAAAGCGAGTAAATACTGAATTTCCTAGAACTGTGTATGATCCTTTTTAAATCTTTAATAATTGTTCCAATGTGTTAAAGAGTTATGTTCTATAGTTTTTCTTAAAAGTGTAAGGAATTCATGTCTGCCATACGGCCCATATACATTGGGTAATCTAAGCTATATAGCTAATATTAGATAAGATTGATGGCGTATCGTGAACTGGCATAGTTGTGAATGGCGCGCTGCGCGCGCCATGGCACACGGCGCGGCGCGGCGCGACATCTGCGCCATTTCTTCTTGCGGCGCGGCGCATATGAGAAGGCGCGGCGAAAGGCGCAAAAGGCGCGCGACGCAAAAAAGGCGCACTGCGCAAAATGGCGCACCTTTTGTTTTGTTTTTTGCTTGTTTTTTGTTTATTTTTTCATTTTTTGCATTTCACGTAAAATTATTATTGATCATATAATTACGTTTGCTAATGTTTTGTATTTGGTTTTTATTTATTTTGTGGGTTCTAATGGATGATTTTTCTACAGTATTATTGATCATATTATTGCGTTTGCTAACGTTTTGTATTTGGTTTTTATTTATTTTGTGGGTTCTGATGGATGACTTTTCTACAGTTCTTTTTCTTTGAAGAGAAATAAATATATCGATATTGAAAATATATTTTATTTTATGTAATACTCTTATATCAAATGTAATATTGTTTGTACAAAAAAAAATGTATTTCAATTGATTGTGTATTTTATTTCAAACAGTTTGTAGATGCATCAAATAGATTTTCAATAAATATTTATCACTTTATTTTTATTTTTTTTGCATAAAGTTATCAATTGCATCAGGGAAACAATATTACCAATCGATATGCTATTCTTACTCACCAATTGTCCTTTGTGTTGCTAAATATAACCACATCATAACAATAAAAGGACTTGATATAATCTAATTGTCCTTATGAATCCGATGATGCAGATGTTGATTTGGAAAATATGATTGTTGAATCGGATTCGGAATTCTAGTTTATTAGTAATATGTATTATTATTTTGGATTTCAAAAACTATTACGCTTGAAATTCTATGCTAATGATGTCAAATATGATGATGTTTCTTTTTGCAAAATAGTAAAAACTTTGATTGCATATGTTTTAGCAAAAAATACCGAATTTTTAAATTTGTTGTTATATGTTAAATTAAAAAAACAAAAATGCGCACGCCATTTGCCGCGCCAGCCGTGCGCCAAGGCTTTAGAGTGATATTGCGCCTTTTTGCGCCGTGCGCCATTAATAACTATGTGAACTGGACTTCAATTATTTTTTTGTTCAAAATATTCTCTAAAATATGGGCCAATGATATATTTGTGACATAACCGTGATATTTAGCAATATGTTGGTGATTTTAGACCAGTATTTAATGCGAATGTAAGTGATAACAGTCAGATATGTTAAAGGTATACAGTTTGTTTTAGTACTATTTTTTTAAAAACCAAATTAACTACTTTAAATTGTGTTAAAAGTATACAATATACATGATGAGATATATAGATATATAAAATTTGAATAAGTATTAAATAACTAGACAATCATTAAACTAAATCTTTAACATACAAATGCTTGGTAACTTTTTTTTTTTTTAAAATCAAACAGACTAAAAATTGCTTGGTGTACTAAAAAGAGAATATTGACATCTTTTGTTATTTCCCTTTTTCTTAAACTTGCTAACAAAATAGACCGATTTTACTCATATTAATTTTGATATTATTAAAATGTTGCATATCGATCCTTGCCCAATATTTCAGCGATTTCAAATATCAACTGATTTGTGTGCCATAACTGTAGTTTGAACTTTGTATTTTTCGTTTCTTAACTTGTGCTCAAACGCATGATCACATCCTGAAAGGAGGGCTACATTTATACAGTTCATTCGATTGTAAATTCATAATTATTATCTACCTCTTCCCCTGGGCATATAAAGGATTTGTGCATTACCAGTTTTGGGTTCAATATTTTCTTCTTAAGAGACAACACCATGCAAATCTTGGACAATTTTTTTTTTTTTTTTTTTTTTTTTTTTTACTATAGCGCGTTTATAACAATTTATGCATAATACTTGTGTCGCGTGTGTGCCAATTCTTGATTTGCTTTGACCCAAAGATGGTCTTGTCTTAACTCCTCATATTGCCTTCAAGATGAATTTAGGCTTTTATGTCATGATTTAGTCTACTTATTTTTTGGATTATATATAATTTCCATTTTAACATGCTATCTGAATTCTGAACCCATGTGCATGATTTCATTTCAGTTTATTTTGGTATGATTTGTTTATCAACTGGATAGCTGTAGTAGTTTTCGTCTATTATTGCTACATGCTATTAGCAATGTATCTCTGCCATTTCGTTGATAAACGCTGCATTAGTTGTATTTGTTCTAATAAAAGGTGTGCAACAGTCACGCCTCTCTGACTAAAAAGCTAAACATTATTGGATAATATCATTGATATTTTGGTGATATGTCCTATATCCGGTTTTATTTGATATTTATCAGATAATATTTGTTATTTGTTAAATATAGACTATTTTAATGAAAGTGAACGGGGTAAAACATAATCATTCTCATACATGTTACTTGTCTTTATGATAACATAGCAAACGACGGTGAATTAATTAATAGACTCACTATCTTCTTCTTCTTCTTCTTCTTCTTCTTCTTCTTTTTTAAATAATCGAACCTTACCTTCTTCATCATTATTTCTTTTGCAGTAGGATGTTAGCCTTTTAAGTAAAGAAAATTATAGTTCTTTAAATTTAGTGCTTGATTTTTATGTTATTTTTCTTACTGATGTGAAAAATACTTTTCGTTTTCTTCTCTTAAACTCATACAATTGTAAGAACAGTATTATCTGCTAGGCCTAGTAAGTTATAGAAGAATGACTAGAATTTATGTTGTTCTTTTCCTTTTTTCTAATGGTTGAAGTTTTCACTGATAGCAACAATACTATATTTATGTTTTTATTGCCGTTTTTTCATGTCAACATCCAATATGTACGAAACCACGATGTAACCAGTTTTATACAATGAATGGTGATACTGTTGCCCCTATAGATTTGTTAGATCACACATTACATTTGGAGAGGAAACTTTCTACATATATTCTAAGCCAAGGATATTTGCTACACATATAATTTTACATTATATACTAAGCTATATGGTTCAGGGACTAAACTCATTTTGCTAAAAAGCATTATGTCAATACCAATATGCATTTTATGTCAATATTATAGCATATCTGATATTTTGGCGGCATTATTCCTAACATTTTTAAAGGGCATCGATAATGGCATTCTTCTTTTGGATATGAGGGGATTTTTTTTGTTTATCTTTTACTATGAGGACTGCTAATGAAACAAGCCACTTCCTAAAATTTTAATCAACTTGACCAAATTGCCATTTTTATTCTTTATCCTAATTGTCCCTGTAATTTTCACTAATTGTCAATTAAAGATTTGTAATTAAAATGGAGAATTCAGACTCACATGTAAATGATGAGGAGAAAAGGTTGGTTCATATGCAAGAAAACATTCACCGTGCACAAATGAACAAAGAAAATAATCAGGAAAGTTGTAAGATAACTAAGTTCTTAGGTTACTTTATTGGTTAGACTTAGAAATGAGTTTAAAAATCAGCGTCTTTAACCAACCCTAACCATTTTTTCGTCCTCGATGGGCGAAATGAATTCTTCACCGTTTATTTTACTAAAGAGGGAAAAGGGAAATAAGGAGAGGAAGTAAAAACTTAAGTGAAAAGTGAAATAAGGGTAGAGTTGGTAAAGGTAAATTTTCTTTTAATATAGTGTGTACTCCTTCATAGTAATTTTATTTTATGCAGAGCCCTATTAAAATTCTGCCCCCTCTTATTCAAATGTGAGGAGTCGCTAACTTTTTTTTTTATTTTTTTTTATTTTTTTAATATCATATATCGGCACTTGAGCTGTATGTTGTAGATACCCGGTGTTAACTACTTAGCTAAACAATGCCATTCATATGTCAATCAGTTAAATTGTATTTTATCCCATTACACCTTAATTTATCTGATGTTCATTTTTAAGTGCCAAAAAAATAAAAATAAAGCTTAGTACAAGGCTCCAATAGTAGCACTCATTTCGTTTTTTCACTATTTTCTTATTGACAACCACGACTTCCAAAATTTTCTTCCCTCTCTTCCTTTCCTTTTTGGAGAATAATAGTTAAAAGAAAAAGGATAGAAAAACGAGAATGGGGCTCCAATTATAGCAACTCATGTTGTTCTTAACTTATTTTACTCAAAAAGCTGTATATGTTCATTAATGAATTACTATTCAACAGTGACATTGCGGTAATTGCAAAAATTGAGAGCATCGATTCCTTGACAAATTTAGAAGAAATCATCCGTGCTTCAGATGGGGCAATGGTTGCCCGTGGTGACTTGGGTGCTCAAATTCCACTTGAACAAGTTCCTGCTGCTCAGCAAAGGATTGTTAAAATATGTAGACAATTAAACAAACCGGTCATTGTGGCATCTCAATTACTGGAGTCAATGATAGAGTATCCTACTCCAACAAGAGCAGAAGTGGCCGATGTCTCTGAAGCAGTTAGACAGAGATCTGATGCTCTAATGCTCTCAGGTGAATCAGCAATGGGTCAGTTTCCTGATAAAGCTTTGACAGTCTTGAGAACTGTGAGTTTGAGAATTGAAAGATGGTGGAGAGAGGAGAAAAGACATGAGACTGAGGAGCTTCAAGATGTTGCTTCGTCTTTTTCAGATAAGATTTCAGAGGAGATTTGCAACTCAGCAGCAAAAATGGGTAAGATTCGTTTCAACATTTGCACTTTTATACAAATAGACCCTGTCTGATATCATTTTGTATAGGCCAAAATCTCAGTGCTTCCTAATTGAATTACCCTAGTGGCAAGAGCTTGAGAAAGAAAAACATTCTAGCTTTATTTTGTAAAATAATCCTACCCTCAGATATAACAGTACATGATGGAAATACCCTACGCATCCAATTAAACTTTCTCTCTTGTATTCCATGTTTATAAATGCTTGTTTGATAATAGACATGAACATCCACCTTTCACATGCAGAATGCAAAATGTCTTTAATACAAGACTTTTAAAAATATTTCACGATGACAAAATCACTATAAGTTTAAAAATTCACTTTCTTCAATCGTTCAAAATATATTTCAACTTTCACAAAAGAATCCAAAAAATTATAAAGGTTTCGAATCCAACTTTTTAAAATTATTTTTTGTTGGAAAATTCAACATAATAAATATTTTGAGGATTCCAAAGCTATTAAAAAACAATTCGGCAAAAGGTACCTGAAATTACTTGGATAATTGCGATTTAAGAATGTGGTTCATTTACTTGACTTTCTCAACCAAGCTATCTTGACTCCTTGAGCAATCATTTTTTTAGTAAATGGGCTCATATAATGCAGCAAACAACTTGGGAGTAGATGCTTTATTTGTATACACAAAAACGGGTCACATGGCATCCCTTCTCTCCAGATGTCGTCCAGACTGCCCAATATTCGCCTTCACAAGCTCTGTTTCAGTGAGAAGACGCCTCAACCTACAATGGGGCCTTATCCCATTCCGTCTCCAGTGCACCGATGACATGGAAAACAATCTCCAACGTACATTCTTCCTCCTCAAAGCAAGGGGCATGATCAAATCCGGCGACCTTGTTATTGCTCTCTCTGATTCCTTCCAGTCCATTCAAGTAATGACCGTCCCATGATGACTCTGCTGTTGTGTTAATGGTTACGAGAGTAGTAGAGAACATGTTCAGCGCTGTGATCTATTATGTGTGAGATTTGTCATCTTTTTTTTTTAATATATATTTATTTATGAGATTTGTCATCTTATTTGGTTAGATGTGTAGTTTATCATTGTTTGCTGTTAACATTTCATATTTCATCCATTGAGAATGAAATGCTGACTTGTAGAGAATTCTGTATGAATATGTTTGTCGTAATTGAGAGCTGCTCCTCTTTTTGCGTAAAATTTGAGTTGCGTTAGCTTCTTCCCTTGTATTCTTTGAATTTGAGTTATTAACTCAGGAGCTACTTAGCTGAGCAGCACCTGTTAAGTGAGGGAAATAAAAATAGACGAGCAAAAACGGATTTTGGCAATAAAAAATGATGAGGATCAAAAAAGGATTTTGTGTAAGTTTAACATTTATTTTTCACTGTTAAAAGAAGAATGGTAGAAAATAGCCACTCTTTCTGATTTTCATACGCAAGAAACAATTATGTAAAAATCATGAACTAGGTACTCTCATCGTCCAATATTTGATGACGCTAAGAGTCTGTTTGGCAACTAAAAGTAAAAGTGCTTATGCTAATATGAAAAATGCTTCTAACGACTTTCAAGTCAAAACGATATAAAGTCAATACGGGACAAAAGAAAAGAAATTCAAATAGCTTTTTGTCTTTTGGCTTTATGTGCATATAAAACAAAGCAAATAATATCCACTTTAAGTTATAAAATCAAATAATAAACCATGCAATAAAAGCAAGTTAATGTTTTACATAATTTTCAAGAGTTATAGTAAAATTACTAAAAAAAAGCGATAACGACTTCTAAAATCTTAGTAAATCTAAAATGGTAAACAATAAAATGTCGTTATGCTTCGATATATTTGTTCTCTTTTATTGTTGAAATCCCGTCTTCCTCGTTTGGTTGAACTGCTCCAATTGAACTTTAATTAGATTCAAATTTGTTTTGGCATATAACAGTTGTATCTTTGTACCTTACCAAGAAAAATAGTTGTATCTTGACTGGATAATAGAAAGGAAATGTCAAAGTATTGTCACTTTAGCATGGAGGAACCTGCAACTTCAAATCAAAGACATAAGAAACAACAACAACAACATAAGTTAGTTATAACATGAAAAAAGGCGAAAAATTAACAATTTCTTATTATTATTCAAATAAGTAAAAAAATTCACAATCAATGGTGGCACTGGATGTTCATGTTCTAATTGCTCATAACAAAAAATGTAACCAACTTTGATAACAGTGTCATACAAATTCAATATTTCTTCATCCAATGCAAGATAACATGAAACATGACCATGTCTTATAAAATTTGACAAAATATCATCAAAATAAAGGATGGATGCAAGTTTTTGGACATACAAACTAATGCTCCTAAACTAAATATAGCAACTAGAAATCTCCCAATATACCATAGAAAGAAACTAAATATGCATTCTTCTACGTAATGATCATCTAACATCATAGTAGCAGTGAATAGAATTAAATAAACAACTATGACGAGTTTTCATATGTTTTTTTTTGAAAATGATAAAAAAAGTAACAGGCCGAAGCCCACCTCAAATCGAACATGGCAAACACAAAAACGGGTAAAATCCAATAATTTAACAAACAAAAGACCACCCAACAACAGATTGCTAACCCTAATCAACAGAGCAAATAAGTCGGCTCATTCGATACTTGCAAAGGTTTTCTCCCAAAACTTCCTTTCATGACGGCTTCATAACTTCCTCCTTTTTGATTTCTTCTCTAGGTTTCACTACAACAAAACCAGTCTTTAACGACGCAAAAGAGTGTGTCTTTTACGATGCTTATGCAACGCTATTTTTAATAGCATCGCGTAAGTGTCGCAAATGACACCCTTTTGTGTCGTTAAAAACAATTTTGTTGTAGTGTTTACTGCTGGTAGTAGTAAGTTTTTCTTAAGTTCTGGAGTGAAGATCCTTGAGCTTGCTATCTGCTAGAAACTTGATTACAGGCACCAAAATCTTGCTAAAATGCTCCATTTTGCTGTGAAGAGTCGTAGAAGAGCTTAGGCTTTCTCGATTCGAATTGGCTACTACCAAATTTTTTAGATCTGAAGTAAAGTTCTGGTCTTTGTGACTTGAATTGCTCGAATCTCCATAATACCACTCGGATAAATGATATACTTTGTTATTCAGTAAGCTTTTATAGTGAGAAGCTCCAATTCTTTGAATGTTGCTTTCTAACTGAATAATAGCAATTTGATTTGATAGATGGCCATTGTCTTGAAAACTACTAAGGAGGTTGGACTTTACTATGTAAAAATCAGGTAACAAACAATCCTTACTGTCTATGTTTACACTATCAGAGTTATTATTAGAAGAAATGACCTGTTTACTTCCTTAAATTTGAAAATTATTGATTGTAGGGTAAATCTCCTTAACATGGAAGCATGACAGTGTGCCTTTGGACTTAATTTGATGAGCCTTATTATGAAGCTTATCACTTTCAACAACATCTGGAACACTGTTGTTGATGTCTTGCCACCTGCAATTAAAAGGTAATTGGTAAGAAACCATATATCTTATCATGATAATTCTCAAGATCATAATTAGAGCCGTGTCCCTGATTTAATTGTTTTCCTTTGACAAGACAACATTAAGTAGGGAGTCAAAGTTGAATTCCTATTGTGGGAAAGGGGACTAGTAGACCAACTATTTTTGTTGGAACAGGTTCTGTTATTCCTATAAATGGAAATTTCAGAAGTCTTCCTGCCATTTTGTAAGTAACCTTCTATTCTATCTTCATAGTTGCCTTGCTCACATACAAGATCATCCCGACAGTAATTAATATCATGCTTTTATGTTTGCTACATTTTAAAAGAAGAATGTTGATGTCAATTTCAATGATTTTCCAAAGCTGAAAGCTTGAGCTTTCAGTATTATTTGCAGCTGTTGTTCCTTTCTCTCCAAATATGATAGATAATAGTAGTGAGAGTAACATGAGTTTGATTAAAATCTAGTTTGTTATTACAATAATCATTCTGAATATAATGAGTAATCTCTCTTATATTTTGTAAAGAAATCTGCTGGTTAAAGTTGACTTACCCTTGGCTATAAACCATAAATGTCTAGTATAAGTACAATTAAAGTATAGATGGTCAATGGATTCCAAATCAGTTTTACATAATAGACATGAAATAAAACCATAAATGTCTAGTATAAGTACAATTAAAGTATAGATGGTCAATGGATTCCAAATCAGTTTTACATAATAGACATGAAATACTACCATTGATATTCCATTTGTAACATTTAACTCTAGAAGAGAGTTTATTTAAAATTGTAAAATAAGCACAATGAGCCATTTTAGAATAGTTAGAGCTATTCCAAATGACTTTGTACCAATCCACTTCTACCTCTTCCCCTTTTAAAAAAATTCCATGTTTGTTTAAAAGAGAATTTTCCTTTGGAAGTAAGCTTCCATAGCCAACAGTTTTTATCCAAGCTGATGTCTATATCTATTCTGCTTATAGCAGAATTAAATATAGCACCATCAGGATGAAGATGAGTGGACCAAATATTATTATCAATATTATTGTCCACAGTAGCTTGGCTTTACCAAAGATCATTAGATTATTCCAGCCAAGAAGATTAATCAAAGAATTACCATTAATCCATGGATCAAACCATAGACTAGTGTTTTTGCCATGCTTAAATTTTCTTTCAAATAGCTTAATACTTATGCTTCTGCATTTGAGAATATTTTTCCATGAATATGAGAAAATATTTTCAGAAGACATAGTCCAGAAATTTTTATTATTAGTATACTTGCTACACATCCATTTAGCTCAAATGGAATTTCCTTCCAGAAATTTCCAAAATAACTTAAAATTGCAAGCTTGGTTTATGTCTCTGAAGTTTCTTAAACCTAATCCTCTTGCTTTTTAGACTTGGTAACTGTAAGTCAGAAAACTTTACGATGTTTATTATCCCAAATAAAGTTAGCACACAGTCTCTCTAACTTTTCAATAAAGGAAATAAGAATATTATGAGTCTGAGCCCTGTGTAAATAAATAACAGTAACTACAGTATGTGTGAGCTCAATTCTACCGGATATAGAGAGATATTTGCTTGACCAATGCTCAATTTTATTTTGAATGATTTCATATAATTTAGTGCAATCCACATCTTTAAGCTGATTGGTGCTTAATGGCAATCCTAAATATTAACAGGAAGATTGCCTCCTTGAAAGTTAAGAATACTAAGAATTTTCCTTTTGTTAGCATAGTTTTTACTGAAATAAATTGTACTTTTGCTAACATTGATTTCCAGCCCAGCAAATCTTTTGGTATTATTGAAAATATCATTTATTCTATGAGCACTTTGAACATCGGCCTTTAAGAAAATAAGAAGATCATTTGCATAAAGCCGACGAGAAATACAAGGAGATATTTTATTTAAAGGTTTAATGTTTTTTTAAAATAGACTCTTTATTCATTTATAAAGAAAGTGTTCCATAGGCTATAATAAAAAGATAAGGGGAAAGAGAGTCACTTTAATGTATACCTCTATTACTTTTAATGATTCCACATGGGGATCCATTAATCAATATTGAGAATGTAACATTGCATATACATTCTTTAATCCAATTACAAAATTTATCACAAAAACCAAGCTGTTGCATCATATGAATGATAAATAATCCGACTATTTTATTAAGAGCTTTATGTAGATCCACTTTGATGCACATCTTGCTCTTATTTTTGTGACTAAAATCCCTAAGCAATTCATGGGCTAATACAGTGTTATCAGCTATGAATCTATCCGGAATGAAAGCACTATGGTTTTCAGATATTAAGTACTTTTAAAAAAATTCTCATTCTATTACAAAGAATTTTAGCAATGATTTTATAGAGAAAATTGCAGCAGGCAATAGGCCTGAAATCACCGAGACTGGTCAAATTTTTGACTTTTGGAACTAAAGTAATGGAAGTATGATTTATATTTTTTTAATATTTTACCAAAGTCAAAAAATTCCTTGACAACCTTGAAAAGAGAAGTTTTTGATTCCTCCTAATGAGTTTTATAAAATTTAGCCCCAAAACCATCTGGCCCTGGACTTTTATCTTTGTTTGTATTAAATATTATATTTTTAATCTCTAAATAGATATATCTTCCAGAAGTAATTCTTCACTGTCAGGGTGAAGGAGAAACTAGTGATAATATTGGGAAAAGAAGAGATTTTTTTTCAAAGAAGTATATATTAGTAAAGTAATTAATAGCTTCTTTCTCCAAACTAGAAGCATCATTGATTATGTTGCAATCAGCACCAATTAGCTTACCTATAATATTTGTGTACCTTCCACTAGACATTTTAGCATAAAAGAATTTACTATAAGTATCACTATGAGTAAGTCAATTAACTTTTTCTTTTTTCCTATTATTTGCATCTTCAATTTGAAGCTCCTTAATTATTATTATTTTCAAGACAGAAAAATTGTTAATTTTGGTAGCATCAGAATTGCCAAAGTCTATATTATCATGTATGACAGCACATTCTTGTCTAATTATATCAGAACTGTTTTTAAACTTACTAAAATTTTAGTTTCTTAGATTAGATTTTGTTAAGTCAAGCATTTTCTTAAACTTGCATTGGGCAGTGCCAAAACGAGGTAAGTTAAGACTGTTCTTAACTACATCTTTGTAGTTCTTATCTAAGACCCAACCATTTTTGTATCTAAAAGGAAAGTTAATTTTTTTTAATAAAAAAAATATCAGATACAAAAGTTAAAAGGATGGGAGTATGGTCACTTGTCCGCTGTGGTAAAGTAGAACAGTTAAAGTTAGGAAACAAGTCTAGAAAAAGATGATTATCTAAAACCCTATCTAATTTACAATGAATGTTTTTAAACTCCCCCGATTTCCATGTACACTTGTTGCCACTAACAGTAGGTTCAAACAATCCAACTTTACATAAGAAATTAGAGAAAAAAAATATATAGTTTCTTATAAGAAATTGGAACTTCCTCCCTTTTTCTCAGCAACGTGCATGACGGTATTAAAATCATCTAGGACTATTAAGGAATTCTTATTGTTCACACTTATTAAATCTAGATGTTGCCAAAGAGAGGACCTATCCATTTCAAAGTTAGATGCATATACAAAACTAACACTTATGCGTAAACCCCTTTTTTATTAAACTTGCAGTGAATGTACTGCATGTCTAAGTAATAATGGGATAATTCCCATATGTTAAAGGGCTTTTTAGCCTCAAGGACAAAATGAACAAAAAATTGTTCCATAAGGACAAGGGGGTAAAATTTTACCGATAAGAACAAATTTTAGTGTAAATGGAGAAATTCAGGGTCCACTATAATTCTTCCCTTTACACTAAATTTTTTTCTTATGGACAAAATTTTAGTCTCTTGTCCTTATGGAACAATTTTTTGTTCATTTTGTCCTTCGGGATATTTTCCTGTGTGTTAAAATCCCACAAAACCATAATTCTGCCATTTCCGCCATGCAATTATTATTAACTATATTGTAATTATTGTGTGTAAAATTGGAAATGACAGAGTTACTAAGTTTATGCTCAACAAGCCCAATAATACTAGTTTTGTAAGAATTGGGAAGATTGGAGAAGTCCAATTTTCTCTCTAGGGAATTAAGACCCCTGACATTCCAGGTGATGATCGTCATTATATAAAAAATAATAAAGGATACTCAATCCTGTTTCATAGAAGATTTGGAACAGTCAGCTTCTATATTCTTTAAATTTTTCATCCCTTTTCTCTTGATGGCATTTTTGTCATGAATTTTTAGATGGTCCTCCAAGTTCGGGTTCTTGATGATGTATCTATTCTCAAAATTATTGTTACTGCCTTCAGAGTTGTAATCTATAATATCTTACATGCTCTTCTTTCTATTTTTTTTTTTTTGACAGTGTCCAGGTGGAAAAATGATGAAGACAGTAGAAGGGCACCTCTTTCAATAGGCTTTTGTGGATAATACTGGCTGCTTGGCAACCAAGTTTAGACAGAATCACTTTTTCAGAAGAAATCGAGTTTAACATTTTTGAAATGTTAAATGAATCTTAATTAAACTTGGCTCTTTTAGAAGAGGAGGAAGAGCCAAGAACTATACACTATGATTTTCAGTGCATGCTTGCATGTCTTTTATTTCTTGAGTATTCTTTCCAGTGCCCTGATCCAACATGTTTTCAACAGAGAAAATTTATTTTTTCTGCTGAAAATTTTCAGTGGCAAGATCAACTCTTTTTTGAGGTGAAAAAACTTGTCCTTGAGCTTTATGGTCAATACTTTCAATGAGATTTGAATCTTGACTGATTTCTAACAAATTCTTGAAAACTGAATTTTGAATGTTTTCAAAAAACTGAATTTTGTTAGATATTTCTATTTTCGATTTATCAGTGACTTTGCTATTTTTTTTTGCAAGACTAGTTTCTGAAGTAATCCCTTTCTTGCTTTGATTAAAAATATTTTTGATAGATTCTAAGTGGGAAACTTCAACATTTCTTGATTGCTTTTCAATTGATTTTGCATTTAGAATACTAGCAGTAAAACTGTCCATTGAAACTGGTTTTTGCAAAACCTTTTCTTTTCAAACTTGCTTTGCTTGACATGCTTTAGTAGAGTGCCAAAAATAGATGCATTTCACACGTTTCGGAGGTATCCATTCATAGCCTATTTTTTGTGTGATAATCTTCCGTCATACATGTTCACTACAAGAAAGTGTTAAAATAGTGGCATGTCCTAGTGACGGTCAAAAAAAGCGGTCGTTGCCAACCGACACTTACCTAAGTAAAACACGGGAACCCAGCTCCATCGATCTCATTATCCTCTTCCCCCAAAATTTCATCGAGAACCACCGAAAAAATAATAAAAACCCTACCTCTGCCTGTCGCCTGCCGCTGTCGAGCCAGCAACCCCCACCTCCTTTCTTCTTTCAATCTACTTCCAATTTTGCTGATTGAGGTATAATTTCTAACCCTAAATTGTTATATGTTGATAATAGTGTGTTTGCATATATTAATGAGTCATTGCTTGATATACTAGTAAATTAGTAGTTAACTTAGAAATGTAGATAAATTCATATGTTTGAAATTTAGGTGATTTTCGATTAGAAATCAACGACTTGTGCATTAGTTGATGATAACATAATATATTGGGTGACTTGATGATATTACTTGTGGTTAGATGATAATCATAGATTAATGCTTGACTTTAGAATATGATTAAACCCTAATTTTGAAATTTAATTAGATGATTACAAACGTGAAATCGATTAATATATATTGTGATTTAGTTTTTCAGAGTAACGGTTGTGTAGCGTGGTGCTATACAACCGATTATATTGTGAATTAGTTGGTGATAAATTTAGAAGAAACAAACAATTTATATCCTGCTAAAATTTATATTGTGTTAATTCATATCGTGTTAATAATTAAATCGATATGCATGTCTATGGTTTAATTTTGCGAAGGTTGAACATATAAATTAAATATAATTAAAATGAGCTCGTTGCGCAGCGGTAGTTCTTAATTTTATGATTTGAACTTTGAATGAGTGTATACGACACAAAATAAGTCGAAATTCTTTAAAATAAGAATATTTCGAATCTATTATATTACTATAAATCGTGGTGTGGTAGCTTTTGAACTATAGTGATTTATTATATAAAATGGAAGGATTTTAAGAAAATAAAATAGGAATTTATAGAAAAATATGTTTTAAGGTTTATATATAGTTTAGTTAATAAAGATCATATTTAAATCGATTTTCTAAAAAAATAGAAATGAATTCAATAAGAGCACATATTGTACTAAAATTGTTTTTCTATAAAAAAACGAAAATATTTTAATAGAAAATATTGTATTGTTTAGACAAAAGGTGGTGTGTAGAAAGAAGTGAAGTACTGTCGAGATATTACAATATAGCTTTTAGAACCTTTAGTCCTAAAAGCTTTTACTTTACTTTTATTTTTAGAATATGAACCCCTTGGATGCAACTAATGCGTAGATGAGAAGAGTAGTGAAGCACTGTCGAAATTTGACAGAAATGTGGTGAGTGTGAAGTCTTTAGTCTCAAAAGGATTTTCACTAACGCATATTTTGAACCAGGAAAATGTTTGATTATTATGTCGATCGTAGTTGGATGTATGAAGCTAGAACTGAAATGAAAGGTTTGGTGAAAGCACATTTCTACAATGGTGTAAACGAATTTATTAGATTTGCAGTATCTAATAATGAAAATTACGAGAATATTCGTTGTTCGTGTGGTAAGTGCAAACTGATGAGGTTTTGGAAGCCAGACACCGTCAAAGTACATTTGTGTAAATCTAGTTTTGTGCCAAATTATTATTTATGGGATCATCATGGAGTGCTTGTTGCACCTACAGTAAATCCTACAGTGTCAAAGGTGGAATTAGTTACGATGAATCTAATAGAAGATATGGTGGAAGATGCACCACGGTCAATGTTCTCTATCGATCAAGTTGACGAAGATTGCGTCAATATCGAAGAAAGACTGAATGCGGATGCGAAAAATGTATATGATTTTTTTGCTTCAGAGACCATTGTGGAATGGTTGTACAAATTGAACTGAATTATCGATAACCGCTGAATACATCACTATGAAATCAAAATTCAACTTTACAGAAGTTGGATTTACAACAGTGTTCAAAATGCAAAAAAACATATGTCACCCGATAATCTGATGTGCGATAGTCATTACAAAGTGAAAACACTAATGTCGGTTTTCGATCTGCCGTACCAGAAAATATATACTTGTATACATGTTGTATTGGAAAGATGATAGTAATCTTAGAAACTGCAAAATATATGGTGAGGAAAGGTACAAACCTAAAAAAAAGAAATAAAGTTCCGTACAAGAGAATGTATTATTTACCGATCACCCCTAGACTACAAAGATTATATGCATCCTCAGTCATTGCATGTCATATGCGATGGATAATGTGATAACACCAGAAGAAAGAACTTTGACACATCCATCAAATGGAGAAGCGTGGAAACATTTTGATAGAATGTATCCTACATTTGTCGCATAGATTCTTAACGTCAGACTTGATTTATGTATAGATGGGTTTTCACCATTCTCTCAGTTTGGTAGTAAATATTCATCTAGGCTTATTATTATTATTATTCCTTATAATTTACCTCCTTGGATGTGCATGAAAACTCCATATATGTTTCTCACTATTGTCGTTCCTGTCCCTAATGATACAATGCAAGGCATCGATGTTTATTTACAACCATTAATAGAAGAGTTGAAAACACTATCACTACATCAAAAAGTAGTTTTAGCTACTCCACGTGTGATACGACTGTTAGCCGTATCAAATATAATACGGCCATAACCCATGTTTATGTGCATCGATACGGCTACGAAAATTTGTCCCGCCTAATAATCTGCTTTTCCTCTTATTTAGGTGCGGATCATAGCTGTGTCAGATTGGACATAGCTAATACTGTATCCAATCTAGTGTCTAATTTTGGTACACACACAAGCCGTCATATTCCCCGCCTATCCTTATTCCCCAAATCATTTTTTGTTTTCTAGGGCAAACAAATCGATGCCAACAAAAGAAAATTACGGCAGCTTCCAGCACCGACCCTCGGCTTCAACCACCAACAACCTTTGGCAAACTCCAACACCAACCCCCGACGACAGTGGCAACACCAACATGCACAACGTCCAGTACCTCGTCGGGTAACCTTCAACACCTCGTCGCCAACCTCCAGTACCAACCTCCAGCACCTCGTCTTCACCATGCGGTCATCACCAGAGCACTAAGGTGAGATTTTGAATAGTTATATTTATCAATTCCACATTGTTCCAAGTGTTTTCGATTCATCAATTCCGTAATATGTTTGCTAACTGAAAGATGTACAACATTCTTGACTTTTTAATACATGTTTTTATCTCTTCTCTTTTGGTTGTAAACTTTAGTTAAATTTAAGTGTCAATAATTGTTTGGCATATTGGAACCACTTATGCTTGGACTACGATTTCTACTTGTGCTCTCATGCAGGGATGGCCAAGCCCTTAACCGAGACCATATCAGGATGGACAGAGCAAATCCCAGTTCAGCCAGGTGATGAATGTAGAGTTGTTATATACCACACAGGTATAGTTTAATCACAAAGGTATAACTTGAATTTATCTTCTGATAATGTTTGATTGAATTGTATAACTTTTGTTTTATAAACAGGTACTGTGGTAGATAACGAAGTCTGTCATCCATGGAACTACGATTTCTACTTGTGCTCTCATATAGGGATGAGGCATAAGTATTAATTTTCGAAAGATCAAAATTTCCAAAGGTGTGGTTCGTTGCACAAGTTATTACTTATGCAACAAAAAACAACTTTGGAAATTTTGATCTTTAGGAAATTATTACTTATGCTTGTGGTTTCGATGGAGCTGTTCGCAGCAATAGGAACATCGTCCGAGTTGGTGGGATAAGGCTAGTCAAAAGGGGAGCTTTTGATTACTTTAATCCCACCAACTCCTGACAACGTTCCTATTGCTGTCGGATAGCTCTACATGAACCACAATTAAGCCTCACCCCTAACTTTAAAAGGGAGCACTGCTACTGTAGGTATATTAGACACTTATACACGAATTTCTGCTTTACGTTACGTTTGATAGTTGTTGGTCACCTTGTTTACTATGAACCTAGACTATGATACACTTGGTACTTACATGATAATCATGAACCCAGATTTGGACTTGACAACTTTGAACCAAATTTCATTTACATGATGCTGTGTATACAATTTTTTCCTATGTCATTTGTTTTGTCTAACTGTCCATTTTGTTTTGTACTCGAACTTGGAGTGTCTGCTTTTCCATGCCATGAATAATGTGCAGACTGGTCGAACCTCGCATGTTTTTGTGCACTTCATTTATTCAGCCTTGTTACTAACTTGTACAACTGGATGTTTGTATGCACTTCATTTTTTCAACCTGTTTGTAACCCAAATATCATGAGTACTATGGGTAAATTGATGGTATATTTATGTTTTGGTTGACATCGGCAGATGCAAGCAGACACTTTGATAACTGATGCAAAGGAGGTTATATGTGAGGCAGCTGAACAAGCACAAGCTGATCTTATTGTTGTTGGAAGTCATGAGTTATTAAAAGGTGTTTGTGTGCACTTCATATTTTCAGCCTTGTTCACTGACTTGTACAGCAGCATGTTAATTTAAATACATGTATTATTGTGGGTATATAAAGCTATTGAATAGGGTGGGAAAACGATTTTCCTTCTTATAATATGTGCTTAAATAAGATATATAATTGATCTTGATCATGTGTTAAATAAGATGTTTTCTTGTTTTCGATGATGTGTTAAATAAGAAGTTTTATTTCTCTTGATCATGTATTATAGTATTTTTCATTTGATATGTATTAGAGTGATTATATATGTATGGGCAGAGGGCAATTAGTTACAGCTCTGAACCGTATCTAACGGATCAGTTAGATACGACCATATGTCCCTGTTAAGAAAATTAGGCAAAGTTTAAAGTCGTATCTAATCATAAAAGACACCATTTTTAACTACGGATAAGAGCCGTATTAAACATCGTTATAAATGACTACTAGCTATAGATAAATTACATTTATGGTGTAGTGTATGGTATGAAGCGGTTGAAACATGTGACATTTCAAGAAATTTATTTTCCGTATATTCGCTTCTTTGTTATGGACTATTGGTGATTTTCCTGCATATGAGATACATCAGTTGAAGTACGACCGATCCTTTAGCTTCTCCTCATTGGATGGAAGAAACACGAGCATTTTCCTTATGGTATAGGAGGAAAATTTCTTGATTTGATTGTCATCGTTGTTTTCTGCATTCAAGTCATATGTTTCGAAGAGATAAGAAAAACTTCAAAGCTAACAGAGAAAAGAATATGCAAACACCAAAAATTTGGTCAAGTGATGAAATATACAAAATGGTAAAGGAGTATCCCAAGATACATGAAACTGGAATGCAGACTAAAATTCCCGGTAAATTTGATATTCATAATTGGTGCAAGCAAAGTATATTATATGAGTTACCTTATTGGAAAAATATCCCACTTTCGACATAATATCGATGTGGTGCATAATGAAAAAAAAAACGTGTTTAATACAGTTTTGAATGTTAAGGAAACAAAAAGAACGATCTAAACTCAAGACGTGACATAGAACACTTCTATAAATGTCCCAAACTTCATATGAAGCCCAATGACAACCAAAAACCCATGCATGCTATGAACTAGACAACAAGCAAATAAAACTCATAATAAAATGGGGTGAGGGGAAAAAATGTCCTAATGAGATTTTTTCTAATCTACGTAGACGTGTTCACTTTAAAAACAATAAATCGAGTAGGATGCAAATTCATGATTGTCATATCATGACGGAATATTTATTATCATTGGTATTCAATAAACTGTTGCCTGTAAAAGTGTGGGGGTGTTACAACAGAGTTGAGTCTATTTTATAAACAACTTTGTTCGGCAATGTTAAAAATTGATCGTTTTCGTAAACTTGAAGTAGAAATTCCAATATTACTTTGCAAACTGGAAAAAGTATTTCCTCTAGGATTCTCTAATGTAATGGAACATTTACCTGTTTATCTTTCATTCGAAGCTATTCTACGAGGTCCAGTGCAATATGGATGGATGTATCCTTTTGAGAGGTAATCGAAAATATCAGTAAAATTTATGTAAGTTTAAGATTTTGACTTACATAAGTACATATAAACTAAATTTATTTTGTAGTAGGTATTTCAATCAAGAAAAAAGTATGACCACAATCACGAGTTGAAGGTTTAATTTGCATATCTTATCTTGAAGAAGAAGCTTTGTTTTTTTTATCATTACTTCAATGATCATGTGAACTTATCAATTGTAAGTGTTCCTCGTAATGTTGAAGCAGTGCAACAATATTTTTGTCCAACAATGTTATCTATTTTTAGACAACATGGGCGATCTTCTGAAAAATGTGTTGATACATGTTTAGACAATAGAGATCACCATGTAGCACACACATATGTTCTTCTAAATTACACTGAAGTTGCACTATTTGTTAGGTATTATAAATTTCATATTTATTTCAATTGTATCTACATTAAGTGTTACCTAATAATCATGTATGTTTGCGGTATTTACGAATAACAAAATCCATATGGAGATCTCAGTAAAGATTTTGCTAAATGGTTTTCAGAGTACGCTTCCAATCCAATAAACTGTGTTAGTGATGAGGGTTTACAACATCTTGCGCTCGGACAAAAAAGAAATGTTAAGACTTATACAATATTCTTCGTCAATAGATTTAAATTCAACACCAAAGATCATGGTACTGAGAGATCAACATACAACAGTAGTGTATTTTTCAATGGTAGTAATGATTTAAAAGAGCATATAAAATACTTTTATAACATCTTAACACAGGGTTAAGAGTTGACATATTATGTACAACCTATTGGAAAAGTTGTTTTATTCAAGTGCAACTGGTTCAACAATGTTTCTTGGTACTGGAATCAATGTGCATAAAGATTATAAGCTTATGAAATAAAGCACACATCACAATATTATAAGTATGATCCTTTTATATTAGCTAAATAAGCATTACAAGTTTATTTTGCTTCGTATCCATTTGTAAAAAGAGATACAACAGAATAGTTTGTTGCAATTAAAACAAAGGCAAAATTTACGTTTGAAGGAATTAATATCCCAGAAGATGCAGTGTAACGTCCCAGAAATTTCGACAACTGGTATATGGAATTAATTTAAGATTTAACTATTAATAATCAATTTTATATTGATACTGGGTTCAGAAATTTAAAATCAAATATATGGTTTTGAATATGAATTAAACCCAATATTTAATTTAGAATGGTTGGTTGGGAATAAAATATTTATTTTTGAACATTTGAATTGGATTTAAATTCCGATTGGGAAAATATAAATGGCTAGATATAAAAAATAAAACATTATTAACATTAAATAAATTGAAGATTTTTATTTGTTGAAATATATGAAAATTGGTTTGGATATGTATGCATTTGTGTGTATAAAGAAACTAAATTTAACGTTTCAAATTTGGAAACGAACAGAGTCATTGAAGAACAAACGAAATTAAATCAGTGAAACGATAAATAATTTAAAATTTAAAATAACGTTAAAAATAGACGAAGTTGGTTTACAACCAGGATAGTTTTATTGGATTCAGAATGCCAAGACGAGGAGATACACATAATTTTTATAGCATTTAGAGACTGTGTTGGCGGTATGTATTTAGAGCGGTTCGGGGTATTCACGGTAGAATTATTATTTAATTTAAAACAAATGTCACCTTCCTCGGTTAAAAGACGCCGACCTATCTCTGATATAAAAAGTTTCCCTATAATCAATGATCGGACTTCATTCTTACCCTTTTCCTATTCTATAAATCACGCTAAATCCCCTATTTCCTCAACAATAATCATTTCTCCCTCATTAATTCTTGTAACGGCCGAAGGCCCCAAAAATTTGCTCCTACCCTAAATCAAAAATCAAAGACCGATCTTTTTCTCATCTCGATCGCCTTCTCCACCTCCTCGACATCGCCAGTAGGGTACACTTCATTGCGTTCGAGCTTTGATGTCGTGAATCTCCGAAACCCCGCGACCAAGCCTGACTGTAACACCCCACCTCCGCTAGGTTCACTCACAAAGGGAATGCCCTAGTTTTGGAGGGGTATTATCTAGTAAACAGGCACAGAGATAACACAAGACAGAACATAGATAAAATAGAGTATATAAAGCAGCGGATATAAACTTTAAAACCAAATCTCATTACTGAAAAATAGAGTCAAAACCTCTTACATCAAAATGCCAAGTTATTATTTCATTACATCAAGTTCTAAAGAAGCAAGGTACTTAAAACAACATAAGTAAAATATTATTCCTCAAAGAGTGCATGAGTGCAGCCATAGCATAGCTCAAGACCAAACCGTACATGAGTTGTCAGAAAGCAAGCAAAGTCCAAGCTAAGAGCTAGAGTTTCCTCCCTGAGAACCCAGGGGGGGGGGAACGAAAGACAAAGAGGCGAAAGAAAAGGGGTCAGTCAAAAAGACTGGTAAGCCCTAGTGACTATCAGCATAGAAACTAGTAAAGTTAACAAGACATGAATAAACTGGAATTAAACATAGAAATGATGATAAGTCTGACATGATAACTAAGCTAACAAGATAACTCAAGTCTAACATTGCGTATTCAAGGTTCGCCATACCAACTATACTGGTATACTAATCCCGTGTCAACTATAAATCAAGAAATAACCCCTTGGCCCAATATCGTGAAGTGACCCAATTCGGGGTCCAACGGTATGATCTAATCGATCGGCTCCCTACAAGTCTAGCTCGTCGTGTGTCTGTGTCATACGACCCTATCACGAATGTAGTCACCTGTGCTAGGTCCACCATAGGGTGTATCAAGCCCTAGGGTTCCAACCACCGACACGAATCAAGAATGCACAGATAATCCTACTGATGCCCAATGCCTGCTTTTTCAACTCCGGACTAAGTGCACGACCCTAGTCTGCCTGAACCTACAATGGCGCACCAACTCAGCCGTCGTTCTGGTCGCTTACAATCAGCCCAGCAATCGTGCCCCACCCTGCCTAGTCCCAGGGTACCGTGATACATCTAGTGGGTTACTGCTGAAAAGGACCGCGTAACTAGGGTTTTGTTCAGCATGTTAAGTTGTCATTTAAAATCGAGACTTAACCCCATCTACGTGTCATGTCAAATTGACTAATGTGTCATTCTAGTTCAAGACTTAGTCCTACGAATCATGTGTCAGGTTGGTTAAGTGTGTTCAAGCGGTTCATGACTTAACCCTATCAAATCAACGTGTCAAATTGGTTAAGTATATTCAAGTGGTCCATGACTTAACCCTATCCAGTGGCATTAATTTACTTAATGCACCCCTAACCTCTCACATTAGACTTGGTTATGGTTACTGGATGTGCCGGGCGGGTCCGGGCAGTTTTACACCATAACCTAGTCTAACCTCGGGTTTCGAGTGCGATATGACCAACTACTCACATTGGGTCCTATTGTTTGCAGTTACTGGATTCGCCGGGCGGTTCCGGGCAGATTTATACTGCAAACTCAACCCAACCTCGAGTTGGCCACGTTCAAGTTATCTAAGTGTCATGTCCCAAATTCATATTTTCAAGTATAATTTCATGTCAAGTTCATGTTCCTATCCAAGCTCAAGTTATAACGATATTCATGTTTTCAAGTTCATACTAAATTCAGGTTTTCCTAAACTACCCAAATCGCATCCCCAACGCTCGTGAATTCGAATCAAGGCAATAGATGTAACTAGGGAATACCATAACAAGGATGTGTATAAAGTGACAAAGGTGATTTCAAGGCAAGCATGGTGTAACTTGAGATATGATCATAACATCACTGGCATATGAAATAGGGTGATAAACATAGCAATAAATGACATAAGATGATAATCCTAAACTTGTGACTAGCAATAGTTTCAACATCACAACATCACAGGCATGTTAAAATAATGATAGGGTTTAGGTTATGACATGAACAGCCCTAAATCAAGTTCTTATCAGTATTCCACAAATCAAGGTTCAATATGAACGGTACTAGGTTCAAGGTGAATAGATCTAGGGTGAACAAGAGTAGATTTAAAATAATAGATCAAAAAAGGAATAGCCATAGATCAAAGATATACAAGAGTAGGTCTCAAGTAGTTATCATGTTTATGTTCAACTTCAATTTATATATGCCCATATTAAGTTTAGAGTTTAGATCAAAGAGTAACTGGGGCTTACAGATCGTGGTTTTTGAGAACTAAGAACAGAAATTGTCGTAGGATCGTTGTTGAGATGTTGATCTATTCCCTTGAATTGTTGTAGAAACGTTGGCCTTCGATTTGGATCTAGTTTGAATGTTTAAGCTTCAAGTTGGCGGCGGCGACCATGGTTCAAGAGGAGACTTAGCAGCATAATGGTGTTAGAAAGATTTGTTGCGGATTAGCCTAGGTCTTAGGGTGCTTTTATAGTTGCAACAACTAGTTTAGGCCATAGGATAAACCCTAGAATCGATCTGAACCGCCAAAAATCGTCACAGGCCCTCAAACAAGCCAACAGGGTCAAGCAGGAGCAACCAGGCCCAAACCAGGTTCGGGGACCAGGTCGACACCCAAGTTGACTGTGCAGTCGACCTGGTCCTGGGGGTGTCGACTGCCCAGTCGACTCCCCAGTCGACCTAGGGTGCTGGGCGGGAAATTTCCCGCCCAGTCTGTCTGGGTTTTGAAATTCGAATTTGAACTCGAATTCGAACTGTTTTGAACTCTGAAATTTTCTGAAACTTTGGGGAGCCATAACTTGGTCATACGGACTACGATTTTCGAAAACTCGGACTCTATTTTATGTAGAATTCCGAGACGAACGCAATGGCGCAACCCGTTTCCCTTGGTTCTTATCTTAAAATTTAATTCTGCCTAGATTTATGGTTATAACACGTTATCAAAATACGGGTTGTTACATTCTCCCCTCCTTAAAGGATTTCGTCCCCGAAATCTCTAAGTTAGGAAGAATGTATCCTACCATCCATCATCCATCTACTCAAAACATCATCCACAAGCAAACATTGTCCTTAAGAAATTTCTAATGCTGTATGAACATATGTAGAAAGTGTGTGTATATGTTCCTTATCTAATCAAATGATCAGGCCTGATTGATCTTTCTAATGCAAAATATGTTTAGTGTCATGAATCCAACATGTATGCAAATAATCCTAGTCACGTAAGCACTATATGTGTGCACAAACATACATCCATATGCAACATTCATATGATAACACATTCAATTTCCTCCATAAATAAGTATAAACACTCATGCATATGCAATATGAAAATGTGTCTGAGCCGATCTAGTGCCTAATGTGTGTTATGCAACAACGAGCAATCACTTGCAACCACTTGCAACCATTCGCAAACATTAAGCATAACATGTTTCAAATACATGTTTACATTCATAAGATTCTACCTAAGGTTCTCAAGACAGGATCGAAAGGATATACAAGATAAAACAGAGTATCTAGGGAAAAGAAGTTAAAGATGTACCCCTAGAAGGTCCTTCTTGCGGGGCTTGCCCTTGCTTCTTAGGGCAGTTCTTGCTGATGTGTCCAGTTTCACCGCATTGAAAACATGCTCCTATCTTCATCTTCTTCTTCCTACAGTCCTGGACTATATGCCCGTCAATACCACAGAAGTTGCATTTTCTTTTCTCACGTGACTTGTCATTCTTGTTGTTGCTGTTCTTTCCTCCTTTCTCGGAGTCTACCTTCTTGTCTTGAGACTCATTCGCATTGACCTTCTTCTTGCCATTCTCGTCTTCTTTATGAAGTAGGGCCATATTCACCAAGCTTTCAAAGGTCGCCCCATGGGTACATGAGTCATGGCCATAGTGTGGAGTGGCTCGCTCAATCCTCGAGCAAAGCGTAGAGCCTTCTTCTCAGCCATGTTGACTAAGTCCAAACCAAACCGAGCAAGCTGATTAAACTTATTCACGTATTCCCTAACTGACATGTCCCCTTGCTTGAGTGCCAGGAACCTCTCCATCTGAAGACTCGCTTCTGCGGATGATAAAAACTTAAGCCCAAACCTCTCTCTAAAGTCTGCCCAAGTCTCAATTGGCCTGGTAGCGTTGGTGACTTCCCACCAAAATGCATCTTCCTCTTTCAACAACCATGCTGCGAACTGAACTTTCCTATGATCCTCCATATCGAAAATAACAAACAAGTCTTCAGTCTCTTTTAGCCAGTTTCGCGCCTCAACGAAGGTTTCAGTTCCAACGAAGTTCTTGCCGCCCATTCCTATAAAGTCCTTGCATATTTTGGCGAAGGCGGTACGCGGAGGAGGAGGAGGAGGAGGAACCGTGGCCACCGGGGGAGGAGGAGGAGGGATATCTGCCGGGCCCGCGCCGTTGGCCCTAGCTTCCAAGTATCTTCGGAACCAGCCAGGTATGGGTACTCCCTCAGGAAGGTTAAGATCAGACACGCTGAAAAGAGAAAAGGAAAAAGATTCAAATGAGGAAACAAAGGAAAGTGCTAATGGCTTTTGGGGAATAGCCTTTTCTTAAAAATAAAACTTTTCTTGAAAAATGCTTCTTTATAAACGGTTTTGAAAATAGTTTCAGAAGGTTTTTAAAACTTTTGCCCAGTCTGGTAACCTTCTGCTCAGATACCAAATGTAACACCCCACCTCCGCTAGGGTCACTCACAAAGGGAATGCCCTAGTTTTGGAGGGGTATTATCTAGTAAACAGGCACAGAGATAAAACAAGACAGAACATAGATAAAATAGAGTATATAAAGCAGCGGATATAAACTTTAAAACCAAATCTCATTACTGAAAAATAGAGTCAAAACCTCTTACATCAAAATGCCAAGTCATTATTTCATTACATCAAGTTCTAAAGAAGCAAGGTACTTAAAACAACATAAGTAAAATATTATTCCCCAAAGAGTGCATGAGTGCAGCCATAGCATAGCTCAAGACCAAACCGTACATGAGTTGTCAGAAAGCAAGCAAAGTCCAAGCAAAGAGCTAGAGTTTCCTCCCTGAAAACCCGGGGGGGGGGGGGGGGGGGGGAACGAAAGACAAAGAGGCGAAAGAAAACGGGTCAGTCAAAAAGACTGGTAAGCCCTAGTGACTATCATCATAGAAACTAGTAAAGTTAACAAGACATGAATAAACTGGAATTAAACATAGGAATGATGATAAGTCTGACATGATAACTAAGCTAACAAGATAACTCAAGTCTAACATTGCGTATTCAAGGTTCGCCATACCAACTATACTGGTATACTAATCCTGTGTCAACTATAAATCAAGAAATAACCCCTTGGCCCAATATCGTGAAGTGACCCAATTCGGGGTCCAATGGTATGATCTAATCGATCGGCTCCCTACAAGTCTAGCTCGTCGTGTGTCTGTGTCATACGACCCTATCACGAATGTAGTCACCTGTGCTAGGTCCACCATAGGGTGTATCAAGCCCTAGGGTGCCAACCACCGACACGAATCAAGAATGCATAGATAATCCTACTGATACCCAATGCCTGCTTTTTCAACTCTGGACTAAGTGCACGACCCTAGTCCGCCTGAACCTACAATGGCGCACCAACTTAGCCGTCGTTCTGGTCGCTTACAATCAGCCCAACAATCGTGCCCCACCCTGCCTAGTCCCAGGGTACCGTGATACATCTAGTGGGTTACTGCTGAAAAGGACCGCGTAAATAGGGTTTCGTTCAGCAGGTTAAGTTGTCATTTAAAATCGAGACTTAACCCCATCTACGTTTCATGTCAAATTGACTAAGTGTGTCGTTCTAGTTCAAGACTTAGTCCTACGAATCATGTGTCAGGTTGGTTAAGTGTGTTCTAGCGGTTCATGACTTAACCCTATCAAATCAACGTGTCAAATTGGTTAAGTATATTCAAGTGGTCCATGACTTAACCCTATCCAGTGGCATTAATTTACTTAATGCACCCCTAACCTCTCACATTGGACTTGGTTATGGTTACTGGATGTGTCGGGCGGGTCCGGGCAGTTTTACACCATAACCTAGTCTAACCTCGAGTTTCGAGTGCGATATGACCAACTACTCACATTGGGTCCTATTGTTTGCAGTTACTGGATTCGCCGGGCGGTTCCGGGCAGATTTATACTGCAAACTCAACCCAACCTCGAGTTGGCCACGTTCAAGTTATCTAAGTGTCATGTCCCAAATTCATATTTTCAAGTATAATTTCATGTCAAGTTCATTTTCCTATCCAAGCTCAAGTTATAACGATATTCATGTTTTCAAGTTCATACTAAATTCAGGTTTTCCTAAGCTACCCAAATCGCATCCCCAACGCTCGGGAATTCGAATCAAGGCAATAGATGTAACTAGGGAATAACATAACAAGGATGGGTATAAAGTGGCAAAGGTGGTTTCAAGGCAAGCATGGTGTAACTTGAGATATGATCATAACATCACTGGCATATGAAATAGGGTGATAAACATAGCAATAAATGACATAAGATGATAATCCTAAACTTGTGACTAGCAATAGTTTCAACATCACAACATCACAGGCATGTTAAAATAATGATAGGGTTTAGGTTATGACATGAACATGCCCCTAAATCAAGTTCTTATCAGTAATCCACAAATCAAGGTTCAATATGAACGGTACTAGGTTCAAGGTGAATAGATCTAGGGTGAACAAGAGTAGATTTAAAATAATAGATCAACAAGGAATAGTCATAGATCAAAGATATACAAGAGTAGGTCTCAAGTAGTTATCATGTTTATGTTCAACTTCAGTTTACACATGCCCATATTAAGTTTAGAGTTTAGATCTAAGAGTAACTAGGGCTTACAGATCGTGGTTTTTGAGAACTAAGAACAGAAATTGTCGTAGGATCGTTGTTGAGATGTTGATCTATTCCCTTGAATTGTTGTAGAAACGTTGGCCTTCGATTTGGATCTAGTTTGAATGTTTAAGCTTCATGTTGGAGGCGACGACCATGGTTCAAGAGGAGACTTAGCAGCATAATGGTGTTAGAAAGATTTGTTGTGGATTAGCCTAGGTCTTAGGGTGCTTTTATAGTTGCAACAACTAGTTTAGGCCATAGGATAAACCCTAGAATCGACCTGAACCGCCAAAAATCGTCACAGGCCCTCAAACAAGCTAACAGGGTCAAGCAGGAGCAACCAGGCCCAAACCAGGTTCGGGGACCAGGTCGACGCCCAAGTCGACTGCGCAGTCGACCTGGTCCTGGGGGTGTCGACTGCCCAGTCGACCTGGGGTGCTCGGCGGGAAATTTCCCGCCCAGTCTGTCTGGGTTTTGAAATTCGAATTTGAACTCGAATTCGAACTGTTTTGAACTCTGAAAATTTCTGAAACTTTGGGGAGCCATAACTTGGTCATACGGACTCCGATTTTCGAAAACTCAGACTCTATTTTATGTAGAATTCCGAGACGAACGCAATGGCACAACCCGTTTCCCTTGGTTCTTATCTTAAAATTTAATTTTGCCTAGATTTATGGTTATAACACGTTATCAAAATACGGGTTGTTACACTGACGTTGATTGAAGCTGCCTCGTCAGCCACAAAACCGTCGCCAGCATTGCCGTTTAATGGTGAGTTATCAAGCTCACGATTGATCTTAGTTTAAGCAATTGGATTTCAATTTAATCTAAATAAATAATAGTTGGTTTGGTGTGTTAGCTGTAATGTGGAGTTACCTTAAAGTGTTTTATGACATTATAGTCACTTTGCTGTGGAGCAATTACTCTAATTTATTGCATTTTAGTTTTGGTGGGCATGTGTATAAACCTATATATATGTAGATACATGTGCATCCATGTATATGTAGTGAAAAACACTTTTACCATATGTATGTTACCCTCCTGCACTTGTTGGAATGTGGTACTGCCTGATGTTTTACATAGTATTAACTTGCCTAATGGCATATCTTCACAGACCACTTAGAAACCAGAATCACTTGAGTTGTTTATCCACGAACCTGGGGCTTGTTGTTGTCATGTTCGTTGCCTTGTTAAATGTTGCTTGATTTTGGGCACCTCTTTACACTCTTGATGTTTTGTTTTTCTTTACGCTTGTGGTTGTGTTGAGTTTATGGGTATACATACCATTTCAATGCTAACCTTGTATTCAAACCATCTTGCTATCTTATCATGACTGCATACTATAAAAATGAAACCTGTAATCAAATTTAACTATTCCTTGATTAAATGCTTGCTGGCCCAAGTTGGAAAATATATATATGGCCAATTTGTACACTGTTTTCACTATGTTCATCTTGTTGTTGCCACCATATATACATATATGTGGATGGTCATTGAAGTGTAGACCATGAAACAGTTTAATTTATACCTAATCATGGTCTATAAATTTACACTGTTTATAGTATAACAAGATACGTTTGCTAATATGCAAGCTGCATCATTATATACTTGAGGAAATAGCATCATCTTGGACTAAAAGAAAATTGTGCTTCCAAATTGTTCCAAACTTAAGCATGGGTTTTGATTGCACTGTGCATATATGCAAGCCTTGTCTTCAGTTTAACTTAAACAAAATTCCAGTATTATGGAACTGAGAAACATAAATTGTATCATAAACAAACATATAGTTTGAGATCATAGCCCATGGGTGTATATGTACATTCATGTATAAATGTACACACACCTTCATAGTTTGAGTTCCATTATACTTGAGGGCAAGTGTCTTAAATACTTTGTCCAGGAAGTATTGTCTTTTGGAAAAAAATGTGTTCCTGCAAATGAATAATGACAACCATGTTAGAGTAAAGGTAAAAATAAAATACGAAGTCATCATTATTTGTTACCACTATTGTTGCCTTTGCTGGTCAATTTTGCCACTATCATATTAAACCTTCCCTTACATCTTGACATATACACTGTTCTGGCCTTTAAAACGATGTGTATTCTTTGCACTAGTATGCTGAACTTGCTGAGTTAGTTGGAGCGTTGTCTCCTTGTCACTTGTACATTCTGCTGTGTTTGTATGTCGAACCAGTGTTGCTTATTTTGAACTTGATCACGTCGACTTCTGTTCATGTATAAGTTGCACTTAGCTTACCTTTATATTGGTATTCATTTATGTGCCTTAGCTTGGGTTCCATTTTGTTAGCTTTTGGGTCTAGACCTGTATGCTCGACTCGCTATGTTGGCCTCTATATTGGGCTTAATCCTTGTGGTCGCTCTACAGTTGCTCACACTGTCTTGAAACATTTCCGGGATGCTGGGGCAATACACACGTGTACTCTTATACCTGTGTATGGCAGGCTTCCGGAACCGTTCGTCCCTGAAATAAAGACTGATATGCACAGAATTATACTCGATACTCATATATTTACATACCCCGTTGTACACATATGTATATATATATACCACTGTATGTGTATATAAATGTAATCGGCATATGCATATATGTTTTAGTATATATATGCAGTGGTCTATGTACATGTGTATATATGCACACCACTGTATGTGTGTATATATGTTATCGGCATACATATATATGTGTGTGTGTGTATATATATATATACATATGCTATCCTGACTTGTTCGTCCCAAGACGCTATGCCTCATTGATTCGATACTCGTATATGCGATGATTGTTAAGGTTAACTACTTTATTCAGTTTGTATTGAAATTTATTTACTTGAACTATGATTAATTCCGACTCGAGAGTTTTATGTTTTTGCATGGAATGCTCGGGTCAGACCCGAGTGTTACAGGTTTAAAGATTTCAGCTTAGGATTCGAGGATCGGAAAAGCTGAGGATTTCAAAGATAGGTGCACTCTGAATTTTTTTTAAACAGTTATATCTTTCTTGTGTTTCAAATTCAATTTTAAATTCCATTGTATAGAAAATTCATATTAAAAATTCTAATTAATATATATAGTTATTTCGCTGTTCAGTATTGTGTTATTTATTTATTCTATGTTTTCTGTTTTGATTCTATTTTAAACTTTGTAACCTAAATAACAATCCGTCGATTTGAACGTTTTAAGTTGGTTCGATGACCAATTTGAAGCGATCAACAAGGCGGGACATTACAAGTGGTATCAGAGCTTTGGTTTATTCAACGCGTAGCTTATCGAGTTTAAAATGAGAAGAATCGACAATAGAAAAACGAATTTTGAAAATAAAAAGGGTTTTGAAATATAAGTTTTGGAAGTGTAAATAATTTTAAAATAAATTTTGAAAGGTAAATTATTTTGAAATTATTATTTTAAAACGGGTGTTTCGAAATCAATACAATGGAAATAAAAACTAATTTGAGATTTATAATTTGTCAGAATCCCCAGTCTTCGAATCTAGTTTGCGAGAGCCGTTCTTCGATAAGGTCCCCTCAGGTTTGGATCTCGAACCATCATTGAATGGTGTTTGGGAAAGATAAGTATAAGAGAATCAATGAATCAATTGTGTATTTTAGTAATCAGAGATAACTGAAGTTAATTGAAAATAAGAATCCAGATGGGAATTTGAATAAAGGGAAATTCAAAATCATTTCAAAAAAATGAAACGATGAAGTTTATTTCGATATTCAGAATATGAACTAATGGGAAAAAATGGGTATAATTGTATTTCGATTGTGTCCAATTGCATTACTAATTTATTTGAATTATTCAGAACTTGGCAAGATAAATTATAATAGGTTCCAAACCAATAATGTGTAATAGAATATATGAACTCGATAGTAAGTTATAAACTTGTTAAATTTTTTGAAGCAAATGGTAGTGAATCGTCAGATTCACGCCTTCAATATTTCAGCATTAAAGGTCTAGTACAACATCATTCGTGTATATACAACATATATACAAAACCAGCAAAAACCAACAACATAGCTATTACAATAGTGCGCCCAAAAAGATAGATAACATAAACATATTACATAACACAACTACATAACAAAAGATAGTAAATACGGTAGCACTGAATCAAGCATCCAATACAGCATCCCAACGACCAAGCAAGCTAGTCTCCAATCCTTCTACGAACACTGTCGTGAACTCTAGCTGCAATTGTGTCCACATACTTCCAACTGCTTTTGCCTGCCCATATGAAAACATATTTAAGGATGATGTAATGTTTTTATTAGCCGTTCTCCTCTAGAATTCGAATTTCCTACAGTTTGCGTTCATGCCATAACTTCCACGTATAAGCAAAGTTTAGTAAAACAAAAAGGTGTTGATTAGGTGTGTTTTCCAAAGAAGAAAAATTACATTGCCAAAAATCGAATTGATCTTTGATAAAATTCCCCTACTCCAGGTCCAGATTCAGGTAAACCAAGCATTTTGCCCACACATATAAAGCAAAGTCATATTTCCAAAACAAATGAATGTAACCTTCCTCATCCTCCTCACAAGAAACACAACCACCACTTATAACCAAGCCTTTATGGCATAAGTTGGAGATGGTGTTCAACCTACCATGCATTATTATCCCATATGTATCTTGACTTTTGTAGGGATTGTCTTAATACTTCACATATAATCGAACCCAACCAACTTTTGCTAGCAAAGTTTACCACCTTGTACAATCCTCTAACCCGAAAAGCATTCTTCTCACCTTCTAAATTCCAAACAAACTCATATTTCTCCTCATTTAAGAAAACAGCTTCTAACAACTTAAACAATTGGCACAATTGATGAAAAGCATTGCCAGTAACAATTCTGCAAAAAGACAGTCTCCATCTAAAACTAATAGCCTCCAAATTATACATATCACCCATGGTAGATAATATGTTACAAGCAATCGCAAACAGGTCCACAATTCATCATTCAAAGGAACAGGAAGTAGCCATCAATCATACAAGAATGACATATTGAAGCCATTTCTCACCACCTCCTTTGTCCCAATCTTAATCTAATGTGAATTACTCATAACTCCTTTCCAAAAAGCAGAACAATGTGATGAATCTCGATTCCAATCAAATCTACCATCATAATAAGTGTTAATTATCCACTCCTTCCAAAAAACATGTTTATCACTTATCATCACACACAACCATTGCAAAGCAGAGAGGAGTTCATGTGTTTTAGTTATAAACTTGTTAACTGATTAACAAGAAGTGAAACGAAAACGGGGGTTATGAAGGGAGCGAAATGAATGAAGATTTTAAAGAGATTTGATCCTATATTTGAATGAGATCAAAGCTAATTTGATGTGACAAGTCCAGACTCGTACAAAATAAATAATATTTACTTTTTGGAAGTAACTAACGTTTGGAAGCAAAAATGTTGCAAGTGAAATTGGGATAAAGAAAATGGAGTTGACCAGTACTGTGAGATTATCCTGAAGTTCAGAATATAAATTAAGCGAAATTTTTTCGAACTTCGAAATGTATTATCGAATAAGAGATTATTCGAAAGAATTATGTTGAATTCAGTAAAATATTATTCACTTTTCATTTCAATCAAAAATTTAATATTTAATTAATTGTTCAGACTAACAAATAAAGTATATTTTAAATTTAAATATTTCGAACGCGTGAATTATTTTTATAATCAACGATTTCATAAAAGAAGTAAAATTTTAACTTGAATTCGGTAGTCATGAGAATGATGGTTTTGTTGGGATTTGATGTTGATAATTTTATCTATTTCAAAGTTAATAATGTTGTTCAGTTAAGGTCTGAGAGGTAAATATACCCCAACTTGATTGACTTCATTGTTGACTTAGAAATAGTTAAAGTTCGATAGTAAGAGTTGGTTAAGTGAAGTAAGTTATCGGGTGTCAATAGTTAAGTGGGAATAATGATGTTTTATTTAACATCAGTCTTAATCCAAATAACGAATTTGGAAATGTTTCCCATGAGAATAAAATAGATTTTCTATGGAAAATAGAGATATTTGAATATATATATATATATATATATATATGGTAATAAGAGATTTTCTAAAATTATAGAAAATAAATAAGATAATTGGAAATGTTTTTCAAAAGATCGTGAGAGGCTAACGGGTATTGATAAAATCAGAATGACAAGAACAGAAGAGCAAAAAGCTGCATGTCGAGAACGAAAGGCGATAGAATGTAAAAAGAGGGAAGAATTTATTTCGGAATATGAGAAGAGGATTAGAGAAATACAGACAGCTAAATCATATGACAGTGTCGTCTGTTACAGATGTCAGAAAAAGGGGCATTATGCGGCTACGTGCAGAGAGAGAGGCAAGGGAAAGAAGAAAGAGGAAAATATTTATCAGTCCAAGATTTTCTGTTTTAAATGTCGAGAGAGCGGACATTTTCCCAGTCGTTGTCGTAAGGTGAAAAAGAAGAAGCCTGCCATTTCTGAGAAGTCTGATGGGCCAATCGTTTGTTATCGTTGTAAGCAAGTTGGACATATAGCTCGGAATTATTCCGAGAGGCAACAAGGAAGGCATGCAATGTTGCATCGCGCTAGAGGGAAAACGGTCGAAGTACGTAGATAAAAGTGGCTCTATCTCGTGTTATTGTAAGAACCACAAGGAGTGGGGTCATGTGGATGAATATCGTGAAGTAGTGGACTAGTGATCGAAAAGCATACAATCATCAAGATTGTGGATCTTAATTAAGTTAACCCTATTTTATAATACTATCCTTTGTAACCTCCTATGTACGTGTTTTGAATAGATCGAGACTATGTATAACTATTTAAATAAAATGGTTATGAGAAATTTTGATTAGTGATTTAATCCAATTGTATGAAGTTATTCAAGAATCTTGAATAGGGAAGAACATTAATTGTTTTGATGAACCAAGTTGGTAAATAAGTTAATATTGTTGAGATGAGTTTATAATTAAATTTAAAAATGGCTTAAAAATGGAATTAAGGAAATTGTAATCTAACTAGAGATTAGTCAAGTTGAATGACTTTCTGAATGTTGATCTGATGTTGGTTTCGGCCTCTGGGGTTGATACTTAGGGAGTTATTCGCTTGCTAATTGACGCCCGAAGGATGTGAATATGGAAGAGTAACAAAGCGTAAATGAGAAATTTGTTATAAAAATGGAAAATTTTGAAATTTTGAGAGCATAAAAATTTGAATTAAATGAGGAACTTAATAATTGGAAAATTAGCGAGAAATTGAAAAAATGGAAGAAATTTGGGTTTATATCCAATAGATTTGTAAATTTGAGTTTGAAAGGATATCAGATATCTTAACTGATTAAGAGTTCAAAAATGAAAATTTGAAATTTGAATAAATTTGAGGATATTAGATTTCAAATATTGAATGTACGAGTTTCCAAAAAATATATAAACGAATATTGCGAATTCGAAAACTACTGGATGAGAAGGTAATCGATTTGAAGTGAAACTTTATACAATGGAATTTATATAAGAATGAAATATTTGGAAATATGATTTGGAAAGAAAATCGAAAATACGATTTATGAGGAATGAAGTACTATATATACCAAGTATCATATGTTTTCAAGTCAAGATAAGGGAAGTACCATCCTTCTCCTTTGAATTTCGAGCTTAGTGAGATGTGCTGCTGGTGGTGATAGGTTGTCTGAACATAAAACTTTAGTTGTCATTGTCCCCGGAAGAACATGACCATGTGGCGTAATTCACGGGGCTGTAGATGGCTTACTACAGATGGATGTTTCTTGGGGTAACCAAGTGTAACCATTGTGTCTGCTGCGATCCAAAGTCGTGATAATGGCGTAATCTGCAGAGGTGTGAAAGCTTAAGGGTATGGATGTTTCCTGGGGGACCCAGGCCTAACCATTGTGTACCTGCGGCCCATATGGTATATCTACAAGTGAAAGAGATGTGTAACCACTAGAGTCACTAAAAGTAGAATGGAGCCATGCAATGTGTGATATGTATTAGTGATGTAGAGCCACCTGTTTGATGCAACACTATCTTCGAGACATGATTTGTCGTTGTGACTTGATTTGTCTTTGTGTTTGATTGATCCTTGTAATTTGTTTTGTCTTCATAATGTGATAATTTGATTTCGTGTCCCTGAGATAGAGTAGTCAATGCTCAGTGACCTTAGATTTTCTTTTGATTCTTAAACATCTTCCGTTGATCTGTCCATGACGAAATTTGCAGGGATGTGATTTCCTACAGATACAGATGTTTTCTAGGGGATCCAGACGAAACCATTGTGTTTCTGCGATTCATGAACAATCAACATATCAATATCACATTGGTACTTTCTTTAAAAAGAATTTTTGAAATGTTTTTCTGGGAGTTTAAGCAAGGATATTTAGTACTTGGAGATTTTAGTTGTGCGTTTGGCCAGCGTTTGCCTAACATCTGTAAGAACGACGATAGACTGGTCAAATTTTGAGTTATCAAATATTTTCACATAAATATTTTGAATTAAAAATTTACCTAACTAAATAAGTTAAGAAGTATTTTCAAGTCCATAACTTAGGAATAATAATACAAATGTTTTCTTCCTGAATTTCGAGCTGTGTATAAAAATTATAAAAGATTTCGGATTTTGGAAAATTTAAGTCGACAATTTGTAACTTGCAAAGGAGATGATATTTACATTCTTCAATGAGTGTTGGGAAGGATTAAATGAATTAAATATAAGGAGATGTGGTTGAACTTGGATTGTAAATGAATAAGTGGAACGGTGGATAGGTAAATACTGACAAATGAAGTTTGTACAGAAATTTGGAATAATTTGAGATGAATAAATTCAACATATACAGAATTTAAAATTTAAAAAGAGAGTGGTTATGAAAAGAAATTATTGATTCTGAATCTCTCAGAAGATTAGATAGAATGAGAAATTGGGAAATATCCCAAAATAGTTTGAGATAGAATTGGTATAAGAAAATTGAATATAGTTTAAAAAGCATAAATAAATTCCGATTCAGAAGATAAATTTGTGATTGATCAAAATTGATCTTTAAAGAGAGGAATTTGATATTCCTGGTTAATGAATATGATGGATAAACAAAGAGGATAAATGACTTAAAATCGATATTTAAATTGGTTGTGGGAATATTTCACCCAAGTATAAAAATTAGAAGTATACGTTGGTATAACCATAACGATCTCCCCTTTTCGAGGATGATTTTTTTTAACGGGGGTAGATTGTAACGTCCCAGAAATTTCGACAACTAGTATATGGAATTAATTTAAGATTTAATTATTAATAATCAATTTTATATTGATACTGGGATTAGAAATTTAATATCGAATATATGGTTTTGAGTATGAATTGAACCCAATATTTAATTCAGAATGGTTGTTTGGGAATAAAATATTTATTGTTAAATATTTGAATCGAATTTGGTTGGATATTTGAATTGAATTTAAAATCCGATTGGGAAAATATAAATGGTTGGATATAAAAAATAAAACATTATTAACACTAAATAAATTAGAGATTTTTATTTGTTGAAATATATGAAAATTGGTTTGGATATATGTGTGTTTGTGTGTATAAAGAAATTAAGTTTAACGTTTCAAATTTGGAAATGAATAGAGTCAATAGTGAACAAACGGAATTAAATCAGCGAAACGATAAATAATTTTAAATTTAAAATAACGCTGAAAACAAACGGAGTCGGTTTATAAGCAGGATAGTTTTATTGGATTCAGAACGCGAAGACGAGGTGATATGTATAATTTTTGTAGCATTTAGAGACCGTGTTGGCGGTACGTATTTAGAGCGGTTCGGGGTATTCACGGTAGAACTATTATTTATTTTAAAACAAATATCACCTTCCGCACTTAAAACACGCTGACCGATCTCTGATATAAACAGTTACCCTATAATCTATGATCGGACTTTATTCTTATTCTTTTCCTTTTTTATTCTATAAGTCACGCTGAGTCCCCCATTTTCCTCAACAACAATCATTTGTCCCTTGTTAATTCTTCTAATGGCCGGAGGGCCCAAAAATTTGTTCCTACCCCAAATAAAAAATCAAAGACCAATCTTTTCCCCATCTCGATCGCCTTCTCTACCTCTTCGACATTGCTAGTAGGGCGCGCTTCATTGCCTTCGAGCTTCGACGCCGTGAATCTCCGAAACCACGCGGCCAAGCCTAACGCTGATTGAAGCCACCTCGTCAACTACAAAACCGTGGCCAACATCGCCGTTTAAAGGCGAGTTATCAAGCTCACGATTGATCTTAGTTTAAGCAACTAGATTTCGATTTAATCTAAGTAAATAATAGTTGGTTTGGTGTGTTAGCTGTAATGTGGAGTTACCCTAAAGTGTTTTATGACATTACAGTCACTTTGCTGTGGAACAATTACTCTAATTTATTGCATATTGGTTTTGGTTGGCATGTGTACAAACCAATATATGTAGATACATGTGCATCCACGTATATGTACTGACAAACACTTTTACCATATGTATGTTACCCTCCTACACTTGTTTGAATGTGGTACTTTCTGATGTTTTACACATTATTAACTTACCTAATGGAATATGTTCACTGACCATGTAAAAACCGGAATCACTTGAGTTGTTTGTCTGTGAACCTGGCTCTTGTTTTTGTCATGTTCGTTGCCTTGTTAAATGTTGCTTGATTTTAGGCACCGCTTTACACACTTACTGTTTTGTTTTCTTTACACTTGTGGTAGTGTTGGGCTTTTATGGGTTTACCATTTTAATGCTAACCTTGAATTCAAACCATCTTGCTATCTTGTCATGACTGCATACCATACAAATGAAACTTGTAATCAAATTTAACTATGCCTTGATCAAATGCTTGCTGGCCCAAGTTGGAATATATATATATATATATATATATATATATATATATATATATATATATATATATTATATGGCCAGTTTGTACATTGTTTTCACTATGTTCATCTTGTTGTTGCCACCGCATATACATATATGTGAATGGTCATTGAAGTGTAGACCATGAAACAGTTTAATTTATACCTAATCATGGTCTAGAAATTTAATTATTTATAGTATAACCAGATACATTTTCTAATATGCAAGCTACATCATTATATACTCGAGGAAATAGCATCATTTTGGGCTAAAAGAAAATTGTGCTTCCAAATTGTTCCAAACTTAAGCATGGGTTTTGATTGCACTATGCATATATGCAAGCCTTGTCTTCAGTTTAACTTAAACAAAATTTCAGTATTATGGAACTAAGAAACATAAATTGTATCATAAACAAACATATAGTTTGAGATCATAGCCCATGGGTATATATGTACATTCATGTATAAATGTACACACACCTTCACAGTTTGAGTTCCATTATATTTGAAGGCAAGTGTCTTAAATACTTTTTCCAGGAATTATTGTCTTTTGGAAAAAAACCTGTTCCTGCAAATGAATAATGACAACCATGTTTGGGTAAAAATAAAAATGAAATACGAAGCTATCATTATCTGTTACCACTATTATTGCCTTTGCTGGTCCATTTTGACACTGTCATGTTGAACCTTCCCTTGCTTCTTGACTTATACACTGTTCTGGTCTTTGAACCGATGTGTGTCCTTTGCACCGGTATGTTGAACTTGCTGAGTTAGTCGGAGCGTTGCCTCCTTATCACTTGTACATTCTGTTATGTTTGTATGTTAGACCAGTGTTGCCCTCTTTGAACTTGATCACGTTGACGTCTGTTCATGTATAAGTTGCACTTAGCTTACCTTTATATTGTGGTTCCTTTATGTGCCTTAGCTTGGGTTCCATTTTCTTTGCTTTTGGGTCTAGACCTGTATGCTCGTCCCACTATGTTGGCCTTTATATTGGGCTTGATCCTTGTGGTCGCTCTACAGTTGCTCACACTGTCCTAAAACATTTCTAGGATGCTGGGGCAGTACACACATGTGCTCGTATACGTGTGTACATGCAGGCTTCCAGAACCATTCATCCCTGAAATAAAAACTGATATGCATATATATTATACTCGATACTCGGATGTTTACATACCCCGCTGTACACATATGTGTATATATATATATACCACTGTATGTGTATATATATGTAATCGGTGTACATATATATGTTTTAGTATATATATGTGGTGGCCGGTGTATGCATGTATATATACCACTGTATGTGTGTATATATGTCATTAGCATACATATACATATATATATGTATATGTATATATATATATATATATATATATATATATATAAATACATACGCTGTCCTGACTTGTTCATTCCAAGTCGCTATGCCTTATGGATTTGATACTCGTATATGTGATGATTGTCAAGATTAACTACTTTATTCAGTTTTTATTGAAATTTATTTACTTGAACTATGATTAATCCTAACTCGAGTGTTTTATGTTTTTTAATGGAATGCTCATGTCAGACCCGAGTGTTACAGATTTAAAGATTTCATCTTAGGATTCGAAGATTGGCAAAGCTGGGGATTTCAAGGACAGTGCACGCTGAAGTTTTTTTTTAAACCATAATATCTTTCTTGTATTTCAAATTGTATTTTAAATTCCGATGTATAGAAAATTTTTATCAAAAATTCTTGTTAATATGTACGGTTATTTCGCTGTTCAATATTGTGTTATTTATTTATTATGTGCTTTCTATGTTGATTCTGTTTTAAATTCTGTAAGCGGAATAACGATCCATCGATTTGAATGTTTTAAGTTGTTTTAATTACCAATTTGAAGCTGTCAAAAAGGTGGGACGTTACATGCAGCATATGAGACTGATATAGAGGAAATTGATAAAATAATAATAAATGATGATATTGATTTAGGGTCTTTGAATGATGAATCAAATGTTTTAATAGAAGCATTTGAGAGTAAGATAACGGTGTAGAGAACGAGACCGAGACTGAATCAGAAAATGAAGAAGACTGATAATATTTGTATAATTTTTTGTTTACATATATTTTGAATTTTAATTATATTGTGAGCTTTTTTGTACAATGATATGTTTATGATAACGAACTAATATAATGTGTTAAGTTTAAGAACTGATCTAGTGAATTAATATAATTTATGTTCTGAGTTTATGGATTCGTGAATTGTATGATATTAGATTTATTCCATAATGGATATGTTAAATGATATGTGTTATTATTATACAAAATGACATGTTTGTGACAGATATACCTCCTAGACGACGATTTTCCCAGTCTTCACATGCATGTGTGAGCGGTACAACATTAGATTTACGTCTTGTTGTAGTGATCATACCCAAGACTATAGGGTAAGTATCTAATTTAGGAAAGTTTTATTCTTTAAATTTTATTAAATGCCTACGTCATATTCTCTGCAGGGGTTTTGAGATTCAGCCCACACAGTTTATTTTATCTATTTCTAGATCTGCCTAGGTAAGCAGGTTGATGGATTGTTGGCTTCGTTGGGACGACATTCGTGCTCACATAAGGAATGCCATCCTTGAAGAGGTTCCAGTAAGTGTAAATTTCTTTTTTATTTCAATTTATATAAAATATGTAATTCATATAATTTTGTTATGTGCAGGTTGTTGTTCGGGTTCGGCCCGAAGATATGCAGGTCTTTCTTGATTACTAGAATAAGAAAGTGAGAACGGACTATAAAGACAACGTCTATAAAGAAAAATAGTATATGAAGAAGCATCCATGGATGAGCGATCAGGTTTGGTCGAGTTTTCTTACGGCTAGGAGAGTCCCACGGTGAGGATAAGTTATTTGAAATCTTTTTTAATTTCTATTTTGTTTCATTTTCATATATCAGTTAAGTTAATTGTATAATTAAATTTGCAAGAGGTTTCAGGGCAAAACCGAGCAAACAGGAATAAAAATCCTGCATTGCACTGGGGTGATTCTAAGTTGTTCTCACAACGTCGACGGGAATTGGTACGTATGATAAATTGAATTCAAATAAGCCGTTCTAACCATTTTGGTAAATTTTGACTTATTTTTTACAATTTCAAATGTCAACTCTCCAGCGGGAGCCTACGCTTGCCGAGGTGTTTATCCAGAACAACGCGGTCGAGCAGACCGACAAGGAGGGTAACACCTCCTATACCTGGATGGACGCTAAGTCTCAATGCGTAATGGTAAGAATTAGTAATATTTTGTATTTCTCTTTGTTCATTTGAAATCGAATATTTAATTTATGAATTAATTGTTCGCTATCGCAGGAGAGATAGCAGGCAGAGATCGCTCGAGTGAGGCAGTCCTCAGGTCGTGAGCCAACCCTAGAGGAGTGTAATCGGATATAGGACACCATCATTGACCCTCCTACCCGGAGCAGACGCTACGGTTTCAGAAACTTAGAGGTAATTTGTTTCATTAACTAAGTTATAACTGCTACTTAATCCTGAATAACTTATAAATCCACCACTGTTACATAATTATTTCATTAGTTGTACAGATTAAAATCCACTAGAGTTACATAGCCAAAGTAACTTAACAATTAAATCAATATTCATGTCTATGGTTTAATTTTGTGAAGGTTGAACATATAAATTAAATATAATTAAAACGAGCTCGTCGCGCAGCGGTAGTTCATAATTTTACAATTTAAGTGTATATGATACACTATAAGTCGAAAATATTTGAAACAAGAATGTTTTGAATCTATTGGATTATAGTTTTTCAATGGAATAGAAAATTTGAGATTTCATCTGGTAGATTTTGGATTATGTCAAAATCATATGTCTAAAAAAATGCAATGTGATGGCTTTTGAACTATAGCAATTTATTTAATAAAACGGAAGGATTTTAAGAAAATAAAATAGAAATCCATAGAATAAATATACCTGGTGGATTTATCGACTTATGGTGAATTTGGATATGAGATAGTTATGTCTTAATAGCTTATGATTATACATAATGTTATATTAAATTTGTTTTTTTTGAGATTATTACATCAACCTTGATAGAATAATATAAATCAAAACTCATAATATAATATTACAGATAGCAATGACCTAGACATCTTACAAGAGATCACAACCGGAGGAGGAGATCACCATGCTCCATCAACAGATAGCTGAGAGATAAGATTGAAGGAAGAGTGAACTGACTGCTATGCTCAGTGGATCGCTGCATTTCTATTTGAGATTGCATGGGGATGAGGTTGGGTTAGGTGATGGGAATGATGAGAACGACGGTGGAGACGAGCAGGTACTTGTATTTTTTGATTTTTTTGTAGCATAGGTAAATATAAACATGATGGTCATTGATTTGGCTTGTTATTGATTGTTTGTGGATATGGTGTTTGTTTGTGGATATGATTTTTTATGATGGTGGTAGATGTAATGGTTTGTTTCAGAATGTTTAATGTTGTTTATTTATGGTTCATTAGTTATTTATAGTATATATGTTGGTTTATAGTATATATGTTGGTTAGTGCTATGAATTTGAGTATATAGACATGTTGGGTTGTGGAATTAATCATATATGAGTTGTGGAGTGAATGGATTTGTGTATGGGTGGTTTGAGGGAAGCATTGTAAAGAGAAAACAGAAAAACAACTTCAACTAAGCTACAACTGGCGACGGCTAGCTACAGCTGATCAATCACGCAATGCTACGGTTAGCGACAGATAGCTACGGCCTATATGCTCGGTATAGCTACGGTTAGCAACGACAAGTTACAATTATTTTACTATGGTTGGCGACGGCCTGTATGCCAAGTATAGCTATGTTTAGCGAAGACTAGCTACGATTGTTTCACTATGGCTGGCGACGGCAAGTGGCGACATAGAATCGGTCCACAAAAAATTCACATGTCCAGATTTGTCACCGCTAACCGTAGGTAGTTAGGTGACCAAAGCCATCGCGAGAATTGATGCTATTTCGTTAGCGTCAGCTTATGTTGCGACGGCTGGTTATGACCACTGATAGCTAAAGGCCATCGCTATACAAAGCCATTCTTATAGTGGTTAATCTGAATTTCATCAGGAAAATCTGAATCTGCCCAAATTTCTATAAGAATTCTGGCATAACTTAGCATGAATTCTGTAGCAATTGGTTCATCAAACTTAAGGGTAATTCCTATAGCGCTAGCAATGGATCTAAAGTCTTCCCTATCCCAAAGCTTCAGATTAAGCTCTGGCAGTCTGATCCAAATTGGGAAAGTAGAGAGGAGATCTCTGCCAAAGTTCATCTTCTTGAGCATTTCTTTAAGATAATAAGTTTTCCATTAATAAAATATGGACCACCATTATTAACTTTGCTGCAATCATTAGGTTTAGAGAATCTAATGATAAATAACCCATTATCACGAGTGAAGATATCCAATTTACCCATAGGGTTCCAAATTTTAGCAACAAATGCCCTAAAATGATGATAAAAAGGTCTTGAACTAAAAATATAGGCAAAGACTGAATTACTCATGTAACAATCGGAAAAATCTGAACCAATTTAAAAAAATTATTTTGAAAATTTTGATGAATTTTGAAGATTTAAAATGAGATATTTTAAATAATAACGACGAGAAATTTATTTTTAATAGAATTAGAACGTATATATTTATATGAATTGACGTTAGAATATAAATATTTATTTTAATTATAAAAGGAATTGAAAATGGCACAGTAGTTTGAAAATTCGATTTCAATTTTCAAATGAATGTACAGGATTCAAAATAAACCGGATTTTAGCGAAATCAAAATTATTTGAATCTATTTGGAAATATCTTTCCAACGAATCCGAATAATTGAAATTTCATAGCAGGAATAAAAAGTTATGCCCAGTTGGAAATTTAGAATAGTCGCTATGGAAAATATAGCCCTTTAAAATGGAAATTTTGCAAACGACCTCCGTTTTCGACGAAACCACTTTTGTTGGATTCGGGATGTCAAGTTATTGCTAGATTCCAAAATTCATAATTTTCCGAATCAATATGTGAGCGTGGTAAAAGAAAACATGTTTTGTCAGTTTTAGTCAATTTGGATCGACCAGAAAATGGCCATTTTTCAAACGGTCTCCAAATTTGACGAAATTGGTTTTGTTAGGACCGTATCGTCAATACGAAGCTAGAAATAATTTTTCTAGAATTTTTAGAGTCCGTATGTGGCCCCAGTAAATTGAAATGTGCGTTCAAAATCAATATATAGATTTATATTTTGATTTTGACGGAAACTGATTGAAACAATCGAATCAGCCTACGATACATATCCCATTGTGTTCGGAATGGGGGTAATTGCTAGGGGTGATAGTCGGTGGGTTTCATTAGGAGGTCGAAATACAAGTCAACTCTTAAAAGAATAAAATAAAATAAAATATAATATAATTTTCCACATAAGCCCTCATCCCCCTTTTATCTCCCCCGTCACAATCGATTTCAGAAAATCAAAAAAAAAACCTAACTACCCGTCGCTCCACCGATCGAGCACCTCCGTCACGCGCCACCTGGCCTCATGCCTCCTGCTCTGACGCGCCCATCCGCCCCTCCCCTTCCTCACCGTCGTAAGCGCGAGCCCCTCACCCAAACAGACTCGCGAAACCGCCACCTCCAGGCCAAGGGAGCGCCACCTCCGCCGCACATGCGAACTTCCCCCCTTTTCTGGCGTCAGTAACAACGATGAAACAAGGTAATTTTAATTAATTTAGTTAATATAATTAGTTAATGTGGATTAAAAATATATATTTTTTATACAAAGTAATTAAAATAATGACATGATTTTTGTTTATAGAGCAAAGAATAGATTTTTATCATAACAAAGAAGTGATTTTTATCATTACAAAGATAGGATTTTTTATATAATAAAAATATGATTTTTATATTATAGAGATAATAAAAATATGATTTTTACATTATATAGATAATAAAAATATGATTTTTATTGTATGAGCATCGAAGTAAAAAAAAAAATTTAGCGAAGTAAAAATATAATTTTTAGCAAATTAAAAATATTTTTTTTAGCGAACTAAAAATATAATTTTTAGTATTGAAATAAAATTGTGATTTTTTCTATGAATAGCTTAAAGAAGATGGCGTTGAAATTTTGAACAAAATTCAAACCATCGTCCGTTAAAGAATGGCGGAGTGGATCCCAAAGGCGAGAACTTCTCACTTTTATTCTATTTTCTAGTTGAAATATGTACTAGGATGCAGACGGTGCTTAGCAGCACCTGACACCCGTCGTCCACGGACCATGGACGACTTGTTTGTTTGTTTGATTGTGTTGTGAAATTTTATTGTGTGATGTGGAATGGAATAAAATATTTTATATAGTTAAAAATATAATTTTTAACGTGTATATGAATAAAATAAATATTTATAAACAAATCGGACGGTTTGTTTATGTACACACATTTGAATTATATTGATTGGGACGATAAATTTTACACATCGCCCAACTGCACAAATAAGTCTGTGTTTGTTGTTTGAAAACCCCACATGGGTATTGGGCTGATATTGGACATACACTAATCCCAATAATTAGTGGTATGTCGATCGATTGATTGACAGGCTGTTATAAGCTTGAATAGTTGTATTTGATGCTTATGCAGTGTAGGATGCACTTTGGATGATGGTTGACAGGGTTTGATTGTTGTAGTATACATGAGGTGAATGAAATCCATATAATCAAATTATATGGTAATTGCCTGTGTCTGATTCCAGTTCAGAAAGAATTAATATTTTAAAATAATGATTATTTTAAAATAACGAATATTTTAAAATAATATTCAGAAAAGAATCAAAATCATATTTTGATGTCCGATTTGGGATGGACACAGATATATTTAAATATATAAAGCTATGTTGATTAGATTAACGCCATTTTGACGTGAACGATATTTATATCGATTTTATTCATTTTTATAACGAATTTCGAAAAAGAATTGATTTCAAAATCTAATGTTTTGAAAATATTATCATTTATATATCGATGATACGGAATATTCAATTTTGATTAGAAATTGAATATGAAGTTGAAATCGTTTTGAAAACGAATTTAAAACGATTTATAAAATACGTTTTAAATGGAAATAGACGAAATATGTATAATATATATATATATTATAATGGCCTGAATAGAACGCGCCACGCTGCGGCAGTTCGTAAATTTCGACCATTGACTTCAAACGGACAGTACGGGAAATTCGACCGTCGGATTCTCCTAAAACCGGAACCGTTGGGTTTGTATCGAAAAGAGCTTTCTAACGAATATTAGAGATTTTAAACCTAACGGTTGGATTTGGAATTATGTCCAAATAAATTTTGGAAAAGGTCGTTGTAAGTGCAGTTCGATGACCGTTTATGGAAATCGACTGTACTGGCCTTGATAAAATTATTAAAAATATCTATAATTAGTGTAAAATCATTAGAAATGATTTGGAAAGAATTGGGATGAAAAATTCCATATTTGAAAAGATAAAAACAGATTTTATCGAAATGAACTAGTTTTGAATTAGAATAATAAATCCAATATTTTTAAAATAAATAAAGTAAATTTGAAATGGTTTTAAAAATAACCAGGATTTCCAATATATGAATTGGAATGGATTTGAATCGAAATTATGCTCGGAATATTTCTATATTGGATTTCGTGATTATACGGAGATTGTGGAGGAATTTGGAAGATATGTATATCGTTATTCCAATACGTTATTTGTTGGTTTTAGAATTTGATATTGAATATAAGCTGATATATTTTCTATGCAGAGCCTTGTATTTAATATCAAATTGGATTTTGGGTTCGTTGTGAATGGTATCTTTAATAATACTATTCTTGAACCGAATGGAGTTAAGAAAATTAGAAACTAACTGGAGATTAGTTAAGTTGAATGGTTTCCTGGGTATTGATCTGATGTTGGTTTCGGCCTTCGGGGTTAATACTTAGGGGATCGTTCTCTTACTAATTTACGGTTAGTGGCTAATGTGAATTGGGTTTATTGTGAACTATGTTTTTAACGACATTCGTTCTTTAACCCGATTTACAGTGAAATGTAATTTGGTATTTATAAATCTTTTTTTTTAGATTTAATGAGAATTTTCCAAGGTAATGTTTTCCAGTTTAATATATTAATTTGGAATTGAATGGAATTCGATTTGATAATAATCGAAGTGAACATCTGTGGAGGAAGACTGTTAATACATATGGAATTTAAGAGGCGTTGCCATTATTCCATTTATATTATTGATCGGTTATGGAAATTGATATCGATTATATATTGATTTGTTTTTCTGTGAAGATTCCATAATTAATGGAATGTGATTTGAGTTGTCGTGAATGGTATCTTTAATAATACTATTCTTAGACCCAATGGAGTTAAGAAAACCATAAACTAACTGGAGATTAGTTAAGTTGAATGGTTTCCTGGGTATTGATCTGATGTTGGTTTCGGCCTTCGGGGTTAATACTTAGGGAATTGTTCACTTGCCAATTTACGGTTAAAGGATGATGGAATGGAATGTGATTTTGGGTTTATCGTGAACCGTGTTTTTAAATGACATTGGTTCTTTAACCCAGTTAAGGACAGGATATGATTTCCCTAGTTAAACAATCGTTAATATTGATTTTTGGGAAGATTAAAACCAAGTGGAGTTTTAATGAATCTTTAATTAGATTGAAATGATATCCAAAGGAAGATTAAAGAATTAATTTAAAAAATTTGTCTTTGATAAAACTAGTGGGAACCTTTCCCAAAGTATAAGAATATTTGAATAAGGAATATTCTGGATTGGAATGAGGCGTATGTTGTGATTTTATAGCACTTGTTTATTATATACGCGAGTTATTCAGAAAGACCGGGTTTATCCCATTTTGAATAACTGATTCGACGATATGTCGAGGATGAAGATGGTGGTCGAAGACAGGAGATCTTCACATCATTTGGATGATTACTGATGTCTTGATTGGGTTGTACACCCAAGACGAGGTAATAAGTGGTGATCGTCCAGACGTACTTGGAGATCGACGGATATGCGAGGGCTCTTCCCTATATTGGACATATGGGGGAGGAATAAGGTGCCTCCGGTTTCGTTCAGACCCAGAACGAACTTGTAAATGGATGTGTGTCTGGCAACGGATTTCATTCTGTGTGATTGATAGACATCGGTTGCATAGCGTGAATTTCCTGTGTGGCATGCGGAGATGCAAATGATCAAGGCTTATATTGAAAAGAAGAGTCTTGTGGTTGATGATCAAAGCACGGCTTTGATATAGCGTAGCTTTGTGTAGCGTTAATTCGCGAGCCTCACACACAGGTGTGAACCAGAAACGGGAGAGGACCTCAAGGAGGGCATGCATTTCCTTCTATCTAGGAGTGGTGTCAACGTTTTGCATGTCCTGGCATTTTACTTATGTGGACGATGGATAGGAGGCGCCTCAGTTATACCGGTCGATCCGGGGCCGATGGAGTCATTTGGCTCATTGACGCCCCATAGGGCGGGGAAACATAATGTTCAGGCATTTTAATCCACATCGAGTGGATCGGCCCTGACGATCCAAAGGCTTGACTGAGTACTTGACTAAGACATGGGCTAGAGCGTCTCGAACCGGTAAGGACGATCCCTTGCCTTGGTTCACTGATGGAAATCCAACTTCCAGTAGGTGACTTTGCGGTTTTGATTGTAGAGCCTAGTATTAGCGACATGATATATGGTACCCATGCCATCTATGATTGATACATTTATATTTGAAGTTGTTTTATACACTATGCACTTATAATAGTATCAAATGATTTGTTTTAACATACCAAGCATGTTTGGCTATTATAAGGGAAAACCCTATCCTCCGGCTTGCGTTGCATTGTGTGATGGGACCTGGGTCTTATAATAGCTTCATTGTTCTTTATTTAGCATTGCGCTGTTTGTTTTATGCACTGGTATTCTTGGGAGGAAACTCGTTCCGTGTTATACGGCGTGATCCCCAGATTTTCCGAACTTTAAAATAAAGATAAATAACTGTTTTAGTTCTCACACCAGTCATATGACTGACCTGGAGTTTATTATTTTAACCTAAACTCTGGGTGCCCCTGTTTTCCACACGGGCAGCTAGTAGTTTTGGTTTTGCAGATTTATATTCACAGGATCCTGGTTTACAACTGGAATGATATTCGGAAGTTTCTGTATCTGTATATTCCTTTCAGTTGTGTTTTGTATTATTTTCCGCTGCATTGTAACTTGTAAATCTCTGATATTTAGTAAATGTGTAATATTTATTCATACTCTATATATTCTTGTATTCTGATGTAAATTGTTGTAATAAGCGATGAAATGTTCTTCTGTTTGTGTACTGATTCATCATGTTCTCAAAGCAATCCGGGCTTTCCTTCACGGGGAAGTTCAAGTCGTTTCATTTTGGTATCAGAGCTTTGGTTTACAGAGCTCGAGAACAAGACACATTAGAACCAAATGAAAGAATTCATCAAAGATTGGATTAGTAATATCCAATAAGAATGACTCGTTAGAGATGGGATCAGTAGTATCCTAGAATGAGTCCGAAGAGTGTTATTTTTAAAATAAAGCTGAAAAAAAAAATCGTTTTTAAAATTTAAACCTTATCATACGTATTTAAATATTTTATTTTAAATTGATTTGGACAATCAAGTATATAAAGATTTTGCATATACGTCTGATCCATGTGTATTCAAAGTTTTAATATACTGGATGGATATAGAATCACATTCTAGTCTCCCGGGCATGATTCTACTGATGACGTACGACATCAATAGTATGTTTTCGAGTTTCGAAAGTGGGATATCTATATATTTCCAATTGACTGGTGTGAGAACCAAAACTAGATAGGATTTTTTGTTGTGATTTGGCATCAAAAACATGATTTTTGACTATGTATTAAAGTTATATGTATGAAACGATAATCCACTAATTGATTGATGGTTGTGTTGTATGATTATTTGTTAACCAATAAAACCATTATGCGAATGTATGGTGAATTTAGGCCATATTGAACCAAATATTGAACTGTATTGAAAATTGTTTGGAAATGCATGCATGTACATATGTATGTGTGAACAGGTCATACCAAGGAGGCTAGAGAAGAGGAATAAAATTGTATGCCCGACAAATAGGTACATGTTTACTAATTTATTGGGTTTGGATGATTTTATGAGCCGATTGGCTGTTTCTTTTTCTTTTTGGATTGGAGAGGCCTGTATGGCGATTTCGGGAATTTCCCGGTGCTCCCGTACAGGGGAGGTTATGGCGAAATTTTAGGGTGTTAGCCAACTTTTTGAAAAAATCGAAAAGTTCTTAGAAACTGAAAAGTTGAAGAACTTAAGCCATAATGAAAATACTGAAAGTTGAGTTGGTTTGTAAAACAACTTTCAGCTCCGTTCCTTTTCGAGGACGAAAAGATTTTAAGTGGGGGAGATTGTAACAACCCGGAAAATCTAAACCAATTTAAAAAATTTATTTTGACAATTTTGATGAATTTTAAAGATTTAAAATGAGATATTTTAAATAATAACGACGAGAAATTTATTTTTAATAGAATTATAACGTATATATTTATATGAATCGACGTTAGAATATAAATATTTATTTTAATTATAAAAGTAATTGAAAATGGCGCGGTAGTTTGAAAATTCGATTTCAAATTTCAAATGAATGTACAGGATTCAAAATAAATCGGATTTTAGCAAAACCAAAAATATTTGAATCTATTTGGAAATATCTTTCCAACGAATCCGAAAATTTGAAATTTCATAGCGGGAATAAAAAGTTATGCCTATTTGAAAATTGAGAATAGTCGCTATGGAAAATATAGCCCTTAAAAATGGAAATTTTGCAAATAATCTCCGTTTTCAATGAAACCACTTTTATTGGATCCGGGATGTCAAGTTATTTCTAGATTCCAAAATTCGTAATTTTCTGAATCAATATGTGAGCGTGGTAAAAGAAAACGTGTTTTGTCAGTTTCAGTCAATTTGGATAGACCAGAAAATGACCATTTTTCAAACGGTCTCCAAATTTGACGAAATTGATTTTGTTTGGACCGTATCGTCAATACGAAGCTAGAAATAATTTTTCTAGAATTTTTAGAGTCTGTATGTGGCTCCGGTAAATTGAAATGTGCGTTCAAATTCAATATATAGATTTATATTTTGATTTTGACGGGAACTGATCGAAACAATCGACTCAGCCTACGATACATATCCCATTGTGTTCGGAATGGTGGTGATTGTCTAGGTGCGATAGTCGGTGGGTTTCGTTAGGAGGTCGAAATAAAAGTCAACTCTTAAAAGAATAAAATAAATAAAATATAATTTTCGACATAAGCCCTCATCCCCCTTTTATCTCCCCCATCACAATCGATTTCAGAAAATCAAAAAAAACCCTAACTACCTGTTGCTTCATCGATCGAGCACCTCCGTCGCGCGCCGCCTGTCCTCATGCCCCCTGCTCCGACACGCCCATCTGCCCCCTCCCCTTCCTCCCCGTCGAAAGCGAGAGCCCCTCACCCAAACTGACCAGCGAAACCGCCACCTCTAGGCCAAGGGAGCGTCGCCGCTGCCTTAAACGGGCCCCTGCCACCTCCGCCGCACAGGCGAACTTCCCCCCTTTTCCGGCGTGAGTAACAGTGATGAAACAAGGTAATTTAAATTAATTTAGTTAATATAATTAGTTAATGTGGATTAAAAATATATTTTTTATACAAAGTGATTAAAATAATGACATGATTTTTGTTTATAGAGCATAGAATAGATTTTTATCATAATAAAGAAATGATTTTTATCATTACAAAGATAGGATTTTTTATATAATAAAAATATGATTTTTATATTATAGAGATAATAAAAATATGATTTTTACATTATAGAGATAATAAAAATATGATTTTTATTGTATGAACATCGAAGTAATTTTTTTTAGCGAAGTAAAAATATAATTTTTAGCGAAGTAAAAATATAACTTTTAGCATTGAAATAAAAATGTGATTTTTTCTATGAACAGCGTAAAGAAGATGGCATTGAAATTTTGAACAGAATTCAAACCATCGTCCGATAAAGAATGGCGGAGTGGATCCCAAAGGTGAGAACTTCTCACTTTTATTCTATTTTCTAGTTGAAATATATACTTGGATGCACGCTTAGCAGCACCCGACACCCATCGTCCACAGACCATGGACGATTTGTTTGTTTGTTTGCTTGTGTTATGAAATTTTATTGTGTGGTGTGGAATGGAATAAAATATTTTATATAGTTAAAAATATAATTTTTAACGTGTGTATGAATAAAATAAATATTTATATACAAATCGGACTGTTTGTTTATGTACACACATTTGGTTGATATTGATTGGGACGATAAATTCTACACATCGCCCAACTGCACAAATAAATCTGTGTTTGTTGTTTGAAAATCCCACGTGGGTATTGGGATGATATTGGACATACACTAATCCCAATAATAAGTGGTATGTCGATCGATTGATTGACATGCTATTATAAGCGTTGAATACTTGTATTTGATGCTTATGCAGTGTAGGATGCACTTTGGATGATGGTTGACTGGGTTTGATTGTTGTAGTATACATGGGGTGTATGAAATCCATATAATCAAATTATATGGTAATTGACTGTGTCTGATTCTAGTTCAGAAAGAATTAATATTTTAAAATAATGATTATTTTAAAATAACGAATATTTTAAAATAATATTCAGAAAAGATTCAAAATCTGATTTTGATGTCCGATTTTGGATGTACACGAATATATTTAAATATATAAAGCCGTATTGATTAGATTAACGCCATTTTGACGTGAACGATATTTATATCGATTTTATTCATTTTTATAATGAATATCGAAAAAGAATTGATTTCAAAATCTAATGTTTTGAAAATATTATCATTTATATATCGATGATATGTAATATTCAATTTTGATTAGAAATTGAATATGAAGTTGAAATCGTTTTGAAAACGAATTTAAAACGATTTATAAAATACGTTTTAAATGGAAATCAAAGAAATTTATATAATATATATATATTATATATATAATGGCCTGAATAGAACATGCCGCGCTGCGACAGTTCGCGAATTTCGACCATTGACTTCAAACGGACATTATGGGAGATCCGACCGTCGGATTCTCCTAAAACCAGAATCGTTGGGTTCTTATCGTAAAGAGCTTTCTAGCAAATATTATATATTTGAAATCTAATGGTTGGATTTGGAATTATGTCCAAATCAAATTTGGAAAAGGTCGATGTAAGTGCAGTTCGATGGCCGTTTATGGAAATCGACTGTACTGGCCTTGATAAAATTATTAAAAATATCACTAATTAGTGTAAGATCATAAGAAATGATTTGGAAAGAATTGGGATGAAAAATTCCATATTTGAAAAGATAAAAATAGATTTTTATCGAAATGAACTAGTTTTGAATTAGAATAATAAATCCAATATTTTTAAAATAAACAAAGTGGATTTGAAATGGTTTTAAAAATAACCAGGATTTCCAATATATGAATTGGAATGGATTTGAATCGAAATTATTCTCGGAATATTTCGATAATGGATTTCGTGATTATACGGAGATTGTGGAGGAATTTAGAAGATATATATATATCGTTATTCCAATATGATATTTGTTGGTTTCAGAATTTGATATTGAATATAAGCCGATATATTTTCTATTCAGAGCCTTGTATTTAATATCAAATTGGATTTTGGGTTCGTCGTGAATGGTATCTTTAATAATACTGTTCTTGAACCGAGTGGAGTTAAGAAAATTAGAAACTAACTAGAGATTAGTTAAGTTGAATGGTTTCCTGGGTATTGATCTGATGTTGGTTTCGGCCTTCGGGGTTAATACTTAGGGGATTGTTCTCTTACTAATTTACGGTTAGAGGCTATTGTGAATTGGGTTTATTGTGAACTGTGTTTTTAACGACATTCGTTCTTTAACCCGATTTACAGTGAAATGTGATTTGGGATTTATAAATCTTTTTATTTAGATTTAACGGGAATTTTCCAAGGTAACGTTTTCCAATTTAATATATTAAATTGGAATTGAATGGAATTCGATTTGATAATAATTGAAGTGAACTTCTGTGGAGGAAGACTGTTAAAACATATGGAATTTAAGAGGCATTGCCGTTATTCCATTTATATTATTGGTCGGATATGGAAATTGATATCGATTATATATTGATTTGTTTTTCTGTGAAAATTCCATAATTTATGGAATGTGATTTGGGTTGTCGTGAATGGTATCTTTAATAGCACTATTATTAGACCCAATGGAGTTAAGATAATTATAAACTAACCGGAGATTAGTTAAGTTGAATGGTTTCCTGGGTATTGATCTGGTGTTGGTTTCGGGCTTCGGGGTTAATACTTAGGGAATTGTTCACTTGCCAATTTACGGTTAAAGGCTGATGGAATGGAATGTGATTTTGGGTTTATCGTGAACCATGCTTTTAAATGACATTGGTTCTTTAACCCAGTTAAGGACAAGATATGATTTCCCAAGTTAAACAATCGTTAATATTGATTTTTGGGAAGATTAAAACCAAGTGGAGTTTTATTGAATCTTTAATTAGATTGAAATGATATCCAAAGGAAGATTAAAGAATAAATTTAATGAATTTGTCTTTGATAAAATTAATGGGAACCTTTCCCAAAGTAAAAAAATATTTGAATAAAGGAATATTCTGGATTGGAATGAGGCGTATGTTGTGTTTTTATAGCACTTGTTTATTATATATGCGAGTTTTTCAGAAAGACCGGGTTTATCCGATTCTGAATAACTGATTCGACGATATGTCGAAGATGAAGATGGTGGTCGAAGACCGGAGGTCTTCACATTGTTTGGATGATTACTGATGTCTTGATTGGGCTATACACCCAAGACGAGGTAATAAGTGGTGATCGTCCAGACGTACTTGGAGATCGACGGATATGCGAGGTCCTCTCCCCTGTATTGGACATATTAGGGAGGAATAAGGTGCCTCCGGTTTCATTCAGACCCAGAACGAACTTGTAAATGGATGTGTGTCTGACATCGAATTTCATTCTGTGTGATTGATAGACATCGGTTGCATAGCGTGAATTGCCTGTGTGGCATGCTGAGATGCAAATGGTCAAGGCTTTTGTTGAAAAGCAGAGTCTTGTGGTTGATGATCAAAGCACGGCTTTGATATAGCGTAGCTTTGTGTAGCGTTAATTCGCGAGCCTCACACACAGGTGTGAACCAGAAACGAGAGAGGACCTCAGGGAGGGCATGCGTTTCCTTCTAGCTAGGAGTGGTGTCAGCATTTTGCACGCCCTGGCATTTTACTTATGTGGATGATGGATAGGAGGCGCCTCAGTTATATCGGTCGATCCGGGGCCGATGGAGTCATTTGGCTCATTGACGCCCCATAGGGCGGGAAACGCAGTGTTCAGGCGTTTTGATCCACATCGAGTGGACCGGCCCTGACGATCCAAAGGCTTGACTGAGTACTTGCCTGAGACACGGGCTAGAGCGTCTCGAAGCGGTAAGGATGATCCCTTGTCTTGGTTCACAGATGGAAATCCAACTTCCAGTAGGTGACTTTGCGGTTTTGATTGTAGAGCCTAGTATTGGCAACCTGATATATGGTACCCATGCCGCCTATGATTGATACATTTGTATTTGAAGTTATTTTATACACTATGCACTTATAATAGTATCAAATGATTTGTTTTAACGTACCAAGCATGTTTGGCTATTATAAGGGAAAACCCTATCCTCTGGCTTGCATTGCATTGTGTGATGGGACCTGGGTCTTATAATAGCTTCATTGTTCTTTATTTAGCATTGCGTTGTTTGTTTTATGCACTGGTATTCTTGGGAGGAAACTTGTTCGGTATTATACGACGTGGTCCCTAGATTTACCGAACTTTAAAATAAAGATAAATAACTGTTTTAGTTCTCACACCAGTCACATGACTGGCCTGGAGTTTATTGTTTTAACCTAAACTCTGGGTGCCCCTATTTTCCACATGGGCAGCTAGTAGTTTTGGTTTTGCAGATTTATATTCACAGGATCCTGGTTTACAGCTGGAATGATATTCGGAAAGCTCTGTAGCCGTATATTCCTTTCAGTTGTGTTTTGTATTATTTTCCGCTGCATTGTAACTTGTAAATCCCTGATATTTAGTAAATGTGTAATATTTATTCATTCTCTGTATGTTCTTGTATTTTGATGTAAATTATTGTAATAAGCGATGAAATGTTCTTCTGTTTGTGTACTGATTCATCTTGTTCTCAAAGCAATCCGGGCTTTCCTTCATGGGGAAGTTCGGGTCGTTTCAACTCACATTTTTCTTCTGTCCTTTTCCCAACTGCTTCTTTAATTATAATGGTTTTCTTGTCACCCAATTTAATCGAAGGAACACAATCCAGATCGAATGTAGAAATCTGTATGCCACCGTTCTTACCAAGATCCACGTAAGTGGAAGAAGAACCTTTACTGAATATACGATTAACTTTCTGCCAAGATGAAAAACAAAGCTTTGGCTGGCTTTTTCCAGGATTTTGAACAGAGGGAACAACCCTTTCCTTCTTCTTTTCCATGGAAAGAAATTTACTTTAGGTCTAGAAGTTCGTGCAGAATTATGGATCTTTATTGTTTGAAATCTTTTCGATATCGTACAGTTTGATATCCATCTTGATCAATATTAGGGGGAACTCCTTTTTAAGGGGAGGAGGAAGATTGGACGAGAAAGGAGGAGGAGATGGAGAACTCGTGGAAGTTATTAAAAAGACTTAAGAGATTTTCTAATTAGAGAAGTCGGGGTAAGTTTTTATATGTTACCTCTAGCTATGAATTAAAAAAAAGTCTGCACAATGGGTATTTGAGGACAAATACATACTTGTCTTCAAGAGCCTAGAATGGTGTGAAACTGAGTAGGCTTCTTCAGATTCTATGACATGTCTTTTACAAAAAATACAACACCATGCTAATATACACCGATCATGAATAATGTTCTTTGCAGAGAACTAACAAGTCTAACTTCACTTAATGCTGGAACATACTTAGCAAATGAGGAGTTGAGTTGGAAATATATGAAATAAAGAATCTGGGTGGTTGCTGTTTGCCTTCAATATTTCGATACGGTAAAATTCGGTACAAAGCACCTGGATTATTATCTATCTCTACAGACATTGATACTCATTTTCATTCAACGTCCTAAATATCTTTTTGCCAAAATTTCGATCGATGTAAACTTTAGATTTCATATGCGCTATAATGTTCAATATCTTCATTTATTCCATGTTGAATTATTGCATTTATTAAGAATGGCAAAACTATTGTTAGGCTCACAAATGTAGGTTACTATTGTGCATATGTCTGCTCCTTGTCTGATGGCCTCAAAATCCATACCATCTGAATTGACTAAAACAACACACATCCAACCAAAATTGAACAGAAATATGAGTCATTAGGGCTAAAGAGATAGAAATAGATAGAAGATAAAACATAAAACAAAAGAAAACATCAGAATCTCACAGCGGAACTGAACAAAATATAATATCATAAATCAAAACGTTGAAATACAAATCTTAATTTGTATATACATACCATATCAGAGTACAACACACATACATCACAGCAGAAATAACTAACAGTGAAGCCTCCTGCTTCAAGCTCCTCCAAGGGTATCCATAAAAGCCTGAACACTTGATTGCTCGTAAAAATTTGGGCACCTAAGAGTTTAGGGTATAACAAAAAAAATAAACTCTGGGTCAGTCGTGGAACTGATGTGAGTAACTCCAACCATATTGTTTAACTTTGAAAAACCTTTGAAGGGAGATGATAACTGCAAGACCAACCCACATATAAACATGGACGATTTTTACCTTACTATAACCCAAAACATTTTTGATATCAAAATCTAGTGATTTTATAATAATGTCTAATCAAAGAAATAACCATTGTGATGACCGCCTACAACTCTTGCACTTAAACAAGGGAAACGATGCGCTAAAAGGTGTGCCAGGCAGTTGTGGATGGTCATTAGGGTAAGATAATACAAGCATAACCTATCGTATAACTCACAGTGCAAGGATAAAACATAATAGAACATATACAACAGGCAGTAATAGCGAAGCATAATTGCATAGAATTTTTAAACTTCCATATCATTAAGGAATATCCATAACACCATTGGATTACTTCATCAAACTCTGTACAAAAGGCCTCACTACAACACTCAGAGAATACATTACACAGCGGAAAACATCATAATATGTATAGTAAGAAACTGGTACGTAATCCTCCATCTCGTCATTGATCTGCAGCATCGTCCACCAAGATCTGCTACCTGCTACTTGCTAATCAGTCTTCCCATCCAACACATGGATGAACAACCCACGGTAATAAGAGAAAAACATTAAACCTTGAGTCAAACAACAGTCTTAATGAGCGATAAAACAACTATTTAACATCATTAATAAAGTATATGAGAATAGGCAGATTAACCAACCAATCTATCCACATCAACAGAGAAGTACTCACACCCGTCTTCCCCACATCCGATAGTGATAGCCTTTATAACAAGCTTTTAGAAACAACAATACATTCATGGCAATTAGTTATCAAGCGTAGACCATGCTAATCGATATCGACATCTCCCAAGTGCAATCCCTGAAGGCCTAAACCAACAATGGACAAGCACCTAGGAGATATCTCTTTTGACGTTAAATAATCTACACAAGGCGATACAAGCAATACAATCATCGTTCATGACTCTGGCTATAACCACCAATCCTGCATTGAAACCATCGTTAATCGTATGATCGACTAACCTTGCCATCCGTCAAGGACTAATGGTAAACCTGGTTTTAGCAAAAAATCCATATGCCATCATGATTCGTATGTTTGTCTTTTTCCATTCCTGATAACTAGGCCCATCATGACTTCCCATGGTACTCGACCTACCACTTCTAACCTTTGGATGCCCCCGTTGTATCCCTGCTTTGAGTCCACTAGAACCTACCATAACGATAATCTCTTGGCCTTCAATCTCTCTAGTCATCCAACCCGATGACTATTTATAAGATCAAGCCACTTCTCGAGCAACCACTATCCATGAACTCACCACCTTGAGTCGTCTTCACATTCGTTGCATCTCGACGATCAACAAACACATCACAACACTTCGAACATTCCGACTCGAATTCACTTCGAAGTCACATATATTACTGAACCAAAATAACATCAAATAATGGCTCATCATAATCAGGTCGTTCCCCACCTTAGGTCACAATCGTCCCATGATCTGACCAACTGGGTCATCTTCCAAGACCATCAACCCATCATACTCACTTGGTCGCCAACAACCTAACCCCCACAATAGCCCAACGACCTGACCCCTTTAGAAGCTCCACGACCTAACTCCCCCATAGGCCCAACAACCTAACCAAATTCCATGCCCAAAGACCTGACTAGGTCGTTCCACACCCCTTTTCCACGGCCTAACCAAGTTCCATGTCCAGAGACCTGACTAGGTCGTTCCACGCCCTTTTCCACGACCTAAAGCCCCTCAAACAACCTAACTCCGGCCAACCCGCCTTGCTCCAAAGGACTTCGACCGACCCGATCCACATACAAATGACCTGAAGCACTCCAATGACCCGAAGTAGCTCCAACGACCTGAGCTTCTTTTCTTAGAGCACAAGCCACATGACCCAAGTTTTATGCCACGTCACTAAATACCTAAGAAAAACGACCCGACTCCAAATCTAACCAAAATAGCTCCAATCTTGACCAAATCATCACCAAACGACAACATCGATAAAAACAACTCATCCAAATCATCCAATTCAACAATCAGCACTTTATGAAATCATAAATAACACAAAAATGATAATTATTCATTAATAATCATATAAAATTTACCAAATCATGATAAACAAAACATAAACACATGAATTAACATAAGAATTTACTGATTTAAGTTGCTAGATTAGATCGTAGGATGATTCAAATGAAAATATACTTACCACGATGTAGATCTTTGTGCAAACAACTTAAAATAATAAAAATAAGATCAAACAACCCATATACTTGATTGAACCCATGTAAGAGATGCTTATCGCTCATTAAATCTTCAAATTAACTTGAAATCACTAAAATCTCAATCCGGACAGCGAAGAATGAACGACATTCTCCTCAATTTGATGCGATCTCTCTTCACTTGATGTAGATCTAGATTTGTTTGATGTTAATCTTCAATCTTCACGTGTATATATAGAATTTTAATGGTGGAAAGGTATATTTGATTGAGCAAGGAGGATCACGAGCTCAACTAAATGAGAGAATGAAGAAACTAAACTATTCTCCATGCCTCTAACACCTTATTTATAGTCTCACACCAGCCTACTAATGGGCCACACCAAATCAGCGCATCAATGGCTTATAAAACCAAAACAGAAAATGTGCAGCACTAAGACAACATTTCCTCTCAAAGCGCTGAACCAAATCTTTAATGTGACCACTCCAACACCATTTCCTTTCCAAGTAAATTGATCTCAGCACCTGATTCGATCCCAGTCAAAAGTTATTCCGTGTACAAAACTGACAGAGGCAAAATGGTCACAAATAAAATTGGTAAAAATTATGGACATGATTCACATACCCATAAACAACATATAAAAATATGAGAATGATCCAACCCTCAAGGAATTAATTAAAAATAATTTACGATCCTCCGATACGTAAAATGCATGCTGTTACAACCATCTAGCAGAACGCTTACATCCCATGCTCCATATATATAGTATAAAAAAAACCGCAGGGGGCTTATTGGAGGATTGGATTCCAACAATGACAAGGTATGGGACCACCTCCCGATCAGTGTACTCTAGAGGGTATACACTAGGGTTCAACAAGAACATCTAGCAACCCGGCCACACATGACCGGTCACTCATTCAGGTTGAGCGGACCGAATGTATTATCACCCATGGTTGTCGTCCATCCAAACATAATCCGCAAGATACAGAATCAAAAGAAGAACAAATGATTTTCTGTAGATCGGTGACAATACAACCTGCTTGGGTATGACCCAACTAGCCATACTTCTTGCCCGAATTTTGTCATTTCCCAGTTGATGAGGCTTGAGGCTATGTTTCCTTCTTAGAACATGTAACACCCCATAATTCAATAACATTAAGTTTCACAAATTAAAGTATAAATAATTTTTAGAAGTAATTAAGGGAAATGGGTTACGCCATTACGTTCGTCTCGAAATTCTTCTTGAGATAGAGTCCGAGTTTGCGTAAATCGGACTCCGTATGAAGAAGTTATGGCCTTCAGAAGTTTCAAGAATTTAAATAAATAAAAACAGATTCAAAATTCGAATTCAAAACACATACCCGGGCTGGGCGGGATATTTCCCGCCCAGGACCCAGGTCGACCACGGGGTCGACCTCCCCCTCTATAGGTCGACCTGGGGGTCGACCTGCCCTGCTTTTCCAGATCCGAGGTAGAATTCATTTTTATGTATCCGGGCTGATTTCTGGACCAAATTCATGAGTTCTACGCTATATAAACGCCCCAAAACTTCACTTTCTCCACACAACTTCATTACGCCTACACTCTGCCTCAATCCTAATTAAAATAAATCTTATTTTCCATTAAAACAAGTTGTAGTTCTTCTTCAAATTGGAGATTCAAATCAAGTTAAAGCTTCAAGTTGGACCATAGACATTCCGCTTCAAGCAACGTCACTCGAATCATAGCAAATCGCCTTTTCTAAACCGATCACTGTAAGTTCGGTTATTCCTTAGATTTGAACGTGCAATTGGACTCGTGAATGTAATAAATTAAAATATAGAACTTTGCCTATTTGCAAGTTAATTATCTTTGATTCATGCTTATGTCAAATCTAACGTTATTTATGCCTTTGGATCCGATTCTCGATTGTGGACTAGAACTTATTATGGCTAATTGCCAATGACTATGTTTATGGGACTTTTTCCTAAGACTATGACTATGAAACTGTTGCCCATGAAACTATCGCCTATGACTATGATTCATGACAAAGAGACTATTACATATGATTATGACTATAATACTGTTGCCTATGACTATGATCCATAATTTTGAGACTATTGCATATGATTCATGACTATGAGACTATTACCAAGATTTATGACTATGAGACTATTGCCTATGACATTGATTAAGAAACTCTTGTGATTAGTTGCCCATGACTATTGTGTTTAATTGCCTATAACTATTGTAGTCAGTGACTTATGCCTATTCCCATTAACCTATTAGGTTGTACTTCGAACTGGCATTATGTTGGACCAAATCACCTATGCTTATTCCCTTAATTATGCTGGATCTCATTTTTTTGGGTTGTAGCTTGTCTAGTTTATTCCTATTCACTGTTATGTGCATCAAACCCATTGGAACCATTATTTTTGTATTTGGTTCATTCTTGCATGGCTATTCTTTTGTGTCAATTCTCGTGCTTATCCCCTATTCCTTGCTTTGATACTATTAGTATCATTCTGTGAGTACTTAGAAACTTGTGAAATCATGTTATACGTACGATTACGGCGCGGGAATTTGGGCGTAGCTTAATTAAGTTAGTTTGGCACAATAAATATGTTGGCATAATCTAAATTTTGCTATAATAGTGAATGATTTACAAGCATATTAGACATGGGCATAAATTGATAAATTTAATTGGCCGCAAAGTGTGTAATTGGCGTGTAAACCAATTTTTGGACATAAACGGTAAACTAGAATATTAAATCTAGTTTTGACATGAACCGTAAATTGGAATATTAACCTAGATTGGGCATGAATTAAAAAAGGGGAATATTAAATCTAAATTGGTATAAATTGCAAGTTGGGTTAATTGATTGGTAAATCACGTTTTGGGATAGAATATAAGTATGTTAATTTGCATGACAGTTGAATATGATCTAGGCTAAATTGATTTACGGAAAATTTACATAAATAGTAAACATGTAAATTTAGTAAAAGACAAATATGCCTAACCCGAGGTTAGACTGAGTTGTGGTGTAAAACTGCCCGGAATCGACCGGCACATCTAGTGGCCGCAACAATACCTGTCTAATGTGGGTGGTTAGTGCATCAAGCCCAGAAAGACCCGAGGTTAGACTGAGTTGTGGTGTAAACCTGCCCGGAACCGACCGACACATCCAGTAACCACAACAATATCTGTCTAATGTGAGTGGTTGGTGCTTTAATTAATTAATTAACGCTCATGAATAAATCAAGCCAGAAATGGTGAGGTTAAGTAACTAAGGGAACACTTAACCATAATAACATGTTAACTAGACAAGTGGGTAAGGTTAAGTAAGCATTTAACATGCTAACTAGACTAGATGGTGATGTTAAGTAAATTTAGAACACTTAACCGTCATAACATGTTAACTAGGCAAGTGGGTGAGGTTGAGTAAAAATTAGAACACTTAACTGTCATAACATGTTAATTAGACAAGTGGGTGAGGTTAAGTTAATAGGACACACTTAACCAATATATATATATATATAACATGATATGTGATAGAGGTTAAGTAACACAAGGGGAACACTTAACCAATATATATATATATATATATATATATATATATATATATAACATGATGTGTGGGCATGTTAAGTTAACTTGAATGAATGGATGATACCTAACCCATATAACCTGATGAATGAACAAGGTTAAGTTAATAAATCACACTTAACCAATCCAACATGATAAGCAAGATATGTTAAGTTAACAAGAACCACTTAACCAACACGACTTGACGAGTAGGAGGTTAAGTACACGTCGGGTAGGTGGGTAAAATTAGTAAATATAGGCCCACAAAACTTAACCATTAAATAAACATGCTTGAGTCTGTGGGAAGGTTAAGTACACGTCGGGTAGGTGGGTAATATTAGTAAATATAGGCCCACAAAACTTAACCATTAAGAAAACATGCTAGAATCGGTGGGAGGGTTAAGTACATCTCGTATAGGTGGGTAATATTTGTATATATAGGCCCACGAACTTAACCAGCAGGAAACCCTAGTAACGGGGACCCATTTCAGCAGTAACCCACATAGATGTATCATGGTACCCTGAAACTAGGCAGGGTGGGGCACGATTACTGGGCTGATTATAAGCGGTCAAAATAGCGGCGGGGGTACGTCAGTGTAGGTTCCGACGGTTTACGGGCGTGCACGTACTCCGGAGTGGAAAAAGCAAGTACTGGGTACTAGTAGTTATACACTGTGCATCTTAAATCGTGTCAGGTCGCTATCATAAGGCTTGATACACCTTATGGTGGGGCCAGCACAGAGTATCTACACGCAAGAAAGGGCCAACTGACATAGACACATGGAAAATTAATACAAAGTAGGTAGCATAATCCCTAGTTGGACCTAGGTCGTGTAAACCCTGAATCCGAGAAGTGTTCAATAGGTAGCATAAACCCCAGTGGCCCTGGGTAGCGTAAACCCTGGTTGAATCTAGGAAGCGCTCGATAGTAAACCCTAAATTAGATCTTGGTAATAAATGGAATCCCCATAATAGATGTACACCTGAAGGCAGCCGCAAATACGGGGATTGGGATCACATTATCATATGAACATAGATTACTAGTTTGGACACTAGTAGGTAGTGCAGAGATATAGAAATTAGTGTAACAGGGTAGTTGCGAAGCAGAGAAGGAGTAGAAGCGCATTCAGTTTATCGGTACGTTCAGTTTATCTTGCCATATCCCATGCTTACCCCCATGTTATCTTGTTACTATGGTTTGGTCTTATATTTAGTTTATTCATGTCATGACCCTTTTCCTCATTTAAATACTAAGAATCACTGGACTTACCAGACTTTATGTCTGACCTAGTTTGCTTTCGCCTCTTTTCTTCCGTTCCCCCCTAGGTAGTCAGGGAGGGAAAAGCTCAGCTCATTTTGGGACCGTTACTCTTTCCAAGCTTGAAGATTCTTTGGCGCATTGCTTTGAACTCCATTTTCTACTGCTGTGGCTGGCTCATGCTTTATTGGGGAATATCATTGTCAATTTGTGCTTCTTACATATTAAACAAGGCAGATGCTTTCTTGTAATAAGTATTGGTGTTGTAAAACAATCTTTGTACAAGCTGTTTTAATCAATAAAGGTTATTTATTTTTCACTTCTTTATTTGTCTGTCTTGTAATTTTTCTGCATCTTGTACTAAAAATGCTCCATCGAAGTTAAGGCATTCCCTTTGTGAGTGACCTTAACGGAGGTGGGGTGTTTCACTTGGTATCAGAGCTGAAGGTTACCGGATCAGATAAAAGATTTGAAAAATTATTTCCAAAAACGGTTTTAAAAGAAGCATTTTGAAAAGAAAAGTTTTGTTTTAAAGGCATATTCTCCAAAGCCATATGCACTATCTTTTGATCGTCTGTTTGAATCCTTGTTTCCTTCTTTCTTGAGTCTCCGGGGCTCCTGGCTTTCTGGGAGGTAACCTCATCAGGGCATGGTTCCGTAGGTTCGACAAGACTACGACACTTGTCAAAGGGCAAATAAGTAGCCGCAGTAGTATCACCTGCGGCTAATTTTCTTTCGTGCTTTGTAGGATTCTCCGTGCGATGGAGGTAGCTTTTGACAGACACGTCAACAAGTTACACAAGGATGGAAAAGTTGAGAATGAGGGGGTTTGGCTAAGGAGCACAACACAAGGATGAAGAACCCATGGATATGGACTTGGTTCACAAACGAGGTGAGGAAAGAATAGAAAAACCTAAAACAAGATGAAGTATCTTTATTTTGGTATAATGGGTCGTATAATTAAGGGCAAGGGCAAAGAACAAAGGGCAGGATTTTTCGGAAAGCAAGTGCATGCCACTGCAACAAATTCACCCTATTACAACGGTGTAACACCGTTGTAATATCATTTTACAACGGTGCCTCCACCGTCGTGTATGCAGACGTGGTAATATATTATTTTCTTTTACAACTTTTTTGCACCGTTGCAACACCGTTGTAATAGGGTTATTTAACAACAGTTATCTACCGTTGTAATAAAATTTATTACAACTATAATTCTCCGTTGTCGTATATACTATAGTAAAGTTAGAGTATACGTATAACAACTTTTGTCACTGTTGTAATAAACTATATTACAACTTTTATCCCCGTTGTTGTAGATATTGTAATATGTTGTGTTCATTTATATAACAACATGCCTACACCGTTGTGATTTCATTGATATTACAACTTTTTTACACCGTTGTGAATTGCTTTATATTACAACATTTTCTCACCGTTGTAACATGACTTATTACAACTTTTTTTCTGTTGTAATTTACATGGACCTGACTAGTAAAACAAATTCATATATATTAATGATAATATGATTCATATTTCAATGCAACAAATATTAGTACACGGAATTATTCATATATATTACTTAACATAATATTCGATCAACATAAAACACAAGTACGTAGTACATCACCAACTTAACCCGTCACCAAAAACATAACCGTTTCATAATACATGCATGATTTAACCCAATATATACATAAGAAAGATGGAATGTCTACAAAAGCATACCCTACTGTGAAGACCCGCAACTTCCCCGTAAAGGAAAGCGGCGGATAGTTCGAGAACAAGCCACAACAGAACGCATACAGAAGAACATTTCATTGTATATTACAACAATGCATCAGATTACAAGAATATACAGAGTATAAATGAATATTACACAGAAATATCAGAGATTTAAATTACATTTAAATACATAGCAGCGGAAAAATAATACAATACACAACTAGAATGAGATATACGGATACAAAGCTTTCCGGATATCGTTCCAGCTGTAAGCCAGGATCCTGTGAATATAAATCTGCAAAACCAAAACTACTAGCTGCCCGTGTCAAAATAAGGGCACCCAGAGTTTAGGTTAAAACAATAAACTCCAGGTCAGTCATGTGACTGGTGTGAGAACTAAAACAGTTATTAATCTTTATTTTAAAGTTAGGAAAATCAAGGGACCACGCCGTATAACACGGAACGGGTTTCCTCCCAAGAATACCGGTGCATAAAACAACAGCGCAATGCTAAATAAAGAAAAATGAAGCTGTTATAAGACCCAGGTCCTATCACACAATGCAACGCAAGCCGGGGGATAGGGTTTTCCCTTATAACAGCCAAAGAATGCTTGATACGTTTAAAACAAATCATTTGATACTATTATAAGTGCATATTGTATAAAACAACTTCAAATCATAAGTATCAATCATAGGCGACATGAGCGTCCCATGCCACTATGTCGCCATATATAGGTTTACAAATAAAACCGCAAATGTCGTATTGGAAGTTGGGTTATCATTTATGGTATGAACCGAGGCTAGGGGCAAGATCCTCTACCGATTTGTGACTCTCTAGCCCGAGCCACAGGGTCAGAACGCATCAACCCTTTAGATCGTCAGGGCCGGTCCACCGATGTGGATTATTATGCCTGAACACTACGTTTCCCCGCCCTTTGGGGCGTAAGCCTGGCCTGTCAGCCGACCAGAAGCATCGGCCGAAACCGATATCACGAGGCGCCTCACTTTTCAGCAAGTAATAATAAGCAACATCCACATGAGTCAAACTCGTCAGCCAGTTCAAGCACTGACGCCACTCTTAACTAGAAAGAAACGCATGCCCTCCCTGAGGTCTGTCTCCCGTTTTTGATTCATACCGGGTGTGATACTCGCGAATCAACGTTACACAAAGCTACGCCACAAAGGCCGTGCTTCGATCATCAACCACAAGACTTTGCTTTTCAACAGAAGCCTTGATCATTTGCATCTTAGCATGCCACACTGGCAATTCACTCCATGCGATTGATATCCATCAATATATAACCCCTGAGCTCGTACGTCTCAGAGAAGGGCGTTAAGCAAGATAATAAATTCTCCGCCGCCAAACAGATATATATTTAATAGAGATCAATCACACGGACTAAAATCTAATGTCAGACACACAGTCCATTTACAAGTCTGTTCTGGGTCTGAACGAAACCGGAGGCACCTAGTACCCTGCATATCCATCGATCTCCAAGTACGTCTGGACGATCACTAACTGTTTCCATCTTCTTGGGTGTACAGCCCAATCAAGATCATCAGTAATTACCCAAACGACGTGAAGACTTCTGGTCTTCGACCACCGTCTTCATCATCGACTTATCGTCGTATCAGTTATTCAGAATGGGATAAACCCGGTCTTTCCGAATAACTCGCGTATATTTTAAATAAGTGTTACACAAACACAACATACGCCTCATTCCAATTCATTAGTCACTAACCGTAAATTAATCAAGAGAATAATTCCCCAAATATTAACCCCGAAGGCTGAAACCAACATCAGATCAATATTCAGAAAACCATTCTGCTTGGCTAACCGACAGTTAGTTTCTAAATTTCACATTCATAGGGAAAGGTTCCCATTAATTTTATCCAAGATAAATTCCTTGAATTTATTCTTTATTCTATTTTTGAATCTCAATTCAAACTAGTCGGGATTAGCGAACCTTACCGAAGTAATTATTTATTTTAATTTCCCCATCCCAACCTATTCATCCCATGAAGTAAAACTGGTAATACTTCATATCTAACACCACAGTGTTATCGGTAAATTCAATTACCATTTCACGTTCAAATCTAATTAAAGATTTAACTATCGCCTGGAGCAAAACTGGTGATACTCCATTTTCGATCATTTCAATCTAATTAAAGATTCATTAAAACTCCACTTAGTTTTAATCTTCGACTGGGTTAAAGAATCAGTGTCATTTAAAACACGGTTCACGATAAACCCAAAATCACATTCATTAATTATCGGGTTAAAGAACGAGTGTTATTTAAAACACTGTTCACGATAAACCCAAAAATCATTCCATTAATTATCGGGTTAAAGAACAAGTGTTATTTAAAACACTGTTCACGATAAACCCAAAAATCAATATCAATTCAATTCCAATTAAATATCATTTAATTGGTACACTTCATTAAATCTAAATAAAAAGATTTAATCTTTTCTCAACTGGGTTCAAGAACAGTGTTAGTGAAGACACCATTCACGACAAACCCAAAAATCACATTTGATATTCAATACAAGGCTCTGAATAGAAAATATACCGGCTTATATTCAATATCAAATTCTACGACTAACAAATATCGCATGGGAAATAACGATATATATATATATATCTTTCAAATTCCCATAACAATATCTGTATCATCACGAAATCCAACATCGAAATATTCCGAAGGCAATTTCGATTCAAATCCATTCCAATGCAATCATTGGAAATTCTGGTTATTTTCAAAACCATTTCAAATTCAATTTATTTATTTAAAAATAAATAGAATTGTAATTCTAGTTCAAAACTAGTTCATTTCAATAAAAATCTATTTTTATCTTTTCAAATATGGAGTTTTTCATCCCAATTCTTTCTAAATCATTTCTTATGATTTTACACAAATTATTACTATTTTTAATAATTTTATCAAGGCCCGTACAGTCGATTTCCATCAACGGCCATCGAACTACACTTACAACGACCTTTTTCAAATTTGATTTGGACGTAACTCCAAATCCAACCGTTAGATTTCAAATTTCTAATATTCGTTAGAAAGCTCTTTTCGATACGAACCCAACGGTTCCGGTTTTAGGAGAATCCGACGGTCGGATCTCCCGTAATGTCCGTTTGAAATAAATGGTCGAAATTCACGAACTGCCGCGGCGCGGCGCGTTCTATTCAGGCCATTATATTATATATATAATATATATAATATATACTTCGTCGATTTCTATTTAAAACGAATTATATAAATAGTTTTAAAATCGTTTCAAAAGCAATTTCAACTTTCTTTTCAATTCAAATCAAAATTGAATTCTTCTTTATAAATTCGTTTTAAAATTCATTTCTATTCAATTCAAATTTCAATTCAATTTGAATTCATTTCAATTCACTTTCAATTCAATTTGAATTCGTTTTCAATTCAATTCATTTCGAAATCGTTTTCAATTCAATTCATTTCGAAATCGTTTTCAATTTAATTCATTTCGAAATCGTTTTCAATTCAATTCAATTCATTTCGAAATCGTTTTCAATTCAATTCATTTCGAAATCGTTTTCAATTCAATTCATTTCGAAATCGTTTTCAATTCAATTCATTTCGAAATCGTTATCAACTCAATTCATTTCGAATTCGTTTTCAATTCAATTCATTTCGAAATCGTTTTCAATTCAATTCATTTCGAAATCGTTTTCAATTCAATTCATTTCGAAATCGTTTTCAATTCAATTCATTTCGAAATCGTTTTCAATTCAATTCATTTCGAAATCGTTTTCAATTCAATTCATTTCAAAATGAATAAAATCGATATAAATATCGTTTGCGTTAAAATGGCGTCAATCTAATCAACACGGCTTCATAAATTTCTATTTTCAAATATTCTATTTCAAATATTTCTTTTTCAAAATAGTTGTTATTATCAAAATATTTCGTTCAACACATGACCAATCTCAATGGATGAGTACTGTCAACACATGAACCTTTATTTTATATTGATAAAGATGTAAATTTTATTACTAAAATATTTCGTTCAACACATGACCAATCTCAATGGATGAGTACTGTCAACACATGAACCTTTATTTTATAATATTCTTTATTTTTCAAATTGGAATGAGGCCCAATCAATTACCATATAAAGTTAATTATATGGATTTTCATACATTACACACATATAATAGCATTGAGAAATAATCAACCATCAACCAAAGTGCACTACACTGTATAAGCATCAAATATAGATATCTAACGCTTATAACAGCCTGTCAATCGATCGATCGACATATTTAATCAATCAGGATGAGTGAACTTCAAATTTCATCCTAACACTCGTGTGGGGTTTCAAACAATCAAACACAGATTTTAGTTGTGCAGTTGGGCGATGTGTAAAATTTATCGACCCAATCAATGTCCTTCAAATAGGTGTACATAAACAAACCGTTCGGTTTGTAAATGAATATTTTATTTTATTCACTTCACGTTAAAAATTATATTTTTAACGATAAAAACATTTTTTATTTCAACATATGAATTTCTATTCAGTTCATTTATTCAATAAAATGATATTTTTATTTTTCTAACATATTTTAGAAAATTTCGGCGGCATAACGGCACGATACTAGAAACGGGACGAGGCCTAGCCTTATCCCCGGTCTAGTGAAGGCCCACGCCATTCACACATCAATCAAATTCACCAAACAACCAAATTCAAATCAAATCATCAAACTAATTTATGCAACCAAACAAACAAGTCCATGGTCTGTGGACGATTGTGTCGGGTGCTACTAAGCACCGTCTGCATCCTAGTATATATATAACTAGAAAATGAAATTGAAAGGTGAGAAATTCTCACCGATAGCTATCCAACTCCACGACACTTCATAGATAGAAATCTTCATCGTTATCGCATTTTTGTCATCTTCGTTGCCCGTATTCTCTACATATGTAAAAATCGAATTTTTACTTTGGTGTTCAATATATAAAAATCACATTTTTACTTCGATGTTCAATATATAAAAATCACATTTTTACTTCGATGTTCAATATATAAAAATCACATTTTTACTTCGATGTTCAATATATAAAAATCACATTTTTACTTCGATGTTCAATATATAAAAATCACATTTTTACTTCGATGTTCAATATATAAAAATCATATTTTCACTTCGATGTTCAATATATAAAAATCATATTTTTACTTCGATGTTCAATATATAAAAATCACATTTTTACTTCGATGTTCAATATATAAAAATCACATTTTTACTTCGATGTTCAATATATAAAAATCACATTTTTACTTCGATGTTCAATATATAAAAATCATATTCACATTTTTACTTCGATGTTCAATATATAAAAATCACATTTTTACTTCGATGTTCAATATATAAAAATCACATTTTTACTTCGATGTTCAATATATAAAAATCACATTTTTACTTCGATGTTCAATATATAAAAATCACATTTTTACTTCGATGTTCAATATATAAAAATCATATTTTTTTCAGTTTTAAAAAAACTAATCCTTTCAGTTTTATAAATCTAATCTAATGCTAAGTTTCATCTTCTCAAAAACATTGTATATTTTCAAAAAGAATGCTCCTTTGTTATTCAAAAACAATATATGTTTATTTTTCAAAAACAACTCTATTTCCTTTAAAACAATGCTATTTTAAACAAATTCCAGATTTTTTTCAATGCTTTTTCTATAAATTTCTGATTTAAAACAATGTAATTTAAATATATAAAAAGAATAAAAATTGCTCACTGTATATCGTCGAACTGTCTTCACGAGCTAGGGTTCGGAACTGTCGTCACCTGGAGCCGCCTGGAGTTGATCGGAGGGCGCCGTCGTCTTCGCCTCCGTGAGCCGCACCTGCCAGCACCCACCCTCAGTTCATACGCTGTAACCTAACTCGTGCTCCCAGGGCTTAAAATTGCAGGCCCCACAAAGCGCTTGAACTAGATCCGACCATCCCACAACGACGGCCCTGGAGCCGCCTGCCTGCGCCTGGCACCACCGCCGGCGCGGTGGTCCCCTTCGACCACGATTCGAGAACGACGACGGCCCACTTTGGCTTGAAATTCACGCTCATTACTTTTCCAAACCCGATCAAACAACCACGTATTTGAAGCTGGTGGAGAGCTCCACCATTTTTGCTTTGGAATTTCTGAAATTGATTGAAGGATTAATCGCGATTTGGCTTTGAAGTTTGGAAGATTTCGTCCGCTCCTTTCAAGTGGCGGCCCTGTAAAACGGTCAAGGGTTTTGACCCATCTTAATAGGAAATTTTATATTATTTTATATTTTAAATTCCAAAAATACTTGTTTATTGATACGAACTTCAAATCAAACCCAACGACTGTCGCCCCTAGCTAAATACCCCCACTCCGAACACAATGGGATATGTTTCGTAGGCCCATTAGATTGTTTCAATCAGTTTCCGTCAAAATCAACATATAACTCTATATATTGAATTTGAACGCACATTTCAAATTACCGGGGTCACATACTAACTAGAAAAATTCCAGAAAAATCTTTTCTAGCTTCGTATTGACGATACGGTCCTAACAAAACTAGTTTCGTCGAATTCTGAGACCATTAGAAAAATGGCCATTTTCCAGTCGATTAAAATCAACCGAAACCGGTCAAACGCGTTTTCCTTTGCCACGCTCACATATTGATTCAGAAAATTATGAAATTTGGAATCTAGCAATAACTTTACACTGCGGATCCAACAAAAGTGGTTTCGTCGAAATCCGAGGTCGTTTGCATAATGTCCATTTTTAAGGGCCTGAATTCCATAGCGACTATTCAGAATTTTCAACTGGACATATCTTTTGATTCCCGCTATGAAATTTCGATCTTTCGGATTCGTTGGAAAGATATTATCAAATAGATCTTATGATTTTTGGTTTCACTAAAATCCGGATTGTCTTGCACCCGGAACGTTCAATTGAAGTTTGAAATCGAATTATCGAACTACCGCGCCATTTTCAATTCCTTTTATAATTATATATAATTATTATATATTCTAACGACGACGTATACAATATATACGTTCGAATTATATTCAAAATAAATTTCTCGTCGATATTATTTAAAATAATTCATTTTAAATAATCAAAATTCGCTAAAATTGCCAAAACAAAATTTTTAAACTGGCCCAGATTTTCGGGTTGTTACAATCTCCCCCACTTAAAACTTTTCGTCCCCGAAAAGGAACAAAGTCGAAAGTGGTTTGATTAATCAACTCTACGCTCGATCTGGCTTCCATTCTCCAACTCTTTAGTTTATGAGAATTTTCAAAATTTCAAAAATTTGGCTAACACCCTAAATTTTCGAAAAATTTCGCCATAACCTCCCCTGCACCGGGAGCATCGGGGAATTTCAAATAGCTTCCCCGGTCCTTCTAATCTCAAAAAGAAAAAGAAAAAGCCAAGCGGCTAGCCAATAGGCTCACAAAATCATCATCACCCAAACCAAACAGGAAATTATGTAGTAAACATGTACCTATTTGTCGGGCAAACAAATTTTATTCTCTGCTCTAGCCTCCTTGCTATGACCTGTTCAATGTAAGTATATGTATATGCAAGTAAATGCGACCAATTTCAATATAATTCAATATTTGGTCAAATTAGGCATAATGGTTCAAAATTATCAAACAACTAAACAAACAACACAAACATCAATCAATTAGTGGATTAACGTTTCAAATTCATAATTTCGATATATATAAAGAAAATCATGTTTTGATGCCAAATCACAACAATGTATTCTAGCTATATTAGTTTTGGTTCTCACACCAGTCTAATGGAAATATATAGAAAATCACACCTTCGAAACTCGAACATAAATGTTGATGATGCGATCGCTATCATCAATATCATCTTCGGGCGACTAGGGTGTGATGCTATATCTATCCAATATATTAAAACTTTGAATATACGTTTGCAAGGCGTATATGCAAATTCTTTATATACTGAATTGTCCAAAATCAATATAAATAACTTATTCAAATACGTATAATTGATTTAAATTTTCAAAACAAAATTTGTTTTCACTTTTAAAAATATACTCTCCACACTCGTTCTAGGATACTACTGATCCCATCTATAACGAGTCATTCTCATTGGATATTACTAATCCAATATCTGATGAATTCTTTCGTATGGTTCTAATGTGCCTTGTTCTCTGCTTTGTAAACCAAAGCTCTGATACCAACTGTGAAGACCCGCAACTTCCCCGTAAAGGAAAGCGGCGGATAGTTCGAGAACAAGCCACAACAGAACGCATACAGAAGAACATTTCATTGTATATTACAACAATGCATCAGATTACAAGAATATACAGAGTATAAATGAATATTACACAGAAATATCAGAGATTTAAATTACATTTAAATACATAGCAGCGGAAAAATAATACAATACACAACTAGAATGAGATATACGGATACAAAGCTTTCCGGATATCGTTCCAGCTGTAAGCCAGGATCCTGTGAATATAAATCTGCAAAACCAAAACTACTAGCTGCCCGTGTCAAAATAAGGGCACCCAGAGTTTAGGTTAAAACAATAAACTCCAGGTCAGTCATGTGACTGGTGTGAGAACTAAAACAGTTATTAATCTTTATTTTAAAGTTAGGTAAATCAAGGGACCACGCCGTATAACACGGAACGGGTTTCCTCCCAAGAATACCGGTGCATAAAACAACAGCGCAATGCTAAATAAAGAAAAATGAAGCTGTTATAAGACCCAGGTCCTATCACACAATGCAACGCAAGCCGGGGGATAGGGTTTTCCCTTATAACAGCCAAAGAATGCTTGATACGTTTAAAACAAATCATTTGATACTATTATAAGTGCATAGTGTATAAAACAACTTCAAATCATAAGTATCAATCATAGGCGACATGAGCGTCCCATGCCACTATGTCGCCATATATAGGTTTACAAATAAAACCGCAAATGTCGTATTGGAAGTTGGGTTATCATTTATGGTATGAACCGAGGCTAGGGGCAAGATCCTCTACCGATTTGTGACTCTCTAGCCCGAGCCACAGGGTCAGAACGCATCAACCCTTTAGATCGTCAGGGCCGGTCCACCGATGTGGATTATTATGCCTGAACACTACGTTTCCCCGCCCTTTGGGGCGTAAGCCTGGCCTGTCAGCCGACCAGAAGCATCGGCCGAAACCGATATCACGAGGCGCCTCGCTTTTCAGCAAGTAATAATAAGCAACATCCACATGAGTCAAACTCGTCAGCCAGTTCAAGCACTGACGCCACTCTTAACTAGAAAGAAATGCATGCCCTCCCTGAGGTCCGTCTCCCGTTTTTGATTCATACCGGGTGTGATACTCGCGAATCAACGTTACACAAAGCTACGCCACAAAGGCCGTGCTTCGATCATCAACCACTAGACTTTGCTTTTCAACAGAAGCATTGATCATTTGCATCTTAGCATGCCACACTGGCAATTCACTCCATGCGATTGATATCCATCAATATATAACCCCTGAGCTCGTACGTCTCAGAGAAGGGCGTTAAGCAAGAGAATAAATTCTCCGCCACCAAACAGATATATATTTAATAGAGATCAATCACACGGACTAAAATCCAATGTCAGACACACAGTCCATTTACAAGTCCGTTCTGGGTTTGAACGAAACCGGAGGCACCTAGTACCCCGCATATCCATCGATCTCCAAGTACGTCTGGACGATCACTAACTGTTTCCATCTTCTTGGGTGTACAGCCCAATCAAGATCATCAGTAATTACCCAAACGACGTGAAGACTTCTGGTCTTCGACCACCGTCTTCATCTTCGACTTATCGTCGTATCAGTTATTCAGAATGGGATAAACGCGGTCTTTCCGAATAACTCGCGTATATTTTAAATAAGTGTTACACAAACACAACATACGCCTCATTCCAATTCATTAGTCACTAACCGTAAATTAATCAAGAGAATAATTCCCCAAATATTAACCCCGAAGGCCGAAACCAACATCAGATCAATATTCGGAAAACCATTCTGCTTGGCTAACCGACAGTTAGTTTCTAAATTTCACATTCATAGGGAAAGGTTCCCATTAATTTTATCCAAGATAAATTCCTTGAATTTATTCTTTATTCTATTTTTGAATCTCAATTCAAACTAGTCGGGATTAGCGAACCTTACCGAAGTAATTATTTATTTTAATTTCCCCATCCCAACCTATTCATCCCATGAAGTAAAACTGGTAATACTTCATATCTAACACCACAGTGTTATCGGTAAATTCAATTACCATTTCACGTTCAAATCTAATTAAAGATTTAACTATCGCCTGGAGCAAAACTGGTGATACTCCATTTTCGATCATTTCAATCTAATTAAAGATTCATTAAAACTCCACTTAGTTTTAATCTTCGACTGGGTTAAAGAATCAGTGTCATTTAAAACACGGTTAACGATAAACCCAAAATCACATTCATTAATTATCGGGTTAAAGAACGAGTGTTATTTAAAACACTGTTCACGATAAACCCAAAAATCATTCCATTAATTATCGGGTTAAAGAACAAGTGTTATTTAAAACACTGTTCACGATAAACCCAAAAATCAATATCAATTCAATTCCAATTAAATATCATTTAATTGGTACACTTCATTAAATCTAAATAAAAAGATTTAATCTTTTCTCAACTAGGTTCAAGAACAGTGTTAGTGAAGACACCATTCACGACAAACCCAAAAATCACATTTGATATTCAATACAAGGCTCTGAATAGAAAATATACCGGCTTATATTCAATATCAAATTCTACGACTAACAAATATCGCATGGGAAATAACGATATATATATATATCTTTCAAATTCCCATAACAATATCTGTATCATCACGAAATCCAACATCGAAATATTCCGAAGGCAATTTCGATTCAAATCCATTCCAATGCAATCATTGGAAATTCTGGTTATTTTCAAAACCATTTCAAATTCAATTTATTTATTTAAAAATAAATAGAATTGTAATTCTAGTTCAAAACTAGTTCATTTCAATAAAAATCTATTTTTATCTTTTCAAATATGTAGTTTTTCATCCCAATTCTTTCTAAATCATTTCTTATGATTTTACACAAATTATTACTATTTTTAATAATTTTATCAAGGCCCGTACAGTCGATTTCCATCAACGGCCATCGAACTGCACTTACAGCGACCTTTTTCAAATTTGATTTGGACGTAACTCCAAATCCAACTGTTAGATTTCAAATTTCTAATATTCGTTAGAAAGCTCTTTTCGATACGAACCCAACGGTTCCGGTTTTAGGAGAATCCGACGGTCGGATCTCCCGTAATGTCCGTTTGAAATAAATGGTCGAAATTCACGAACTGCCGCGGCGCGACGCGTTCTATTCAGGCCATTATATTATATATATAATATATATAATATATACTTCGTCGATTTCTATTTAAAACGAATTATATAAATAGTTTTAAAATCGTTTCAAAAGCAATTTCAACTTTCTTTTCAATTCAAATCAAAATTGAATTCTTCTTTATAAATTCGTTTTAAAATTCATTTCTATTCAATTCAAATTTCAATTCAATTTGAATTCATTTCAATTCACTTTCAATTCAATTTGAATTCGTTTTCAATTCAATTCATTTCGAAATCGTTTTCAATTCAATTCATTTCGAAATCGTTTTCAATTTAATTCATTTCGAAATCGTTTTCAATTCAATTCATTTCGAAATCGTTTTCAATTCAATTCATTTCGAAATCGTTTTCAATTCAATTCATTTCGAAATCGTTTTCAATTCAATTCATTTCGAAATCGTTTTCAATTCAATTCATTTCGAAATCGTTTTCAATTCAATTCATTTCGAAATCGTTTTCAATTCAATTCATTTCGAAATCGTTTTCAATTCAATTCATTTCAAAATGAATAAAATCGATATAAATATCGTTTACGTCAAAATGGCGTCAATCTAATCAACACGGCTTCATAAATTTCTATTTTCAAATATTCTATTTCAAATATTTCTTTTTCAAAATAGTTGTTATTATCAAAATATTTCGTTCAACACATGACCAATCTCAATGGATGAGTACTGTCAACACATGAACCTTTATTTTATATTGATAAAGATGTAAATTTTATTACTAAAATATTTCGTTCAACACATGACCAATCTCAATGGATGAGTACTGTCAACACATGAACCTTTATTTTATAATATTCTTTATTTTTCAAATTGGAATGAGGCCCAATCAATTACCATATAAAGTTAATTATATGGATTTTCATACATTACACACATATAATAGCATTGAGAAATAATCAACCATCAACCAAAGTGCACTACACTGTATAAGCATCAAATATAGATATCTAACGCTTATAACAGCCTGTCAATCGATCGATCGACATATTTAATCAATCAGGATGAGTGAACTTCAAATTTCATCCTAACACCCGTGTGCGGTTTCAAACAATCAAACACAGATTTTAGTTGTGCAGTTGGGCGATGTGTAAAATTTATCGACCCAATCAATGTCCTTCAAATAGGTGTACATAAACAAACCGTTCGGTTTGTAAATGAATATTTTATTTTATTCACTTCACGTTAAAAATTATATTTTTAACGATAAAAACATTTTTTATTTCAACATATGAATTTCTATTCAGTTCATTTATTCAATAAAATGATATTTTTATTTTTCTAACATATTTTAGAAAATTTCGGCGGCATAACGGTACGATACTAGAAACGGGACGAGGCCTAGCCTTATCCCCGGTCTAGTGAAGGCCCACGCCATTCACACATCAATCAAATTCACCAAACAACCAAATTCAAATCAAATCATCAAACTAATTTATGCAACCAAACAAACAAGTCCATGGTCTGTGGACGATTGTGTCGGGTGCTACTAAGCACCGTCTGCATCCTAGTATATATATAACTAGAAAATGAAATTGAAAGGTGAGAAATTCTCACCGATAGCTATCCAACTCCACGACACTTCATAGATAGAAATCTTCATCGTTATCGCATTTTTGTCATCTTCGTTGCCCGTATTCTCTACATATGTAAAAATCGAATTTTTACTTTGGTGTTCAATATATAAAAATCACATTTTTACTTCGATGTTCAATATATAAAAATCACATTTTTACTTCGATGTTCAATATATAAAAATCACATTTTTACTTCGATGTTCAATATATAAAAATCACATTTTTACTTCGATGTTCAATATATAAAAATCACATTTTTACTTCGATGTTCAATATATAAAAATCACATTTTTACTTCGATGTTCAATATATAAAAATCATATTTTCACTTCGATGTTCAATATATAAAAATCACATTTTTAATTCGATGTTCAATATATAAAAATCACATTTTTACTTCGATGTTCAATATATAAAAATCATATTTTTACTTCGATGTTCAATATATAAAAATCACATTTTTACTTCGATGTTCAATATATAAAAATCACATTTTTACTTCGATGTTCAATATATAAAAATCACATTTTTACTTCGATGTTCAATATATAAAAATCACATTTTTACTTCGATGTTCAATATATAAAAATCACATTTTTACTTCGATGTTCAATATATAAAAATCATATTTTTTTCAGTTTTAAAAAAACTAATCCTTTCAGTTTTATAAATCTAATCTAATGCTAAGTTTCATCTTCTCAAAAACATTGTATATTTTCAAAAAGAATGCTCCTTTGTTATTCAAAAACAATATATGTTTATTTTTCAAAAACAACTCTATTTCCTTTAAAACAATGCTATTTTAAACAAATTCCAGATTTTTTTCAATGCTTTTTCTATAAATTTCTGATTTAAAACAATGTAATTTAAATATATAAAAAGAATAAAAATTGCTCACTGTATATCGTCGAACTGTCTTCACGAGCTAGGGTTCGGAACTGTCGTCACCTGGAGCCGCCTGGAGTTGATCGGAGGGCGCCGTCGTCTTCGCCTCCGTGAGCCGCACCTGCCAGCACCCACCCTCAGTTCATACGCTGTAACCTAACTCGTGCTCCTAAGGCTTAAAATTGCAGGCCCCACAAAGCGCTTGAACTAGATCCGACCATCCCACAACGACGGCCCTGGAGCCGCCTGCCTACGCCTGGCACCACCGCCGGCGCGGTGGTCCCCTTCGACCACGATTCGAGAACGACGACGGCCCACTTTGGCTTGAAATTCACGCTCATTACTTTTCCAAACCCGATCAAACAACCACGTATTTGAAGCTGGTGGAGAGCTCCACCATTTTTGCTTTGGAATTTCTGAAATTGATTGAAGGATTAATCGCGATTTGGCTTTGAAGTTTGGAAGATTTCGTCCGCTCCTTTCAAGTGGCGGCCCTGTAAAACGGTCAAGGGTTTTGACCCATCTTAATAGGAAATTTTATATTATTTTATATTTTAAATTCCAAAAATACTTGTTTATTGATACGAACTTCAAATCAAACCCAACGACTGTCGCCCCTAGCTAAATACCCCCACTCCGAACACAATGTGTAACGGCCCAGATTTTTTGACCATTTAGTTATTATTTAAAAATGTTTTTTTATTATTTTGGAATTCTAAATGGTTTAATTTCAATAATTTTGAATATTTTATTTTATTCCGAAATGGTAGAAATTTAGTGGATCTGCAATATAATGTGAACTGGCAGTATAAAAGGATAAATTTTTAATTTAAAATAGTACGTTTACAAAGGATGTAGTAGCTAACGAACTCGGATTTCGATGAAATCAGTTTCATTAAATCTGAAATGATGAAATTAGGTAACCAACCAAGTTACGTCAAAAATGGCATCCGTATGTGGAAAAGGAAAAATAAAAGGTCAAAATTTGAACTAAATTTTGACGGTAATTGAAATTTGCTAATGCTAACGGCAAAACTGGAACCTAAGACCTATCCAGGAAAATTCTAAACATAGGATATTAGCTATATATGAAATCTGGAAAAATCCTATAACGGATATAGAAAGTTATTAAGGAAACAAAATTTAAATAAATTATTTGAAAATCTAAACGAACTCCGATTTTTGATTTGAATACATAGGATTGAAGTACGTTAAAAACCGGACCAGATGGTGGAAGAATTTCTGAAAACCATTATCGTTTGATACTCCAACATGAGACCGGAAGGTGTTGAAACTAACATAAAACACTATTTTGAATTTGAATTTAAATTATTTGAAAGTTCAAACAAATTCAAAATTGATATATTTTTATATAGTATTGAAGAGCAAGAAAAATTGAACAACATGGTTGAAAAAGATTTTGGATAAGGTATCAATAAGTAAGTCAAATTAACGTCCGAATAGGGTTGAGAAAACACACTTTACTATTCATAAATTATTAAATTTATTTATAATTTAATAAATTTAAGGATTAATCCGAGCCATCCATTTTCTACCGTTGGATTCGCGCCACCTCAGCAATCCATGTGACTCCTTCGGCTATAAATAGCCCCCCCCCCTCATTTTAAACTCACTCCTCCTCCTCCTCTTTCAAGCTTTGGCAATGGCAGAAATAATAATAAAATATTAGGAAATAGGAAAAAGGGAAGGAAGGGAGAAAGGAGGGCAAGACGGGGAGCTAGGGACTCTTAGGCAGAGGCTTGGGCTTCGCGGGGTAAGTTTTTAAATAATATTTATTTATTTATTTATTTGTGTAATATATATATATATATTATAATTAAAATAGAATTTGTAAAAATAAATATCAGAACATTCTAAGGGTGACAGAGAGGATAGTGTCTAAGGCTTGAGTTTGGAAAATATAGTTTCCTTCTCTCCCTGGCTATCCCTAACTGATCCGACGGATGAGATGATTAATTTAAATTTAAATTTAAAATTTAATTTGAATTTAATTTGAATTTAAAACAGACCAGGGGCATTTTCGTAATTTTTAACCATAAACTTTAAAAGCTTATAACTTTTTCAAAACAAGTCGGATTTCCACGAAACAAGAACCGTTGGATTCTTATCGAAAAATACTTTAAAATGAGTGGAAGCAGATTTTTGATCCGGGTTAAAATTTTTAAGTTATAATTAAATGAATATTTTTAAATATTTTATTTGAAAATTAAATTAAATTAATATTAAAATGGTTTTTCAATTTTAAAAAAAAATTGGATATGGCTAGAGATGGGAAAGTAGGATTTTTTAGAAGGGCAGGGAAGGTAATTTGGCTAATAACGCAATTAGAAATTAATTAAGATAAAAATAATTTAATTAATTTAATTAAATAAATATTCATTTAAATTAGGTAAATATTGTAAATAGCATAACTTTTGCATACATTAACGAAATTTAACGAAACAGGATCCGTTGGGATCGTATGGACGAGCACTACGCAATGGAACTGACCGCAAGTGGATTGGAGCTCGTTTGGATTTATGGTGAAATTTAACGTCTGAACCAAATCAATGACCGATTATCGTTATTCAACGATAAACCGTCCAAGGTGAGTAAATCTCACTAACTCTGAACACTTTATATTTTTATAAAGTATTTTTAGAACTGATAATTATTGGTTGAATTGCTGAGTGTTGATTGTTTGGTTGAACTGCTAGTCAATTGATTGGAAATACCGATATAGTTATATATATCGTTAACCGATGTTGATTTTGTTTATCAGAATACCTCATATTGAAATGAAATTGATGTGAATTATATTGGGTAACATCTGTGGATGCAGGGAAATAGGTCGGAGGAATCCAACTGGATTCCTCAACATTTATTTACCGTTTTTCATATATTCTGATATATGATGTGTTATATCATCTGTTGTTGAACCTGTGTGTTTGGATGATGATTGAACCTTTTGATTTGGTATTTTTATACCATAAGTGATACTAGAAAGTGAAAAGGGATTTTCAAAGTTTATTTTGAAAATAAATTATTTATATAAAATCAATAGGTTTTATATATAAAAGGAAGAGAATTTCATGAGAGAAAATGATTATAGAATCAAAGCATTTGTAAAAAAACAAATATTGGTGAAATCAAATAGAAGGGAAAATATTGGTGAAATCAAATAGAAGGGAAAATATTGGTGAAATCAAATAGAAGGGAAATATTTGTGAAACGATTACAAATAGAAATAAAAAGGGAAACATTCGTAAAAGTATTTACAAATGGAATTGAAAAGGGAATATTCATGTAGGGAATAAAGAAAAGTTGACAGAAGTACTTATTTGTTAAATAAATAGAAAAGTTAAAAGAAATATTTATTTGTTGAATAAATAGAAAAGTTAAAGGGAATATTTATTTGTTAAATAAATAGAAGCGAAAAGAGAATAGTTATTTGTTGAGTAAACGAATAGAAAAAGAATCTATTCAAGGGAAGTAATTCAAAGGAATTATTCCAAAGGAATTATTCAAAAGAGAAAAGTCAAATGTATTAATTCAAAAGAGTTAATCAACTAGAGTTAAACCGTTGGAGTTAAACTGTTAGAGTTAAACAGTTGGAGTTAAACTGTTAGAGTTAAACAGTTGGAGTTAAACTGTTAGAGTTAAACCGTTGAAGTTAAACTGTCAGAGTTAAACCGTAAAGTTAAACAGTTAGAGTTAGTTAGTTAGAGTTAACCAGTTAGAGTTATTCAGTTAGAGTTATCCAGTTAGAGTTATTCAGTTAGAATTAACCAGTTAGAGTTAATCAGTTAGAGTTAATTTTTTTGAGTCAAATCGAACTAGAGTTATTCAAATATAGTAATCGAATAAGGGTTAATTGAATATTAGTTATTCAATTAGAATTGATCGAATCTAATTATTCGAGATAGAGTTAAAAATAGACAAAGTTATTTAAGGATGAATTTCCATTTAGCACGACTGCTAGCGTAATTCGCAGGGCTGCAGATAGCCTACGGCGGTCGGATGTTTCCTGGGGTAATCAGGCGTAACCATTGTGATCGCTGCGATCTAGAGTCAAGCAAATGGTGTTAAATAAAATAGTAATTAATCAATAGAAGTTAATTAAGTCGAGTTAGTCGAGTATTAGTAAATTAAGTAGGTTAGTCAAAAAGGGAATTAATCGAATATCACCTATTCGAAGTAGAGTTATCGAATATAGTTTATTCGAGAAGAGTAATCGAATATAGTTCGTTCGAAGTGTGTTAAATCGAATATAGTTATTCGAAGGAGAGAATTATCGAATATGGTTTATTCGAAGTGAGATTTTTCGAATATTAGTTATTCGAAGAAAAGGATTATCGAATATTAGTTATTCGAACAGGGGAATCGAATATAGTTTATTCGAAAGAGAATTATCGGATAGTGATTATTCGAGAGTGAATCATACATGGAAATTCGATTATATCGAATCAAGGGAAGTAATGTTTACTTTCCATTTCAAATCAAGTTTTAATTATCTGTTAATAAAGTAGTTGGTTGTTTATTTATCCAAATTAAGATATGGAAATATATTTAAGTTAACATATTTTGAAAGCATGGAATTATAACATTTATAGTTATAATCAAATGATTCAGTAAAGGAAGTGGATTCATAAATAGAATCCGAGAGTTCGCAAGGAAGTTTCTTAAAGAGTAATGTTTGAACTTTGTCTATTTCGAAGTTAGAAATGTTGTTCAGTTAAGGTCTGAGAGGTAATTATACCCCAACTTGATTGACTTCGTTTTTAACTAAGAAGTGGATAAGGTTCGAGAGTGAAAGGGGTTAAGTGAATTTAGTTAATGAGCGAAATGGTTGATGTTGGCATAGCGATGTTTATTCAAACATCAGTTTAAACCCAATGAAGGAGATTTGGAAATGTCTTCCAAATGAAAATCAGAAATGTTTTCTGAATATAGAAAATGAGAAATGGAATTGTTTTCCATTGTTAATAACGTATATTTTCTAAATATAGTAAATAAGAAATATAGGAAAACAAGAATAAGGAAAAGGGTAAATTTATGATAATTTGATGATGAATGATGATTGATCGATAGAATTTCCATCTGGAAATAATATCGTTGTTTGCACACCGACATGTTTTTATTTGATAGTTAATTCACCGACTATCAAAGTTTTGACCATTTTAACGTTGTTAATATGGAGAGACCGGTCGGATTATTATCCAGAGAACCACTCCGTATTGGCATAAGCGTTGCGAATCAAGTATGCTGAATATATTGAAGACGGAGTTATGCAAGGGCTATCCTATTTACAGAATAGTGCCTTCGGTTTGTCCAGTCCCAGGACAAACGTGAATGGACGAATGTCTGACAGAGTATATTCAAAGGATCGCGTAAGTTGATCTCTTCAAACGTACTTACTTTTGGTGGCGGAGGAATTCGTTTCTCTTAGCTGTATACCCGTGGTATTTTTGGTGAAATCAATTTGTGATTTGGCGGGTATGACGATGTGGCATTCAAAGTAATGGAGGTGGGATCTGTCAAAAGATACGTTATGACCTCAAGCCTCATCCACCGGGAAATGACAAAAATTGGGCAGGCAGCATAGCTATGTGGGTCGCACCCATTAGGATGTATGATCACCTATCTAGAGAAATTCCTTTTGTTCTTAAATCTATCGATGCTGTCCCTTATCGGGAGACGGTTGCTGATCCCAACCGTTGGTGATATACATTCGATACACTCAAGCGAAATGAGTGGTCGGTCATGTGTGGGCCGGGTTGCAATATGTTCTTGTTGAACCCAGTGTATTTGCCTCTAGAGATACACGTTCGGAAGGTGGTCCCATACCTTGTCAAGTTGGAATCCAATCTCCAATAAGTGCCTGCGAGTTTGATTGTATATTATATATGTAGAGCATGAGATGCAAGCGTTCTACTAGATTTTAATTACTTGTGATTAGACATTATTATAATATCAGATAATATATGATTTCCAAAGTGTTTTGGGTTATCGTAAGGTAAAAGCCATCCGTATTTATGAGTGGATTGGTCTTACGATTATCTTTTCTTTTGAAAAGGATTTTGAAAAGTTAAACCAAATGATTGGAGTTTACTCACACCAGTCCCATGACTGACCCAGAGTTTTATTTTGTTTTGTTTTCCCTAAACTCTTGGGTGCCCAAATTTGTACGGGCAGTCAAGTAGTCAGGATTTACAGATAGACTTGGAGAGCTTGGAGCAGGAGGCTTCAGGACTTATATAGCTATTGTTTATTTCCGTTGTGATGCAAGGGTTGTACTCTGATAATGGTATTGTATGCATATACTGCTTTTGATTTCAAGTTATGTGATATATTATATTTTATTCGTTCCGCTGTGAGATTCGTGTTACTCTGATGTTGTGTTCTTCTTTTTCTTCTTCTATTCTAATTTTCTATCTTATCTATCCTCACCCTCTAAATTCTTTCATTAACTATTCGGTAATTGTCGACCCTTGATGTTCGATATGTGTTGTATATCGGATAATCAAGGTCGTCTTTTTCCCGGGTCGTTACAGTGGTATCAGAGCTGAAGGTTAAGTATTACCTTGGCTCTGTGGCGTGATTAAGTAGAGATGGGGTTAGTAATACCCTAGACTGAGTTTGAGTGTATATATACGAGTGAACGTATTTGTTATTTGATATAAAATGATTTTATATTGTGGAGATTTATTGGTTGAGTTGTTTATGAATTCTGGTCGATCAGTTTGATCCACTGTATCGATAGGGGTTTCTAAACGCTTGGATACGATGAATCGACACGATATGTTTTGAAAAAAGGGTGAATGAAATAATTTTACCCAAATTATATTTTGATATAAGAAAAGTATAGATATTTGAAATTATTATAGTATATTGAATGTGTTGGTTGTGATTATAATCGAATAAGATTATAAAATGTGGAATGGTTATGTAAATAACAAATCAAAATTCATATAAGTGAAATATATGAAATCAGATGAATTAAATCTGAATTTAAGTTCAGAATTGGAATTAAAATTGCTAAAATTTGAATAAGCGTTGTAAATGGAATTAAATTGAATATATGTGAATTTTAAAATCCTGGGAGATTTTAAATTTGTTACAAGCATTGAAAAGGGATATTTTGAAATGAATTTCAAAATGAAAATGTTTAAAAATGGGTTTTGAAAGTGCTATAGTATTGAACTCACTTCGATAGCTGGAAAATAAATTCCGATGTTGATCCGGACATCATCGGTGCTCATTTTCGAGTTTGTAAGTGACGGATTACTACCAAAGATTTTGTTTTTGAATTGTTTTGAGAAACTGAGTTGTTTTGATATTCCAAAGGGATATTTGATTTTTGGAAAAGGCAAAGCTATTTGAAATTCCCAGGTACAGATTATTGAAATAAACACAAATTAAATAGAAATTTGTGAAAGCAAATTTGAAATTGAATTGAAGGCAGTTCAGTGGAAATTGAGTTGAATTGAAATAGAATGGTACCAAGTAGAATTGGACTGGATTAGAGATAATCTGGGATAGAAATGGATGGTCGAGCAAGAAATTTGAATTGAGATTGGAATTGCAGTTTGATTGAAATTTGGCTTGGTTATAAGCGGATGGTCGTGTTGAAGATAAAAGTGATTGGGAGTTTGATTGGGATGATAATGGTACATGCTAAATTGATAGCAGAATTGAATGTCGACAAAAAGGTACACATATATATTCATATGAGTTTGATGAGATTTATGAGCCTGTTTGGCAAGCCACTTGGCTGTTTGATTTTCTTTTGGGTTGAAGAAGGTCTAGAGAGGCGAGTTGGAGTTTGAGCTATTGACCAGTACAAAGGAGGTGCTGGCGAAATTTTTCAGAAATTTCGAGTGTTAGAAAATTTTCAGAATTTTTGAAAATTTTCGTTTATAGAAATAAATTAATTAGAATAGATTGGTTTAGTGAAATCAGAGTAACCAAATAATTTTAACCTAGTTATAAAATTCATTTTTCTACCTTAGCAATTTCGAGGACGAAATTATTTTAAGGGGGGAAGAATGTAACGGCCCAGATTTTTTGACCATTTAGTTATTATTTAAAAATGTTTTTTTTATTATTTTGGAATTCTAAATGGTTTAATTTCAATAATTTTGAATATTTTATTTTATTCCGAAATGGTAGAAATTTAGTGGATCTGCAATATAATGTGAACTGGCAGTATAAAAGGATAAATTTTTAATTTAAAATAGTACGTTTACAAAGGATGTAGTAGCTAACGAACTCGGATTTCGATGAAATCAGTTTCATTAAATCTGAAATGATGAAATTAGGTAACCAACCAAGTTACGTCAAAAATGGCATCCGTATGTGGAAAAGGAAAAATAAAAGGTCAAAATTTGAACTAAATTTTGACGGTAATTGAAATTTGCTAATGCTAACGGCAAAACTGGAACCTAAGACCTATCCAGGAAAATTCTAAACATAGGATATTAGCTATATATGAAATCTGGAAAAATCCTATAACGGATATAGAAAGTTATTAAGGAAACAAAATTTAAATAAATTATTTGAAAATCTAAACGAACTCCGATTTTTGATTTGAATACATAGGATTGAAGTACGTTAAAAACCGGACCAGATGGTGGAAGAATTTCTGAAAACCATTATCGTTTGATACTCCAACATGAGACCGGAAGGTGTTGAAACTAACACAAAACACTATTTTGAATTTGAATTTAAATTATTTGAAAGTTCAAACAAATTCAAAATTGATATATTTTTATATAGTATTGAAGAGCAAGAAAAATTGAACAACATGGTTGAAAAAGATTTTGGATAAGGTATCAATAAGTAAGTCAAATTAACGTCCGAATAGGGTTGAGAAAACACACTTTACTATTCATAAATTATTAAATTTATTTATAATTTAATAAATTTAAGGATTAATCCGAGCCATCCATTTTCTACCGTTGGATTCGCGCCACCTCAGCAATCCATGTGACTCCTTCGGCTATAAATAGCCCCCCCCCCCTCATTTTAAACTCACTCCTCCTCCTCCTCTTTCAAGCTTTGGCAATGGCAGAAATAATAATAAAATATTAGGAAATAGGAAAAAGGGAAGGAAGGGAGAAAGGAGGGCAAGACGGGGAGCTAGGGACTCTTAGGCAGAGGCTTGGGCTTCGCGGGGTAAGTTTTTAAATAATATTTATTTATTTATTTATTTGTGTAATATATATATATATATATTATAATTAAAATAGAATTTGTAAAAATAAATATCAGAACATTCTAAGGGTGACAGAGAGGATAGTGTCTAAGGCTTGAGTTTGGAAAATATAGTTTCCTTCTCTCCCTGGCTATCCCTAACTGATCCGACGGATGAGATGATTAATTTAAATTTAAATTTAAAATTTAATTTGAATTTAATTTGAATTTAAAACAGACCAGGGGCATTTTCGTAATTTTTAACCATAAACTTTAAAAGCTTATAACTTTTTCAAAACAAGTCGGATTTCCACGAAACAAGAACCGTTGGATTCTTATCGAAAAATACTTTAAAATGAGTGGAAGCAGATTTTTGATCCGGGTTAAAATTTTTAAGTTATAATTAAATGAATATTTTTAAATATTTTATTTGAAAATTAAATTAAATTAATATTAAAATGGTTTTTCAATTTTAAAAAAAAATTGGATATGGCTAGAGATGGGAAAGTAGGATTTTTTAGAAGGGCAGGGAAGGTAATTTGGCTAATAACGCAATTAGAAATTAATTAAGATAAAAATAATTTAATTAATTTAATTAAATAAATATTCATTTAAATTAGGTAAATATTGTAAATAGCATAACTTTTGCATACATTAACGAAATTTAACGAAACAGGATCCGTTGGGATCGTATGGACGAGCACTACGCAATGGAACTGACCGCAAGTGGATTGGAGCTCGTTTGGATTTATGGTGAAATTTAACGTCTGAACCAAATCAATGACCGATTATCGTTATTCAACGATAAACCGTCCAAGGTGAGTAAATCTCACTAACTCTGAACACTTTATATTTTTATAAAGTATTTTTAGAACTGATAATTATTGGTTGAATTGCTGAGTGTTGATTGTTTGGTTGAACTGCTAGTCAATTGATTGGAAATACCGATATAGTTATATATATCGTTAACCGATGTTGATTTTGTTTATCAGAATACCTCATATTGAAATGAAATTGATGTGAATTATATTGGGTAACATCTGTGGATGCAGGGAAATAGGTCGGAGGAATCCAACTGGATTCCTCAACATTTATTTACCGTTTTTCATATATTCTGATATATGATGTGTTATATCATCTGTTGTTGAACCTGTGTGTTTGGATGATGATTGAACCTTTTGATTTGGTATTTTTATACCATAAGTGATACTAGAAAGTGAAAAGGGATTTTCAAAGTTTATTTTGAAAATAAATTATTTATATAAAATCAATAGGTTTTATATATAAAAGGAAGAGAATTTCATGAGAGAAAATGATTATAGAATCAAAGCATTTGTAAAAAAACAAATATTGGTGAAATCAAATAGAAGGGAAAATATTGGTGAAATCAAATAGAAGGGAAAATATTGGTGAAATCAAATAGAAGGGAAATATTTGTGAAACGATTACAAATAGAAATAAAAAGGGAAACATTCGTAAAAGTATTTACAAATGGAATTGAAAAGGGAATATTCATGTAGGGAATAAAGAAAAGTTGACAGAAGTACTTATTTGTTAAATAAATAGAAAAGTTAAAAGAAATATTTATTTGTTGAATAAATAGAAAAGTTAAAGGGAATATTTATTTGTTAAATAAATAGAAGCGAAAAGAGAATAGTTATTTGTTGAGTAAACGAATAGAAAAAGAATCTATTCAAGGGAAGTAATTCAAAGGAATTATTCCAAAGGAATTATTCAAAAGAGAAAAGTCAAATGTATTAATTCAAAAGAGTTAATCAACTAGAGTTAAACCGTTGGAGTTAAACTGTTAGAGTTAAACAGTTGGAGTTAAACTGTTAGAGTTAAACAGTTGGAGTTAAACTGTTAGAGTTAAACAGTTGGAGTTAAACTGTTAGAGTTAAACCGTTGAAGTTAAACTGTCAGAGTTAAACCGTAAAGTTAAACAGTTAGAGTTAGTTAGTTAGAGTTAACCAGTTAGAGTTATTCAGTTAGAGTTATCCAGTTAGAGTTATTCAGTTAGAATTAACCAGTTAGAGTTAATCAGTTAGAGTTAATTTTTTTGAGTCAAATCGAACTAGAGTTATTCAAATATAGTAATCGAATAAGGGTTAATTGAATATTAGTTATTCAATTAGAATTGATCGAATCTAATTATTCGAGATAGAGTTAAAAATAGACAAAGTTATTTAAGGATGAATTTCCATTTAGCACGACTGCTAGCGTAATTCGCAGGGCTGCAGATAGCCTACGGCGGTCGGATGTTTCCTGGGGTAATCAGGCGTAACCATTGTGATCGCTGCGATCTAGAGTCAAGCAAATGGTGTTAAATAAAATAGTAATTAATCAATAGAAGTTAATTAAGTCGAGTTAGTCGAGTATTAGTAAATTAAGTAGGTTAGTCAAAAAGGGAATTAATCGAATATCACCTATTCGAAGTAGAGTTATCGAATATAGTTTATTCGAGAAGAGTAATCGAATATAGTTCGTTCGAAGTGTGTTAAATCGAATATAGTTATTCGAAGGAGAGAATTATCGAATATGGTTTATTCGAAGTGAGATTTTTCGAATATTAGTTATTCGAAGAAAAGGATTATCGAATATTAGTTATTCGAACAGGGGAATCGAATATAGTTTATTCGAAAGAGAATTATCGGATAGTGATTATTCGAGAGTGAATCATACATGGAAATTCGATTATATCGAATCAAGGGAAGTAATGTTTACTTTCCATTTCAAATCAAGTTTTAATTATCTGTTAATAAAGTAGTTGGTTGTTTATTTATCCAAATTAAGATATGGAAATATATTTAAGTTAACATATTTTGAAAGCATGGAATTATAACATTTATAGTTATAATCAAATGATTCAGTAAAGGAAGTGGATTCATAAATAGAATCCGAGAGTTCGCAAGGAAGTTTCTTAAAGAGTAATGTTTGAACTTTGTCTATTTCGAAGTTAGAAATGTTGTTCAGTTAAGGTCTGAGAGGTAATTATACCCCAACTTGATTGACTTCGTTTTTAACTAAGAAGTGGATAAGGTTCGAGAGTGAAAGGGGTTAAGTGAATTTAGTTAATGAGCGAAATGGTTGATGTTGGCATAGCGATGTTTATTCAAACATCAGTTTAAACCCAATGAAGGAGATTTGGAAATGTCTTCCAAATGAAAATCAGAAATGTTTTCTGAATATAGAAAATGAGAAATGGAATTGTTTTCCATTGTTAATAACGTATATTTTCTAAATATAGTAAATAAGAAATATAGGAAAACAAGAATAAGGAAAAGGGTAAATTTATGATAATTTGATGATGAATGATGATTGATCGATAGAATTTCCATCTGGAAATAATATCGTTGTTTGCACACCGACATGTTTTTATTTGATAGTTAATTCACCGACTATCAAAGTTTTGACCATTTTAACGTTGTTAATATGGAGAGACCGGTCGGATTATTATCCAGAGAACCACTCCGTATTGGCATAAGCGTTGCGAATCAAGTATGCTGAATATATTGAAGACGGAGTTATGCAAGGGCTATCCTATTTACAGAATAGTGCCTTCGGTTTGTCCAGTCCCAGGACAAACGTGAATGGACGAATGTCTGACAGAGTATATTCAAAGGATCGCGTAAGTTGATCTCTTCAAACGTACTTACTTTTGGTGGCGGAGGAATTCGTTTCTCTTAGCTGTATACCCGTGGTATTTTTGGTGAAATCAATTTGTGATTTGGCGGGTATGACGATGTGGCATTCAAAGTAATGGAGGTGGGATCTGTCAAAAGATACGTTATGACCTCAAGCCTCATCCACCGGGAAATGACAAAAATTGGGCAGGCAGCATAGCTATGTGGGTCGCACCCATTAGGATGTATGATCACCTATCTAGAGAAATTCCTTTTGTTCTTAAATCTATCGATGCTGTCCCTTATCGGGAGACGGTTGCTGATCCCAACCGTTGGTGATATACATTCGATACACTCAAGCGAAATGAGTGGTCGGTCATGTGTGGGCCGGGTTGCAATATGTTCTTGTTGAACCCAGTGTATTTGCCTCTAGAGATACACGTTCGGAAGGTGGTCCCATACCTTGTCAAGTTGGAATCCAATCTCCAATAAGTGCCTGCGAGTTTGATTGTATATTATATATGTAGAGCATGAGATGCAAGCGTTCTACTAGATTTTAATTACTTGTGATTAGACATTATTATAATATCAGATAATATATGATTTCCAAAGTGTTTTGGGTTATCGTAAGGTAAAAGCCATCCGTATTTATGAGTGGATTGGTCTTACGATTATCTTTTCTTTTGAAAAGGATTTTGAAAAGTTAAACCAAATGATTGGAGTTTACTCACACCAGTCCCATGACTGACCCAGAGTTTTATTTTGTTTTGTTTTCCCTAAACTCTTGGGTGCCCAAATTTGTACGGGCAGTCAAGTAGTCAGGATTTACAGATAGACTTGGAGAGCTTGGAGCAGGAGGCTTCAGGACTTATATAGCTATTGTTTATTTCCGTTGTGATGCAAGGGTTGTACTCTGATAATGGTATTGTATGCATATACTGCTTTTGATTTCAAGTTATGTGATATATTATATTTTATTCGTTCCGCTGTGAGATTCGTGTTACTCTGATGTTGTGTTCTTCTTTTTCTTCTTCTATTCTAATTTTCTATCTTATCTATCCTCACCCTCTAAATTCTTTCATTAACTATTCGGTAATTGTCGACCCTTGATGTTCGATATGTGTTGTATATCGGATAATCAAGGTCGTCTTTTTCCCGGGTCGTTACACAATGGGATATGTTTCGTAGGCCCATTAGACTGTTTCAATCAGTTTCCGTCAAAATCAACATATAACTCTATATATTGAATTTGAACGCACATTTCAAATTACCGGGGTCACATACTAACTAGAAAAATTCCAGAAAAATCTTTTCTAGCTTCGTATTGACGATACGGTCCTAACAAAACTAGTTTCGTCGAATTCTGAGACCATTAGAAAAATGGCCATTTTCCAGTCGATTAAAATCAACCGAAACTGGTCAAACGCGTTTTCCTTTTCCACGCTCACATATTGATTCAGAAAATTATGAAATTTGGAATCTAGCAATAACTTTACACTGCGGATCCAACAAAAGTGGTTTCGTCGAAATCCAAGGTCGTTTGCATAATGTCCATTTTTAAGGGCCTGAATTCCATAGCGACTATTCAGAATTTTCAACTGGACATATCTTTTGATTCCCGCTATGAAATTTCGATCTTTCGGATTCGTTGGAAAGATATTATCAAATAGATTTTATGATTTTTGGTTTCACTAAAATCCGGATTGTCTTGCACCCGGAACGTTCAATTGAAGTTTGAAATCGAATTATCGAACTACCGCGCCATTTTCAATTCCTTTTATAATTATATATAATTATTATATATTCTAACGACGACGTATACAATATATACGTTCGAATTATATTCAAAATAAATTTCTCGTTGATATTATTTAAAATAATTCATTTTAAATAATCAAAATTCGCTAAAATTGCCAAAACAAAAATTTTAAACTGGCCCAGATTTTCGGGTTGTTACACCTACGAAAGCACTCTACCTGAAGGCAACGTAATTTTTATTCCAGGCCACAGTTGATCCAACAGCTTCTCCAATAGTAGTCATCGCGGAATTCGGCTTCCACAAGAATGCTTCTGGATCCACCGCCGCATCAATCCAAACTTTCCAACCTTGCGATCCAAGTTTTTTAAAGTGCACCAAAGCTTCTGGATCAGTGGATGCCAATCTTCCTTCCGCAACTACTTGTTTTTCCCAATTCAATATCTTACACTTTCTGCCCTCATTTTCATCAGCTTGCACTGCTGTTTTTCTGCCCGGATTTTTTTGTTTAGACTGTTTTTCTGTTTTGCTGCCGTCAATTTCAGATGGATGCTTTTCATTTTCAGCTGATTGCTTTTCATTTTTAGGTGCATGCTTTCCATTTTGTTTAGACAGTTGAACTGCCAAGGTATTGCTTCCACGGTGTGACTGCAAACAAAAAAAATCTAGAATATCTGAACTGGAAACTAAAAACAGAAAGTGAGGCAAATAAAAACATGGAACTAAATACCAAAGACAGTAAGCACTTATGTGAGTAAATCACCCATATCTTAGCTGTGAAGTAATATTCTAATATAAGTTAAATCGCTTGTTGTTTGGATATAGTAAATATTTCTTCTATTTATAAGCCTTGAATTAGCATTCCATACCTGAGTAAATGTTGAATGAATGCCCCCTTTCTTTTATAAATGTTGTGTAAAATTTTCACGACAGTATTGTGTGTTTGATGCTTGGTTATACTTCTATGTACAGGTTCATTCATTTTTTTTCAAATATAGAATTCTTTATTAGCAATCTAGAGACCATGGATGAATAAACTGATCAAATCAGAGCACAAGGTATTTTCAAACCAGTAAAATAACAGCTGAAACGTGAAGGAAAAAATTCATTAAGTAGTAAGTAAATCCAATAAAGGTTGGTAAACAAATAATATTTTTTGATTCAGAAGTTGTCTTTGAATCAGTAATGCAGGATATAGGGGTGACTGTGACCACTTAACCTTATATGTAGCCAAGGGAAATGATAATATCAGTAGTTTCCACAAGATTGATCCATTAATGAACTCAGAACCTTACTAGAAATTTGGTATGTGAATATGTAAGCGTATAAAATTTTCTCAAGTCTTAATATATTGAAAAGTACATGGTAACCAGGTTAGAACTGGCAATAAGCAGGCCTTGTATGCTGCTGAATATATGATTAAGGCATCAAAGATTTAAATTATCAATCCATGCTCTTTGTATAATCATCAACCATCCTCTAAATAAATTTAATTAAGTTAGAGGTTGAACAAACTAGATTGCTTAACTAAGTATTAAACAAATGTTATTAATAAAATACTAGGTGAAGTTACCAATAAGTGACATTAACCACTCCTTATAGAAACACTGCTAATTGACCAGCAATCAATTGGTAAGCATAATTTAATATTCATTGGGTAAAGAGTGGTTCCATTAGACAAGACACACGACTAAGTTTAAGTTAATTTGATGGCTGTTGAGTGGAGCAGTTTTAGTTACCGTCAGTTGTACTTGTGAGAACAATGCAATAGATTTAACGACAGAACACCACCACCAGAAGCATCTTTCTAAGCTGGGAACAAAGAGTGGATGAGTTGAATCTTTGAAATTTATGTGTAATGGATTGTTATCTTTATTTATTTTACAAATAATTTCCTTGTTTTTTTAATCTACGAATGTAATTATAAAACCTGAGAATGGTAAAGATAGTGAACACAATAGAAAAACACAGTAATACATCTGCAAACTCTTTCTTTTTAAACCCTTAGTGATTGAATATAGTATGATGCAGGCGCGCACGCGCACACACACACATATATATGCATATATGTTTGTGAATATGTATGTGTAACTAATTGTTCTTCATGTCAAAAACTGGAAACGAAATATGAAAATAGTGGATCTTTTGTGAATAAACTCCGTGCAAACTCTCTGAATTTAATCTAGTGTGGGTATAGATATGGGTACTTTGATAGATTATTAGTTGACTACACTTATATATGTCTGGAAGTGATTAACTATGTGAAGTAAGATCTAGAAATGAGAAATTTCCTTTACTGTTGTATGAATACAATAATAATAAAAGATGAACACCTCACTTTCAAAAATAAAGTACCCCAATTATAGCATGTTTTAGATAACAGTATAAACACAAAGGTTATTCCAAATTGAATTTAATTTACGTTAAAATTTTCTTCAGCTTCTAATGCGCGGGAATTTAGTTTAACAGTACCCAACCCCCCTCCATTTACTGTCCTTTAAATCACCATAAAATTTCACAGTTCCGGTAAAAGCATTTCAATGTTCACCAAACATTGTACCAAAGAATTAAACTTGCATTGTCAAAAAAAAGTTGACGCATTTTAACAGCAATATTCCAATCCCGTAGATCATGAAATGTTACATCTTTTTATCAATTATACCAATAAAAAAGGGTACCTGAGGCGTATTAGGATCAGGAGTTGCTGGATTTCCCGCATTAGCTTGCTTTTCTTTTAGATCCTGTAAAGATTGCATATACATAGGTCATATAAAATTAGCACAAAATATGATTATGGTCATATAAAACTAGCACAATTGGGAAGCCGTAAATTTGAGAATAGTTCATTTCCCTTTCAGATGATGGTTTACTACAGGTATGGTTCATTGTATATTGCTCGCATGAAACTAATGGGAAAGTCGGACTGCCAGCTAAAAACAGCTATACAACTACATAAATTAGAGTATTTATAAAACATGATGAATTTTGGATAAAGGAGAAACCAGGAAAAAAAATCTGTTGAGAGGGAGATCAATTTTGGATAAAATAATGAAATTTGGGCCAAGGTTCGAAATCCCGGTTTTCGATTCCGTTCCGGTCACGTAGAAAATTTTTAAATTTCGATCCCGGTCCGGAAATTCCGGTTTATTTCCGGTTTGTCAATTCCGGTACCTTTTTTAATAAATATACAAATAAATATGCAAACATTTAATTATTTGAGATTTTAATAATTTAACATTTAATTTCAATTCATATTTTCCTACTCATGACAATATCAGATTTTGAATAATAGCAGATTAACACGGTACTAAATTCCCTGTTTTTATAACTTTGGCATATTTAATTAATATTCACTCATGTAACAATGGTTTATAATCAAACATCAGTCTCATTTTGGTTGCCTACGGTTTATATCAATAACCCGTAATATTACATGACCTGCTATACACACATAACCTGTAATATTACCCATTATTTCCACTTAGCTTCTGCATCGTTCAGAATAAAACCTAGCCGACATTTGACCTGCTAATCCATTCAAACCAAGAAAAAAAAGTTCATTGCAAGGCAGAGGAAGACGGTGGAGAGGCAGAATTTTTAATGCATGTTTATTTGTGTATTTATAAAACATCTTTGTTATGTACATCTTTATATCAAAACACATATTCTGTGTATAACCGAAAATAAATCAGAAAATAAAATTTTAAATCTTGATTAGTAATGTTTATTTGCATATTTATAAAAAACCGCACCGGAATTATCAAACAGGAAATTTACCGGAAATTCCGAAATATCCGGAACGGAACCGGAAACCGACATTAACTTGGTTTCTAATTAACAGGAAAACAGGAAAAATCGCCGTTAAAATAAATTTCTAATTAACACTTACCATCAACATCGAAGTAAGCTCCTGTACTTTGGTCTCCAATCCACTAACTTGGTTTCGCAATGCATGTACTTCACCTGATGAGCTACCCCGAATACGAAGCTGAGATGGTACAACCCCAAAACCAAGCCCTCTTACACGTCCTCCATGCTCCTGACCAAAAAGCTTCGACACGCCATCTTGAGTAACTGATGTTGCTCCATGAGCATCCTGACTTGCGGCATTATGATGCTCTATTATCTTAGACTACAAATTCAAAAACAACCAATATTCAGAAATTAAAATTAAAACTACTTTAACAATAGCAACAGTTTCTGATATTGTATATTTGAACTTATTCTTACTATGCATTCGGCAGCAATTGAATTCAGAGGTTTTCCATCTTTTCTAGTGTGGCCTTTGCACCACAATTCGTCTCTAGTGATATTAGATGTTGCCTTTTCCTTTTTCTGCAAAAATAGCTTAACAACTTCAGAATGTTCAAGTGATAACAAATAATAATTGCTTTAACAATATTTTTTTACCATTTCTTCTTCCAATCTTGCATAACCTTTTCTTCTCATGGTGTGTGGAACTTTATTCTTTTCTCTAATACTTTTGAATCTTTGGCTTGTTGCCTATAAGATCAATTTAATAAATTTGATATAGGAAAATGTAATATATTTAACAGTTAAAATCAGTAAGACAAAAATAACCACCTCAAACTTTTCTGACAATTTTTCAGTTACAAAAGCATTCCACTCGTCATCGCTCTTTATATTTAACGATTTTAGGCCTGCTAAAGTATCGGTAGAGTCGGGATTTTGAGACCCTTTTTTGATAGCTGCAACTAACCTTGATTTCGACTCCTTCCATCGCTGTCCTATTATCATTAACAAGTAATCCTTATACACCATATCTACCTTGAATCTTGACTGCACACACAAAAAAAAAACAAAAAAAAAACCGAAGATTAGTCTCTAACAGTATTGCAAAATGCAATGTTGTACCACAGCAGGTATATAATATGTTGCTTTGAATATTGAGACATATAATATGTAACAGTATTGCAAAATGCAATGTGCATAATGCATATGTCATTATAAAGAGAACTACAGCAGGTATATAATATGTTGCTTTTAATATTGAGACATATAAGTACTCTAACATAAATAACATATAATCAGTAAAATTAAATACAACTGAAAGCCAGAATTTATTATTCACTTGCTCATGTTATCGCCAACATATGGTATACAAGTCAAATATCAGTACGTACCTCTATACAAGTCCACAGATCATCCCTCAAATCGTCACCGACGTTCCTCCATGTGCTAATGGTAAAAGGCACCATCTCCCTTGCTAGAGTACCAATATATGACGACAAATGTTTGGAATTAGCACCTATTGCTTGTCCGCGTTCATTAAATTCAACTTCCGGCTTCATCCGGTATCATAGCTAATGATTTCATCATCGTTCTGCCTCTCTTTCTTCTGACTTGCGTCAATCTTTGACCTTCACTAAAATCGGGTTGAATTTCGTTTGGACTGGAATCATCGTTGGCTGAAGTTTCCTGGAAGTTGATGGGCAGGGGGCTGTACTGGGTTTGTATTGTCGAAGGGGCTGTTACTGGAAGGAGGGGGATGAATCTGGTTTGTAGTGTCGACGGGGATGCTACTGGAAGGAGGAGGGGGTTGCATCCCTTTTGTAGTGTGGCCAAGGTTGCTTCCAGGTTTGCGAGTAGTGCGTATTGGGTATTCAACATGTTTTCGAGGAGATCTTCTTATAGCAATATTTAAATCACGAAGCAACGGAAGTGGTCCATCTGGGTGTTCGTTGATTCTAATCCCAACCGGTCTTTCATTAGCAGCACGAACAGCTGCAAGTGCAGCTAAACTTTGCTTTTTTGCTCTTTTGTTTGCAATTTTTGAGCTCTAAAAAATAAAAAATTTAAGTCAGTTTTCAATAGCGATAAAAACGGACAAGTAGCGATAAAAGAGTTATAAGTCGTTGTAACCGTGGCTAAAAAATAAAAATCTTAAGTCATTTTTCAATGGCTGAACATACAAAATGCAATTAAATGCTAGAGTACAAACTGTGGATTAACAGGGAGTGCAAGCCCAGATGTCTGCTGCGAAGATAACAATGTGACAATAATAGTGTACTAACTTGCTTTCAATGGCTAAACATACAAAATGCAATTAAATTTGATAACTTAAAAGTTTTAAGTTTTGCAACACCTGTAGACCAGTTGATCGTTAGCAAAGACAACGTCAGTCTGTTTATTTTCATGCAGTGTTCTGTTGGCAAAAAGGTTTAATTTGCTTGAACAAAGAGCAATATATATAGAAGGTTGGTAAGGTTTAAAAAATTGGTGGCGTATATACAGTCTAAAATATCATGTTGTATGCAGTATAATTTGCCCAGTCGACAATTTTCTGGAAACTTTGTAGAATGGCAAGTTTAACAAGCAAAACGACGAAATACATTGCATTATTTGCGGTAGAAACAGAGAAATTGATGAGGTGATATACAGAGAAAATAATAATTTGCGCAGTACAGTTCAGACCAAGGTATGATAAGATGGCCACTGTACATAATCACAGGGTAAATAAATCCAGTGGTAAATGCTTTTCAACTCACAACTACCTTCTGCAGAACTCTGTACCATTTCATCCCCACAATTCCCTGTTTTCCTAACAATGTTTTTAGAGAACTAGATCGCATTTAGCTGCATATCTGTTCCTTAATTCTCTGGTCAACAATATGATGTTGCTTTCTAGATAACTGGTAGCATAAATGAAATAAAAAGACTGGTAAATTATGCATTTACACATAGATATCAGCCAGCATATAACCAGTACATTTAGAATTTTAAACTTTGGTAAGCAGTCTGGTAAATTGCTAACACACGGTACCTTACCAGTTGCATGTACTAATATATGCTAAGTCGAGGTAAGTGTAGTTCTTAAATAACGCAACATTAATGCTATAACTAGTTAATGTTGGAAACTAAGGTTTATATGAGAATATTTGTAATGGAAGAGCCTTAACTTATATTTTTTGCTTGATACAAAATTATTAATGGATGCCTCTATTTATGAGACTCTATGGATCTTCGTGAAAAGATTAGCAAATACATTATTCTAGATAATTCTCATTATTAAAAAAAATGATTCTAAAAGATTCGTAAGTGCTTGAACAAGTAAATACATAAATACTTTAGTAAATATATGAAGAGCTAATTCTAAAAATTGTTAAACATACAAAAATAATAATTAAATAAACTGCTATACACTATATATTATTTTACATACATACCAGGTCTTTTTCTAAATTACTCAATGTTTTTATCTTCTTTGTATCATTTCAAACTCAAAACACATTTATTTAAAATTAGAAATTCTTTACACCAAATTATCTAAAATTTAACAAATAGTTCTTGCATTAATATTGCAGGTTTTTTAAACTTCTCAAAAATTTCGCAATCTCAACAAAATGACTCTAGTTTTTGTAGTCCATATGTGAAATGATTTTTGGCCTAAAAAGATGATATATGACAACATGCTAGTGTATAGATATTCGTATAACTTGTATGGAATAAATAGTTGATTTTTTAACAAAACATTTTCTGATCACATTAATAATATTTACTTAAAGTATATACATTTGTAAACACATTTCAGGAGTATGTTTTCAGTCGTTACTTAGTAATTAAAAAGTATTTAACAAGATGATAAAATTATATTTTTTTTCACTATAAATCTTAGATAGAAATATTTAAATAATTCAATTTAAATACGATGTATTTGAAATTATGAGTTGTTACAAATTTTCTAATTTCATTCAATATACGTGCACCTCAAAAGATGCTGGAATTGTTCCACTTGAAGCAATTGAATTGACAATTGACTCGGTGTACGTTATTCATCTTTGTAAAATTTTCCAGTATTGATGCCAGCCATAACTTTTGAACGCTCGCACGTTTTCTTGGAGTCTGTAGATTGCAATTCTACTAAATTGCTTTAATATGGAACCCAGCGTTAGATAGCATTAATGGGCTACAAACGCGGCACTACATTAATTGGGCTTTTATTCATATTCGTTTATAAGATAATGCAATGCATTACAACAATAAAAAAGACAACAAAGATGTTACAACAACGTAAAAATGGAAAAAACATAGATCCTTGCTTTTAATGTTATTGCAAGAATGGTCAGTGCATAAATAATTTTACAAATTAGATTCATATATTTTTGAAATAACTGAAAATGCAAATACCTTGTACTTTTCTAATAGAAAATGCAAGAGAAGTTGTAGTTTTTAAGGTAAATTATAAAATTTTATAAAGTTCAACAATAGCGAAAACGGAAAAGGTACGATTATTTACTTAAATTATACTTAAATAACAAATGTTAGTAACTTTCTAACAAGTCTAAGTTAAAGCCGATTTTTTGTTGACAAACATCATTGGTCTTAACTGATTGGAGCGGAGAAACAGAATGCAAATGATCATGGGTCGGACCCCTTTATTATGGCGGTATGGTCATACTATCATATTTGCATATAACTGTTCAATTAAAAAATTAAAAAAGATCGTTGCTTTTAATATTTGAGTAACGTGGTAGACTGAAGTGGTTAGGTATAACGCAACAAATATCAAAATATGCCGTGCAGTTTCCTGATTCATTTATTGATTAATAACTAACTAGGAAATTAAAAAAATGCACGCTCATGCTTTTGTTTTATTTTACTGTGCGACTGCTCGATCTTTGTCTTGTCTCCCACGTGCTCTAAACTTTCATGCTAAAATTTCATATGTTGGAAAAATATAACTGATAGGCAAGGCAAATAGCTTCTTAAGTATGCGGATAGGCAAACTGAAAATTTTGGGGTAAACAGAACAAAATTGAAATTCTTTCATATATTAAATGATGATCGCAAAAATTGGACAGCTATGTACTGCAGAGCATATCTAAAATCTGAACATTAATGTATATTATAAAGAAATTAATACAACTAATAAACACAACTCATTCTCGAACTTTTTAAAGCAAATTCTTCAATTATCTTTTCATAGTTAAGCATATTCAAATACTAATTTTCAATTGTAGTTACTGTTAACTCATCCAATGTTTCTTGCGATATGGTATTCCGAATATATGTTTATTGTTGGAAAGTCCATGATATGAACAAAGAAAAATTCATGGTATATGGGTTATGCCGTGGATGAGGTCATTGCCTTGAAAGCGTAATTCAACGTGATCATGGCGCAGTCGGTTATTGTCGTCTGCGATCCAACGATAAAATAACAATCTTTCATACTTGAGAACCGTAGATTGAAGGATTAGAGACTTACAGAAGACACCGTCCAGGGTTTTAAATATTTTGGGAGTGGGTTTTAATTTCATAAAAAAACGAATAGAGAATGAAGAAGATAGTTCTCTTTGGAGTTTTTTCGACTTCTATTGGAGGGGGGAAACTAGAGAGAATGAAATAAAGATAAATTCTCATTTTTATTCTCCTAATCAATCTTAATAAATAAGTCTCCCATATATAAGTAAAAATCTTTTTACAATGTTGCAGATATGTGGAGTTAAATCATGATGAAGCAAATGTCCTCAACACAACGTACTAAAAGAAACAAAATAAGGCTAAAGTAAAAAAAAACATGTGGTAAAAAATGCAATATGTAACTTGAATACCTCTCCTTCGTGTAGCACCATCTTCCTCGTCGATAATACAAGATCAATCTTCCTCGTCGACCTATAAAAAAACAAAACGATTTACAAAGGATTAGAACATCACACTAAATATAGCACTACTTTGTAACAACCACGTACAAAATAAAATACACATGCAAAGAACATACAATAGAAAATAAAATTATTTTGATACACGCTAAGACGTCAAACTTATATCCGATTTTTTTTTCTTTTTTTTACATTCTAACAACACATTTTATGGTATATATGAACAACACATTTTATGGTATATATGAACATGCATAAAATAAAAAATCAATAAAATATGCTTATAACATACCAAAATACCGTTACAACCCTCCCTTACGTAACTTTCATCCCCATTATCTACGTCTCTATCATCAAGTTGTGACTCATCCAATGGTTTACTAGTTGATTCTTCATCCTCGTCGTATTTTTCCAATTCATGAAACCCTCTAGAGGGCGCTCTCAACACAACATACCAATTTGAAGAAGTACCTTCTCTAGAGAAGAAAACTTGAACCGCTTGTGTTGCTAAGATAAACGGGTCGCTTTCAAACTTATTTTGAAATTGATGCAAATTGACCAATGTAAATCCATCTTCAACTTTGACTCCACTATACATATTTGCCCAATCACATTTAAACAAGGCAACTTGAAATTGACGATAATCCAACAAGAAAATCTCACGCAAGACCCCATAATATATTATTTTTTCAATAGACCCATCTACACAAACAGTACTTGACTCAATGGAAACACCACTATTTTGTGTCGCCTTCTCAAAGTCTTTCGTATGAAAACGTCGACCATTAACAATATAGCCAGAATAAGAAATTATTTGCGAACGAGGTTCGTATGAAAGCCATTTTATTATGTTGCTGACATTGGATATACGTCGATCATCTCTAACCTGGACAAATACAATATATTAAATAAAGATTTATGTTGATCTATTACTTTCATCATTAATTGTTTTTTAAGATATAGCTATCAACCTTTTTTCCGAACCAAAAACTAAAAGTCTTCGATTGCAATTTTGACAGTTCCAAATCGTCTTGTGCAAGATGAGGATGCAAACATTTTAGCTCCTCTTTGTGCATTCTGCATACATAAATGTAATTAAGGATCTAATTTATTTTGTATGTCATAGTTAAGTTGGACTTATACTTACTCTATATACGGCTCTACTTCTTCCGTATTAAACAAAACGTATCGATGAGCAGCATTAATCACCTCCTCATCGACTGTAGTAGGTTTTCCTTTGGAAATAGGACGCCCCTCAAGTATAAAATCATTTTGTTCCACTTCATTTCGGTTTTTCCTCTCTCCAATTTGTAATGCATCTTTAATATATCCAGAGCAATATTTCATACATTCTTCGGCAACATAGCGCTCAGCAACGCACCCTTCAGGCCGTGCTTGATTTTTAACATACCCTTTTAATATTTTCATATATCTATAACCAAAATGAATAAACAAGTTACTTTCATAACTATAGATACTTTTAACCGTCAATTATTTATAATAAATATTACCTCTCAAATGGATACATCCATCGATATTGGACCGACCCACAAATTCTTGCTTCTCTCCCTAAATGTATTGTTAAGTGAATCATGATATCGAAAAAGGAAGGGGGAAAGAACCTCTCTAGATCACATAGTGTTAATGCAACTTGATACTCCATTAATTCTAGTTTATCCCTATCAAGCACTCTTTGGCATATGTCATTATAAAATGAACATAGTCGTAGTAGTGCATTCCTTATCCCTGTAGGTAGAAGTCCTCTTAATGCAACTGACAATAGTTGTTGCATCAAAACATGATAATCATGAGACTTAAGGTTTGATATCTTGTCTTCTTTTGCAAAACATTTTCCAATATTTGAGCTATATCCATCAGGCACTTTCAAGTTCTTCATTCTACTATAAAAGATCTCTTTTTCTTGATCGGATAAGGTGCACGGTGCAGTTGGGAGCAATACTTTATTTCCAATGTCTATTGGATGCAATTTTTTTCTAATGCCTATTGCTTCTAGATCTTGGCGTGAATTGAGGCCATCTTTTGATTTTCCTTTGATATCAAGCAATGTACCAATAATACTTTCACCAATATTTTTCTCAATATGCATCATATCTAGATTATGCCGCAAAGGAAGTGCCTAAAAATTGACAAAACACAAATAATTAAGTACTAAGTAGCAAACATGAATAGAAAATGAATAGCAATGTGTTTCTAGTTAAATTTCACCTTCCAATAAGGCAAGTCAAAGAAAATGGACCTCTTCTTCCACATTGTACATCCTTTTTTCATCATAGTTTTCCTTTTCCTGTTCCTTTCACCTTTCTCTTCCTTTTTTAATTTTTCCCCCAATCATTAATAATATCTTGAACATCATCAAAGATTTGAACACCAGTTTGTATTTGAGGCCTTTCTCTATTCTCTATAGTTCCATCAAATAAGTTTTTCCGTTGACGATACTCATGGTTAGGTTCAAGGAATCGTCTATGACCCATGTATGCACACTTTTTACTAAATGGTAGCCATATTGAGTAGGTACTGACACTACAAACTGGACATGCTCTCTTACCTTTTACAGGGCAACCAGCTAAATTTCCGTAAGCTGGAAAATCATTGATTGTCCACATAAGAATAACATGTAATCTAAATTCACTACGACTATAAGCGTCGTACGCTTTCACCCCTTTATCCTACAATTTTTTCAAATCTTCAATAAGTGGTTGCAAGTATACATCAATGTCATTTCCCGGTTGTCGTGGCCCAGGAATTAACAAAGATAGCATCATATTATTTTTGTGCATACAAAGCCACGGAGGAAAGTTGTAAGCAACAAGAAACACTGGCCAACAACTATATCCACAATTCCAATCACCAAAAGGATTAAAGCCATCAGATGCAATGCCAAGCCTTAAATTTCGTGGATCGGAAGCAAAAGAATGATACATTCTATCAATCGTAGCCCACTGAGTAGAATCCACTGGATGACGCAATTTACCATCTTCACTCTTATGACTGCTATGCCATCTTAGTTGTTCTGATGTTTCTGGGGATGCAAACATTCTTTTCAGTCTTGATATCAGTGGGAAGTATCTCAAAACCTTCATAGGTATTTTGGTTTGCTTCCCATCTTTAGTAGTCTTGTTTTTTTTCCAGCGAGACTTACCACACTTAGGACAAAAATCACTATTTGCAAGCTCTTTTCTAAATAAACAACAATCATTTACACATGCATGTATCTGCTTATAGCCTAAACCAAATGACTTAAGTAACTTCTTTGTTGCATATGTAGAATCAGGAAGCATGTTTTCTTTAGGCAACATATCCTTTAGAAGTTTAAGAAGCCCTGTAAAAGCCGTGTCCGATATACCATTTCGCGCTTTGTGCTTGAAAAGAAGTACTGTAGCAGACAACTTTGTGTGGCTTGCACAACCGGGATACAAAGGAATTTCGGCATTCTCCATCATTTCCTCAATACCTTCCCCATGTCTTTCTTCAACATTGGCTTCTACCTCCTCATCATAGATTTGCGCATCAACATACATTCTATAAGTATCTGTCTCACTTTTATTTTGTGATGGCCGTTTTTCTCCATGAAAAATCCATATATCATAGGTTGGGTCCATTCCAAAACAAATCAAGTGTGACACAACTTCCCTTGATGTTTGCCAAATTAGATTCCTACAATCACGACATGGGCATCTAATTTTTTCGGGATTCCCTTCACTCGCAACATGCCCATATACAAAATTTTCCACAGCTTGCCTATATTCGCTTGTCATTCTACAAAACAAAAAATGTATTAATACCCATTCTTAAATACTTATAGTGTGATGCTAGGGCACCTCGTTTTCTTCTTGCTAATACCAAAATTTTATATTACATGCTTCCTAACACCAAACTCATTCATAAATACTTATATTTGTTTATAATGGTATTAGGAAGTACATAAAATTTATTGTACTTATTATTTTTATTCGTGGTATTAGTAAGAGGAAAATGATGTGCCATTAGCATCACACTACTTATAACTATGGAAGTAATAGCCAAAATGATGAAACCTTGGTAGATTGACCCATGCTTTGTCCATCTTGGTAAAACAACGCCTCTAATTTTCGGACCTACTATAAAGAATTATTCTCAACATTATTGTACAACTTGGTTATACGCACCCACCTTGGTAGATTACCCCTCTTATGTAACAAATATTAACTTATATATTTGTTAGAATTTTATATCTCAAATGATCATATATGGTTCAACAGTTCATCACATACTAGAGATAACTCCATGTCAACCAACCCATTGACCTACTGGAAAGTGTACGCAACGTACATCACATACTAGAGATAACTCCATGGCAACCAACCCATTGATCACCCTATCACCACCTAGATGACCAGCTCCAAGGGAACTAAACCAAAACTGCTCCGCCAGATCAGCATACAAACCAACACACTGCCTATCTAATATATTTATTATTTATTTTGTTTATCAATTTTAGCTTTTTATATATGAGCAGGAACTGGAGCCAGTATCAAACAAATAAAAAGTGTGATGAAATATCGATTTAGGTATAATGAAGCAAAATATTCTGAGAACGAAGATCCGGTTTCAGAAATAATGAAGCAAGATACTGGTCAGAACGAAGATCCGGTTTCAGAAATAATGAAGCAAAATATTCTGAGAAGAAAGAAGAAAATTACAATCACGATTGAGCATGCAAGTGTGTATGCACCACCTATCATACTTCGACCCACCCTCTAAAACAACTTATTTGCATAATAATATATATATATATCATCAAAATAAACACAAATAAATGACCATCACACATGGCAACATGTATTTATTTGCATGAATCAGGCATGTTCATAATAGAGAATGGAATGACACATCAGTAACTGGAATGCAAGAAGACTGGAAAATTTTAATGTGCACAAGTGGACTCGGCAATGACATGAGCATGGAGAATTTCATCTCGCATGGCATCTTGCATTTTATTCCCAGGAATTCAACCAATTATTTATTTCAAAGGGGGCAACTCACGGCAAGAAAAAATATTACCAGGAAAACAGTAAGCAATTTTAGACAACAAAAGAACCCATTTATTATTTCAAGAATTTAAAGAAAGACTCATGGTTTAAGAAAAATATTACAAGTATAACATAGGCAACTATGGATTTAATCAGAGTATATTTCGCTCAAGCTGGTAATTGAAAGGTAATTTATTTATCACTTAGCAATTATTTATCACTAGCAAGGGAAACTTCCTTTCAGGTTTACTTCTAAAACTATAAGTGCGAGCACATCTGTGCAAACATTTTTGGTTTGTATATCTACTAACATACGGTTTCAGATAAGGTACAACATGTTCAAAACTCACATACTCAAGGTGCAAGAATAGGGTTTCCAGTTTTGCAACACAGCCGAGGTAAGGATAAATGGCCGAAAGCTATTCATTAAATGAACACTAAATAAACTGGGTGTATACAAAGTATATGTGTTCCCAAATACACATCTCCACTTCAAATTTTAATAGTATAACAGCAGGGCACGAGATGAATCAAATGTGTTTAAGTTTTATCAACAGGGTAGGGTAGCTAGCATGGTTTCAATTCAGGGGAAATTGAAAAGAAAAAAAAGAGCATGTATCCTTTATTTTCTTCAAAACAAAGCAACGTAAACCTGAATACAAAGTGGCTTGAAGCAAAATATTCTGAGAAGAAAGAAGAAAATTACAATCACAATTGAGCAGGCAAGTGTGTATGCACCACCTATCATACTTCGACCCACCCTCTAAAACAACTTATTTGCATAATAATATATATATCATCAAAATAAACACAAATAAATGACCATCACACATGGCAACATGTATTTATTTGCATGAATCAAGCATGTTCATAATAGAGAATGGAATGACACATCAGTAACTGGAATGTAAGAAGACTGGAAAATTTTAATGTGCACAAGTAGACTCGGCAATGACATGAGCATGGAGAATTTCATCTCACATGGCATCTTGCATTTTTTCCCAGGAATTCAACCAATTATTTATTTCAAAGGGGGCAACTCACGGCAAGGAAAAATATTGCCAGGAAAACAGTAAGCAATTTTAGACAACAAAAGAACCCATTTATTATTTCAAGAATTTAAAGAAAGACTCATGGTTTAAGAAAAATATTACAAATATAACATAGGCAACTATGGATTTAATCAGAGTATATTTCGCTCAAGCTGGTAATTGAAATGTAATTTATTTATCACTTAGCAATTATTTATCACTAGCAAGGGAAACTTCCTTTCAGGTTTACTTCTAAAACTATAAGTGGGGGCACATCTGTGCAAACATTTTTGGTTTGTATATCTACTAACATACGGTTTCAGATAAGGTACAACATGTTCAAAACTCACATAATCAAGGTGCAAGAACAGGGTTTCCAGTTTTGTAACACAGCCGAGGTAAGGATAAATGGCCGAAAGCTATTCATTAAATGAACACTAAATAAACTGGGTGTATACAAACTATATGTGTTCCCAAATACACATCTCCACTTCAAATTTTAATAGTGTAACAGCAGGGCACGAGATGAATCAAATGTGTTTAAGTTTTATCAACATGGTAGGGTAGCTAGCATGGTTTCAATTCAGGGGAAATTGAAAAGAAAAAAACGAGCATGTATCCTTTATTTTCTTCAAAACAAAGCAACGTAAACCTGAATACATAGTGGCTTGAAGCAAAATATTCTGAGAAGAAAGAAGAAAATTACAATCACGATTGAGCAGGCAAGAGCGACGATTGAGCAGCGGCGATTGAGACCGCAGGCAAGAGCGGCGATCGAGCAGCGGCGATCGAGCAGCAGCGGCCTGATTATCGAAAGGGGAATTAGGGTTTCGGTGGAATACGATGGAAAAGGAATACTATGAAACGATGGAAAAGGAAATGTTAACGGATGGAAAAGGCATACGATGGAATACGATTGAAATGTTGTGAACCGATGTCAAAAGGCACAACGTTTCAACCAGTGGGAAGAATAATTGAAACATGGAAATTGTTAAGTGTAGGGGTGTGAAATCACTAATTTTCAACATTATGCTTTGAATTGTGCCACATTTCAAATTAATAATTATTATTTAGTCTTAGTTATTAATTATTATATATTTGTATTTAATTTTTATTGTTTATTAAAATCTTATTTATTAATTATTGTAAATGTTATATGTATTGTTAATATTTTTATGAATTATTATATAATTTAATTGCCAAATATTAAATATTACTTTGTAATAAAAATTGTCAAAAGCCGGCAGATCAAAAGCAATGCCAGGGACTACTTACAACATTAAGTTTAAATGCAAATAAAAAAAATCTATCAAAAGCGCCACAAACTATAGCGCGGTTACGTTGTTAAATGCTGAACAAACAAGTTTGCCAAAATTATATTTATTAAAACTGCTGAAATAGTTACTACCAAATCAATATTACTTATTAATAATAGTTATTAATTAATTAACTTTTACTTATTTTCTACTTAGTTAATTATAATCGAGCGTAATACTTATTAAAATCTTATGTTACTATTAATTAATAAAGTAGCTAGTTAACATACATTAACTATTAAAAAAATTTACTACTTATTAACTATTAATTATTTAATAATAATTGACAAATATTATTGATTCCCAAGTTTATTATTAATTATTATTATTAAATATCAATATAAATAGTTATTAAATATAGATATTATAAACATGAAGTTTGCACTAGGCATCTCTATTACAACTAGTAAATGAAAAGTTGTAATATATATGTTTATTACAACAGTGATTATCACACAGTTGAAAAAATATTTATTACAACAGTGCGTTTTGCACAGTTGTAAAAAAGCATTTATTACAACTGTGCTTTACGCACCGTTGTAAAATTAAAGTTGTAATATGGTGTTTTTGTTGTAGTGTGCTCTCACCGCCAGCATACCTGAGAGAGAGGCAGTAAGATTTCGGTTGAAAGAGTATTTCCTTTTTGATTATCCTGTTAGTACTCCTTCCGATTTTAGCGCTTCACATCCGTATATATCTGCTTCCATAGTTGAGTCTCTGCACCCTAGATATTGTGTAGTAGAGGATCCCATTATAGACACAAATCCAATTGCTGGTTCGGCCCATTTATCTTTGACTTATGAGGATTTGAGAATAGCTATATTTAAGCTTATGTGTTTGGGCTATGGGTTGATTCTAGGCATTGATTGGTTAGCTAGTAATTATGAAACAAGGGTAGTTAGACTTTCGACTTGCCTCGAGAATACCCTTGAGATTTCGTATGATCATAAGGGATCAGTTTGTCTTAGCTACCTAGAATCACTTTACTTATCTATCGACGATTTTCGATCTGTAGGGGTAGTCCCTGAGTACGCAAGATGTTTTGATTAGGGTAGGGGTTTTTCCCACTAAAATTCGAGACAGACTTCCGCATGTATCTAGATGACACTGCAAAGCCAGTTATGCGATCAACGATAATTCTGGAGCAAAATTAGCGAGGATAGCCAGAGTCTGTAAAGTGCTCAATTGTTTGGTTGTTTTGTTAGTAACATCTCACATAGATCGTCCAAATTCGGAGGAGGTATCCCTTGGGTGCTTGTCTGATATTGGTTTTGTCCTTTGGTGCTTGTACTTGAGGGATGTCGAGTTCGACTAGGATGGTATGCGTGAGAAATAAATGGTTGGGGCTGGCACCCTAAGTTAGACTAACCTTAAGAGAGGTAATAAGCACATAGTAACCATTAGCTTTAGACCCTCAGATTTGCAGCATGATGGATAAGCTAAGTTGAGACGGCCCGCCCCGCACCAGCCTGCATTTCCTCCGAGAGTGCGCTGTACACATGCCCGACTAGCACGGGACGGTCGTCAGAAGAAAGGAAAGAAGGGAATTAGCTAAACGAGGAACCTGTAGAATGTCTCACAGCGCATGGAATAAAATATAATAATAACATACTTGACATAAAACAGGTGAGACAGTGCATAAGCTGATAACTAATAATCAACATCAACATCAGAGCAGCGGAAATCCAAATACAGCTTATTACAACTTTCCAAATTTACTGTCTCTAACAAAAGAAAGCTAAAGTAGAAGATGCACCACCAATGCCCAAGCAGTGATCTTCAACAACACAGGGAGAATACTATATATATTACGTGGAAGCCTCCTGCTCGTCTCCGGATCATCTACCCGTGCATCACCAGCTAACCTGTCTCTAGTCTGCTCGTGTGAGCACCCAGAGTAATAAGAGGAGACATAAAACTTTGGGTCAGACATAAAGCCTAGTATGAGCGATAAGCATCTAAACAAAACAATAACAGGTATACTAAACCATACCTGAACCTGAACCTGCAACCAAAGAGTTAGTACCACATACCGTACAATACTCTAAGGTTCCATAATAAATAGTGTAAAGAATACGGGGGTGGGGTGTGCATGTCATAATGATAGCAAACAAATCATCCATAGCAATCATCCTCACATCTCTCACTCAGTGCGTAAAGCATACGGTATCTACCACTTTGGAATACTAGACAAATTGAGGTAACGACGAATCCCGACTTGTAGGAACCCTGCTGTGACCAAGCTAAACACATGGAGTCATGACCAAACATTTCAATGACCCACTTCATTGGTCGTAGCCCTTGGTTCTACCGATGCCATAATGGCCCTGAATCCGCCTTCATACCTCCTACCATAGTGGTCCAAAGCTATAGACACCGATAACCCCTTGGCACGTGTCCCGCAGCAAAGCCCAACCATGAAGCGAACTCGTTGATTCCCATCTAAATCTTGAGCTCTAACTTCCCATTTGGACTTCCTTTACATCTCGGGTTTGGTCGAATTGGAGTGAGTCTTCAGAAGAGTTGTCGCGCAGTAGCAGTCCTAGAATTCGGTTCGGTTCGATGATCATTACCCTCGTCGGTTCGGTTCGGTCCTCCTTTCTTGCCATCTTTCCATTCGGTTCGGATACCCCCCCTTGGTTCGGTTCGGTGCACCGAACCGATCCCATCTTTTGTCCTAGCCTCTACTTTCCCCGTTCTGACCCTATGCTCCTCATCTTCATTCCTTCCAGTGCTCCAGTCCGATCCGATCTGGCCCCCATTGTTCTTCCGATCCGATCCCATTGTCCACTCCAACTCTAAGTAAACGGCCTTCCTTCTCGCCAAGCCTCCTATGTGCCAAACTCCAGTTCGGGTCGGGTTTCTCGCCCAGCTCACATATCCGATTCGAGCCCTCATCCAATCCGATCTGAAGCCCTGCACAACTTTCTGCAACTTTTTCCAGCAACTTGTTTACGCCATTCGACGACGTTTACGACAAATCTAACTATACTAATCAATCACAAATCATGTCAAACAGTCATAACAACATAGCAAACTAACCACAAACACCAAAACAATGAATTTACATGTCAAAATGGATCAAATATGCCCAAAACCCCTTATTTTCCCTTAAGCATGTTTAAGTAAATCTAATCATAGGGTTAACAAAACTTAATCAAATCGAACCAAATTTCTAACAGAGGCATAAAATATTATTTAAGAATTTCTAAACATTTTTCCAGAATTTATTAGTGTATAAATTCGCTAATCTTCACTAATCACCCTCAATTACTGTAATTAGTGCAAAAACTATGCAAATCACTCACCTTTGCCACAAAATAAAACACCAAATCTGAAATACTCTCTGTTTGGGTCGAATCCCTATGTATAGCAGCAGCTCCAACCTTGCTCTGATGCTATTTGACCTTGTTTTGATGTAGTTTAGGCTTAATCTTCACTAAAAATGTGTTTTGGAGTGGTTTTAGAGGATGGAAGCCATTACTAAGGTCTCAAGAAGGTTTGTGGCGGCTCAAAACTGAAATGAAAGTGATTTCCTAACCCTAATCAGTCCTCCTATACCTCTAAACCCGAAATTCCCCTCTGGGCCTAGCTGCTAATCACCCGGTTAAGCCCCATTAAGCTGTTTTTCACCATCTGAAACTTGTTTCAGCCATATCTCCCAAACGGTGAGTCCGTTTGGCTAATGTGACCACTCTACGGAATTGTAAACCATCATCCGGAGCCAGTGGAAGTGGTTTCAGGTCAAAATTCCTTTCCAATCAAAAGTTATGGCCAAAACAGTGCCAACTAGGGGTAAAATGGTCATTTAAAAATCGGGAAAAATCATGAACATGGGAAATGACCACAATAGTCGTCTCCCAAAGTTGCATGACCATACGACTTCGTATGTAAAAGAAATAAATATTCTACGGTCCTATGATGCGTAGAATACGGGTCGTTACACTCTCCCCCCCTTAAGAAATTTCGTCCCCGAAATTCCTTAACCCAAAACATACAAAGGATCCCGCATGCCTAACAACCACATACAACAATCAAACTTGCAAAACAAGCAAACAAGCCTATCCTAGCATGCGGAAAACTAAATCGAAGTCAAAATCTTACCAGGCAAAGAGTTCTGGGTGTGTCTTCCTAATGTTCTCCTCTGTCTCCCAAGTACAATCATTCTCGTCCTCACTCCACTGTACCTTGACTAGCTTCACCGACTTCCTTCGAAGTTGCTTCATGTCGTGCTCGACAATACGGGCCGGCTTGCGGTTCCCAACCGCCTCGGGTTCTACTTCGAAGTCCTTTAACTGATCAGGTGAAATAGTCATATCTGAGTCGTGAACGAACTTCCTTAGTTGGGAAACATGAAATACATTGTGAACTCCCGCCATCTTCTCTGGTAAGTCAATTCTATATGCCAAATTCCCGATTAGTTCAAGAACAGGGAATGAGCCAACAAATCTTGGTGCTAACTTGCCTCTCATGCCAAATCGTATTACGCTCTTCAACGGAGAAATCTTGACAAACACCAAGTCACCAACGGAGAATTTTAGGTCTCTTCTCCTCTTATCAGCATAACTCTTCTGCCTATCTTGGGCAGCCTTCATTCGTTGTTGAATGATCTTGATCTTATCTGAAGTTTCCCTCACCACATCTGGTCCAAGCATAAACTTCTCGCCAGTCTCTATCCAACATAATGGTGAGTTGCACGGTCTTCCGTACAAAGCTTCAAACGGAGCCATACCGATACTGGATTGGTAGCTATTATTATATGCATACTCTACTAGATGCAAATGGTTATCCCATGATCCACCAAAATCCAATATACACGCTCTCAAGAGATCTTCCAAAATACGATTCACCCTCTCCGTCTGACCGTCGGTCTGAGGATGATATGCGGTACTGAGATGTAACTCTGACCCTAGAGCCTCTTGCAAGCTCTTCCAAAACCCACTAGTGAACAACGGGTCTCGGTCGCTCACAATGCTTTTAGGTACTCCATGAAATCTCACTACCCACTTCATATACAATTCTGCTAACTTAGCTACCGTTCTGGTCGATTTGACTGGTATAAATCTTGCACTTTTAGTCATTCGATCCACAACTACCCAAATGCTATCATGTCCCGATCTAGTCCTTGGTAAACCATCAATAAAATCCATCGAGACTTGCTCCCATTTCCATTCGGGAATTTCTAAGGGCTGTAACAACCCACTAGGCTTCTTTTGCTCGGCTTTAACTAGCTGGCAATTCATGCACTTAGATATAAACTTCCCAACGTCTCTTTTCATCCCTTCCCAGTAGTAAGTCTGCTTCATATCTCGATACATCTTGTTACCACCGGGGTGTATAGTCAGCTTTGAGTGATGACATTCTCTAAGCACTTCATCTCTCAATCCATTGACATTGGGTACAACAAGCTTTCCATTCTTTCTAAGCCATCCATCTCGATCAAGCCCATACTTGTTCATCTCCTCATCGATATCCATCTTTAACTTGGAGATGATTTCCAATAGGTTAGGATCGTCCCTCTGACTAGAGCCGATCCGCTCAATTAAAGTGGGTCTGATCGTCAAACTTGCTAACATTTCTGGATCCAATTCGCACTTTGGTCTGAAATCAAACCCCGCGATATACTCCAGTTGCTTCCATTCAAGGAACATAGCCCCTAAGCTGGCATGTCTTCTACTCAATGCATCAGCCACCGCATTGCCCTTTCCCAGTGTATATGCGATGTCGAAATCATAGGAAGCCAAGAATTCTAACCACCTTTGTTGCCGGAGATTTAGATCCTTCTGGGAGAAGAGATACTTCAACGACTTATGATCTGTAAACAGCTCAAATCTTTCTCCCAAGAGATAGTGTCTCCACATCTTTAACGCGAACACGATCGCTGCCAATTCCAAGTCATGGGTAGTGTATCTTTTCTCGTGCGGTTTCAATTGCCGACTTGCATAAGCTACAACCCTACCGCCTTGCATCAATACAGCACCCAGTCCGGTACCACAGGCATCCGTGTATACCGTCATCTCTTCATCCCCCTTAGGAATGACTAACACTGGTGTGCTCGTCAACTTGTCCTTTAGACTCTTGAATGCATTCTCGCACCTTTCATCCCAGACAAAAGCTTGATTCTTCTTGGTCAACTGGGTCAATGGTGCTGCTATCTTGGAGAAACCTTGGATAAACTTACGATAATATCCAGCTAATCCCAAGAAACTTCTTACATCTGTTGCATTCTTGGGCGTAGGCCAATCCTGTACCGTAGCCACCTTCGCCGGGTCCACGGCAATACCATTCTCTGATACAACATGGCCCAAGAACCTCACTTCCCTCTTCCAGAAGTGACACTTAGAAAACTTTGCTTTCAATTGGTGTTTTCTCAACACCTCCATCACTACTCTTAAATGTTCCTTGTGTTCTTCCTCTGTCCTCGAATAGACCAAAATATCATCAACGAACACAAGGACAAACTTATTCAACTGATCTCTGAATACCCTATTCATAAGATCCACAAAATATGCTGGGGCATTGGTCAGCCCGAATGGCATGACCAACCACTCATAAAATCCAGACGGCGTTCGAAATGCCATTTTAGCTATACTCTCAGCTTCCACTCTAAGCTGATGAAAACCTGTCGCGAGATCCAACCGAGAAAATACTCTCGCGCCACTCAACTGATCGAACAAATCATCTATCCGCGGTAGAGGATACTTGTTCTTCCTTGTCACTTTATTCAACTCACGGTAGTCTACACATAAACGAAGGGAACCATCTGCCTTGGTAGAAAACACAGCTGGCGCTGCCCATTCAGAAACACTCCTTCTGATAAATCCCTTCTTTAAAAGATCGCTGACTTGCACCTCGAGCTCTCGCTGCTCTCTTGGTGCCATACGACGAAGTGGTATCACTATAGGTCTGGCATCTTTTACCAAATCAATACGGAACTCAATCTCTCGGTGTGGTGGAAGTCCGGTCACTTCTTCGAAAACATCCGGATACTGGCCAACCACGGGCAAACCTGACAACTCACTATGCGAAATGTCGAGGGAGTTTAGAAAACTAGCCAATACCCCCTTACTGGGTAGACCACCAAACACTATCCTCCGCCCATCATCCGCTCTAGCTGTCACTAAAAAGCCCTCACAGTCTACCACCACCCCGTATCTTTGGATCCAATCTACTCCCAAAATAATGTCAAACCCAGTAAAGCCCAAAACAAAGCAATCACAAACAAACATGCATCCATGACTCGATAGGACCACATTACGACAAATCATGCTAAGGCTAGTCGAACCACCAATCGGGTTCGTCACTACTAAAGGTCTATCGACAATCTCGGGCTCCAATCCCAACCTATCTACCAGGTCACTAGATATGAAAGAACTGGAAGCTCCGGTATCAAATAAAACTCTAACAGGAACATCATAAACAGAAAGCATACCTTGAATGACGACATTCTTTCCCTTCTCCGCCGCTGTTGGGGCATTCGACGAAGAAGGAATAGCATTAAGGGCGTAGGCTTTCACTATTTGCTTTTCTTTAGGGGGTTGCGGACACTTGTCCTTGTGATGTCCCATTTGGCCACAGTTGAAGCACTTCCTATCCGCTGGCTTGGCCCGACAATTACTAGCATAATGACCCTTCTTACCACAGCTGAAGCACTCAACATCTTGCTTATTCTTTTTCTTCTGGCCATCCTTAGCCTGATTCTGCTTTCTCTTATTCTGGGAACCACCCTTGCCTCCACCACTTGCTTGTGGCTTTGGCTCATCTGCGGATGCAACCTCAGTCTTCGGCTTAGGGTAGAGACTTTCTGATCTTAATGCTTTCCCCACAATCGACTCAAACGTCTCATCGATGTGGTTAATAAGCCTTTCCTCTAAGTACTGATCTAAACCAGTTATGAATTTCTCATTCTTCTTCTCGGCAGTATCAATAAGAGATAACTCATACTTCGACAAAGTGTCGAATTCAGCAATGTACTCCGAGACAGCTCTGCCATTCTGCTTGAGCTCCAAGAATTTCTTAAACAGTACTGACTTCTGAGCAGCTGGAATGAACTTCTCGCTAAAGCGAGCCTTAAACTGCTCCCAAGTAATCTGGTCTTCGGGAGTAACTGCCTTTATAGCATTCCACCAATTCATTGCCCGCCCTTGCAGCTGACGGGACGCTAGCTTTCTCTTCATCGCATCCTCGATACCCAAATCCTCGAAGATACGTTCGCAACTATCCAACCAATCTTGAACATCCGTGGCCGACTCCGTTCCGTGGAACGGCTTCCCACCAAGACTAGTATAATCCTTATTCAGCTTGGCGAAGTCGACTCTTGGCGCCTGCACTATTGGACCACCACCATATCCACCATTGGGAGCTGCCCTCTGTACATCTCTAAGCATCTCTCTCATGAGGTCAGTAAACATCGTCCTCATGTCAGCAGCATTCCCATTATTGGCTCCCCTACCAGCACCTCTAGTATATCGGCTCATCGTCAATCTGAAAAAGGAAACGATTAACGACTCCATAGTGGTGCTAGTGCAGTACGACTTCATCCTTATACTAGTAATAGTATATATATATAGCTTTTAAAAACCAAAGTAATCACAAATACGCTCTCTCGTATACGTATATTATATCTCCCTGATAACTTCCCTAGGTTAACTACGCAACCTAGAGCTCTGATACCAAGTGAGACGGCCCGCCCCGCACCAGCCTGCATTTCCTCCGAGAGTGCGCTGTACACATGCCCGACTAGCACGGGACGGTCGTCAGAAGAAAGGAAAGAAGGGAATTAGCTAAACGAGGAACCTGTAGAATGTCTCACAGCGCATGAAATAAAATATAATAATAACATACTTGACATAAAACAGGTGAGACAGTGCATAAGCTGATAACTAATAATCAACATCAACATCAGAGCAGCGGAAATCCAAATACAGCTTATTACAACTTCCCAAATTTACTGTCTCTAACAAAAGAAAGCTAAAGTAGAAGATGCACCACCAATGCCCAAGCAGTGATCTTCAACAACACAGGGAGAATACTATATATATTACGTGGAAGCCTCCTGCTCGTCTCCGGATCATCTACCCGTGCATCACCAGCTAACCTGTCTCTAGTCTGCTCGTGTGAGCACCCAGAGTAATAAGAGGAGACATAAAACTCTGGGTCAGACATAAAGCCTGGTATGAGCGATAAGCATCTAAACAAAACAATAACAGGTATACTAAACCATACCTAAACCTGAACCTGCAACCAAAGAGTTAGTACCACATACCGTACAATACTCTAAGGTTCCATAATAAATAGTGTAAAGAATACGGGGGTGTGGTGTGCATGTCATAATGATAGCAAACAAATCATCCATAGCAATCATCCTCACATCTCTCACTCAGTGCGTAAAGCATACGGTATCTACCACTTTGGAACACTAGACAAATTGAGGTAACGACGAATCCCGACTTGTAGGAACCTTGCTGTGACCAAGCTAAACACATGGAGTCATGACCAAACATTTCAATGACCCACTTCATTGGTCGTAGCCCTTGGTTCTATCGATGCCATAATGGCCCTGAATCCGCCTTCATACCTCCTACCATAGTGGTCCAAAGCTATAGACACTGATAACCCCTTGGCACGCGTCCCGCAGCAAAGCCCAACCATGAAGCGAACTCGTTGATTCCCATCTAAATCTTGAGCTCTAACTTTCCATTTGGACTTCCTTTACATCTCGGGTTTGGTCGAATTGGAGTGGGTCTTCAGAAGAGTTGTCGCGCAGTAGCAGTCCTAGAATTCGGTTCGGTTCGGTGATCATTACCCTCGTCGGTTCGGTTCGGTCCTCCTTTCTTGCCATCTTTCCATTCGGTTCGGATACCCCCCCTTGGTTCGGTTCGGTGCACCGAACCGATCCCATCTTTTGTCCTAGCCTCTACTTTCCCCGTTCCAACCCTATGCTCCTCATCTTCATTCCTTCCAGTGCTCTAGTCCGATCCGATCTGGCCCCCATTGTTCTTCCGATCCGATCCCCTTGTCCACTCCAACTCTAAGTAAACGGCCTTCCTTCTCGCCAAGCCTCCTATGTGCCAAACTCCAGTTCGGGTCGGGTTTCTCGCCCAGCTCACATATCCGATCCGAGCCCTCATCCGATCCGAAGCCCTGCACAACTTTCTGCAACTTTTTCCAGCAACTTGTTTACGCCATTCGACGACGTTTACGACAAATCTAACTATACTAATCAATCACAAATCATGTCAAACAGTCATAACAACATAGCAAACTAACCACAAACACCAAAACAATGAATTTACATGTCAAAATGGATCAAATATGCCCAAAACCTCTTATTTTCCCTTAAGCATGTTTAAGTAAATCTAATCATAGGGTTAACAAAACTTAATCAAATCGAACCAAATTTCTAACAGAGGCATAAAATATTATTTAAGAATTTCTAAACATTTTTCCAGAATTTATTAGTGTATAAATTCGCTAATCTTCACTAATCACCCTCAATTACTGTAATTAGTGCAAGAACTATGCAAATCACTCACCTTTGCCACAAAATAAAACACCAAATCTGAAATACTCTCTGTTTAGGTCGAATCCCTATGTATAGCAGCAGCTCCAACCTTGCTCTGATGCTATTTGGCCTTGTTTTGATGTAGTTTAGGCTTAATCTTCACTAAAAATGTGTTTTGGAGTGGTTTTAGAGGATGGAAGCCATTACTAAGGTCTCAAGAAGGTTTGTGGCGGCTCAAAACTGAAATGAAAGTGATTTCCTAACCCTAATCAGTCCTCCTATACCTATTAACCCGAAATTCCCCTCTGGGCCTAGCTGCTAATCACCCGGTTAAGCCCAATTAAGCTGTTTTTCACCATCTGAAACTTGTTTCAGCCATATCTCCCAAACGGTGAGTCCGTTTGGCTAATGTGACCACTCTACGGAATTGTAAACCATCATCCGGAGCCAGTGGAAGTGGTTTCAGGTCAAAATTCCTTTCCAGTCAAAAGTTATGGCCAAAACAGTGCCAACTAGGGATAAAATGGTCATTTAAAAATCGGGAAAAATCATGAACATGGGAAATGACCACAATAGTCGTCTCCCAAAGTTGCATGACCATACGACTTCGTATGTGAAAGAAATAAATATTCTACGGTCCTATGATGCGTAGAATACGGGTCGTTACATAAGTAGAGACCTCTAATCATCTTAGGTATATACACTTGGTATCATGATTAACATATGTTTTTCTCGGAAGGATAGTTCGATTACATTGGATACCCTCTAGCATAGTAAGTGAGCGAGGTCCTATCTTTACTAGTGGGTTTTGGAAATGGAGGCCAAGAAGCTTCGCTATCATGAAGTTAAATTAGTTAAGGTATAGTGAAGTGAAGCTCAAGAAGATACGACTTAAAAGACTGAAGACCAGATACGCGCATCTTACCCTTTTTGAGGGTATATCCTTGATTCCTCTTTTTCTGTAAAATCTATTTGCATGCTAGTCTTTAGCTTTTAAGTATATCCTCTCGATCCTATCCTCAGGTAGAAGCCAATGGATGTAAACATGTGTTTGAGACATGTTATGTTTGGTGGATGCAAGTGGTTGCAAGTGTTTGCTAGTGGTTGCTCGTGGATGCATATACACACATAGGGCACTAGATCAGCTCAGTCACTTCCATATTGCATTTGCATATATGTATTTGTTTATGGATTGAACTTGATGTGTTATCCTATGGACGTTGCATTTGAGTGAATGGTTGTGCACTCATATAGAAATGATATGTATCGTTAGGATTCCATACATCTTGGACGCATGGCACTGACATAATTCGCATTAAGGAGGTCAAATGAATCAGTAGACCGCCTGATTTTGCATTAGATAAGGACATATACACACACTACGCATATGAACATGAAAACATTAGAAATATTTTTAAGGACAATGAATGCATGTGATTGAATGGTTGAGTAGATGGATCACTGAATGGGTATGACACATTCTTCCTAACTTGAAGATTTCGGGGACGAAATCCTTTAAGGGGGGGAGAATGTAACACCCCGTAATTCTATAACATTAAGTTTCACAAATTAAAGTATAAATAATTTTTAGAAGAAGAACTAAGGGAAATGGGTTACGCCATTGCGTTCGCCTCGAAATTCTGCTTGAGATAGAGTCCGAGTTTGCGTAAATCGGACTCCGTATGAAGAAGTTATGGCCTTCAGAAGTTTCAAGAATTTAAATAAATAAAAACAGATTCAAATTTCGAATTCAAAACACACACCCGGGCTGGGCGGGTAATTTCCCGCCCAGGACCCAGGTCCACCTCCCCCTCTATAGGTCGATCTGGGGGTCGACCTGCCCTGTTTTTCCAGATCCGAGGCAGAATTCATTTTTATGTATCCGGGCTGATTTCTGGACCAAATTCATGAGTTCTACGCTATATAAACTCCCCCAAACTTCACTTTCTCCACACAACTTCATTACGCCTACACTCTGCCTCAATCCTAATTAAAATAAATCTTATTCTCCATTAAAACAAGTTATAGTTCTTCTTCAAATTGGAGATTCAAATCAAGTTAAAGCTTTAAGTTGGACCATAGGCATTCCGCTTCAAGCAACGTCACTCGAATCATAGCAAATCACCTTTTCTAAACCGATCACACTGTAAGTTCGGTTATTCCTTAGATTTGAACGTGTAATTGGACTCATGAATGTAATAAATTAAAATATAGAACTGTGCCTATTTGCAAGTTAATTATCTTTGATTCATGCTTATGTCAAATCTAACATTATCTATGCCTTTGGATCTGATTCTCGATTGTGGCCTAGAACTTATTGTGGCTAATTGCCAATGACTATGATTATGGGACTTTTGCCTAAGACTATGACTATGAAACTGTTGCCCATGAAACTATCGCCTATGACTATGATTCATGACAAAGAGACTATTACATATGATTATGACTATAAGACTATTGCCTATGACTATGACTATGATCCATAATTTTGAGACTATTGCATATGATTCATGACTATGAGACTATTACCAAGATTCATGACTATGAGACTATTGCCTATGACATTGATTAAGAAACTCTTGTGATTAGTCGCCCATGACTATTGTTGTTAATTGCCTATAACTATTGTAGTCAGTGACTTATGCCTATTCCCATTAACCTATTAGGTTGTACTTCGAACTGGCATTATGTTGGACCAAATCACCTATGCCTATTCCCTTAATTATGTTGGATCTCATTTTTTTTTTGGTTGTAACTTGTCTAGTTTATTCCTATTCACTGTTAAGTACATCAAACCCATTGGAACCATTATTAATGTATTTGGTTCATTCTTGCATGGCTATTCTTTTATGTCAATTCTCGTACTTATCCCCTATTCCTTGCTTTGATACTATTAGTATCATTCCATGAGTATGTAGAAACTTGTGAAATCATGTTATACGTACGATTACGGCGCGGGAATTTGGGCGTAGCTTAATTAAGTTAGTTTGGCATAATAAATATGTTGGCATAATCTAAATTTTGCTATAATAGTGAATGATTTACATGCATATTAGACTTGGGCATAAATTGATAAATTTAATTGGCCGCAAAGTGTGTAATTGGCGTGTAAACCAAGTTTTGGACATAAACGGTAAACTAGAATATTAAATCTAGTTTTGACATGAACCGTAAATTGGAATATTAACCTAGATTGGGCATGAATTGAAAAAGGGGAATATAAAATCTAAATTGGTATAAATTGCAAGTTGGGTTAATTGATTGGTAAATCAAGTTTTGGCATAGAATATAAGTATGTTAATTTGCACGACAGTTGAATATGATCTAGGCTAAATTGATTTACGAAAAATTTACATAAATAGTAAATATGTAAATTTAGTAAAAGACGAATATGCCTAACCCGAGGTTAGACTGAGTTGTGGTGTAAAACTGCCCGGAACCGACCGGCACATGCAGTGACCGCAACAATACCTGTCTAATGTGGATGGTTAGTGCATCAAGCCCAGAAAGACCCGAGGTTAGACTGACTTGTGGTGTAAACCTGCCCGGAACCGACCGGCACATCCAGTAACCACAATAATATCTGTTTAATGTGAGTGGTTGGTGCTTTAATTAATTAATTAATTAATTAAGGCTCATGAATAAATCAAGCCAGAAATAGTGAGGTTAAGTAACTAAGGGAACACTTAACCATAATAACATGTTAACTAGACAAGTGGGTAAGGTTAAGTAAGCATTTAACATGCTAACTAGACTAGATGGTGAGGTTAAGTAAATTTAGAACACTTAACCGACATAACATGTTAACTAGGCAAGTGGGTAAGGTGAAGTAAAAATTAGAACACTTAACTGTCATAACATGTTAATTAGACAAGTGGGTGAGGTTAAGTTAATAGGACACACTTAACCAATATATATATGTATATATATATATATATATAACATGATATGTGATAGGGGTTAAGTAACACAAGGGGAACACTTAACCAACATATATATATATATATATATATATAACATGATGTGTAGACAGGTTAAGTTAACTTGAATGAATGGATGATACTTAACCCATATAACCTGATGAATGAACAGGGTTAAGTTAATAAATCACACTTAACCAATCCAACATGATAAGCAAGAGGTTAAGTTAACAAGAACCACTTAACCAACACGACTTGACGAGTAGGAGGTTAAGTACACGTCGGGTAGGTGGGTAATATAGGCCCACAAAACTTAACCATTAAATAAACATGCTTGAATCTGTGGGAAGGTTAAGTACACGTCGGGTAGGTGGGTAATATTAGTAAATATAGGCCCATAAAACTTAACCATTAAGAAAACATGCTAGAATCGGTGGGAGGGTTAAGTACATCTCGTATAGGTGGGTAATATTTGTATATATAGGCCCACGAACTTAACCAGCAGGAAACCCTAGTAACGGGGACCCATTTCAGCAGTAACTCACATAGATGTATCATGATACCCTGAAACTAGGCAGGGTGGGGCACGATTACTGGGCTGATTATAAGCGGTCAAAATAGCGACAGGGGGTACGTCAGTGTAGGTTCTGACGGTTTACGGGCGTGCACGTACTCCGGAGTGGAAAAAGCAGGCACTGGGTACCAGTAGTTATACACTGTGCATCTTGAATCGTGTCAGGTCGCTATCATAAGGCTTGATACACCTTATGGTGGGGCCAGCACAGAGTATCTACATGCAAGAGAGGGCCGACTGACACAGACACATGGAAAATTAATACAAAGTAGATAGCATAATCCCTAGTTGGACCTAGGTCGCGTAAACCCTGAATCCGAGAAGCGTTCAATAGGTAGCATAAACCCCAGTGGCCCTGGGTAGCGTAAACCCTGGTTGAATCTAAGAAGCGCTCGATAGTAAATCCTAGATTAGATCTAGGTTATAAATGGAATCCCCATAATAGATGTACACCTGAAGGCAGCCGCAAATACGGGGATTGGGATCACGTTATCATATGAACATAGATTACTAGTTTGGACACTATAAGGTAGTGCGGAGATATAGAAATCAGTATAACAGGGTAGTTGCGAAGCAGAAAAGGAGTAGAAGCGCATTCAGTTTATCAGTGCATTCAGTTTATCGGTACGTTCAGTTTATCTTGCCATATCCCATGCTTACCCCCATGTTATCTTGTTAATATGGTTTAGTCTTATATTTAGTTTATTAATGTCATGACCATTTTCCTCGTTTAAGTACTAAGAATCACTGGACTTACCAGACTTTATGTTTGACCTAGTTTGCGTTTGCCTCTTTTCTTCCGTTCCCCCCCAGGTAGTCAGGGAGGGAAAAGCTCAGCTCATTTTTGGTCCGTTACTCTTTCCAAGCTTGATGATTCTTTGGCGCATTGCTTTGAACTCCATTTTCTACTGCTATGGCTGGCTCATGCTTTATTGGGGAATATCATTGTCAATTTGTGCTTCTTACATATTAAACAAGGCAGATGCTTTCTTGTAATAAGTATTGGTGTTGTAAAACAATCTTTGTACAAGCTGTTTTAATCAATAAAGGTTATTTATTTTTCGCTGCTTTATTTGTCTGTCTTGTAAGTTTTCTGCATCTTGTATTAAAAATGCTCCACCGAAGTTAAGGCATTCCCTTTGTGAGTGACCTTAACGGAGGTGGTGTGTTTCACTTGGTATCAGAGCTGAAGGTTACAGGATCAGATAAAAGATTTGAAAATTTATTTTCAAAAACAGTTTTAAAAGAAGAATTTTCAAAAGAAAAGTTTTGTTTTAAAGGCATATTCCCCAAAGCCATATGCACTATCTTTTGATCCACTGTTTGAATCCTTGTTTCCTTCTTTCTTGAGTCTCCAGGGCTCCTGGCTTTCTGGGAGGTAACCTCATCGCAGCATGGTTCCGTAGACTCGACAATACTATGACACTTGTCAAAGGGCAAATAAGTATCCACAGTAGTATAACCTGCGGCTAATTTTCTTTCGAGCTTTGTAGGATTCTCCGTGCGATGGAGGCAGCTTTTGACAGACATGTCAACAAGTTACACAAGGATGGCAAAGTTGAGAATGAGGGGGTTTGGCTAAGGAGCACAACACAAGGATGAAGAACCCATGGATATGGACTTGGTTCACAAAGGAGGGGAGGAAAGAATAGAAAAACCTAAAACAAGGGGAAGTATCTTTATTTTGGTATAATGGGTCGTATAATTAAGGGCAAGGGCAAGGGCAAAGAACAAAGGGCAGGATTTTCCGGAAAGCAAGTGTATGCTCTCACCGCCAGCATACCTGAGAGAGAGGCAGTAAGATTTCGATTGAAAGAGTTTTTCCTTTTTGATTATCCTGTTAGTACTCCTTCCGATTTTAGCGCTTCACATCCGTATATATCTGCTTCCATAGTTGAGTCTTTGCACCCTAGATATTGTGTAGTAGAGGATCCCATTATAGACTCAAATCCAATTGCTAGTTCGGCCCATTTATCTTTGAATTGTGAGGATTTGAGAATAGCTATATTTAAGCTTATGTGTTTGGGCTATGGGTTGATTCTAGACATTGATTGGTTAGCTAGTAATTATGAAATAAGGGTAGTTAGACTTTCGACTTGCCTCGAGAATACCCTTGAGATTTCGTATGATCATAAGGGATCAGTTTGTCTTAGCTACCTAGAATCACTTTACTTATCTATCGACGATTTTCGATCCGTTGGGGTAGTCCCTGAGTACGCAAGATGTTTTGATTAGGGTAAGGGTTTTCCCCCCTAAAATTCGAGATAGACTTCCGCATGTATCTAGATGACACTGCAAAGCCAGTTATGCGATCAACGATAATTCTGGAGCAAGATTGGCGAGGATAACCAGAGTCGGTAAAGTGCTCAATTGTTTGGTTGTTTTGTTAGTAACATCTCACATAGATCGTCCAAATTCGTAGGAGGTATCCCTTGGGTGCTTGTCTGATATTGGTTTTGTCCTTTGGTGCTTGTACTTAAGGGATGTCGAGTTCGACTAGGATGGTTTGCGTGAGAAATAAATGGTTGGGAATGGCACCCTAAGTTAGACTGACCTTAAGAGAGGTAATAAGCACATAGTAACCATTAGCTTTAGACCCTCAGATTTGCAGCATGATGGATAAGCTAAGTAGAGACCTCTAATCATCTTAGTTATATACACTTGGTATCATGATTAACATATGTTTTTCTCGGAAGGATAGTTCGATTACATTGGATACCCTCTAGCATAGTAAGTGAGCGAGGTCCTATCTTTACTAGTGGGTTTTGGAAATGGAGGCCAAGAAGCTTCGCGATCGTGAAGTTAAATTAGTTAAGGTACAGTGGAGTGAAGCTCAAGAAGATGTGACTTAAAAGACTGAAGACCAGATACGCGCATCTTACCCTTTTTGAGGGTATATCCTTGATTCCTCTTTTTCTGTAAAATCTATTTGCATGCTAGTCTTTAGCTTTTAAGTATATCCTCTCGGTCCTATCCTCAGGTAGAAGCCAATGGATGTAAACATGTGTTTGAGACATGTTATGTTTGGTGGATGCAAGTCGTTGCAAGTGTTTGCTAGTGGTTGCTCGTGGATGCATATACACACATAGGGCACTAGATCAGCTCAGTCACTTCCATATTGCATTTGCATATATGTATTTGTTTATGGATTGAACTTGATGTGTTATCCTGTGGACGTTGCATTTGAGTGAATGGTTGTGCACTCATATAGAAATGATATGTATCGTTAGAATTGCATACATCTTGGACGCATGGCACTGACATAATTCGCATTAAGGAGGTCAACTGAATCAGTAGACCGCCCGATTTTGTATTAGATAAGGACATATACACACACTACACATATGAACATGAAAGCATTAGAAATCTTTTTAAGGACAATGAATTCCTGTGATTGAATGTTTGAGTAGATGGATGACTGAATGGTAGGACACATTCTTCCTAACTTGAAGATTTCGGGGACGAAATCTTTTATGGGGGGGAGAATGTAACACCCCGTAATTATGTAACATTAAGTTTCACAAATTAAAGTATAAATAACTTTTAGAAGAAGAATTAAGGGAAATTGGTTACGCTGTTGCGTTCGTCTCGAAATTCTGCTTGAGGAGTCCGAGTTTGCGTAAATCGGACTCCGTATGAAGAAGTTATGGCCTTCAGAAGTTTCAAGAATTTAAATAAATAAAAACAGATTCAAAATTCGAATTCAAAACACACACCCGGGCTGGACGGGAAATTTCCCGCCTAGGACCCAGGTCGACCACGGGGTCGACCTGGGGGTCGACCTCCCCCCTATAGGTCGACCTGGGGGTCGACCTGCCCTGTTTTTCCAGATCCGAGGCAGAATTCATTTTTATGTATCCGGGCTGATTTCTGGACCAAATTCATGAGTTCTACGATATATAAACTCCCCCAAACTTCACTTTCTCCACACAACTTCATTACGCCTACACTCTGCCTCAATCCTAATTAAAATAAATCTTATTCTCCATTAAAACAAGTAATAGTTCTTCTTCAAATTGGAGATTCAAATAAAGTTAAAGCTTCAAGTTGGACCATAGGAATTCCGCTTCAAGCAACGTCACTCGAATCATAGCAAATCGCCTTTTCTAAACCGATCAATGTAAGTTCGGTTATTCCTTAGATTTGAACGTGTAATTGGACTCGTGAATGTAATAAATTAAAATATAGAACTGTGCCTATTTGCAAGTTAATTATCTTTGATTCATGCTTATGTCAAATCTAACGTTATCTATGCCTTTGGATCTGATTCTCGATTGTGGCCTAGAACTTATTGTGGCTAATTGCCAATGACTATGATTATGGGACTTTTGCCTAAGACTATGACTATGAAACTGTTGCCCATGAAACTATCGCTTATGACTATGATTCATGACAAAGAGACTATTACATATGATTATGACTATAAGACTATTGCCTATGACTATGACTATGATCCATAATTTTGAGACTATTGCATATGATTCATGACTATGAGACTATTACCAAGATTCATGACTATGAGACTATTGCCTATGACATTGATTAAGAAACTCTTGTGATTAGTCGCCCATGACTATTGTGGTTAATTGCCTATAACTATTGTAGTCAGTGACTTATGCCTATTCCATTAACCTATTAGGTTGTACTTCGAACTGGCATTATGTTGGACCAAATCACCTATGCCTATTCCCTTAATTATGTTGGATCTCATTTTTTTTAGGTTGTAACTTGTCTAGTTTATTCCTATTCACTGTTATGTACATCAAACCCATTGGAACCATTATTTTTGTATTTGCTTCATTCTTGCATGGCTATTCTTTTATGTCAATTCTCGTGCTTATCCCCTATTCCTTGCTTTGATACTATTAGTATCATTCCATGAGTACTTAGAAACTTGTGAAATCATGTTATACGTACGATTACGACGCAGGAATTTGGGCGTAGCTTAATTAAGTTAGTTTGGCATAATAAATATGTTGGCATAATCTAAATTTTGCTATAATAGTGAATGATTTACATGCATATTAGACTTGGGCATAAATTGATAAATTTAATTGGCCGCAAAGTGTGTAATTGGCGTAAACCAAGTTTTGGACATAAACGGTAAACTAGAATATTAAATCTAGTTTTGACATGAACCGTAAATTGGAATATTAACCTAGATTGGGCATGAATTGAAAAAGGGGAATATTAAATCTAATTTGGTATAAATTGCAAGTTGGGTTAATTGATTGGTAAATCAAGTTTTTGCATAGAATATAAGTATGTTAATTTGCATGACAGTTGAATATGATCTAGGCTAAATTGATTTACATAAATAGTAAATATGTAAATTTAGTAAAAGACGAATATGTCTAACCCGAGGTTAGACTGAGTTGTGGTGTAAAACTGCCCGAAACCGACCGGCACATCCAGTGACTGCAACAATACCTGTCTAATGTGGGTGGTTAGTGCATCAAGCCCAAAAAGACCCGAGGTTAGACTGGGTTGTGGTGTAAACCTGCCCGGAACCGACCGGCACATCCAGTAACCACAACAATATCTGTCTAATGTGAGTGGTTGGTGCTTTAATTAATTAATTAATTAAGGCTCATGAATAAATCAAGCCAGAAAAGGTGAGGTTAAGTAACTAAGGGAACACTTGACCATAATAACATGTTAACTAGACAAGTGGGTAAGGTTAAGTAAGCATTTAACATGCTAACTAGACTAGATGGTGAGGTTAAGTAAATTTAGAACACTTAACCGTCATAACATGTTAACTAGGCAAGTGGGTGAGGTTAAGTAAAAATTAGAACACTTAACTGTCATAACATGTTAATTAGACAAGTGGATGAGGTTAAGTTAATAGGACACACTTAACCAATATATATACATAAATATATATATAACATGATATGTGATAGGGGTTAAGTAACACAAGGGGAACACTTAACCAATATATATATATATATATATATATATATATATAACATGATGTGTGGGCAAGTTAAGTTAACTTGAATGAATGGATGATACTTAACCCATATAACCTGATGAATGAACAGGGTTAAGTTAATAAATCACACTTAACCAATCCAACATGATAAGCAAGATAGGTTAAGTTAACAAGAACCACTTAACCAACACGACTTGATGAGTAGGAGGTTAAGTACACGTCAGGTAGGTGGGTAATATTAGTAAATATAGGCCCACAAAAATTAACCATTAAATAAACATGCTTGAATCTGTGGGAAGGTTAAGTACACGTCGGGTAGGTGGGTAATATTAGTAAATATAGGCCCACAAAACTTAACCATTAAGAAAACATGCTAGAATCAGTGGGAGGGTTAAGTACATCTCGTATAGGTGGGTAATATTTGTATATATAGGCCCACGAACTTAACCAGCAGGAAACCCTAGTAACGGGGACCCATTTCAGCAGTAACCTACATAGATGTATCATGGTACCCTGAAACTAGACAGCGTGGGGCACGATTACTGGGATGATTATAAGCGGTCAAAATAGAGGCATGGGGTACGTCGGTGTAGGTTCCGACGGTTTACGGGCGTGCACGTACTCCGGAGTGGAAAAAGCAGGCACTGGGTACCAGTAGTTATACACTGTGCATCTTGAATTGTGTCGGGTCGCTATCATAAGGATTGATACACCTTATGGTGGGGCCAGCACAGAGTATCTACACGCAAGAGAGGGCCGACTGACATAAACACATGGAAAATTAATACAAAGTAGGTAGCATAATCCCTAGTTGGACCTAGGTCGCGTAAACCCTGAATCCGAGAAGCGTTCAATAGGTAGCATAAACCCCAGTGGCCCTGGGTAGCGTAAACCCTGGTTGAATCTAGGAAGCGCTCGATAGTAAACCCTAGATTAGATCTAGGTAATAAATGGAATCCCCATAATAGATGTATACCTGAAGGCAGCCGCAAATACGGGGATTGGGATCACGTTATCATATGAACATAGATTACTAGTTTGGACACTAGTAGGTAGTGCAGAGATATAGAAATCAGTATAACAGGGTAGTTGCGAAGCAGAGAAGGAGTAGAAGCACATTCAGTTTATCAGTACATTCAGTTTATCGGTACGTTTAGTTTATCTTGCCATATCCCATGCTTACCCCCATGTTATCTTGTTATTATGGTTTAGTCTTATATTTAGTTTATTCATGTCATGACACTTTTCCTCGTTTAAATACTAAGAATCACTTGACTTACCAGACTTTATGTCTGACCTAGTTTGATTTCGCCTCTTTTCTTCCGTCCCCCCCCCCCAAGGTAGTCAGGGAGGGAAAAGCTCAACTCATTTTGGGACCGTTACTCTTTCCAAGCTTGAAGATTCTTTGGCGCATTGCTTTGAACCCCATTTTCTACTACTATGGCTGGCTCATGCTTTATTAGGGAATATCATTATCAATTTGTGCTTCTTACATATTAAACAAGGCAGATGCTTTCTTGTAATAAGTATTGGTGTTGTAAAACAATCTTTGTACAAGTTGTTTTAATCAATAAAGGTTATTTATTTTTTGCTGCTTTATTTGTCTGTCTTGTAATTTTTCTGCATCTTGTACTAAAAATGCTCCACCGAAGTTAAAGCATTCCCTTTGTGAGTGACCTTAACGGAGGTGGGGTCTTTCAGAACATCTGGCCACCATTCACTTTGAATGACACATCGTCAAACCCTTCAAATCACTAAGTGATCTTCTCAAGAATATTACGAGTATAAAAAGCTAAGATAAACGAATTCCTCCGCAACCAAACGTAATACCTTGAAAAGATCGTCTTACGTGATCAGTTAAGCATAGTCTGTTAGACATTCATCCATACAAGTTGTCCTGGGACTGGACAAACCGAAGGGACTATCCTATAAACAGAACAACCATTGCATTTTACTCCGTCTTCAATTTTCTTCAGCATAATCTATTTCACAACACCTATGCCTATGCAGAGTGGTTTTTGGATAATAAACCCAACTGCTCGTCTCTTTGTATTGACAACGATGGTCAAAAACTTCAATGGTTGGTTTTAACTATCAAAGATAAGTGAAACATCCATCCAACAATCACTGGCCCTTTTCTAATATTTCCTTATAAGTTCGTTTCCTTATCATATTCTCTAGATATATTGATTTCTAGTTACCAAATTTTTTAAAAATATTCTAACTCCTTAAATTTCTAGAAAATTTCACCAACTTCTTCTTTGTACGACTCAATTGGTACAACTACAACTCGCCTTTCTAGGCACTTTCCATTCAAAAAGAAAATCAAAAAGCAAAGCGGCTTGCCCAACAGGCTCATAAAATCTCATATCAAATTTAAACATGTACCTTTTTATCGAGCACTGAAAATATAATATTCATTCTCTTCATTCCATACCTATTTAACATATATACGCTCATTCCCAATTTATTTCAATCAATTCAATCCTTTTTATTTAATCACGTTTCATTTGGCTAATTAGTTTCCTCATTAGTTCATTTGTTTGATTCACTTCAACTTGAATCCGTCGTCCTGACCACGTCTCACTTACTTATAAACAAGCCAAATCCAAATTTCAACTCGAATTCCATATTCGATTTCGAATTTGAATTTACAAATATGATTTACTTAACACATGTTAAATTTGATCCAAAGACTTCTTTAACTAATTATCTTTCTAATTAGTTAACTTAATTAAATAACTAAATTTGATCTTGTCCCGAAAATCAACTCATTTATTCCCTTTTAGTTCATATTTATTTTATAACTCAAATCTGGATTTTTCTAATGCAAATTCGGATTTTTATCAAATCAAAACTTTTTAATTTTAATTAATAAACCGTTATGGTTTATAAACGATTATTCAACGACTTTTTTGAAATTTGATTTTGACACAATTCAAAATCTATAAGGCGAAATTCATGTTTTTCTCTTCCATTAGAAACTTATCATTCAATAGATCCGAACGCTTCTTGTTTCATCGAATTCCGATTTATATTGAGTTATACATACTCTATTGAAGTTCGAATCGTCCAATTTCGAACTACCGCGCTGTGGCGAGTTCGTTTTTAATTTAATTAAAATTTAAACATTTAAACTTCGTTTATTTATAAATTTCAACTCCATTTTCAATATTTTAAAATAAATTGAGCCCGTTATCTAATCTAACTTAACAATTCAGGTTATTCAAACTGGTTGATTATTTCATTCCACATTCATAACTCAGTTATGAATTTATCAAAACTCAAATTTCTATATTTAAGTCCAATTCACATGGAATTAGATTATTTATAGAATATTGATATCATCGAATTCCAATTATAAATTCCTTTTATGCAAATAATAAATAAATTCAACATCCCTTACCATTAAAAACTAATACCATCTCTTGATAATAATGAATACGTTCAAGTTTGGGTTTTTTTAATTACTTCTCTGACCTTGATCGCCAACGTTCTTATCTTGAGATAGATAAAAATTTGTAATACAAAAACTCAATTAAAAACTCACCTTCTAGTCTATTAAAAATATGGTTTCATAAGCCATATTTATTTTGGAAAAAATCCACATTATCTGATGAAAATTACTTTATCACATTTATAAACGTTGTTTATAAATTAACTTCCTTATTTCATATCTTAAAACAAACTTCCAATTTAAACTCCTTTTGAAACTTAAGTTCCATTTTATTTTATTAATATAACTTATATATATAAGCATCGAATCTATTGTCATATTTAATGTTTAAGTATTAGCTTCTTAGTGTTAAACCAAAATATGGCAAAACAACCGAAGTATTGCTTGACACGTCACCTAATCGGAGGCGAGATGCTTAGAAAGCACGTCACCTTTTTAGAGGCAAGGTGTAAGAATACCTTTACAATTGTGTGAAGCCATATCTAAGATCTGAAAACATCGAAATATAAAAAGAAGACAAGAATTTATAGTGGTTCGACCCTTATTGGGGTCTACGTCCACTCTGAAGAGAGAATTTTATTATTCACCAAGAGTTTTACAATATTTGTTCACTCATACATTCGTGGAAGCTCTTTTCGATATACATTCATCTTTACACTTATTGAGAATGATAGAAAACTTGAAAGGACAGCGAAAAACTCTTTGATGACGGAGCTTTTGCGATTAATCCTTTCTCTCATGAAACACTTATGCTTCTTCTTCTATGGAAGCCATGGCCACAAGCTTGACAAGTCTTCGGTGAATGATGAAGAATGGATGTTGGAATGCTTGGAAAGTGTCAAAGAACAATTCGTCAGCACCTTGTTGCTCTTCCAAACCCCCCCCCCCCAAATGATGGAAGTGATCCCCTATTTATATGTGACGAAATGGCTGAAATATGACTTTCAGGTTATGGGTCGGTATTTTGAGTATTTACGGAAATGCCACTACTTTCTGTTACCAGCTGACATGCTTTTGTACCAACCAGATCAGCTTTGATCGATCCAAAACCTATTTTGACGACCTGGAAGCTTTGGTGCAGAGCAGACCGACCAGGGGTCTTTGACATAGGGCGGACCGACCCTGAGGCTTCGAAGCAGGTTGGAGCGACCAGGCTAGCATGGAGATAAGATCGACCAGCTATGATAGGTTGGAGCGACCAGGCTAGCATGGAGATAAGATCGACCGGCTATTATGTGATATCAGGACGACCCAAAGGCTTAGATCCAGAGCAGAACGATCAGGACTCCATGAATGGCGGAACCAACCAGGGTGGTAGCAAGAAAGGAACCGACCACTTTACTTGGAAGGAAAAGCGACCAGGAGCCTTGTGAGGAAAAGGACGACCAGAGATATTGTCCATTATGACCGACCCTTCTTGAAAAATGGTCTGAAGGATTTCGACCGACTAGGAGCTCTTATGAGACCGACCCATCCTTAAATGTTACAGAACCGACCCCTTCTTAAGTGTTACAGAACCGACCCGTATAAATTTGTCAATAACCCATCAATTATACATATCGGCTTTAGTGGATAACATTTTGCCCCTCGAAGTTTCATAATATTTTGTATGAAAAATTATGGACTTCGAAATATTATACGATATGCTGATGGATTATATTAATCGAATTTAACTAGGGATTGGTTTTAAACTTAATTCATATTGGTCGGTTTTTTCTTTTCAGGTTAATTCGGCCTATTAAATAATGGGCTGGTCGGTCTGGCTATATAACTTCACCTTAACCCTTTGATATTCCTCATTTCTCTCAATCCTAACCTAATTCACTTTAATGGCGTTGTCCTCTTGAAGAAAACTCTCAATCTCATTTCATTCCACCGATTCAATCCGGGAATCTGATTCATTCATAGCTTCTTTCCTCGAATCTTTGACAAAGATTTGAATTCCAGTCACTTGAGTTCACATCTCGCTGAAGCCTGGATGTCCGATCCAAACTCCGCCAGCTAGTTGATCTTATTGTAGGTATATGTCTTTGTTTTGATGTTAATCTGGGAATGATCGATGTTGGCTTTGAATTCGACTGGATTCCTTGGGTTAAAATGCAATCGGATCGGGATTGATGGGAAATTGTTGTTTGTGATGCTTTTTGGGGTCGATTTGAATGATCATTGGACTGACGTAATCTTTTATATGTTCTAGAATTCTTGGTTTGAATATTCTTGGGTTTTTAGAATAGCTTGAAACAATGCAGAAGTCGGTTTGGATTGTTTTGGGGTTGTGTATGATGAAACCGACGTAGAACACTTCATAACACTTTGATTTTGTAATAATGCCCGCGATATGTTTATATGAATTCATGATTTGATGAAGCTATGTAAATGTCTTGTGATGCATGTCTGATTTCTCTTCTAGAGTCATCCCTTTATGCTGTTTGTATCACATACTTTTAATAGCAACCGTATCTGCTTTATTATGCGACCGACTCGGGTCGATTTTCTGTGTGCATAGCTTCTAAAACCGACTAGGGCTTTGGTTGATTTTCGACCGACCTAAGGTGGAATTTGATACAGACCGACCCAGGAAGGTTTTGAGCGACCAGAGCTCTAGTTTTACTTTAAACCGACCAGTCTTAGATAAGTTCAGGGGCGACCGACCAGTCCTGTGGTCGTACAGGACCGACCAATCCTTGGATCGTGCTGGGCTGACCCTGTTCAAACTTGATTCTTACTATGTCCTGCACATATTCTAGCTACTATTTCGAGCCAATATACTCTGTTGCTAACTACTCGTGTTAGCAACAAGTTAGACTAATAATTTTTTTTTAAACATTCATGAAATTTTACATGGTTCATTATGACTTATGCTTAGATAAATTTGTTATAGAAGTAATCCATTTTGGCATAAGTTTTGAAATGGCCAACTTTCCTTACACATATATGATGCATAACCATATTATTTAAGAAGAGTTCACCTGTAGTTCGTTTTTCAAGCACACCTGTTTGTGTAGAAATGACGACTAGACAAAGAGCTCGCCAAATTGTTGAGGAAACTCCATTAGCTAGTGAGGCTGGAACTTCTGATCAAAATATTGAAACCTCTTCTACCGCTGTCATTGAGACGAATGTTGATCAAAACTTTCCAATCCCTCGATTTCTTACTCATACACCAACTGATAGCTACTTGACGACGCTTGACGTTGACTTGTATCGCAAATTGTGCAAGCAACATAGCCTTTTTGATGACGAAGTCAAGTTCCCTGGAAAAGATGATTTGCCTGATCACCCTCCCCTTGGATATGTTACAGTTAATCGAGGGATGCTCCAAAGTGGAGCGATTCCTCCTTTCAACCCTTATATAGAAATGATCCTGAAAAACTTGGCCATTGCTCCTTATCAGTTACACCCCAATGGCTATTTTATCCTTATGAGTTTATACGTGTTGTTTATGAGAGTTATAAAACGCGAACCAACTTTCAAAGATATATGCTCCTTATACTCTTTTAAGCAAAGGAAGAAAGATCATCCTTCCTTTTTCTTCGTAGAAAGCAGGAAATCTAGGGTCATAACTGGCTTGCTAGAGAGTGTCAAAGGATTCCCCGATCAATATTTCTATATCCGGTGCCCTGACAGCTTTCTTGGCCGGTGGACCGAAGGAGGTAAATATTCACAAAAATTTCGTTTCACCTTTCACGATAGTTTACTGATTCTCTTCTTCATTTTACAAAGGCTCCTTCTGACCAAGGAACAAATGTTGACCAATCTCTTCTGAAATTACTACTATCTGTTAGCGAAACCGAAAGAAGTAGACAGTTTTTGCTTTCCGAAGAATTCCTCCGACAATACGACTTACTTCCCTCATCCCGTACTTTGACAGTGAAGAAGACAGACAAAAAATACATGAAGAGGTGTGCACAAGCTGGTAGTGGTAGCAAGAAACCTTTGGGCACCCCTGAAAGACATGAAGATACTTCTGAAAAACAGGTTGATACTTCGGCAATCCCGGAGAAAATTGCGGAGATTATTCCTGAAAAACAGGCAAATACCCTGAAAATCTCAGAAAAAATTACGGAAACCCCGCCTCCTTCAAATACTAGAGAGGAAATTGTACAGCGGGAGGGTAAACAGCTTGAGGTAGAGGAAACAGCTTTAGATAACGAACAGAACATTGAGGGTGTTCTTATGGACTCATCTATTCCAAGTACCCAAGATGGAGATTCCACGGGTACCTTTGGCGAACTTCCTGACTTAGATACCGTGCGATACCTTAATAAGGACAATACCCCTACCTCAGGTTCCACAGCCCCCAGCGTTCAGCTTGATACTAACCCTCAAGAGATTCCCGAATCAGTACTGGATGCAAGAATAGACTTAGGATCAAATCCCGACACAAGCTTGCTAGGCATGTTTTGTTATATTTTTTTTTAGGACTAAGCTTGCTTTCATAGTCGTACTTTTATCTGTTTACTCCATATGTTGCTTTATTCACATACTTTCAGGTGCTGAAGGAATATGTTACTTTTACAGGAATGAGGTCGTCCTCACTTATTGACAATTTCCGGAAAAGTAGACAGTCTTCCTCCAACCTTCCCCATCTTTCGAAGAAACGCTCTAAACAAGCCCCTCCTTTAACCAAGACATCTCAACCTCAGAAGTTACACGACCATCACCCAATTCCTTCGCATGTCTCTTATGAACGAACTACAGAGCAAAGAGCATGGTTTTATGATCATCTAAGGTAATGGATGATGAGGCAAGGCAAGAAAAAGGGAGCTCTCAGAAAAAGAGGAAAAGCGGAGATGATCTGAGCATGGAGGTCCCTCAGAAGCGTGCACGAGGATATGTTCCTCCTTTTCCAACCCCAGCCGAGCTTCAAGCTATTATTTCAATGCCGCGCGAAGTACTCGACGTAAAGAAGGAATTTGGATGTTCCAGCCCCCCTCTTTCTCACAGATTCGAAGATTGGGACATGAGAGGGATGAAATTCGACGTAGATCTCTGCCCCGAAGATAAACGGGACATGATCGAGGATGTAGCAAGAGCTAGGGGTATTCTAGACGATGTCAGCAAAGCTATTGACAAGCGTTTCTCAGCATGGCAGCGACTTGGTTATGACTTTCAGAATCTCAATACCAAGCGAATTGAAAGTATCAAAAACTTGGAGGATGAAAAAGCCCAGCTTATTCAAGTCATCAAGGCCCAGGAAACACAGATCTCTTCATTAGAAGGGGGTTCTAGGATTAATGACTTGGAATCCGAGATCGAAAGGCTCCATAAAGAACTCGAGGCTGCCAAACAAAAGGAAATTGAACTGAAAAAACAATCTGAAGATGCCTTAAAGGCACAAGAGGATGCTGAAGCTCGGCTAGCCCTGGAAAGAAGGACTTCATCTCATATCTCTTCGTGACAAACTTGCCGTTGAAACTGCCAAAACTTCTTCTTTGGAGAAAGAAAGGCAAGAAGCTTTAGACAATGCCCGAAAGATTAAAGAAGAGGATGAAGCAACCTTCATGGAATTTTACGTTAGCAGCATTATATATGGGGGGAGCCTCCGTTTCTTAGGGGATGGTTATGGGAACACCCTTGCTCACGTTTGGGAAGAGGTATTAAAACGATCCGACGGGGCCGAGGACAACCAACTCCAGCTTGACTTATTGCATGAAGAAGATCGAGAGGCCTTGGCTGAAGGTAGAAACTTCCTCAAGAGCCAACGTGGTGAATCATCCGGAGCTAAAACTTCAGGTATTATTGTTGATGATACTTTCACCAGGCTAACTGATGGTGTTAACATCTCAAGCTTTCCAACCCATGTAGATGTCGCAATTCCTCCCTCCACTGCTGGAGGAGAAGGTGATTTTGCTGGAAATTTTGCTAAAAACAAACAACATGATTTGGATGGAGTAATAAACATTGATGATTATGCAATCGACACGAACCCTCCCATCTCAGGTAAACATGACATGCGTCAAGTTATGCTAGACTTAGATTATCTCCTTGCCTCTCTAGGACATTCTAAACTTGTGGACTGTTATAATCATACAATGAGTTTACTTTCACCATTGCCTCCTGTCGGTGGATATACTGCCATGGTGATGAATGCCATCGAAACTGACTTGCCTTCATTTAATACAGGCTCATTTGTTGATGCTTCCACGGAAATAATGCTATCTCAACCAGGCTCTCAGGAAGAAAGAATTGATGCGATTGTCAACCTTGATCGAGACCTCCATAACTCCAAGAAGAAGATCATGACTCTGAAGAAACAATCGATGACGTGATTGACAATCAAGGAAAAAAGGTCAATTCTCCCACTGGTCGGGGAAACCGAAAATGTTCAATCAAGAAGAAGGCTACTAGCTTGTCAACCCCTGAGGGTTCTGCTTCCAAACCTGCATTGAGATCTGGCGATTTGAAGAAGTAGTGGCTTAGACTTGCTCATTTTGCATTTATCAGACTTTGTCCAGACCGGATGTATATGCGAGTGCCGGTCCTCGCTTACTACTTTGCAATGTCTTGAATTCTGAATAATTTGTATTTGACAATGCTGCGACTTGATCCTGTGTCTAAATGTGATGTGACAATGTTCTGTGTTTTTGTACTTTTAACCTTGTTATTACGTTTTTTCCGTATATTCTGGTTTGTACACCGCACTTGCACATCTCACTTTACACATTTTGCTTGTTTACGGATTTTTCAACTATATATGGTTGTAATGATCCTTTGGTACGTGAAGAATCAAACAGTTACTTTCGGCTTTCTGATATGATATGTCCCCGCACCAATGGATTGTTTCAACCCTGATATATTGAAAAAATGGACTTGAGGATTGGATGCTTTTAGTTGTAATCAGGATTTAAAAAGCATTTGTCATTGCTCTGTGATATTCGGAGCTTTTTATTCTTCATACGAACTTTGCATGTATTATCTAGAATTCTCCATCCTTTGCATCTGGATGTACTAGATATTTGAGAAATAAGTGGATGCCTCTTGAAGAGGTCTTTTACCCAATTCGTGACATTATTTGGTAAGATATTTACTGACTTTTGCAGTCGATTGGGTGCCTCCCGGAGAGGTCTTGGTTAAAAACTTAGTTTGGCAATACGTGGTCAGATTTTTCTGACTTTAAGTTATTTGACTGAGCACCCCCGGAGAGGTTTTGGGTTAAAAACTCAGTTTGGCAATAACGTGGTCAGATTTTTCTGACTTTAAGTTATTTGACTGAGCACCCCCGGAGAGGTTTTGGGTTAAAAACTCAGTTTGGCAATAACGTGGTCAGATTTTTCTGACTTTAAGTTATTTGACTGAGCACCCCCGGAGAGGTTTTGGGTTAAAAACTCAGTTTGGCAATAACGTGGTCAGATTTTTCTGACTTTAAGTTATTTGACTGAGCACCCCCGGAGAGGTTTTGGGTTAAAAACTCAGTTTGGCAATAACGTGGTCAGATTTTTTTGACTTTAAGTTATTTGACTGAGCACCCCCGGAGAGGTTTTGGGTTAAAAACTCAGTTTGGCAATAACGTGGTCAGATTTTTCTGACTTTAAGTTATTTGACTGAGCACCCCCGGAGAGGTTTTGGGTTAAATTTGTGTCTGCCTAGTTCCACGTAGTAGGTATTGATTTTATTGGACATTTGAATTGATCAAGATGTCTTGGTAGTAAAACCATAACCCTAGGCCGATCCTTTCGGACGATACTCCTTTGGTGGAATTATAGCGAGTTTTCTTGATTTTATTCCTTTGGTTTTTCCCGTTGGTTGGCCTTGGTGTTTTGTTCTTCTTTTTATCTTATGGAGGCATTTCATACTCCCGTATTTGACGGGCGGTGCTTTATGAATCCATGTACGCAATTTGTCCTTTTAGAATATGCTATGAACTAACACCGGGCTTTCATCGGACAATGAGCCAGCGGATTTATTATATCATGTAATTAGAAATCATAACTTTGCATCTTTGAATATATAATCAAAGGTATGCAAATGTACAATTTAGACAGGAATCAAGAGAACTATTTTATTCGTATTCATGTAATCTCATACAAAGTATCTACTATATTTATAGAAGAATACAAAGGAATATGAGTTAAAAAGTCATTTGAAATAACGACGGAGGTGATCACTGTTCCAAGCCCTTGGGAGTTCCACTCCGTCTGTAGTCTTGAGTTTAAAGGTACCATCGAGGAGCTTTTGGTCGATGACAAATGGACCTTCCCAATTGGGGCCAAAGACTCCTGTTGCGGTCATGATCTTTTTTAACACTAAGTCTCCCTCTTTGAATGTTCTATGCCTGACCTTTTGATTGAAGTGCCGGGCAATTCTCCTTTGATGGGCGACTATTCTAAGCTCCGTCTCGGCCCTTTTTCTTCGAGTAAATCAAGGGCTTCAAGTTGCAGCTTTTCATTCTCTTTCGGGTTAAAGTGAATTTTGCGGTGAGTAGGAACCTCTAACTCCACAGGTATCATTGCTTCCGAACCAAATGCCAAAGAGAATGGAGTGTGCCCTGTTGCAGTTTTATGAGTCGTACGATAAGCCCATAACGCAAGTGGCAGTTCTTCAATCCAGTTACCTTTAGCTTTCTCGAGACGCTTCTTAATGGTAGATTTCAGGATTTTGTTGACTGCCTCGACTTGCCCGTTGGCCTGCGGATGGGCAACTGCTGCAAAACTTTTCTGAATATGATATTTGTCGCAAAAGTCCCTGAACTCATCACTTTCAAATTGCGTGCCATTGTCGGTGATAATCTTCTGCGGAATTCCAAATCTTAAAACAAAATTGATCACCTTTCTTGATGTGATGGTTGCCAGTGGTTCAGCTTCAGCCCATTTAGTAAAGTAGTCCACAGCAACTATGGCATACTTGAAGCTGGATTTTGCAGTAGGTAATACTCCAATCAAGTCTATGCCCCAGACGGCAAATGGCCAAGGACCAACATTTGTGTCAACTCAGTCGATGGAGCTCTCGGAATTTTTGCGAATTTCTGGCATCGGTCACATTTTTTAGCGAAGATCATAGAGTCGAGATTTACATCAGGCCAAAAGTAGCCATATCGAAGAACTTTTTTGGCAAGAGTTTGTCCACCTACATGCCCTCCACAATCTCCTTCATGTAATTCTTCCAAGATTGCTTTGGATTCTTCCTTTGTTACACATCGTAGCAAAGGTGTTGAAAATCCTCTCCTATATAAGCGACCATCTTGGACGAGATACAAACGAGATTTTCGGATAAACTTCTTGCGACTCTTCGGGTTTTCAGGAAGTGTTCCATGGAGTATATAGTTCTTGATGGGGGTCATCCACGAGTCTGGCTCGTCGGTTGTCTCCATAACCCAATCTACATCAGATTCTTCAATACTAGAACTAGATAAAACTTCAACAGGAACTAGATCGAAGATTTGAGGATCTCCGGTACTAGCCAGCTTTGATAAAGAATCGGCTTTCCAATTTTCTCCTCTAGGGATATGGGAAATAGAATAATACTTCAGATTGTCAAGAAACTCTTTGGCTTTGCGTAGATACGTCGGGAGCTTTCCCATCTTGGTCTGAAATTCACCTTTGATCTGGGAAACCATCAACTGTGAATCGCTGAAGATTAACAAACTTTTCAGGCTCAATTCTTCCGCAACTCTCAATCCTCCAAGAAAAGCTTCATACTCGGTCTCGTTGTTGGTAACGGGGAATTCAAACCGCGGAGCACAACATATCTGTCGTCTTTCTGGAGTTTCGAACACTGTCCCTGCCCCAGCACAGTATTCATTCTTAGCACCATCAACAAAAAGCTTCTATCTGGCGACCAATTCATTGGTTTCTTCCATTTCCTCTCCTCTATTAGTGAACTCGGCAATAAAATCAGCCAGAGCTTGCCCATTTATCGCTTTCCTGGGGTGATAAGTGATATCATATTGACTGAGCTCAACATTCCACTTTAGTAATCTCCCCGAGGTCTCTGGACGGAACAACACTTGTTTCAAAGGTTGATCTGTAAGGACCTTAATAGAATGAGATTGGAAATAAGGCCTGAGCTTCTGTGATGCGACAAGCAAAGCATATGCAAGCTTTTCTATCTTCGGATAATTCATCTCCGCCCCGGTAAACCTTTTACTGATGTAGTATACCGGCCACTGAACTTTATCTTCTTCCCTGATGAGGGCTGCGCTTAGAGCATGGGATGATACTGCAAGATATAGGAACAGGCTTTCTCCATCCTTTGGTTTTGACAGCATCGGAGGTGATTCCATGTGCTTGATAAGACCCTCAAATTCTTGCTGGCACTCAGGAGTCCACTGGAAATTCTTCCTTTCCTTTTTCAATGCATCAAAGAGGGGAATACACCTGTCCGTCGCCTTTGAAATGAAACGGCTTAAAGCTGCTACCTTGCCATTCAAGCTTTGGAGTTCCTTTTTAGTCCGCGGAGCTTGCATTTCTCGCAAGGCAACCACCTGCGCAAAGTTTGCTTCAATGCCCCGAGCATTTACCATGAAGCCAAGGAACTTCACTGAAGCTACACCAAATGAACATTTGAGTGGATTCAGCTTCATGCCGTATTTCCTTAGGATTTGAAACATCTCGTCAAGGTTTTCCATATGACTTTTTGCTTCCTTGGATTTCACCAACATATCATCAACGTAGACTTCCATGGTCTTTCCAATTTGCCCTTTGAACATTGAATTTACCAGGCGTTGATATGTGGCACCTGCATTTTTCAAACCAAACGGCATTACCTTATAACAATACAACCCACGATCAGTTATGAAACTAGTACTATCCTGGTCCGGCTCGTGCATCATGATCTGATTGTAGCATGAGTACGCATCCATGAAAGACAATAGTTCATGCCCCGCCGTTGCATCAACAAGCTGATCAATTCGAGGTAGGGGGAAACTGTCTTTCGGGCACGCTTTGTTTAGATCAGAATAATCAACACACACCCGCCATTTACCGTTTGACTTTTTCACAAGAACTGGATTAGACACCCAATTAGGATAGGTGGATTCGCGAATGAAATTTTTCTTCAATAGCCTATCCACCTCATCCTTCAAAGCCTCAGATCTTTCAGGGCCTTGCATCCGTCTTTTCTATTTCACAGGATGTATGCTAGGATCAATATTCAGCTTATGCACCATCACTTTCGGAGATATTCCGCACATATCTGAGTGGTTCCAAGCAAAGACATCCAAATTCGCCTTTAGAAAAACAATCAATTCCTTTTGCAGCAAAGGATCCAACTGGGAGCCTATCTTCACCACCTTATCTGGATCATTATCATGGACCTGTATAGAAATGGTAGCCTCAGCTGGTGCTGCCTTTTCATCCCCTGCACTGGTTTTTCGCGGATCCATATCTTCTTGCATGTCGTCGTATTCTCCAGCACAGGGGGAGGTCATTAATTGCTATAAGGGGGCTTCACGGATGCAGAGAGGAGTCTCCACATCCTTCTTGATTTCATACTTCCGAGCTTCAATCAATTCTGCCATATAGCAATCTCTTGACTCTTGAGGATCTCCTTTGATTACTCCCACTCCGTTTGCAGTTGGGAACTTCATCATCAAGCACCATGGAGCAAGAGCTATCCTGAAAGCAGCTAGTGCTGGCCTTCCCAAAAATGCATTATACCCTGAAAGTGAGTCTATTATAACAAAAGGCTGCATCATGGAAACTTGCTTCTTCCCCTCACCAAGCTCTACGAGGAGATCGACCACACCAATAGGCTGAGTTGGTACACCAGTGAAACCGTGTATTTTTACTTGCTCGCACATTATCCGTAGACAACCCCATCTTAGAGAAAGTATTGTAAAACAGGACATTTACAGACGCCCCATTATCAATCAGTACCTTCTTTACTATTGCTGGACCCAAGCCAATAGTGATCACCATTGGATCAAAGTTGGAGTCAGCATTCCATTAGAATCCCGATCTCGGAATACCACGTCTTCCCAGGATGTTTTTGGAATTTTCCAACGAAGAGAGTTACTGCAAACTTCGAATCCATCTTCTTTTGAAGCACAACTTAGTTCATTTGTATACCTGACAATGTCCTCCCAGGTATCTCCTGCAGGATGAGGTCCACCACTAATCGTATTGATAATAGGTCGAGAACCGTTTGCAGGTGTTCTTCCGTCTTGACTTGGATGAGCTTGCTGCCCCTGAGTAGGCTCAATATCTGATGAACGCTTCACATACTCCTGAAGACGGTTTTTTCTTATCAACTCTTCAATCAGATTCCTCAAGTGCCGACACTCATTCGTGTCATGACCCAGTCGATTATGAAATCGACAGAACCTTCTTGAATTTGCAGCTTCTTCGGACACCTTTATTGGCTTTGGGCTCGGATAATCCTCCGTTTCCTTAGTTGCCATGTATATGTGCTCAATTGTATCATTCAACGGAGTAAGGTCTGTTGGCTTGAAGAAGCGTCGCTTTTTGGAATCCTTGTCGTTCCTAGCATCATTACCGTTTCCTCTTTTTTGCCTCCCTCCTAAATTTCCTTGATTGGTTTTTGTAGAAACTTCCTTCCTCTCTGGAACTACATTAGTTTTGACATTGCTAACAGAATAAATGGGATCATCTTCAAGACACATGTATTCCTCAGCTTTGTCATAGAATTTCTCTAATGTATTGGGCTTCTTTCTCTTTAACCACCTTCCAAATTCAGATTGTTTATCTGTGCCCCCCTTTAAAGCCATTAGAATTAGCCTTGGCTCATGGGTCCCCACTTCGGCAGTGGTAGCATTAAAACGATTCAGAAAAGATCTAATCGTTTCACCCGGGGCTTGTTCCAACTCGTTGAGGGACATAATATCTCTGACCTTCGTTGTCTGGAGGCGGAACTGGTCTTGAAAGCATCTTGCTAGTGTGAAAAAATTATCAATAGACCTGGGAGGCAATTTAGTGAACCATAATGATGCTACCCCTTCCAAGTACACTGGGAAGTACAAACACTTAAGCTCGTCAGTTGCTTGGGCCCCATCCATGTGTTGGTCGTATCGAAACAAAAACACATTGGGGTCGCCTGTCCCATTGTAGGCTTGGATTGTAGGTGGCTTGAATTTCCGTGGGAAAGTTTCCTTTTTTATTCTTTCAGTGAGAGGGGTTTTTGATGGCGCGAACTCCCATTCAGCCTCATTATCGTTTCGACATTTGTTTTCTTTCATAATCTGTCGGTCCATTTTCCAGAGACGATCCTTCTCGTGGAGGCTATCTGCGGGGCGGACGCTTTTGTCTCGACCGGAAGCTTGCTTAAGCAAACCATCACGGTTGCGACTCCGGGGTCCTGGCCTTTCTTCATTGGAAAGTGCCCCTTTGGCAGAATTAGCAACTTGACGAGAAGTAATCCCTGCATTACGGTTCCAATCAGCTTGCTTTGAATTCTCAAGTTTTCCTTTATCAGGATTAGAGATCTCTTGGAAAGATTTTCCTCGATTCGGACTAGAAGAGGAGGAACCGGCATCTTCTGCATGAACAGGCTTTGAAGCTACCTTTGCCGTAGCGGCTTGAAGAGCAAAGAGTGAATCTAGCCTTGCCAAGATGGCTTTGTTAGCTATCTCCTGCTGTTGTGTCAGTCCAGCGACGGCTTGATCAAGCTCACCTCTTGTGACATTCACGCCTCCATTCGATGTTTCCCCTACTTCAAACCGGTTAACCGCGGCGGTTTCCTCTCGATTTCCCTCATTAGATGCTCTAGCCCTTACTTCCTTATTTGCTTTTGGCGGCATTATTTCAGAAAGTAGCTTGAACTTTGAGGAGTGTTCGTCATAAGGTCCAAGTCGTAGATTCGAACGATTTATTTTGAGACTGGGCTTAAAGACTTCAAGATCTTTGCAATATATTTGATGTCAGAAAGTAGATCTGGCCCCACGGTGGGCGCTTAATTGTTAAACCAAAATTTGGCAAAACAACCGAAGTATTGCTTGACACGTCACCTAATCGGAGGCGAGATGCTTAGAAAGTACGTCACCTTTTCAGAGGCAAGGTGTAAGAATACCTTTACAATTGTGTGAAGCCATATCTAAGATCTGAAAACATCGAAATATAAAAAGAAGACAAGAATTTATAGTGGTTCGACCCTTATTGGGGTCTACGTCCACTCTGAAGAGAGAATTTTATTATTCACCAAGAGTTTTACAATATTTGTTCACTCATACATTCGTGGAAGCACTTTTCGATATACATTCATCTTTACACTTATTAAGAATGATAGAAAACTTGAAAGGACAGCGAAGAACTCTTTGATGATGGAGCTTTTGCGATTAATCCTTTCTCTCATGAAACACTTATGCTTCTTCTTCTATGGAAGCCATGGCCACAAGCTTGACAAGTCTTCGGTGAATGATGAAGAATGGATGTTGGAATGCTTGGAAAAAGTCAAAGAACAATTCGTCAGCACCTTGTTGCTCTTCCAAAAATCCCCCCCCCCCAAAATGATGGAAGTGATCCCCTATTTATAGGTGACGAAATGGCTGAAATATGACTTTCAGGTTATGGGTCGGTATTTTGAGTATTTACGAAAATGCCACTGCTTTCTGTTACCAGCTGGCATGCTTTTGTACCAACCAGATCAACTTTGATCGATCCAAAACCTATTTTGACGACCTGGAAGCTTTGGTGCAGAGCAGACCAACCAGGGGTCTTTGACATAGGGCGGACCGACCCTGAGGCTTCGAAGCAGGTTGGAGCGACCAGGCTAGCATGGAGATAAGATCGACCAGCTATGATAGGTTGGAGCGACCAGGATAGCATGGAGATAAGATCGACCGGCTATTATGTGATATCAGGACGACCCAAAGGCTTAGATCCAGAGCAGAACGATCAGGACTCCATGAATGGCGGAACCAACCAGGGTGATAGCAAGAAAGGAACCGACCACTTTACTTGGAAGGAAAAGCGACCAGGAGCCTTGTGAGGAAAAGGACGACCAGAGATATTGTCCATTATGACCGACCCTTCTTGAAAAATGGTCTGAAGGATTCCGACCGACTAGGAACTCTTATGAGACCGACCCATCCTTAAATGTTACAGAACCGACCCCTTCTTAAGTGTTACAGAACCGACCCGTATAAATTTGTCAATAACCCATTAATTATACATATCGACTTTAGTGGATAACAGGATTTATAGTTCAAAAATATAATTTCTACTAAATATAATTATAATTTCCTTTTTGGTAATAATTTGCATTTATAAATTTGACTAAATATCAATATTTAGGGCCAGTGATATTCAAACATCCAAACACACAAGCATCAATTCAATTTAACACATCACACATATATGAATATGTAAATAATAATATATAAATTTTATGAGGAATCCAGTTGGATCCCTCCAACCTGTTTCTCTGCATCCACAGACGTTAGTCAACATAAATAATACCAATCCTGCTTCAAGGCAGGATATTTTGATATAAAAGGTCATCACTCTATATATCGTGGGGCGCATTGGGTCATCCGTTAATGATACTACGGGAATATCGAAATACCAAGCCTAAATATAACTAATATATATATATATATATATATATATATATATATATATAATAGCCACAATTTATCCATAATTCGCAAATGCATCCAAACAACCAATAATTATTTTTAACTGCTTAAAAATAACTTCAAATATTAAATCTGAGTGAGCTTACTCACCTGAATTTATTTGTCGAATATCCCATTAATTCTCGTAATGTTGCGTCTTATGAATCGATTAGAGTGAAATTTATACCTACGAATTTTAAATTAATCGATTAAGCTACTATTCATTTCAATTTTAATTACTAACAATTAATCTATGCATTTTATATTTTTAAATAACTTATACCTTGTTGTTGCACCACTCGATTAATTGACGAAGCTACTCGCAGATCAACTCTGTTGAAATAGCCCCCGAAAATTGTCATTCTCCAAAACTGAATCAACCCAAACTGCAATTTCCCACTTTGGAATTACATCGAACATGTTGCTGTCAATCTCCAATCTCCCCTTCTATCACCATTATCCACAACTTTGACTCCTGTTGCTACTTGATGAACCAAGTATCACACTCACCTCCAACAGTCAGAAGCTCTGCTGATTTCATCCTCAAACCCAACTGCCGGAGTTCCAAAATCCCTCCAGTCCCTCTACTTCAAGCTTGCGCCTTTTGTTGTATGAAGACAGCGTCACACTCCCCTAATCATCTACAGTCGTACCCTAATAATCCCCAACATCACACCATCATTTTCAAACTCGACTGCTCCAATAATGAAAACATCCTCAAACTTGAACCCCCCCTTCCCCATTGAAACGCGACGATCTACTCATTCACGATCACGCAGCTACAACTGACGATCCAACACACTTCGAATCCCACCCAATTTCCAATCCTACGCTATTTAATGCCATAACCGATTCAACCATCATTTTCTTACCTCAGCGCCTAAATTGATGAAAGCTCGAACCCTATCCCATTAATTTACTGTTGAAACCCAAGCCATAGCCGCGTGAATAAAATGGATTGCACCTTGGAAAACATATCAGATCAGATCCTTACCTCATACACGAATTCGAGTTCGATTCCGATTTTTTATATATATATAGTGGATCAATTTCGGTTTTGCTGAGAAAAGAGGAAATGGCTTGGATTGTTTTCGGTTTTGAGAAGGATTAAGAAATAACAAAGGTTGTGCTCAATTTATTGATGCAAACGGGGAATTAGGCGTACATGCCATAAAATCATGTTTCATGGATGTCGAAGAAGGACAACTGATTTTATTGCTCGAGAAGAAAATTAAGCTGCGCGATTAATAAACTAGGTCGGCCTGAAATAAGGTGTATTAATTTTGATTTGAATTTGATTAGATTTAGTACCTACCCATTTAATTTTATAATAATATTTTTCGCGGTCCGAGCTCCAATCGAAACACAATAACTGACGTTTCTAGTGTTTAACCACTATTCTGAACACACTGGAATATGTTTTGAAGCCTGATTCGATCGTCGGGAGAAGATAACAATTTGAATCGACTAATTAAATTAAATTATTTCTAAGCATTTCCTAATCGTACAATAAAACGATAAATCCAAACGTTAAGGAAATTGAAATTCGATACTAATACACTATTACGGATCCGATGGAATTGATTTCGTTGAATTCTGAGATCGTTTAAAATTTGACTATTTCACATATCAATTAAAATTGATTAAATATATTTTAAATTCAAACCAATCAAATTCATTGATAATAAATTATTATTATCGTTCTAATTCAAAATAGAATTTATATCAATCGACTGAATTATTTCGATTCAGTTTTAATTCTGAATCTAATTATTCTTGTTCGTATGTATTACGATAAATCGATATATTCGATATTAAATCGATAACTTCCTATGAAAAATCCAATTATATTTCTAATTCAACATTTAAAATAAATTTAAATGTTCAAAATAAATTGACTAAAAATCCGGGATGTTACACCTTGTTTATTCCAAATAACTAACACAACAAATAAACCAACATTCCTATTCCTTGTTTCCTAATAACGCGGGTAAACAAACAATCATATTCCTTGTTTCTCAATAATGTGTAATAACACTATTCTTGTTCCAATAAAATAAACATAATATAACTAGAACAATCCATAATACACTTCCTTAATTGAAATCAGACACAATACCAACTTAAAATGAACAACTGTCTTGATCAATAGAACCAAAAACAAATAGACAAAATAATACTGAATTGAGAGCAATGAGAATGGATACACAAATCAAAATAGTACCTTTGTTAAAAAAATATGGAGGAGAATTAGCAGCGTCTCGATTGGAAGAAGAAAGAAAAAATCGCCTTTAAATACCTAATAGCAAAGGACGCGGCCTAGAGGTCGATTTTTGTGCAGGACTCTGAAAGCGGAAAAGAAAAGGTTATGTTACTCAAATAAGTAAAAAAGCAGCTTCTTAAAGCCCAACTTTTTTGTGAGCCCATATAGACTTGTTTGCTTTTGTTTTGAAAAAAATCAAAAAAGCAGCTTTTTTTTTTAATCATCCAAACGGGCCCTTGGAGGTTTTTTCGCTTATTGATGCAAAGGCAAAGTTGTATTAGTGCCTAATATTTATACTCTGATCAATCAGTGATACGTCTTCATATGTCGTTCTTGGGATATTTTGTAATAATTATATAGTTCTCTGAACGTGGATTTAAACTTGGGAATATATAGTGAAAGATGTTAATTAATTAATGAGTTTTATGATTTTTCATATTCATGTGTGTTTGATGTTTTGAGCTAACAGCAGATCTTATTCTATCACCAGGAATAATACTATTGATAATTGCAGCATTAATAACGTTTGTTTTCGAATCTTAATTAGAATGAGAAATGTTATAATTAGCGACTTATAAAATAAGAGGAGGAAAAAAATGTATTTTTAAAAGACATCGCTACCAATTTTATGGACCTTATGTTTAAATCTAATTCGCTAGAATTAGATACAAACAAATAGGACAGACGGTTCGTCATGCAAATAACAAAATTTATGCAACTTCATTTTAAATATATAAACATCATATGTATTTCGAGTGGCCGGAACTTAACTTGCGCCATTTTGTGCATTTACCACAAATTTTACCACCAAACTGCTCTAATTATTTAAATTTCAGCGAAAAATTAATGTACTTAATCACATATTTCAACATATTGGACCATTGCTTAATTTGGGCCATGGGCCTTTCCCTTGACACCCCGGACCCCAGCTAATAAGAGGTACACTAGTGCAGTTAATTAGTTGCTGCACTGGTCCAGCTAGTTAGTTGCTCATAGCATGATTAATGGTGGATGACTAATATAAAATATACGGCACTCGGACATCTATACTGAAAATAATGTTCTATACTTGTAATGGATAATAGTTCTATAATAATAAATATATGAGTTGACAAAGTGAATCATGATTAAGTACGGTGGAGAAGAATAACGGCTGGTGGGATTAAGAAAAAAAGGGTTGTTTATATCAATAATATCCTACATTTTTTGAATAGGAACAGAATTTATGCGTACAATATTTGCATGCAACAGCATTAATCAACCACATTATGATTAACAGCATATTTATATATTGTCAGATTATCACCACTTGCTTGAATAATCGATACTTTGTGGGCCACTTTTATGAAGATTTATGCAAATTAAGTTCGGGCTATCACAATAACATAATTACCTACATATATGCTTTACAAGTTCATTAAGTAATGGAATATAGGCTAACCTTTTCAATATGTTTAACTTAAAAGATGGTGTATCATGCATGTACCATTATTCATATATACACACGTATATACATAAACATCAACAACGTTAAGAGCTTTCAGCACATCGTATTGTATATTAGATCAACTCTTATATAAAGCCACACTGCAATCCTAGATATTGGAAATATATTCTATAATGATGTATTGAAAAGTCATGCTATAAGGAATTAATTAATTTTTTTATTAAGTTAAAATGAAGAAAGAAAAAAAAAATCAAGAAATTAAGGTCCTTGAACAAGCTTTATGCATAAAGATAGAAGATTCTTTACCGATTATAGAACCAGAAATCACATGGACGTTTTCCAACTTGACTTCTTATAATTCTCAACTTTCATTGTCACTCTTTGTGAGAATAAACATCGAATTTGGTTAAAACAAAGCAACAATTCTGCATTAGTTGCCGTTTTCATGTCAAGCTGCATTGAATATGCAATTCTACACGTATATAACACACACAAGTATGTGCCGATCATAAATGTAACAGTATTTTAATAGGCCCTATTTTGAAGACAAAATTTGCCCATTTCTTCGGTCTGTTTTACTAATATCTGTAGAATCAGATGAACTCATCTTTGCTCCAACAACTGAATTTGTATGGGAACCAAAAGTACAAAAATTACAAACAAAATAATTTGGACTATTTGCTAGTGGACTTCGTAACAAACTAACAAAATGACAAGGTTTCCAACAACCAAGAAAGAGAACAAATGCACACACAGAATAATAGGGTAAATACTGATAAATACATTGAGTAGCAAGAAGCAACCATGTATCTATATATTGATTATTGAGTACTTACATACTTAATAAGCAAAGACTGAAAACTTCCTGAGCTACCATCAGTATAGCTACATATATGTCACTATACAGAATTACCCAGCCTCCTATCCAATATTACATTTGATCTGTTTCACAAGTTACAAGTAAATGACTGCACTGGAAATTAAATGTAATATTACCTTATGATCAGAATGATTGGTTTGAGTTTGACGCACTGACTTGATCAGGTTAAATCATATGTATTAAGTTCTAAATAACACTGAAAAATCAAACTGACCATCGAACATTCATTCATATGTATTCTTTTGTTCAGCTCATGATGCTATATATATATATATATATATATATATATATATATATATATATATATATATATATATATATATATATATATATATATAAAGAAAGCAATATGTCATCCAAAGTTGGATAATTAAGAGAAGCAGTATTTCTATAATAATAAAACATTGTTGAAGGAGAAAACAATAAATAAATAAAGTTAAATTATAGCCAGGGAAGAAATATAAAACTATTATAAGGTTCCACAAATTAATCCACACCCAATATATTTATATACTTAACAAATGTATTAATTTGTTTCTTGTTAAAATTGCCTTAATTAAATGTTTGACAAAATTCATATAATATTAGCATGTGTTCAACTTACAAGGGTGGTATAATAATACATGTAATTTTCATAATTCACCAAACAATACTGACTATGATGTGTGAAATACCGAAGGAAATTTTCATGCAAATTATTGGATAATAAAGTTTAAAAAAAAATCGGTTAGAGTCGAAAATTCTTTGCAATTATCAAAAGACAAACCATAATGATCAATTGAATTCTTCATGAATGATCCATTGTAGAAGAAATCTGGAGCTTTGGGGTGTTTTCATAAGCAGATGAAACTGCAAAGCATGACCTGATTATTTATTGATTGCTCGAAGAAGATAATCAGATCATGCTGGCAGCTTCAGCTACTTAGGAAGCACCAAATATTACATTCATCATATTTACGTATAAAATTTACTTAGAAAGAAAGAAATTGGTCGAAGAAGAATTATGAGGAGAAGAAAACAGTATGAAGTAAGAAGTGGAGTTCAAGTAAGTGACTGAGTGAGATATATATAGAGAGAGAAATCAGATGTGAAAGACTTTTGTTTGCTGTGATCTGTAATACATAAAATGGGCTAAAAAGCGGCCTAAACAAATTAACCAATTAATTAAGTTAATCTGAATTTGGTTTGCATACTAATTTACTTCCATCAATAGTTTAATTACCAAACTAATCAAACTTTTATTATATTATTTTATTTTATGGTATTACTATACTTTTTTATAATGAGTTTAATCATAATAACATAGTTTACATATAGAAAATTGGTTAATTTTTGTTTTATACACAGAACTTCTTTGATATGATTTCTCCTAAACATTTGAATTGGCTATGGTTACTTCATTACTTCAGTAGTTCGGTTAAATCATTATCTATTGGATTGGCTATGATTGCTATGATAACATGGATTTTTTGGTACTATGCTTTATTATTGGTATTTAGCCAAACAAATGAATGAATTTAGTTCGGTAAATTAGATCAGGTAATGTTAATTGCAATTATTTTATTATATATAAAGTAGCATTGTAAATTGTATACCGAAAAATCATTATAGCACAAAAACATGTCAAGTTACTGACTTATTTCGAAAAACGATAATTTGTTATAACCAATTAAATGATTACCAATTTATCGGTTATATATTGTCTTTTGTATACTAGCAAATCAGTAAGAGCAAACAATTTTAGTTTATCAATAAAAACAGTACTGTAACGATATTAGCAAAATGTTAATAGTTACCATAACAGCCTTAGAATTGTAAGCATAGTCTGAAATTCCGTTTTCTAAAATTTAGTTCAGTCTCTGTCAAAAACCGACCATGCTAAAAGATTTTTTTTGGGTGTGAATGAAAAAAACATTGAAAATGCACAATGAATTTAAACAATCATATAAAAAAAAAAGGGAAAAGAAAATCTATAGTAACTCTCCATTAAATATGAGACCAATTTTGTTTTACATCCAGAAAACACGGGTAAAACTAATTAATGTCAGCAAAGTGTCTTTAAGCAAAGGCACGAGAACTCCCTGCTCATGTGCCACTAAACTCGTGTGCAAGATTGAACTGGCGATTATTCCAAGAGCCCGACTAATAATTTCTTTTGTATCTTTGTTTTTGCCTTGAACATAGCATTAAAAACTTTTTGGTTCAATTTTATACAAGTTATGCTTCCCATTTGTATTTACATCTTAGAATGTATTGACCTGATTTCTTTTTCCCTACCAGTTGATTATAATAAAGCGAATATAAGGTAGAAGTTCTAAAATCAAAAATGTTTTAAACTGCATCCCTCAATAAGTTTTCATTCAAAGCGGATCCTATTACAGCACGTTTTGCATTATTTTTTGCGTTACTGCATTAAAAATAAAACATTTTTAAAAACTGTAAATATTAAGTGAACATTTCTGAAGATTTTTTTTTAATATAAAATTGCCTGGTTTTTTCATGAATAAATGCAGATATTTCTACAACTATTCACATATATAGTGCATTGCAAGTAATAAAAAAAAGAAAAAAAGGCGTAGCAATGTCTGCGCTTACTGTAAATAAATGCAGACGTATCTACAACTATTTTACAGTGTACTGCAGACAGATGTTAGTGTACCGAAAAATGAAGAATATCAGTAATTTCTTCAAATAGTTGTTTCTTTCTGCAATTCTACTGAAAATGAAATATTTTTCGTTTGTATGCAATTTTCATTATTTTTTTGATGATTGTCTGCAAGAATGTGATGTTTAAATAAGTATATATGGACATTAAATTTGAAAACTTGAAGCAAATTAGCAAAATTGCATGAAAATCTGAAATATTTTGATGTAATTGCTGCAATGTCTGCAATTTTTCAAAAAATTGCAAGATTTTACTAAAATGTGAAATTTTTTTGTTTTTTGTTTTTGAAGCTTTGTTTTTCTTAAATTAACGTGGAGATACTAAAGTATTGAATTAAGTTTTGAAGTTTGATAACTTTTTACGTTGAATTTTAATGTTTTTTTTGGATGTTGTTCGAAAAATAGAATCTAATTTGCAAAGTTTTAATATAGGGGTTTTTGTGTATTTTGAAACTTAGCAGGACTTCAGCCATACTATCTCTATAATAATTAAAATCTGTGAAGAACTACAAAATATAATATGTTATTATATACAGTGTAAAATCTCAAAACCGAATAGATAAGAAAATAACATTCACATATATATATATATATATATATATATATATATATATATATATATATATATATATATATGTAGTGTAAGATACACAAGGGGATACATTGTTGCATATACGAATTAGTCATAACGCAGACCATTGATATACATAACATTCCAGAAGTGTTTATTCTACAGTATAACATCTTAAATTCCATATGCTAATATATATAAGGTGCCAGAGCACAAAATATATACACAGACAAGCATATGTGCATGTTTTCATCATTGTACGCAAGTGTGTTTATTTTGCATAATGTCCTGAATTTCCTATATCCAGGCGTATACCTACAAATCATTCAAGAAATACTAATTGAAGTTTTTTTAAAATAAATAAATTGAATTAGGGTGTGTGCATAAATAACACAGGTCCACACACATATTTGAAAGAGATGATGCCCACTGTTATCTGTAGTTTTGTCAGATCTGTAAGCTGTAATTGTCAAAGACATGAGATTCTAAATGGCAAATATTGTAACAAATGCATATATCAACAGGTACCTAGTCTAAGAAACTGCTAGATAATGATATTTGATCGTCTTTTGTATCCACAGTGCTTGACCAAATTTACCTACAAAGAATAAATAACATCCTTTGCTTCCACATCTTAAACAAATTTAAAGGTGATCTATCCAGTTTTGAATATATAACCGAAAATTATGAAAATATCAGAGAGCTAGTTTTTACTTCTCAGGAAAAACTTGCTTAAAAGTTGCAATGCCCATAATCAAAAAAATTGAAGGTGCATGTAATCATACCATAAATATCTGTCCTTGCACATTGTGAACACATGGGTGCCTTGAACGGCAGATCTGCGTATTAAGTAACTAACAAAAACATTAACAATTCAACATGATTACTCATAAAACTCTAAAAATCATGTGAACCAATTTGAAAATAAAATGCCCATCCTGAACTAAAACGTACTTAATTATTTGAAAGGTATCTTCCTATATGCCTCAACAGAAGAAACAGAAACAAAATGCTAGCAGATAAAACCATTCTCATTTCCATTTTGTTTCTTAGTAGATGATTTGATCAGATCAATAATTAACCACAAAACTTATTATCATGTTGTTCAGTACAAAAGACTGAAAGATTATTGCAACACTTGCGTTTATTACATAAGATACCCAAATGTCACAGGACTTTTGTAAGTGATTAATAATGAAGTTATACTTAGAAGACACAATCACTCAAGATTCTCTTTTTTGCATGTCACACCTAAATATGACATACAGTTTCAGGTTATAAACATCAATGCTCCACTAATAGTAAGGAATAAAGCACAATATGTTCCCATATATTCTCATTTAAATACCACAAATTGAATAAAATTAGCAACCCTTTGAAGCATAGACACAGTTACTAGGCACCTAGCTAGCAACTTTATAAATTAACATGAGAAATGCTGCAAGAAAACATAAAGAAGTGGTGCAGTAATGACTCAATGCCAACCTTTGCATTTAGGACCACATTGCAAAAGCTAAAACTGTGGTTAACAAACAAACAAACAATTCCATGGACCTCATGTGAACATGGACCAGACCAGATTCGGTTTAGCAATGAAGCCAATAGTTTAATAAATGTAATCTAATTAAGATGATCTGTGTTAATTGTTTGTCTAAGTTATTACCATCATTTGAGGGGAAATTTAAAGCGAAATTTTTAAGGGGAAAACTAGAGGAGTCTAAGTATTGGTCCCCTTATGTAATTATGTGACAGTAATATTAGGATGAACATGTATAAAAACTGAAACAAGCGCCACATATATACATTCAGGTGCCAGTTTTAGCATACCTATGTAAAATCATTCAAACAATGAAACAGCTACATAATTAGGTTGGTCCATGTATAACTTGACTGACCTAACCCAGAAAACAAAGAAATCCAACTGCTTTATAATATACCTCATCCATGCTTATCTCATAAACAACTGAAACATGATCGGGTTTGTAAAAGATTTACATGTAAGTCGACTTACCTGGAGCTTGCAGCTGAAAACAAATGTAGTCCAAGTCGCTCTCGATATTTATCATATTTTGAAAGACAAAAGTTTGATATTCATGCAATTTTTCTAACCATATTGGAATCAACTTAGAAACCTAATACATTATGTTTTGTTATTCTTAAATTCAGAAAAGAATACATATCACAAGTCTGCATATGAATATTTTATTCTAAGAAACGGTAGCTACATCATGTTCTTGTTTGAAAATTTGATATTTGTCGTGTCCTCTGTCCATGCATCAAAGGTTTATAATGTTTATACAATTGTGGTCCTAAGTACTTCTAAATTTCTAATTGCATCTCATCTTCTTTTCGGCGACATGCAACCAAGTAAAGAACAGTGGGTGAAGCTGTAACTGTGACATTCATTAGCAATACATCACCATTCTCAGCTGCAGTAGAGTGGTAAGTTACATCTGTCAAGAAATGCGTACATTTAAACATTTGAAGGACCATTACCACTTGCTCGTGCATCGGGATGTTCGAAAACTCGTGAAGGGTGCCGTAAACTCAATGGTCCATGTTCATGTTTACATATACACACGCAGCATCCTAAAATTTACCTAGTAATAATCCAAACCTATGGGCAGTTCCTAAGTTAAAGCTTAATTATAACGTTCAGGCATCTATATATAACCTAAAATGCATGCTTTGCTTTCTTAAACATAACTGAAATTCTCAACAGATGTGATAGATTCTTACCTGTGTTAAAAACCAAAAATGTTCATCTTGACACAACCCTCAATAAATGATTAAACACTTGCTTGAAAACGGTAACTTGAAAAAACAATTGGGACATACTTTTCTTAGAATTTATGGGGGGAGGAAAGTATAGGGGGTAAAATATTCCCAAACAATCTAAAAAAAAAACTAGTCTCACCAGTCACTGCTTTACCTAGATAGGTGATCTAAGTACATGACATCGCAGAGTTAACAATGATAAAAGATACAGAAGCAAAGTTGAGTAAAGTTGATACAGGTGAAATGTAAACTCAAAAACATGGTATATACGTTATTAAAGGAATCTGCACCACGTATAATCAAGCTTTTTCATGCTTCAAACAATTAAAATACCTTCATTATTCTAAAATATAGTTACAAAATCAATGTCAAGAGAGAATAAGACTGGCATTTCAATAGAAAAGAAAAACAGGAACAAGAGACAACACTGTAATAGAAGATCGGTTTGTTAAAATGGTCAGTGTCTGATGAAGCAGGAATGACCCTCTGCATTGCTCATATCAAGAATAGCGTTGAATTGCAGATCTCGAGTAGTTGTTAATTCTTGTCAGCTGAAAGTTATACACTAGTAGACAACATTTTCTCTAAGACTTATTATAATGCATTATCTCTTGAGGCTCAGTGTGGTACCTTAATTCTCGCCTTCATTAATATCAACAGGCTATATGTACTCTTGAATTACGTAAAATCATCATAAATACATTAGCATTAGCTATGTACTTCAAATAATAAATATTATTACAAAATACGAAAATAACATAATACCACATTGATTTAGAATGTCGATATTAATGATATTAAAAATATAGAATGTACATAGCTAAAGCTTCTTCATTTCTAAACTCTTTCCCTGTCTCGGCCAGTACATTAACCCTTTGTTTCCACATTCATATTCTATCAAATAGATCTTTATCTGTACACTACAAAACTCTTTAGTAATCAAAAGCAAAATAGCCGCTTTTCTTTTCTATTTTCTTGAAATTGGGTACTTAGGTGAAAAGAATTTATGTATATAAGTTAAAATTTTAACATTGACCGAATCTACCTTCAGTTATTGCTTCAAATTAAGTCAAAATTAACTTTTAAAAGTCGACAGCTTTCTATATTTTAAAGGGGATTGTTAAATGTACTCTATTTTTGGTTAAGGGGAGGATAATTTTAAGGGGACTCCGTCTTATTTTTTATTTGTTAAGGGGATTTGGAATTTTAAAAATAAAATAAAATATAGATTAAAGTACCCCCGGTCTCATCACCCCTTAAAACTTATCGATCAAAATTCAATCTCAGTTCGATCCAAACACGCCGCGAGGTGAAAAAAAATCGAATGTTGATAAATCCCCTTGTTGAAATTTTAAATTTTGTTGAAAAAGATGAATACAGTTTGCAGAAAGTGGATGAATTTCGTTCATTTGCGGGAATGATGAATACGGTTCATCATTGAAGGTTTGAATTTTGTTCGAGGATGAATACAGTATGTTACGGTTTGATAAGTAAAATAACCTCGCTATGAGGTGATTTGTCAAAAGTAATTACATTAAAACAATGTACATATTTCAACATTTAAAAAAATGCTTGTTAAGTGAATTTATGCTTATGTTCTTGTTGTGCTAAGTGTATGTTGTTACTCTTATTTTTTTATGGCTAGTGTATTTTGTATGTGTATATTTTGTTATTGTGTTCCTGTTTACTGTGATAGTGAATAATAAAGTAAACAATTCTTAAATATGTTATTTTCATGTGTGCAAAATGTTTGTGTTTCATGTATTATTATTTTTCTATGTGCAGAATTAAATTAGAGTTTATGTTTTAAGGTTGCATTAATAAAGAGTATAAATTTAGTATTGGAAATTTTATTAATATGTTTAAGGGGAGGCTATATTATTTTAACCCCCCCCCCCCCCCCCCCCTTAACAATTTTAAAATAAACTGAAAATGGTACTCCCCTTAACCAAAAGTGGAGTCCCTTTAACAATTCCCATTTTAAATTTATTTAAGAAATCATAATTTAATTTGGTCTAAAGAACCCCTAAATAAGAAGTGTATACCATGTGATTAATCTTGGTTCTGAATAAATATCTACCATTATGGATTATGGATATAAATTTGAAACACATAGGAATTCGACATTACCATAAATAACAAGTTAACCTCGGCTAAGTAAACTATTTAACAGCTACATTTAAGACCATGTATGAAAATACTATAAAAGAACATTACTTGTCATTTATAGTTATGGCAAAAATTCTATTTCAACCCAATGAATTACTGAGTAGCCCTCCATTTTTTATAAAAAAAATCAAGGATGAAACCATCCATTTTCAGTTATATATATTTTTAAAAAAATCCAGTTTACCTCGTAGTGGCTGATCTAGGTGGGTTTGCAGTGAACCACACAAGGAACCGCGTGGTACCTAATGATACCAAGTAGTGGCTCTACGTGGTATCTTTAGTATCACGCAGTGTCCATGCGTGAAACTCTACGAAACCACGTAGAGCATCTACGAGGAAGGGTATTATTGAGTTTTTTTGAATTAAATGAGGGATACTCAGCAAAATGGCGGGGGGTTTCCTGTTTCTGCTGAATTTAATGGGGCTGCTCACCAATTAGCTGAGCTGAAATAAGATTACCTATAGTTATTCAAATAAATATATTCTGACATCTAACATGATTTTATATTTCGTTTAACAGTATTGATAAAAAACATAGGAAATTGGTTCATTGTAGAAAATAAAATTAAGGCTTTTTTATAAAAAAAGATTTAGAGGGAATGGATATAAAGACAAAAAACCGTATATTTGATATTTTGATTTGTTTAGATTAATTATGAATATTTCAATATGCATATTATTACATCACAGTAAATGAGAAGATGCCTCTCTCGGTTTGGTTGCAAGAGTTTGTTGTCATATGTATGATGACTTAACTATCAAATAATTGACTATCTATTAAATAATAGTTAAATCGAAGAATTTTAAGTTCTTTCATTAATTATAGGAGTTCTTTCTCTTGTGATTCTCTCTAGATATTTTATTTTCAAATTAGCTTATCACTTTACACGTATTTACTAACCCTCTTTCATCATTTTACCCCTTTCATCATTTTAATTACATTTTGTTATGGACATTTTAGAGTTCACACAATTATTTATGTATAAATTTAACATTTAACTTCTAACATTTTACATTTAAGTCAACATATTTAAATTAGTTACAAAACCCAAAATCTAAGAAATTTAAATAAATTAAACTAACTTTTTTTTTCAAATACTAAGGAATGACAAAATTATATATATATATATATATATATATATATATATATATATATTGGCTCCATATGTAACTACACTTCAAATTTTCAATAATCATTTAAGTCGCTCTCAATTGTTTTCTAATATTATACATTTAATACCATATTTTATAATTAATTACATAATATTGAAATAACTTTAGCAAACTATAATTCATTGATTCGTCTAATAAATCACACCAAGATTAACTATATTCTTATTAGCAAAAATGTAAAAAGAAAAAAAAAACAAATATATAAACAACCATGTAACATAAATTATACACATAATAACGATCAATAAATTCAAGTTTAACTCATTTCCATCAATATATATACTTACTCTATATTGCATTGTTGCATTATCGCTAAGTGCCAGCATTTCAAAATTTATTTATTTACAAACCACTTCACTATATCACTTAACATTGTTGATCTAAATCAAAATGTTTAAATTAATTATATAATTTTGGAATTTACCAAGTAAATCCAATCAGTAACTTGTTGCTAATTGGTCTAATTAACACTAAATATGGTGTTTTAAAATGAATACCACGTTCATATCAACAAAGAAAGCAATAATAGTTTTTCTTTCAAATATATAATTATATAAGTCACACAATTTTAATATACAGGAAAATAGTGTCAAAGACAAAGTTACGGGCTTTTTCAGCCGTAAGAACGACTTGTTGAAATTTTATTCTAAAAGAAAAAGCATTACATTTTAGGTACCAGTTTTACAGTGTGCATGATATCAGAATTTGACAACTAGTTTTTAAGTATTAGTTTTATAGCGTATTTAAGTACTAGTTTTACGATGTGTATCGTATCAGTTTTACCGTGTGTATTGTCCTTGAGAATAATTTTTTAGTGGGTTGTCCTTGGACTTTAAAAAGTTATAAATTTTGTCCCTTACAATAGAATCCCCTTTAATATATATGTAAACAATAATAGTAAATTTAATATATTATACATTTGTATCAATAAAATTATTGTAAATTGAAGAAAACATTTTTAGCTTCAAATACATACATTTTTTTTTGAAAATTGGTACGACTTTATTCATATACCAATTAAAAGCCTCATCTACTAGCCTCGTTAAAACCTTGTAATCCTCCTATCCTAGATGGGTGCCTTACAAGGAAAAAGAGTACGCATAGATTTAGAAATACATCAAAAATGAAAATACCAAGTAAACAAAAATACACCCCGTTAATGAGCCTACGACCCAATTACATTCAAATTCAAAACAAACAAAAATAAGCTGAAAGAAGGCAGTCATCCTACATCATTTAATTCGATTCCCCAACGCTGTAAGATCTCTCACTACAACAAAAACACCCTATAACAACGTCAGTTTTACAACGGGCTCATAATGCCCCTTGCAAAAGGGCGGAATAACAACGGTTCACTACCCAACCGTTGTAATAACTGGCCTATAGGAGGACTTTTTGACAGCGGGCCTTTGACGCCCCTTGTAATAAACACTATTACAAGGGTCATTAGCCACCCGTTGTAATAGGCTTCAGGTTTAGATCACCATTTGCATATTTTACAGCGGGCCCTTCAAGCCCGTTGTCTTAGGCTTATTTTACGACGGGCTCAAGCCTCTTGTAATAGATTTATGTAATCTCATTTTGACATCGGGTTGCTTTTGCCCGTTGTAATAGGTTTCAGTTTGACTACTAGGTGCTAATTTTATAACCTATTATACCTAACGATAATTAGATGTCCATTATAACAAATGTATGCTGTCAATTTTGATAGTCAATAATTTATTTTTACAGCGCTTTGTTAAATTTTTTATTTATTTATTAATATTTAATAATTAATCATTAATGATATTATATTAATCATATGCTAGTAATTGCTAATTATAATATTTTAGTACTTATTAATAATCATTAATAATATTATATTAATCATAGGTAATTAATCATTAATATTGTTATTTTTTAATTTTTTAATTTTTAATAATTAAATATTAATGATATTATATTAACCATATGCTATTAATTGCTAATTATAATATTTTAGTACTTATTACTAATCATTAATAATATTATATTAACAAATGTATGTTGTCATAGTTTAATTATGGTGTTAATTAATTTATACTTATAATTAAGTAATACTTAATAAGTAATAATCATATATATTACTAATTTTAACAGTTTTGTTTGATATCGCTGTAGTAATTTTATCAGGTAGGATAATATATTTATTAAAGTTTTTACCAAACTATATTTTTATTTTTTAAAAAGAAACAGTACTTAATCAATATTATACAATAGTTGAAATTTGGCCTCTTCTCCGCCACTTACAACCACATTACTCATCGCTCAACCTAAATCTGTACAACTAAGCCTCCCTCCATGCCTTTATATCCCTTCCCTTATCGCTATCACCATCTCCGATTGCCTTAGTCCCCTTTCGTCCAACCATTGGTCAGTTTCCAAACCACCGTAAGCTTCTGTTTCATCACTGGACGAAAATATACCAACATTTGATGATCGAATGTATTTCAATTCTTAGCTTACGCAGTAGCCATCCATTTCAATTCTTTAAATATTATGACATTAATCTTAATTAATTTACAAATATGATGATCAAATGTATTTTTAAGTGATTGTTATTCGTTTGAAATAGTACACACTTATTAAAGTCAATACTAAAATAAAGATGATTCCGTGCTCCTTGCCGTCATTCATTTCCTATAACATATTTCCATTACTGTCTTTCGATTAACATACCGTATCCCATTAAGCAAAACATAACTTCCTCTCGAAAAACAATCTTCCCACAAAATCGATCATGGCGGCTTCAGGGTTTTAATTTTTCCATAGCAACTGCATCACTTCTCTGAATCACAGCACAGCAGGAAGTTGAATCGCAGCATAAGGAGTGAACTACGATCCAGATCTACTTCTCTCGCTTCGAAGTTAGGGCAAATGAAATCGGGATCCAGATCTACTTCTCTCATTACGAATAGGTATGGTTTGTACGAGAATTTCATTATGGGAAGAGCGAAAAGTTAGGGTTTTGATTATGTGATTTAGGTTTTCTATCTGTTGATGATGATTCTTGTGCTTTTGATATCGTTTAGCTTGATTTATTTGCATGTGAGTAAATCGAACCAAAACCATTGCACATGGAACTATATTACCTTGTCAGCGTTGTACTGCAATAATGTGGCAAATTCGTTGCATGGAAACTAAATTACAAAAATGCATTAAATTAAGTAGTTGGAAAAAAATTGTACTCCATGAAACTGAGTGGTGGCTGAACTGAGAGAACAATACTGGATTACCTTGTCAGTGTATCTTCGATATAGCATACGAACAATACACAATCAGACCATCCATAAGTCATTTATGTCTTTACAAATTTAATAAAAAATTTAGACGCACTGTTAAACAAGTACAGGTTGTAAATTGTATCGATGTCGAGATAGTAGTTCTCCTATCTTTACAAGAAAATATCTCGCCATGGACATTAAATATGGCTATTCAAAAAAGTCTCAAACCACCCACTATTACACCGTTGCATTGATACAGTAGTAAATGTTGGGATGTCAAACAAGCGAATTAAATAATAGTAGATGGAATCCAGGACCATAAACATTAGTAAATATTAAGATTCATCCGCATGTTTTAGAAAGATGCAAGAGGAAGGTGTTTGGCAGAAAGTATTAAGATTGGGTCGATGTTACCTCGGTGCATTGAATAATCACCCAAAACCCATCAAATCACCACACAGCCGAGAGAACAATATGTTTATTGGATTCATAGTCTTGGAAAATGGCAGAGCTGAGATCTTTAGACTATGAGGCTTTTCATTTAAGTTGTATGCTTTAGGCCTTCTACCGTGTTGGTGGTGTTGATAGTGGCAATTGTGAGCCACTCTTTAGTTAGGATTTGGATTTTGATCAAATTAAAAGAGGTGTTACGTAATTTTGAGTGTGCATATGGATTGGTTAATGCTTGGAGCTGTTGTGGCAAGGTTTTGGGTATATCAAAAGAGTTGTAGAGAGGATGAAGGGGAAAACGCATAGGAATCGATATATTAGTTTTCATAGAGGGAAAAAGTCAGTGAGTTAGGGTGGAGTGAAGATCCAACTCTTTTGGGTTCCAACATGTAGTTTAAAGTCGGTAGTGAGAATGATTCAGAGAAGAAAGGTTATAAGAGTAATTAAAAACTAAGTGTAATTAGTGAAATCTTAGTGAAATGATTGTAATTAGTGAAATTTGATATTTAGTATGAATTACCGATTAAAATTATTTTTCAAATAGTTAAACATTTTGTCAGCGTAACAACCATATGTATGATTTGTTCTATATATAATTAAATAATCAACTGCTTATTTGTATGATAAAAAACTTCTAATTTTTTTTAAAAGTTCCAAAAGCATTAGACATGAATAAAAAAATAGCTAATTATATATGAATATATATATACATATATATACAGTCATTTGCAAAGATTTTTAACCTACGATTATAATGTTGTTAATTCCGTGAAGCATCAATGACTCCAAGTGTAAGAGTTGGAGGGATGTCTAAAGCGATATTCCATCATGAGAAAACTCATATTTTTTTGGACATAACATCTTTTGATTAGGTTTTAACATCAGATGATTATCAAGATGGAAAAAGCATGGATCCACCTACCAAGGTTTTGTCAATTTTGATTATTAGTTTATACTTGTAATTATTTGTATATTGATTAGTGATTCGTTTATGTGTCATAGAATATCCAAAGAATACAGACAAGCTGTTCGGAATTTTGTTTACAGACATGCAGAAAGGAAGGGAAATCCAGAAAAAATTGTTGCCCATGTTCAAAATGTAGGAATCTTATCCGCCATCCGTCAAGAGATGTCGTATCACACTTGATTTGTTTTGGATTTGACCCAACATATGATTTATGGATTTTTCACGGAGAAGCACGCCATTTAAAGAATGAAGGTGATGGGGAGACAAATGCATATAAAATGTACTTAGACACACAAATGTGTAATGAAGAAATGGAAGATCAAGGTAATGTAAGACATGGGGTAGAGATTAAGGAGATGATAGAAAATTATGAAATTCTTTTATACCCTAGTTGTGCAAGCCACACAAAGTTATCAGCGACAATACTTCTTTACAGGCACAAGGTCGAAATGGTGTATCTGATACGGCTTTTACAGAACTCCTTAAACTTCTCAAAGATATGCTACCTATGGAAAACACACTTCCTGATTCTACATATGCAACAAAGAAGCTGCTCAAATCATTTGGTTTAGGCTATAGAAAAATACATGCATGTGTAAATGATTGTTGTCTTTTCAGGAAAGAGCTTGCAGATATTGATTTCTGTCCAAAATGTGGAAAATCTCGTTGGAAAAAAAATAAGACGAAGGAAGATAGAAAGCAAACTAAAGCAGCTGCAAAAATATTGAGATACTTTCCAATGATACCAAGACTGAAAAGAATGTTTATGTCTTCAGAAACAGCAGAACAATTAAGATGGCATAGCACTCATAAGAGTGAAGATGGTAAATTACGTCATCTAGTAGATTCTTCTCAGTAGGCTACAATTGATAATATGTATACTTCATTTGCATCTGATCCACGAAATTTAAGGCTTGGTCTTGCAAGTGATGGCTTCAATCCCTTTGGAGATCGGAATTCTAAATATAGTTGTTGGCCAGTATTTCTTGTTGCGTACAACTTCGCTCCGTGGCTTTGTATGCACAAAGATAAGATGATGTTATCTTTATTAATTCCTGGACCACGACAACCAGAGAATGATATCGATGTGTATCTACAACCGCTTATCGAAGATTTGAAAAAATATGGAATAAAGGGGTGAAGGCATATGATGTATACACTTGCAACGAATTTAGATTACATGCAGTTTTAATGTGGACAATAAATGATTTTCCAGCTTATGAAAATTTAGCAGGTGGTACCGTAAAGGGTAATAAGGCATGTCCTATTTGTTGCGTTAATACATGCTCAATGTGGTTACCATTTAGTAAGAAATGTGCATATTTAGGACATAGGCGATTCCTTGATCCTAATCATGAATATCGTCAAAGAAAAAACTTGTTTGATGGAACCATAGAAAATAGACAAAAGCCTCCAATACAAACCGGTGTCCAAGTCTTTGATATTGTTAAAGATATTTGTAATGACTGGGGGAAAAAAATCAAAGGAGGAAGAGAAAAAGAAGGAAAACAGGAAAAGAAAAAGGGGAGAAGAGAAGAAAAAAAGAAGTCAAATATGGAAGAAGAAGTCTATTTTCTTTGATTTTCCTTATTGGCAGGTAAAGTTTAATTAGAAATTGCTTCTTTTTTATCGATATAATCATTACTTTATTATTAATTAGTTATAATCTATTTTTGATTTTCTTAGGTACTTCTTTTGCATCACAATCTAGATGTAATGCATGTTGAAAAAAATATTGGTGAAAGTATTTTTGGTACGTTACTTGATATTAAAGGAAAATCAAAAGATGGCATTAATTCACATAAAGATCTAGAAGTATTGGGTATTAGGAAGAAGTTACATCCTATAGAGATGGGAAGCAAAACATTACTTCCAGCCGCCCCATGCACCTTGACTGATCAAGAAAAGGAGATCTTTTACAATAGAATGAGGAATTTGAAAGTACCCGATGGGTATAGCTCAAACATTGGGAAATGTTTTGCTAAAGAAAACAAAATTTCGAATCTTAAGTCTCATGATTATCATGTTTTGATGCAACAACTGTTGTCTGTATCACTGAGAGGACTTCTACCTAATGGGACAAGGAATGCATTACTACGACTATGTTCTTTTTACAACGACATTTGTCAAAGAGTGCTTGATAAAGATAAATAAGAATCCATCGAGAATCAGATCGCATTAACACTATGAGATCTTGAGATATTTTTTCCTCCTTCTTTTTTCGACATCATGATTCACTTAACAATACATTTATCAAGGGAAGCTAGAATTTGTGGGCCAGTACAATATCGGTGGATGTATCCATTCGAAAGGTAAAATTTTAAATTAGTACGTATAGTATTTGATAATATATGTGCTTGTGAAAATATTTTACTTACGCATCTTGATTTTAGATACATGAAAACACTAAAGGGGTATGTTAAAAATCAAGCACGACCTGAAGGATGCATAGTTGAGTGTTATTCTGCTGATGAATGCATGAAGTATTGTGCTGGCTATATTAATGGTGCATTAGAAATTGGACAAAGAAAAAATAGAAATGAAGTGGAATGAAGTGATTCCATACTCGAGGGGCGTCCTATTTCTAAAGGAAATCCTGTGGTACTCAGCAAGGAGGTGATTGATGTTGCTCATCGATATGTGTTGTTTAACATTGAGGAAGTAGAGCCTTATATGAAGTAAGCACAAGTTTAATTCAATTATTTTATATAAAATAAATTAGATTGACTTGTATGATTACGTATATAGGATGCACAATGAGGAGCTGAAATGTTTGCATCCTTGGCTTTCACGGGATGATTTGGAACTTTCAAAGTTGCACTCAGAGACTTTTAGTAATTGGTTTTAAAAAAAAGGTTGGCAATGTTATATCTTTTAGGATGGATAAGTTCGACATAGAAGTATATGTTATTGTAATTAGTCTTTATGTATAACATTATGCTTTTTCATGTTCAAGATGATAGAAAAACATCCGATGTTAGTGAACTAATAAATTGGATTTCACATGGACCTCGTCATCAAGTAATTTCTTATACTGGCTATATAATTAATGGTCGCCGTTTTCATACTAAAGAAAATGATAAATCTACCCAAAATAATGGTGTTTCAATTGAGGCAAGTATTGTTCGCATAGATGGATCCATTGAGAAAGTACCATACTATGGTGTTTTGCATGAGATTTTGTTGTTTGACTACCGCCAGTTTCAAATTGCCTTGTTTAAGTGTGATTGGGAAAATATTGACCGTGGAGTTAAGGTCGAAGATGGATTCACGTTAGTCAATTTACATCAATTTCAAAATCAATTTGCAAATGACCCTTTCATCTTGGCGACACAAGCCATACAAGTGTTTTTTGTAGAGAAAGTAGTTCTTCAAATTGGTATGTTGTGCTAAGAGCACCCGCTAGAGGTTTCCATGAGTTGGAAAGCTATGATGAGGAGGATGAGTCAACTAGCAAACCGGTAGATTAGTCACTACTTGATGATAGAGATGTCGATGATGGGGACGAAAGTTTTATAAGGAAGGATTGTGATGGTATTTTGGTATGATATAAACACACTTTATTGATATTTGCATTACACGTATTTATAATTATAAAAAGGGTAATTATACATAGGTTATGCATAGTCATATTAATTAATCATGCATTATTGACCATGAATTTTGATTTTAATTTTGGGGAAAAGGTTAAACTTTCATTTGCGGGTATTGCTATTGTATGTTAGGGTTTTCATATTTTACAATAATGACTAGTTAGTATGATGTTCTAATTATTTATATATATTATGATTTTTTTTCTAGGTTTCTTCCTTAGCCGAAGATAGTTGAACTTGAAACATCTGTGGGTAAAATGGTGCAAGATCAGGGAGAGATACTTTACACTTATATTTTCATAATTTCCTGTTATATTTTGGCCCTATATGTGCAGTAAAGTTAAGACAACTTACGTAAGTATGCATATGTTTCTAATGTCCATGTGTGCGTTATGATTATGAATATAATTACGCAGTTTACTTAAGTATGTATATGTTTTATTTGGTACTTTTAGATGCTTGTTTTTTCAGTCATAAGAACAAACCGTTGATCAAAAATGAAAATTAATTATGTATAAGTGAGATTTTTTTAGATGCAACTACGAAAGATAAATGCAGTTACGTATAAAAGTAAACAACTCCTGTCTCACGTCACTTCTATGAGTTGCTACCGTTCATCACTTTGCTGCCTGAACGATCATATTTACCCAACCAGCATGACCTCCTTATCCATACTTGGTTAGGCATTTAACTGTTGACACTTTGGTCATGTAGAACTAATCTTGTATTGTTTATTTTTGAGACCATGGGTTATTAACGTTACAGCTCAATGTCAAACGGATAATGAGCAGTAAACACAATAGCATTTGCCAATATAATTTCCAAACAAGCATATCAGCATATGAAACATAGCCTGTTCATGTTAGATTAAACAACACTTGTGTTCTTATGGAGGGTAAAGCAAAGATTTAAAAAAATAAATGTCATTTTGGTACAACACCATATGAGTTGGCCAAAACATACATAAAAGTGAAGAACCATGCTATAAGGCCCGAAACAAACCGGTTACGGAAATTTACAAATTTGAAATTAGCGGTTGATTTCAGAGGCTATATGTTATGGATCAACGACTGATATTCAGACGGGCGTATTCCCTGGCAGTATTTGTGGACCTCATAATATTTCCGAAAAGTGAATCAAGTTTACAATGTTATAACGAAAAATAACACAAAATTTCTATTTCAAACAACAGAAATTGAAACTCCCTTCTCAAACAAAAACGATGTTCTTAAAATCAATATTTGATGTGACACAAAATTCTAAATTTTACGATTCCAAAATATTGTTGATTTATTAGTTTTCAAGAGATCTTAAAACAAAAGCAAAATATCACTTCCCTAACATAAAAAAGAATTCTTCCATAGTAATTTTGTATTCCAACTTACATTAATTTTACAAATATTGAACATCTTTATTTATTATAAAAGCTATTTATATAAATTGGACCCCAAAATGCCATTTAAATATAAACTAAAATTACACTATTTTTAATTACTTTTCGTTTAAAACCCTTTATAAAATAATTATGAATCTGTGCATTCCTTTGTCAGTTGGTTTCATTCTGATATGAACACGTTGAGATATTGGGTCCTATATGAATAATAATACTAGATCCAAAGGACATTTAATTATAATAAGGTATCTTTAATACTTGTACTATTGCCCTGCTGCAGCTTCTAATCATGTGGTCATCTCTACATGTATTTGCTAGAATGTTGCTTTAAATGACTTCTAAAACTAGGAATATCGCATTAATTCGGCTAAATAGGATCAGCCAAAAAATGAATGCTTCTAAAATAAAATTTAACATATAAAGTAATAAACATAAGCCAGTGTTTATTAACATTGGTTATTTATGGGGCGATAAACATAATTTGGACTCCATTTAGTTTGCAGAATAAGCTAGTATTTATTAACATTAGTTGTTCTGTGCTAAATACATATGTAAATTTTGTGTCTCTTCTATTTTTTTTCCAACTCTATCTTTTGTTTCCTTTTATTCAACTATCAGACCTTTATCTGATATATGTTTGTCATTTATGTTAAGAACACGCCCGGATTACCATTAAATTTTGGCACTAAAATATTATTTTAACCCTTTGTAGACGTGACGAGGAGCACTTCATCACTTTCATATAACTAGTTTGCTAATGGTTGGACTATAAATTTTGCCTAATTCCTTGCTAAAAATTACCTTGTGTCCTACTTTAGTATGCTGCACAGTTTAACTTAACTAACTCAATAACCCATCAAACCTATACAAACATTTCAGAACTGTACTAGAATTTATGTTGACTGTGTATGCTAGTTTCAGATATCAAAGGTAGCAATGAGATATTTAAGAGGCAATCTCTAGCTGCAGTTGCAACTTCACATGTAAAAGATAAGACTACTAGTGTGAAAATCAATGAAAAAAGATGTGCTGATGTTGCTTTTCAAAGTTCAAACAGCAATGTTAGAAGATCTCCTCGGAAGCGTATTGAAATGTAGCCTCTACCCGATAATATCCAGTCTTCGAATCCCAATCTGGTTAGAAGATCCCCTCGCAAGCGTAATGAAATGCAGCCTCCACCCGATAATATCCACTCTCCAAATCTCAATCCGGTTAGAAGATCCCCTCAGAAGCGTAATGAAATGCATCCTCCACCCGATAATATTCACTCTCCAAATCTCAATCCTGGCCCTAATTCAATTGGATCTACAAATATCACCCCCACAAACAAAGGTCCACACAACGCCATGGTTGCCTTGAACAATCCAAATTCTAATGATGGTATTCATCAAGAGACGACAAGAAAAAAAAGAGGGAGGACAACGATGAAAAAATTTTCTTTAACGCCGAATGAGAAGGCCGAAGTTATATTCAACGATCGTGGTCAACCAATAGGCTCCAATTCTAAACACTTATCATCGTATCTTGGTACCTTAGCAAGAAAGATGATACCTTTGACCATTTCAGAGTGGAAAAAGGTTGACATAAACTTAAAGAAAGATGTATGGACTTGTATTCAGGTATGATTTTGATTTGTGCATTTAGTTTTTGTTTTTTTCCTTGGATAACTGTTCTCTTTTTGGCTTTAAACTACATATTGAATTTCTATTGTTCTTCGGCATACTCTGACCTGCGTCCACATCAATAACACATAGAAGAAATAAATAATGGAAGTTAATCCCTCGGAAAGATTCATCTCTTATTAAAGGTATGTTGGTATTAACAAAATAATTGGGTAGCATAGAGTTAGAGGCGAAATACTAATGAAGTCCAAAAGCCAGGCAAAAGCCACACCATAATTCATGATCCTCCCAGAGTTACTGGGATAACTCGGGTCCGACCCATCTTTATAGGTTAGGGAAAACCTAGCTCCTTAGTGGAAATTTTCCAACTTCACTTGCATCCCTTTCCATCCATCTTGTTAAGTCCTTTGATCCAACATTCTGTCCTTTTTTAATTAAGTTTTGTGATATATTGGACATCCATCTTCCTTTGTTTCATACGTGGCCAATCCCTAGAGTAAGTCATCAACTCTTTGCATCACCATTTGAGCATGAAGTACTGGAGTGTTAAGAACAATGCATGGAGTCCAAGAGGTGATTGCATGCGCATACATAGGTTGGTCCTCACCTTCAAGCTTAGCTCGGGTCTGAGTTCAATTGCGAAGCCAATTTTTAGTCAAACCTTTTCCAATTCATTCTTCGACCATTTCTAAATGCACTATAATGTTTCAAGTCATTTCAGTTTGGTTTGAATTCCCTAAGCGTAGTTAGAGCTGTTTTGTCCCAAAAGCAGGATAGCACCCCATCAACAAAAGACAAATTATAATGTTAAAGGGACTCCTTTATTTTTACTTCATTTCATTCCAATGGTTTATCCATCATAATTCCTCAAAAATTATTTTATGCTTTGCCTGTCAACTAATCTTCTATTAGGTAAGAGCTGAAATATTCTTATTTCTGTTTCCAATATATATAGTAGATAACAGTTGTACATATTTGTTTCTTATGTCTTTCTTTATCTAGTAAAACTTTGCGCAAAAAAATTGAAATTTTATAACTCACCGTCTACTAAAAAAGGTAATTATAGAACTAAATAAATTACTTTCTTTTGTTTCATTCTTGAGGTTCATTTATTACAACTTATATATCCTTTTTTATGATGTTCCAAAATAATTTCCAAATTTAATGTTTCATTCTACATAAAGTTCTTTCCACGGAAAAGTATAAAACTTTATATTTGAAGAACAATATATTTGCTTCCTAAATTTATGTCTTCGAAATTAATCCTGTTATCACAATTCATTCCCCAAATCATCAAAATACTAAGCTTCTTATGCTTCAACACTTTCCTAATTTAAAACTCCAACAATTTGTTTACACAAAAAAGTTACAGCCTTTATACTATCAATATCTTTTGTAATTTAAGACATTAACATTTTAAGGTTATTCAAGATATTAATTTTTCTACTGTGGGATATTTAATAAAATAATGCAAGTACTGCATCGTTTTTTTTACCGTAGTTCATTGGAGGTATATCCGTATATGTAAAACACTAAAATCAATTTGTATTCCCCTGATAAAACGTGGGATATGTAATAAAATAATTAGGTTTCGTGATTAAGAAATCTAACATGTATAGAATCATATAATCCAATACAAGGACATAAAAGATCCTGGAATCACCTTGTCTATCCGTCCTTGTCAAAATGGCGTACGTGTTATTTGTTTTAATTGTATTCGACTTAGTTTTGGTTTTGCTACCATCTCAGCACTGACTCTTACCTTTGCTCTCTCAGTTCAGATTGTCAATGTAGCTCATTTTTTTGTAGTTGCGTGGCATACGTGTTTTTTTTACCGTAATGGGCAGTTCCAACCAATTCATAGTTGTTGGATAAAAATTAATAATTGTTTGTTGTGCAGTCAAGATTTGTGGTGGATGAAGCATACAAGGATCTGTTGCTTCAGATGGTGGGAGTACGATGGAGAGAGGCGAAGTCAAAATTAGTTTTCGTTATTAAAGCAGCTTCTGTGTGTTCTGACTCTTCCACTAAATTGGCGATGCTAAAACTGGATACTACAGAAGATGTTCAAGAGTGGAATGACTTTGTTAAGGAAAAACTATCGGAGAAATTTGAGCTAATAAAAGTTGTATTTTATTCATTAGAAATTAAAAGGTAAATTATAGTTTATGAATGAATTTCTCTGATGTAGGAAATTAGCAAAAAATACAAAGCATTGAGAGATAAAAATAAAATTCCACATACAATGAGCAGAAAAGGTTATGCGAGATTAGAAGAGGATATGGTAAGAAATTCATGTACATTTATATCAATAATATCTTTTTTTTCCTTTGGTTCTTCCTTTTTACCATTGTTATTTGCAGAAAAATGAATCTGGAATATCAAATATTAGCAGGGATGAGCTATGGTGCAAAGCCCATACCAAAAAAAAATGGAGACCCACCGAACTCCGTTGTTGCCGATTGCATTGGAAGTTTTTTTTTATTATCAAATATTTTGCTGGATCTATTTTTACTCCCATTACATTCAACATGTTGCTTGTAAGATTTCCCTTCAGTTGTTGCAACAAAGTAGTTTATTCATATTTCCTTTTTCTTGAAATAGACGTCTTACTGTTTCTGCTTACTTGCTCTTTTGGCAGTCAAATTTGTTTCATGTAGCAATTTTGGCATATTTACGGACATATAATCTAATGCACTTGTCTTCAACTATGCATTGAAATCGGAGGACTGAACATGATTTTTTAACTTTTGAAGATGCATGCATTTTTATGTGATGTGGTCATCTACACAAAATACATCGGTATACTGTTAATTAAATTATGAAACTCTAATCTTAAAATGCTCCAAATTCAATTTTGCAAGTTTGAAAATCATATACTGTAAAGGTAAATTAAAGCACTTGGTTATCTGGTTGCTGCAGTATTGCATAATACAATGTTAACCATTTCTTCAGAAGAATATTAAGGAACAGTCCTCAAACAACTTAAAATTTAATTTGTAGGCTAAGAAAAAAGAGCACAGTGGTGCTCAGAGCTCAAATGGAACAACATCGATGAGTGGGGATGCAGTGTCACATCTTTTTGGAAATGAACATAGGGGAAGGGTGAGAGGACTAGGTTTTGGTGTAGTACCATCTCAAATAGGTGCTTATGCAAGTAATTCAAAAACGGTGATTGCATTGAAAAATCAAGTAACTCATTTGACCGCTAAAGTAGAAGAGCTGACTAATATCGTCATGACGGTAAGTTTACAATTAATTAGTTATTTGTTAACAAATATGTAGTATGTGCTTATGAATTACCAAGTCATCTCTTGTACTTTTATAGAGAAAAAATGATACTGTGGTAGATAAGGAGATTCCTCAGGCTCATACACCTCAGGTTAGAATATAAAACTGGATTTTTATTTTTATTTTAAAAACCATATTAGGATATAATACTTAGAAGTATTGTGATTTTTGATTGGATTGTTACTGTTTAGTTATCAACTTTTCTTGGTCTGCTGAAACTGTGTATTGAAAAATTCGTGATCTGCTAAATTGTAGCTCAGATTTGGTTATAATTTGTTGCATTACATAGATAAATCATCAAATAAAAAGATTAAATGGAAGCGTGTCGAAAATTTTGCTAAACCACTATAAAAGTTTTATAATAAAACCGGTTTGCTCTCACCTCCTTCATTTTTATTGTACCACATTCGGTTAGTTTATTTTAGACAAATACTGGGATGTTCATGTCAATTTTAAAACAGTCGATGCATAATAGAGTATCGCTTCTTCTTTTATTTAAAAATTAGTCAGCTAGTTTTTTGTCTTAATTAATTGGCCTGAAGGGATCCCACAATGATTTGTGCAGCTTTTTTAAATAATAATGAATATATAGAACTTTTGGACTGTAAAAGTTAAATTATTGTACGGCCTCTCCCCTCTTCTCTTTATTTGTTTTCTTCCTTCCTTTTTCTTTTTGGTAAAATGCTGAATTGATAATAATATCCGTATCATAGTTATATCCTAAAAAATTCCTCTTCTTTACGAATTTTTGAGTTCTCTTAACAATGCTCTTTAGTTATAACAGTCGACGTCAGTATTATATTAAGATTAATTTTAAATATTAGAATAGTTATCAAAAAAATATTGTTGAAATCATAATACTTTCTTCGATCAAGGTCTGGCCAAAAATAATTCTTGAACGAGTGTGGAAAGAGCAATCAAATCATCTGGGTTAATTGGTTGCTTACGATAATGTTGCATAACTACTTGATCAACTTTAGTTTCACTAATTTGAGAAATAAAATTATTTTTAAACAACAATAAGTAGGTTAGGGCTCTTTCCAGTAGTTTACCTTTGGTAATCAGGATACAGGTTAATGGTTCGAAAAATATTTATGGGTAACATTAATTATTATACAGCTATTGTTTTGAAAAAATAATTCTATCCATTACAAATTATCTAATTTAATCAAAGCGATGAAAAAAATAATATAATGCAAGTTTGTTTAATAAAATCATTACATGAGTTTGTCTATTGTCTCCTGCAAATATGCTTAAAGTTCAAACCTTGCACAAGTTCATTATATTTGAATCTACCGAATATAAAGGCGCAATAGCAAGATAGAAACTGAAACCAAAGCCTGATAAGCTTACACAGCAAAATTTAACAGATCTTTTCATTCAAAAAATAACTATGGAACCAAAGTCTGATAAGCAACTTTTGTATTTTATATGTTTTGACCTTGGTATTTTATATTTGATTATGGAACATAAGCATTGTAGATTCTTTGTTCTACTCGTCAACTATTTTCGGTTTCCATTTCTTCTCAATTGTTGTCAAACAATATTCTGTAGTATGACTATGCAATCTTTATACTTCACAGATTCTTGGTTTATGTTCATACCATACAGTTATAAAATCAACCAATTTGTCTTCTCGAACTATTTTAATCACTTCACGATATTTTAAGTTTGCATACACTTCAACAAGAACATGAGCCAAATTTAGACATAGTCTTTTCTTAGTATTATTATCGAATTTAATAGGAACACTGCGCACACTTACAACCTGGCTAATGCCTTCATTACTCCAGTATACCAAGTTGATATGTATTAATCTTGCCCAAACAGGAATAGATGAAAAGTATTCTCATGTAAATTTCAAATGTATCGACCAATATTTTAGAATAATAATGAGAGAATTTTAGGTGCAAGGCCCCTATCTCAATTTGATTCATATCAGCACTTGATGAAAATCATATCAAGATGAACCCATTCGGCTTGTAAAACAGTTTGAAATCTGAAACTGGTTTGATCACCCTCTCTAGAATCGTTTAAAGTAATCAAATATAGGGCGCCTCCCGAAAATATGCACAACAATAATATTTGCCTGCTTTCCTTTGTTACCGCGATAGGAATAAGGACAGCCGGACCTTCAGTGTTAGGAAGAGGAGTGTAAAACTTCAAATCAGTGCTTTCTGATTAGAGCGTAACACCTGAAATCCTAACTGCTTCAGCCCATGTACGTGATTGAGGACATTGTGTATCTGAAACTGAAACCAAAGTCGTCTGATAAGCTTACACAGCAAGCGCTAACCCCGTTGAACATATACGTCACTAGTATGGGTGAAAAGCCCTATGTTTGGCCAAAACTATATGCGATAATAGGGACATGGTTTGATACTTGTAAAAAGCAACCTTTGGAACTTAATTACTGTAGTTTGCACTTGTATCCTCTGCTGTAAGATTAACTTTTTGTACACATTCCGAATTTAGTGCAATGCTGTAAGGTTACAACAATGTTGTATAATAAGTTCTGAATGGTGTATTTGGTTAACATTTTTTTCTGCATTTGGTTAGCAATGCTGTAAGGTTACAGCAATATATTCTTTCTGCATTTGGTTAACATTTTTTTTTTTGCAGTCACACCGTGCTAGTAACAGTATGCAGGCTCAAGATCGATGGGATCGGGTTACTCTGGACGGTTTGGTGAACAAAAAGTGCAATCTATTGGGTTGGGAGAAAAACATAGTTGCAGAGGGAACGATAGCAAGTACTGATCCCGATGCTTTGGTACATTTTAAAAAGCTTGGAGCTGATGCTTGGAAGATATATGTGAATGTAGTGGTGGAACCAGAAGCTTTTTTGTTTAGGCTAAATTCGGAGATGTCCACTATCAGACAGGCGACTGGATCTACCGTCGCGTGGCACAAAGATTACGTTTCCTTGGTCTAGTGTTGGTACTTTGAATTTAGAACTTAGAACTATGTAATTTATGTTAGAACTTAGAACTATGTAGATGCAACTTATCTAAATCTTTTGGTATGTAAACTTATCTAAATCTTTTGGATCGGATGTAAACTTATCTAACTTTTTGAAACATTTTGAAATTTTAAGACTTTTGCTTTAGTCTTTTATTATGTGTTGAAATGTGTTGCATCACAACATTTATTGCACGTTAATATATATATATATATATATATATATATATATTATGAATCAATATGGTACCAGGAATATATAAATCTATTATTTCGCAATGGGAAAACCCTGTTGTTATATGATATTGTAGACAGTTTACCAAGTAGTATATTACCACGGTCGAAGACTGTTGCAATTTCGCAACGGGCAAAACCTGTTGTTATATGATATTGTAGATAGTTTACCAAGTAGTAGATTACCACGGTCGTAGACTGTTGTAATATAATGTATTACAATGGGCAGAAGCCGCTTGTAATTAATCAGTTATTACAACGGGTTTATAGCTATTGTCATAGAGTCTGTGCATGTGATAGAGGAACGTTATTACAACGGTCTTTTATGACAGTCACTGACCGTTGTAAATTAAAAAGGACCTATTACGACAACGCATATTGGGACGGGCTTTTGCCCGTTGTGAAAAGCATATAACAACGGTTTTTGCCCGTTGTAAAAGGACTGTTTTGTTGTAGTTCATCACGTCTGCTTCGTTTTGTTCTGGATCCCTTGCCACGAACTAAAAAGGTTATCTCTTTCCACTATGCCATAGATGGCCTATCACAACGAAAATGCATGGTGTTGATAGCCACAATGTTGCAATTGCTATGTTGTTTTTTATCTATTGCAACACACGCTTAAATGTGTTAGCATATATATCAACATGTGTTGCAGTAGCCTCGTGAATAAAATTATCAATCCGCGTTAACATGATCCAACGGTCCAGGTTAGCGATCCATGTGAAAAAAATGTTTAGTCCAGATTAGCAATCCGCGCATGAAATAATGTTTACGGCGTGAAGCAAAAACAAAGGGGGGAAAACTAAAATAATATTGAAAGTTTCAATTGAAATTTAACAAAGTACTCTGCTGCTCAACCTCTCACACACTCACTATTAGGTTCAATTAAGGCTAAAAGTTCAAGTTTACAAGCTTAATTAGGGTTCGAGTAGGGCAGGTTCGAGTTCAATTAGGGCTTCAGTGTTTCAATTAGGTCTTCAATTGGGTCGTTTGGGTTTCATATTTTAGTTAGGGCTTCGATTTAGTTTGCTGTTGCAGATATCACTCAATGTATATTTCAATCTTTTCTGATTTGATTGTTGTGTTGCGTAATGTACTGCTTTACTTGTGCCTAATTTACTGCTTTAAGGTATCACTCAATGAACGACGAGGAAAAACTATAGGTAGAACTTACTAAGTTCAGTGAAGGGTACATCAGTGGAGTGAAACTTTATATTCGAAATACTTTTTCTAGATTTGTGGTAGGTAATGAAATTACATGCCCTTGCAAAAAGTGTCATAATCGCAAGTGGCATTGTCAAAAAGTAGTCTACAGCCATCTGATTTTGAATGGTCCATCTGAATTATACATGAAATGGATTTGTGAAGTTTCCCGTTTAGATCCTGAAAGGAGCGATAACAATATGGATTGTGGAGTAGGAATAAATTTTGGAGATAATCTCGATGAGATGTTGCAACGTACTTGTGGAAATATGCAGAACAATGAAGATGGATCTTCTGATGGGTCAAATGGAATAGATGTCGATGCTAGAAAATTTCATCAACGTGTTGAAGAGGGAAAATAGCCATTATATTCCGGTGTAATAAATTTTCACGATTAAGTTTCATTGCTAGGCTTTATTCTTTAAATGCCTACATCGAATCACTGAGTCTGCATTCAGCGATTTATTAGAGTTGATAAAAGAAGCTTTTCCAGAAGCCCATACCCTTTTATCTTTCAATGCTACCAAAAATATCATTAAAGATTTAGGCCTCGATTACCAAAGAATACATGCATGTCCAAATGACTGCATGCTATATTGGGCAGAAAATGAAAAGGAAAATAACTGCAAAAGTTGTGGTTTTTCAAGGTAGGTTATACCGGAAGAGAAAGTGGCTATTGACAAAGATTCGGAGAAGCGGATTCACAAAGTACCAGCAAAAGTGATGCGTAGGTTGCAAAGAATGTTCATGTCGAAGGAGTACGCAGAACTTATGTTATCGCATGCAGTGGGACGAAAAATTGATGGCAGACTTCGACATCCAGCTGATGGCGAGGTATGGAAGACTATGGATGCCAATTATCCTCATTTTTCATCAGAAAACAGAAATATCAGGTTAGGAGTAACATCTGATGGATTCGGTCCTTTTCGTACAATGACTACACAACACAGCACATGGCCGATCGTATTGGTAAATTATAACCTTCCACCTTGGTTATGCAGGAAGACAGAAAATTTGATACTTTCCACCCTTATCCCTAGTCCAGAGTCTCCTAACAATTACATTGATGTCTACATGCAGCTGCTTATCGCAGAATTGAAAGAATTATGGGATCTTGGCATACAAACTTATGATGCCTTCACTGGTGATGATTTCACATTACGTGCAAGCGTGTTATGGACGATCAGCGACTTTTCGGGCTATGCAATGTTATCCGACTGGAGCACGAAGGGTTATTTAGCTTGTCCCGTATGTCATTTCGAGACTTTTTCAACTTACTTGAAACATAGTAGAAAACTGTGCTACATGAGTCATAGGAAATTTTTAGACCCGGGACATAAGTGGAGGTTTAATAAGAAAAAGTTCAATGGTAAAATTGAAATAGGAACACCTCCCGGTATTTTATCTGGGACTGACATTGAAGAATTGTTGGCTGGTTAGGAAAATATTTTTGGAAAGAAACAGGTCAAGAAACATAAAAATGAATCTCCTTTTTAAAAAAATCAATATTTTCTAATTTACCATATTGGAGTCAAAATGTATGTCGACATAACCTTGATGTTATGCACATAGAGAAAAACATTTGTGATAACATACTTGGTACTTTACTAAATATTGATGGGAAGTCGAAAGACCATTTAAATGCTCGGTATGATTTACAAGAGATAGGCATCAGGGAGGTCCTTCATCCGGTTCTATCAACTGATGGGAATTACGTAGAGATGAGGGCTTCCATAACTGAAATGATGAAAAAGGAGAAATAACTATTTTGCTCGGTGTTGGAGAATGCTAAACTGCCTTATAGTTGTGCAGCTAATATCAGCCGGTATGTGTAACAACCCGAATTTTAATAACATGTTGAAACTAGAAATCAGGGTATAATTAATTTTTAAAATAAGAATTAAGGGAAACGGGTTACGCCATTGCGTTCGTCTCGAAATTTTACATGAAATAGAGTCCGAGTTTTCAAAAATCGGAGTCCGGATGAAGAAGTTATGGCATGTAGAAGATTCAGCAGATTTTAGGCAGCACAGGACCAACCAGGTCGACCTGGGGGCCAGGTCGACCATGTGGTCGACCTACCCCCCCAGGTCAACCATGTGGTCGACCTCACCCCCTTACAGGTCGACATGGTCGGCCTGTTTTGACCTAGAACTCATTTTTGAAGCCTGAGACGTGTTTTGATGGTCCGGATTGATTCTAGGGTTAATCTAAGGGCCTAAACTAGTTGCTACACCTATAAAAACACCCTTAGACCTAACCTAATTCATATCAAATCATTCTTTCACCATTATGCTACTAAAATACCTCTTGAACCATGGCCGCCGTCTCCAAATCGAAGTACAAACATTCAAACTCAAATCAATTCAAAGAACAAGGCTTCTACAATGATTCAAGACCGTAAATCAACAACGCCGCAACATTTCTACAACAAAATTCAGTTCCTAATTCACTAGCCATGCTCTATAAGTGCTAGTTACTTTTAGATTTAAACATTTAATTATAATATGGACATGAAATAAAGTGGAATTGGATCTAAGTATGTTTATCGATTCAGATCTATTTCTGTTGCTTCTTGGATCTTGAGTTTTGGGACTTTTCTATTCTCATTTTCATGTCAAGCCTATGATCTATTCAGCTTGTTGTAAATCACTTTTTCTTAATTCATGTTGATATTATTATCAAGATCTATCTTTTATGCCTGTGACAATGTTCTTATGCCAGTTTTCTCTCTGTACTTATTGTTATACAAATTCTACCTTCCCCTATTTATTTTCTTTTGATGAACCATGGTCAATTTCGGACCTAGGCCTAAACTACGATATACGTGCGATTTGTATACGGGGAAATATTGGGATATTACCTATTTGGATATATGTGTGTGGTGGAATTGATGGCGTAACATGAAATTTGAAATTTGGGAATTGTCAATATAATTGAAATTGCAAGTTTGGGCATACATGAATTGGCATGTAAATTAAATCACGAGTTTGGGACTATGTAAATTAAATCAAAAGATTGGGCTTATGTTAATTAGGCATATGTAGAATTGGGAATTTGAACATGAAAGCAATCGTAAACTTGATAGTTGGCATAAACATGTATTATGAACTTGGGCAACTGACATGTACTGTAATAAAAAGAATATAGTTTTGGATAACTACATCATGAATCATGATCTGGTTTTATTGGGTATGAAACTTGATACATGTAATTTTGGCTAGAACTTGATATGGTAAAATGGCATAAAATTGGCATACATGTAAAACGACATAAATTGAACATATGTAAATTTGGTACGAATTTGGCATATGTAAAATTTACATGTAATCTAGAACTTGGGCATATGTTAATTATGTGAAATTTGGAATAGAAACATATATGATAATTTATGACTAGGTGAAAGTTTAATATGAACGCGCCCAAGTTGGGTTTTGGGTAGTTGGCATGTATTGTAAATAAAAAGGCTATAACTTGGCATAACTTTATAGTGAATTATGATAATAATTTTGGAATACGTTTTGGGTCAAAAACGTGAATTATGAACTTGGAAAATGGGCCATAACATTAAATTGTTAGCACATTTACATATAAAGAACAAATATGTAAATTTAGAAAATATGAAATGCTTAACCCGAGGTTGGATTGAGTTGTGATGTAAACCTGCCCGGACCCGCCCGGCTGTCCAGTAATCACAACAATACCTATCCAATGTGGGAGGTTAAGTCATTAAGCCCAATAAGGACCCGAGGTTAGACTAAGTTGCGGTGTAAACCTGCCCGGAACCGACCGGCTGTCCAGTAACTGCAACAATACCTGTTTAATGTGAGTGGTTAGTGCTTTAATGACTAAGTTAAAGCTAAGTCAGGATTGATAGGGTTAAGTAACACAAGGAACAACACTTAACCGATATAACATTATGTGTGGTAGGGTTAAGTAAAACAAGAGAAAACACTTAACCAACTAAACGTGATGGACGAAGAGGGTTAAGTACATATCGGGTTGGTGGGTAATATTAGTAAATATAGGCCCACAAACTTAACCATTAATAAGCATGCTTGAATCAGTGGGTTAAGTACATCACGGGAAGGTGGGTAATATCTGTATATATAGGCCCACAAACTTAACCAGTAGGAAACCATAGTAACGGGGACCCATTTCAGCAGTAACCCGATTAGGTATCATGGTACCCTGAAACTAGGCAGGGTGGGGCACAATTACTGGGCTGACTGTAAGCGGTCAACAGTGACGGCAGTGGGTGCACAGTGTGGGTTCTAACGGGGTGCGGGCGTGCACACACTCCAGAGCAGACAAACAGGGCACTGGGGCACCAGTAGTATAACCTATGTATTCTAGAATTGTGTCGGGCCGCCACCATGGGTCTTGATACACCACATGGTGGGACCAACATAGGTATCTACAATCATTGGGGGCCGTATGACACACATAGGTAGCATAATCCCTAGGTTGGACCTAGGTGGCATAAACCCTAAATCCGAGAAGCATTCAGTAGATAGCATAATCCCTAGGTTGGACCTAGGTGGCCTAAATCCTGGTTGAATCTAGGAAGCACTCGATAGAAAACCCTAGATTAGATCTAGGTAATAAATAATAGATGTACACGTGAAAGCAACCTTAATTTCGGGGATTGGGATCACGTTATGATTTTATCATTTTATATAGATTACTAGTTGGGACACTAGTTAGGTAGTGCAGAGCAAATAGATATCATTTTAATGGTGAAGCAGAGAAATCTTGTGATGCTTGATAGAAATCTTGCGAAACTATTCCTAGTTCATCATGAATGGGAACCTTGCAATGTTATACATGACAGAAATCCTATGATGTTATTCTTAGTTATCGTGCATGTAGCTTATCTTGTCATCATGGTTATGTTTACTTTCAGTTTATTCATGTCATGTTATCTTTACCTGTTTTTATGCTGAAAGTCACTAGGACTTACTCAGTCTTTATGACTGACCCGTTTTGTTTCGCCTCTTTTTCTTCCGTTTCCCTCCCCCCCCCAGTTCGCAGGGTGGGAATACAGCTTAGTTCGGATCTTACCAAGCTCCAAGGCTCTTTCATGTACTGCTTGGATTTCTCTTGGCTATGGCTTGATTTTCTTTATTGGGGAATACTACAATTTATTTTTATGCTTCTTTGTTTTTGAGCAAGACAGATATTTTAGCTGTGTAATTGGGTATTGGAAGTTGATGGGCTTTTATTGTAAACAATTATATTTAATAAATAATTTGTAGTACTTTTACTTTACTTTCCGCTATTTTATATATGTCTGTCTTGTAATATTTTTGTTCCAGTACCCATAATGCTCCATTGAGGTTAAGGCATTCCCTTTGTGAGTGACCTTAACGGATGTGGGGTGTTACATTTGGTATCAGAGCCTGGTTACCAGACTGGGCAAGAGCTTTTAAAAACCTTCTGAAATTATTTGCAAAACGTTTACAAAGAAGCATTTTTCTAAGAAAAGTTTTGTTTTACGAAAGGCATATTCCCCAAAGCCATATGCACTATCTTTTGATTCTCTCGTTGAGTCTTTTCTCTCTTTCTTTTTCACCATAGTTTGTAGGCATACAACGCATGTAGGAGGGCAAAGAAGTGCCCAACCTCCATTAAGAGCCGCAGTAGTTCCATCTGCGACTAATCTTATCTCAAGCTTTGTAGGGTTGCCATGCGATGGAGGTAGCTTTCGAGAAACTTGTCAACAAGCTATACAAGGATAGCAAGAATGAGGATAAAAGAACACAAGCCTAAGGATGAGAAACTTGTTGATATGGCTTAATCCACGAAGGAGGAAAAGGTGAAAGGAAAGAGGCCAAAGTAAGAGAATAATAAAATCCAAGACAAGAGAGAGTATCTTTAGTATGGTAAAAAGGGACATGTAGTTAAGTATTATAGGACAAGGACAAGGGAAAAGAACAAGATCGTTGAGAGGGCAATTGTATGCTCTCACTATAGCATACCTAAGAGAGGTGGTAACGTTTCTGTTAAAGGTTTAGCTTTTCTTTTCTATCATCCCGTTAGAACTTTGTTTTTGTACATCGCATCCTTTTAATTCTGCTTCGATAGTTGAAGTCTCTGCACATTAGTACTAGCGTAGTAGAGGATCCCGTTTTTGTCTCAAAACCTGTTGGGAAATCGGCTCATTTATTCATGACTCGTTTGGATTTGAGAATGTCTATGCTAAGTGTTGAGTTTAGAAGTAATGCTTATGTTTTTGGGCAATGGGTTGATTCGAGGGATGGAGTGGTTGTCCAGAAATGATACCATTCTCGAGTATGAAAAGAGGGTAGTTAGACTTTTGACTTGCCCCGGTAATGCCCTCGAAGTCTAGTGTAACCCTTAGGGTTCTGCCATGCTTAGTTACCTAGAATCTCTTGACACATTTATTGGTCCCCTCGAGTAATGTTCGCCACTAAGGTGGATGGTTCATTTCGCTTATGCATGAGTTATAGAAGATCACCTTAGTAAGTACACTTGGCAACATGGTTGGCATTTGTTTATTTTCAAGAGATAATTCATTTATGTGGAATACCTTCTAGTAAGTGAACGAGATCTGAGATTCACTAGTGAATTTTGGAGAGCTTGCATAAAACCATGAGTACGCAGTTATGGTTAAGCCGAGTATACTAGAAAAAGAATAAGTGAAAGTGGAACGAGAGGCGACAGTGAAATGAGTTCTAACTCATATTTTGGAAATAGGAATTAAGAAGCTACGAAATTGTGAAGCTAAAGACGGTCAAAGCACAATAGAGTTAAGCTCACGGAAATACGACTTAGAAGATTGAAGACTAGACACGCGCATCATATCTGTTTTTAAGAGTATATCCTTGATCCCTCTTTTCCTGTAGAGCTTATTTGCATGCTATCTTTTAAGTATAACCTCTCGGTCCTATTCTCCATCCTATTTCTGTTGCAAACCCCATAGGGAGTATGACTCATCTGTTAGTAATACATGTTGGGGCTTGAGGGTGTCCGTTGGGTTGACTAAACTTTTTGGGTTTCATAGGATATGGGTTGGTTTTAGGAAGGGATTTCTCATGACCAAAAAGGAGTCCATCATGCTTAGTTTCCTAGAAACATATATATTAGATGGGTAATTCTTTGGGTGTCAGTCTGATGTTGATTGCGGCCTTCGGGGCTAGTGCTTAGGGAGTTCCCCTAATCAGTATATATGTGACGTAGATTTCCAATTTTGACATTGCCTAATAGGAACAAAGTTTTTACTTGCTTCTATCATTCGACTATATCTTTAGGTAGGAACAATTGGGTGTAAACATGTGTTTGAGACATGTTATGACTGATGGTTGCAAGTGGTTGCAAGCGGTTGCAAGCGGTTGCAAGTGGTTGCTCGTGGATGCATATACACGCACCTTAGACACTGGATCGGCTCTGTCACCTTTCATATTGCATATGCATGAGTGTTAAATGTGTTATCATGTGGATGTTGCATATGGATGGATGTTTGTGCACACATATAGTGTTTATGTGGCTAGGACTATTCGCATACATGTTGGACTCATGGCACTAAAACATATTTTGCATTAAAGAGATCAATCAGGCCTGATCATTTGCATTAGATAAGGAACATATACACACACTTTCTGCATATGTTCATACAGCATTAGAAATCTGTTAAGGACAATGGACGCCTGTGATTGATGATTGAGTAGATGGATGATTGGATGGTAGGACACATTCTTCATAACTTGAAGATTTCGGGGACGAAATCCTTTAAGGAGGGGAGAATGTAACAACCCGAATTTTAATAACATGTTAAAACTATAAATCAGGGTATAATTAATTTTTAAAATAATAATTAAGGGAAACAGGTTAAGCCATTGCGTTCGTCTCGAAATTTTACATGAAATAGAGTCCGAGTTTTCGAAAATAGGAGTCCGGATGAAGAAGTTATGGCCTGTAGAAGATTCAGCAGATTTTAGGCAGCACAGGACCAGGCAGGTCGACCTGGGGGCCAGGTCGACCATGTGGTCGACCTTAGGGTTGACCTACCCCCCCGGTCGACCTTATGGTCCACCTCCCCCCCTTACAGGTCGACCTGGTTGGCCTGTTTTGACCCAGAACTCATTTTTGATGCCTGAGACGTGTTTTGATGGTCCGGATTGATTCTAGGGTTAATCTAAGGGCCTAAACTAGTTGCTACACCTATAAAAACACCCTTAGACCTAACCTAATTCATATCAAATCATTATTTCACCATTATGCTGCTAAAATACCTCTTGAACCATGGCCGCCGTCTCCAAATCGAAGTACAAACATTCAAACTCAAATCAATTCAAAGAACAAGGCTTCTACAATGATTCAAGACCATAAATCAACAACACCGCAACATTTCTACAACAAAATTCAGTTCCTAATTCACTAGCCATGCTCTATAAGTGCTAGTTACTTTTAGATTTAAACATTTAATTATAATATGGACATGAAATAAAGTGGAATTGGTTCTAAGTATGTTTATCGATTCAGATCTATTTTTGTTGCTTCTTGGATCTTGAGTTTTGGGACTTTTCTATTCTCATTTTCATGTCAAGCCTATGATCTATTCAGCTTGTTGTAAATCAGTTTTTCTTGATTCATGTTGATATTATTATCAAGATCTATCTTTTATGCCTGAGACGATGTTCTTATGCCAGTTTTCTCTCTGTACTTATTGTTATACAAATTCTACCTTCCCCTATTTATTTTCTTTTGATGAACCTTGGTCAATTTCGGACCTAGGCCTAAACTACGATATACGTGCGATTTGTATATGGGGAAATATTGGGATATTACCTATTTGGATATATGTGTGTGGTGGAATTGATGGCATAACATGAAATTTGAAATTTGGGTATTGTCAAAATAATTGAAATTGCAAGTTTGGGCATACATGAATTGGAATGTAAATTAAATCACGAGTTCCAGACTATGTAAATTAAATCAAAAGATTGGGCTTATGTTAATTAGGCATATGTAGAATTGGGAATTTGAACATGAAAGAAATCATAAACTTGATAGTTGGCATAAACATGTATTATGAACTTGGACAACTGACATGTTTTGTAATAAAAAGATTATAGTTTGGGATAACTACATCATGAATCATGATTTGGGTTTATTGGGTATGAAACTTGATACATGTAATTTTGGCTAGAACTTGATATGGTAAAATGGCATAAAATTGGCATACATGTAAAACGACATAAATTGAACATATGTAAATTTGGTACGAATTGGGATATGTAAAATTTACATGTAATCTAGAACTTGGGCATATGTTAATTATGTGAAATTTGGAATAGAAACATATATGCTAATTTATGACTTGGAGAAAGTTTAATATGAACGCGCCCAAGTTGGGTTTTGGGTAGTTGGCATGTATTGTAAATAAAAAGGCTATAACTTGGCATAACTTTATAGTGAATTATGATAATAATTTGGGAATACGTTTTGGGGCAAAAACGTGAATTATGAACTTGGAAAATGGGCCATAACATTAAATTGCTATCACATTTACATATAAAGAACAAATATGTAAATTTAGAAAATATGAAATGCTTAACCCGAGGTTGGATTGAGTTGTGATATAAAACTGCCCGGACCCGCTCGGCTGTCCAGTAATCACAACAATACCTATCCAATGTGGGAGGTTAAGGCATTAAGCCCAATAAGGACCCGAGGTTAGACTGAGTTGCGGTGTAAACCTGCCCGGAACCGACCGGCTGTCCAATAACCGCAACAATACCTGTCTAATGTGAGTGGTTGGTGCTTTAATGAATAAGTTAAAGCTAAGTCAGGATTGATAGGGTTAAGTAACACAAGGAAAAACACTTAACCGATATAACATGATGTGTGGTAGGGTTAAGTAAAGCATGAGAAAACACTTAACCAACTTAATGTAATGGACGGAGAGGGTTATGTACATATCGGGTTGGTGGGTAATATTAGTAAATATAGGCCCACAAACTTAACCATTAATAAGCATGCTTGAATCAGTGGGTTAAGTACATCACGGGAAGGTGGGTAATATCTATATATATAGGCCCACAAACTTAACCAGTAGGAAACCCTAGTAACGGGGACCCATTTCAGCAGTAACCCAATTAGGTATCATGGTACCCTGAAATTAGGCCGGGTGGGGCACGATTACTGGGCTGATTGTAAGCGGTCAAAAGCGACGGCGGTGGGTGCACAGTGTGGGTTCTAATGGGGTGCGGGCATGCACACACTCCGGAGCAGACAAACAGGGCACTAGGGCACTAGTAGTATAACTTATGTATTCTAGAATTGTGTCGGGCCGCCACCACGGGTCTTGATACACCCCATGGTGGGACCAGCATAGGTATCTACAATCATTGGGGGGCGTATGACACACATAGGTAGCATAATCCCTAGGTTGGACCTAGGTGGCATAAACCTTAAATCCGAGAAGCGTTCAATAGGTAGCATAATCCCTAGGTTGGACCTTGGTGGCCTAAATCCTGGTTGAATCTAGGAAGCGCTCGATAGAAAACCCTAGATTAGATCTAGGTAATAAATAATAGATGTACACGTGAAAGAAATCTTAATTTCGGGGATTGGGATCACGTTATGATTTTATCATTTTATATAGATTACTAGTTGGGACACTAGTTAGGTGGTGCAGAGCAAATATATACCATTTTAATGGTGAAGCAGAGAAATCTTGCGATGCTTGATAGAAATCTTGCGAAACTATACTTAGTTCATCTTGAATGGGAACCTTGCAATGTTATACATGACAGAAATCCTATGATGTTATTCTTAGTTATCATGCCTGTAGCTTATCTTGTCATCATACTTATGTTTACTTTCATTTTATTCATGCCATGTTATCTTTACCTGTTTTTATGCTGAAAGTCACTAGGACTTACTCAGTCTTTATGACTGACCCGTTTTGTTTCGCCACTTTTTCTTCCGTCCCCCCCCCCCCCAGTTCGTAGGGTGGGAATACAGCTTAGTTCGGATCTTACCAAGCTCCAAGGCTCTTTCATGTACTTCTTGTATTTCTCTTGGCTATGGCTTGCTTCGCTTTATTGGGGAATACTACAATTTATTTTTATGCTTCTTTGTTTTTGAGCAAGACAGATATTTTAGCTGTGTAATTGGGTATTGGAAGTTGATGGCTTTTATTGTAAACAATTATATTTAATAAATGATTTGAAGTACTATTACTTTACTTTCCACTGTTTTATATATGTCTGTCTTGTAATATTTTTGTTCCAGTACCCATAATGCTCCATTGAGGTTAAGGAATTCCCTTTGTGAGTGATCTTAACGGATGTGGGGTGTTACAGTATGTAAACAAGAAAGAGAGGAAAATTGCATGGTATAAGAGCCACGATGCTCATTTTTTTCTCGACTACTTACTGCAGTTTGCCGTGAAGAAATCTGTAAAACCTGAAGTTGCAATACCTATGATAAGATTAGGAGCATTTCTAAAGAAGTGTTTGGAGTAAAAGTATTGATTTGGCTGATCTCAAGAGGCTACAAAAGGAAATTGTGGAAATTCTTTGTCAATTTGAGATGATATTCCCAAATGCTTTCTTCGATACAATGGTGCACTTGCTAGTTTATTTATGCAAGGAACTTAAATATGGTGGACCTGCACATATTCGTTGTATGTTTCCTATTGAGCGTTATCTTTGTAAACTGAAATCATATGTTCGCAACAAAAGTAAACCCGATGCGTCCATTGCTGAAGGTTATCTTGCAGAGGAATGTTTGATATTCTGTTCAAGGTTCTTAGGTGGCGATGGAGCAGGAAAAATGCAATTTGAAACATGTCCACAAAATCTAGAATATCCTATTGGCACGAGAAGAAACAAAGATGGAAAAACTATTCGTCTTAAAAATTCTCAATGGAAGGAATGTCACTGTTACATTCTATTCAATTGTGGTAACAAGGAAATAGAGAGTTTACTTGAGTAAGTATTTTTATTTTAGTAAGTATTGTAGTATTATCCCTGTCTTTATGAATCCTTTATCAGTTATTTTTTTTCCTTTTTTCATAATAAATAATGTTTTCCTTTTTGAACCTGGCAGATGGAATTTTATGCAACTAAAGTTTACAATGGTTTATTTAATTAGAAAAGTGGACAAGTTCGGTTAACATCTGTAATAATATTCTTCGCGTAGCTTGTGAAATGATGTCAACTATTAAAAAAAACTATTTTTGATGTCATCCTTTTGCCAGCAAAATCATTTCTTTTAAACAATCTACAAACATGTTATTGATTCTAGCCTCACGTAGTGTTAGTTGTAAATTCCAAGTTTCAGCACTTTCAGGGATTTCAAGCATGATTTGTACTTAAGCTATGTTCCCATTCATACAAAATTGTTTTCGGTATGGTCAGTTTCAGCTTTAGTAATAGATCCAGACAAATTTGTTTCTATCTTTTATTACCTGGTCTTTATTATAGGGAACATCGAGCTTTAATTGATGGTCATGCCTCATCAAAAAATATAAAAGAGAGAGAGAGAACACAGTGAAGAATTTTGGAAGTGGTTAAAGGAAGAGGTTGGGAAAAAGGAGGACATTTCAAAAGAAGTACAACTGGTTGCAATGGGGCCTCTTCCAACAGCTAAGCGGTTTACTGGATATGCTATCAATGAATACAGATTTGATACAAGGTTCAGAGATGCCAAATGTACAACATAAGGTATACTTTTGACAGCATTGACTACTAGCTTTGCAAGTTCGAAAGATCAAAATCCATTGGTTGGTGAAGTTAATTACTATGGATCAATTGAAGAAATATTAGAACTAGATTATTGGGGATAATTTAGTGTGGTTTTATTTAAGTGTTGTAGGTATCATGAAGGGAAAGATTTATATGGGCTGACTCATGTCAATTTTAATCGATTGTGCCAGAAATCTGATCCTTATGTTATGGCTTCACAAGTAAAACATGTGTTTTATATAGAAGATCCAGTTGATAAGATGTGCCACAATGTTATCAAGAAATTACCGAAAGACTGGTGTGAACTCGAAAGAGAATATGAAAATGAAGATTTGAATGTTATCCATCCTGCTTATGGAATGGGAAATCAAGATTTTGATGTTCGTGGGTGTAGAGATGATGTCCCAATAAGACGAATCCGCCTTCCACCTAGCAAAGTGAAAAACATGGCTTCTTAATTTCATGTTTTTGTAGTCCAAGGCCCTTACGAATTGTGCAAATCGGAGATCGTATACAGACACACACTGCTGGTATGTATTTTTGCTTATTTTTATGGTTGGCTGGTGGTATGCTTCAGAATTCTTACAATTTCCGCTTACTGAAGCATCAGTCTAATTCTTACAATTCTGCAGTTCAATGCTGGTATGTAACTGATCATGTACAAGACTGATGCTTCAGTAATGAACTACAAAAAATTTAGAATTTTATTTTCTCTTCAATCAGTAATGATCATGTCAATTCGTAATTGATGCAATGGTTGAGTTTGTACTTGAACGAGTCGCGACATGTCTAAATTTTTAGTGCCTCAGGCATACTATTGCATTCCTTGATATCGTTTGTGCTTTGAACAAGCAGAGTCATTGCATCAATTTGCAACTCAGCCATAGTTCGTGAAATGCAACTCTGTGCTGAAAAGCAACTCTGGCCATGGTTTGTGCTCAAATGTCTTTGTGCTGAAGTGCAAGTCAGTTATACTATGACCATAGTTTGTGCTAAAATGCAACTGAGGAATGCATGTCTTCCATTTTGTGTTGCAATGTGAACGAGGCATTGCATCAGTTTGTAGCCGAGGCATGCATGACTTTGGTTGTGCTGAAATGCATTAGTTGTACTAAAGGCTTTTGCTGAAATGCGTGACTTTTGAAACTGCTTTATTTTGCAGGTAAAGGAGGCAGTAGAGGTACTGAATGAGCTGGGGGCTCGCACTTTATTTTAGTTTGATGTAAACACGAATTTAGTACCGGCTGTGTTTGTAAGTACTCTATAAAACTGAATTTATTAGCTATTTTTTGTTATTCTGTAGTTGCCTAAATAGTATTTGTGTTACTGGTTATTAATTTGAAATGAAAAGTTGTTTATTAATTTCAATGTGTAATGTTAATTGCTGTTATGTTGCAGTATGTTATATAATGATGCAATAGCTATGATATAATGTTGCAGTATGTAATGTTAAATGTTGTCGTAGCTATGATATAGTATTGCCACAAATTAATGCATGTGGGCCCCACAACAGGATTCTGTGAACCTGGCTACAGAATTTAGGGGCACAACAGGATTCCATGATCCCGGGATTTAGAATTTAGTAGGCCCCACATTTTATGTAAATTTAGTACCTGTAGCAACGCCTTTAGCGATGTTACCTTAGGATAGCAAAGACGTTGCCTTTGACTCTATGGCAACGCAGCAAAAGGCAACCCCAAAAAAGTGTTGCAAGAGATCATTTTTGGCATATAGCAACATTATTTTGCACTTCCTGCATCACTTCTTGGGGTTGCCGTTTGCAATATATGGCGCAATGTTCTTAATCTGTTTGAATTTAGTCATAGACTGCACTCGTCGATTGTTGAAAATTCGATTATTTCTTTCTGCCCAAATGTGGTAGATTGCAGTAGTGAAACTACCGCAAGCCAAATCTTTAATTTGGTTCTTAGAAGGAAATGACAGTAGGTGAAGATTCATTTCATCGGAAATAGTAGGCAGTAAATCAGGGGTTAAGGATAGCTTATGTTTGAGAGAACACCAAATGAAAGAAGAGTAATCGCAAGTGAAAAAAAGCTGATGTATCGTTTTCTAGTGGTTGTTGCATAGTGCACATACATTGTCTGTTGTAATGCCAAAACGTTTCAACCAATCTCTTGTATTTAATCTGCCAGAGACGGTGAGGTGGGTAGTGAATGACATTTGTGTGACGACCGCCCCATACCTCTGGCACAAACCAAGGATTTATGCGCTGTATGAACGTGCTAGGACGATACGGGATGATCATCAAAAGCAAAAAACACAAGCGGAACCTGTCGTATAACTCATGGCGCATAGAGAAAATATAATAGAATATATACAACATGTAATAATAGTCAAGCGAAATTGAGCAGAATCTTAAACTTTCATATCACCACGAAATATCCATACATCAACTAGAATACATCAACAAAATCTGTACAATCAGCCTCACTACAAAGTCACTTAGAGTATCAGTAATCATAACAGCGGAAACAACTAATAGTAGATAATAGGAAATAATACGCTAGCCTCCTGCTCGTCGTCGCTCAGCAACATCATCCTCAACAAGATCTACTACTTGTTACTTGCTACTCAGTCTGTCCATCCAACATATGGATGAACAACTCAAGGTAATAAAAGGGAGACATAAAACGTTGAGTCAGACAATAGTCTTAATGAGCGATAAACAACTATCTAACATCATCAATAAAGTATATGAGAAATAGGTAGATTAATCATCCAATCTACCAACACAACAGAAAAGAACCCTAACCCATCTCCTCCACATCCGACAATAATAGCCTTTACAAACAATCAGTAAAGAAACAAGCACTAACATACATAGCAACCAATAATCAAGCGTAGAAAATCCTAATCGGGTTCAACATCCCCCAAGCACAAGCCCCGAAGGCCTAAACCAACATCAGACAAGAACCCAAGATATATCTCCCTCGACGTTGGACAATCCACACAAGACGATACAGACAAGCAATCATCATCCATGACTCTGGCTATCACCGCCAACCTTGCCTTGAAACAACCGTTAATCGTATGAATGACCACGATATGTCATCAATCAAGGGCTAATGGTAACCCCGGTTCTAACTAAACTCCATATGCTTTGGTGACTCGTTTGTTTGTCTTACTCACGAAGACAACAAGGCTCATCATGACTGCTAAGGGTACACGATCATTATCGAATCAGATCCTAATGGGCGTCCCCATGATACCCCTACTTTGAGCCCGCTAGAACCTCCTACTAACGATAATCCATCAGCCTTCGTAGATCTAGTCGTCATCACCGACGACTATCCATAAGCTTAGACACCGTCTCGAGCAACCATTATCCACGAGCACAAACACCCTTGAGTCGTCTCCTCATTCTTTGCATTTCATCGATCAACGAACACTTCACGATACTTCGAACATTTCTCCCTAAATTCAATTCGAAGGCATGTCTAACATCAAACCAAAAATAAACACCACTCATGGATCGATCACAACCCAACAATGGATCGGTCACGATCCGTCAATGGATCAGTCACGATCCATGCTTCTCTTGCACAACATTTCATTCAAATACACAGCTTTTCACCCTTTTCTTTGCACCATGATCCACAACATTTCAGAATGCTATGTTCCATCAACACCCAACCAGTAACACCCCACCTCCGTTAAGGTCACTCACAAAGGGAATGCCTTAACTTTGATGGAGCGTTTTAGTAGACAGAACAGAAATTTACAAGACAGATAAAGCAGTACTTAAAAAATTTATAACTTTATTACAACAGAAATAGAAATAAGTTTGGTTACATCTTTCCAAATCACAGTATCACATTTCAAGTACAAAATATCGGTCTTGTACAAAAGCCTTCAGAATGCATAGTTTTTAAAGTCATAATCCCCAACATAAACTTCCATGGAAAGATAGAGACAAAGGAAAGCAATATTTCAAACACTTCAAGCAGAGAGAATCTGAATCAAGCTCCTACGTTCCCACCATAAGCACCTATGGGGGAACGGAAAGAAAAGAGGCGAAACAAACTAGGTCAGACATAAGTCTGGTGAGTCCAGTGACTTTCAGTATGTAAACAGATAATAGTATCATGACATGTAAATAAAACTGGATGAGAGATAACCGTAATAGGAATAGCAGGTTAACAGAATGATAGAGACTAAGCTAAGCTTCTTACTTAGTCTTCACTTCTCTACACTAAAACTAGTATAGTAGGATTAGGTGTTACCCTAGTGTCTAAACTGAAACAGAAACAGAAACAGAATAATCTCTACAAAAACAGAATGCTAGTAATGGGCCTTTACCAACCGAACAGACAGAAGGTACAAAAGCAGAATACTAATAATGGGCCTTTACCACCCAACTAATGGGCCATTACCATCCCAACAGACAGAAGGTACTGAAATAGAATCGGAAACGGAATCAAAGACGGAAACAGAATAATCCCTACGGAAACAGAATGTTAGAATTAGGTGTACACTAGTAATAGGCCTTTACCACCCTAACAGACGGTACCACGCAGAAACAGACAGGTGTTACCACCCAACAGAAACAGACGGTACCAACAGAAACAGACAGAACTAAGTGTACCCTAAGTCCTACCCCTAAGCGATTGGCTCCCTAATACATAAATATCCTGCGTCGGCCCCACAGTAGGGTGTATCACTCCCTAAAGTGGCAACCTATTGGCACAGACCTATTTACAGATGTCACGGTGTCTTACATCCTCAGACCAGACCGGATCCATGCACGCACATGACCCGGTTGGAATGAACCATCAACACCCATCTCCATTATCAGAATGAACCACTTATAATTAGTTTAGTAAGCGTGCCTGGACCCCTACATAGCGTGGGGTCAAAGTTTTGATACCAGAAAGGGTTACTGACTAATATGGGTCTCAAACAACAGATGACACAAGTATTTCCCCTCTTAACCTTATGTCCCCAGACTAACAGATTTCAGATTAACTTGTTTACAGATTTCAGACAGAGTTCAGGTTACTAGTTCACAGATCAGACAATCAAATTAACAAGTTTTCAGACTAACGGACGAGATATACAGATTAACCAGTTCTCAGACTAACGGATCAGATATACAGATTAACAGACTTACAGATTGTTTTACCTAACTTTGTATTGGGCCTACAGATTTACAAAACGGGTTTATTAGATTCATCAGTCCAATTGTTTTAACCCTATCCACCCAACACGTTTTAGGTATCATATTTATCTTAGATTTGCATTAATTATTTATTAATGCACAGACCTCTCACATTAGGTCGGTAGCTTGTGGCCGCTGGATATGCCGGGCGGTTACGGGCAGACTTCTGCCACAAGCCAGACCTAACCTCGTGTCTAAGCATATTTTAGTTATGCCTACGACCTCTCACATTAGACTGACGGTTTGCGGTCCCTGGTTAAGCCGGTTGGTTCCGGGCAGGCTTCCACCGCAAACGGAGTCTAACCTCGTGTCATAGCCAATTTATTCCAATAGAGATATCAGACTAATTTATGTCCATTTAACAGATTAAACTCCTTTACAGGTTATAGCAGATTAATCAAATTTCCATGTTTTACTCAATCTTAGATCGAGCCTATGGATTTTCATACCCAAATTACAATTATTTAGCTTTCAACAGATTTAGCCGATAACAGATTTGGCAGATTTGACAATTCAATAGATTTAGCAGATAACAGATTTAGCAGATAACAGATTTGGCAGATTAGGCAATTCAACAGATTTAGCTGATAACAAATTTGGCAGATTAGGCAATTCGACAGATTTAGCAGATAACAGATTTAGCAGATTAGGCAATTCAACAGATTATTCATTTCTAAAATTCTATTTACATATCTTGCCTAATCCTAAATCATGGTCATAATTCATAATACGACATATGCCCCGAACTTTAATTAAACTTTACATAGTACAAAATGTTCTCTAAAAAGCCCCAAACAATATGAATTATGCCAAATTACAGCCTATGATGCCAAATATCCTAAAATCCATATTTAGGCTCATTCACATTAGTAGTTAACCTATTTTAATATAGATCTTTACGCCTAAGTCACATATTTCTTTTTTTTTTCTTTTCAAGTCATAGATCATGATATAAAATATGCCCCAAAATCTAGATCTTAAATTTTAATCATGTATTATGTCCTCAAAATCAGATCTTGCATTATAATATGCATTATATTCCAAATCCCAAGTCATATGCTATCATATAATAATTCTTCTTCCAAATCACAGTTTATTATACATAGTATGCACTGATTCTAGATCTTAATTTACAACCTATGTTCTTTTTCAAATCAGTCACGGATTAGTCATGTCCAATTATGCAATATTCATTATTTGTCCCAAAATTAGCGTTCATGCGATAATCTCTTATGAGATTTGGCGCAGGCTCGTAGTAGCCTGGCTATAAAACAGAAAGAAAAAGGAGATACAGAATAGTCGCAGAAAAACAGATCTAACAAATGAGAATATGCATAACCTCAGATTCAGATTTATAACCATGCCAAGATCATAATAAAAGTTTATATCTGAAAATAACTATACTCACAATTAAAAAGGTAAATCTTGATTTCAGGGATCTGTATTCTGACACTAAATAGCGCTCCTTTGGCGTAGACTATCGATTAGATTTGATTCTCTTTTAACTCTATTCAGATTGGAAGAAGATGCACTAGTTCTAGTTTTGATTCTAGCAGAGTAGCGACGCCATTTTTATTTTTAATTAGAATAGAGGCAGAGTATAGGCAGAATAAAATTGTGTGGAGAGAAAGCTGGGTTTGGGGGTGTTTAAATAGGTTAGAGCTTATGAATCCGGTCAGAAAGGCATCCAGGTGTAGAAAAATGGATCTGTCTACAGATCTGGAAAGGGGGGTGGGGGGGTCGACCCTAGTGTCGACCTGGGCCCTGGGCAGGAATTTTCCCGCCCAGCCCGGGTGTCTGTTTGAATTTCGAAATCTGAATTTTGAATTTTCGGGCTGGTTTTTACTGAAACTTATGAAGGCCATATCTTCTTCATACGGAGTCCGATTTACGCAAACTTGGACTCTATGCCAAGTAGAATTTCGAGACGAACGCAATGGCGTAACCCATTTTCCTTAATTATTTTGTTATAGTTTAATTATTCTCTTATTTGTTATTCTTATGTTCACCGAAAATACGAGGTGTTACATTCTCCCCTCCTTAAAGGATTTCGTCCCCGAAATCTTCAAGTTAGGAAGAATGTGTCCTACCATCCAATCACTCATCTACTCAACCATCATCCACAAGCATCCATTGCCCTTAGAAAACTTCTAATGTTGTATGAACATATGCAAAAGTGTGTGTATATATTCCTTATCTAATGCAAAGATCAGGCGGTCCACTGATTCAGTTGACCTCCTTGATGAGAATTATGTCTGTGCCATGAGTCCAACATGTATGCAATTTTCCTATTTGATACATATCATTTTTATATGAGTGCACAACCATTCATTCATATGCAACATACATGTGCTGAGTCAACCATTTTGCATCCATAAATTTTTTTAAAAAAAATGCACACACATCCATATGCAGTATGAGAGTGTTTTTGAGCCGATCTAGTGCCTAGTGTGTGTATATGCATCCACGAGCAACCACTAGCAACCACTTGCATCCACTTGCAACCATCAAACATAACATGTCTCAAACACATGTTTACACCCATTAGTTTCTACCTAAAGGTCGAAGATTCGATCGATATGATACAACTAAGTGAGAGAAACAAAAGCTTTGTTCCTATTAGATATCGATTGAAGAGAACAAACCCCTAAGTATTAACCCCGAAGACCGAAATCAACATCAGATTGACACTCAGAGAATCATTCCCATTAAACAAATGTCTAACTGGAAATCTACTTCACTCTTTGAGTGAAAACCCCTATCCTTTTCAGAAATATTTAGATACTTACAGACTACTGGTACAGATCAGATTACCAAATGATTCTTAGGAAGCTAAGCATGATAAAAACCTAGAATGTATGCGTCATAGTCAACTTAACGCCCAACACAGATACCCTCAAACCACAACTTATCACAAACAGATGGGTCATAACCCTTATGGGTTTGAGTCTACATCGGGATCAGAAACAAGACTAGTATTAAAGTGCAGAGTTTCAATTATAGAATCAAAATGCCAGAATCAGAAAGAGTTTTAACTCCATAATCAGATAAGAAAATTAAACCTTCTACATAAATTTTCTTATTTCCTTCCTATCCACCAGCCTCGCGAGCGTTCACCTGCCCTCCAGAGGTAGGTCCTGCTCTCTGCCCTTGTCCTCGTTTCTTTAGGCATCCCTAGTGAAGTGCCCCATTTCTCCACAGTTGAAGCAAGTGCCCTTCCTCTTTCTGCAATCCTTGTTTAGATGGTTCGAGCTTCCACAAGTAAAGCACTTCTTCTCCTTCTTATCTTCAGACCTCTCATTCTTCTTTTGCGTTTCCTTTTTGGGCCCCGCCTTCTTGTTCTGTGGTCCTTCAAGCTTTTCCTCTTTCTTTTTACTTTCGGATTCCTCTTCATGCATTAACGCCATGTCCACCAATTTCTCGAAGGTTACCCCCATAGGAATGTGGGACATCGCCAATTCGTGTAGCGGCTCATTCAAACCTTTAACAAACCTTAGTGCCTTCTTATGCGGTGTATTTACCAAATCTAAGCCGAATCTCGCCAACTGATTAAACTTGTTGACGTACTCTCTCACTGACAAATTCCCCTGCTTCAACGCCAAGAACCTCTCTACGTATAGACTCTCTTCCGCTCGTGAGAGAAATTTCATCTCGAACCTATGCCCGAAATCCATCCATGTCTCTACCGGACGCTCTCCATTTGTGACCTCCCACCAAAAAGAAACTTCGTCCCTAAGCAACCATACCGCCAACTGTATCTTCTGCCTATCGTCCACCTCGAAGATAACGAACAAATCGTCAGTTTCTTTGAGCCAATTTCTTGCTTCCACGAAGTTTTCAGTTCCATTAAAGTTCTTCCCACCCATGGCTCGAAAGTCTCTACATGTCTTCGGGAAAGTATTCACGCGCGGAGGAGTAGGAGGAACTGCTGCAGCTGGGGGAGGAGGGACATCTGCTGGGCCCGCATCATTAGCCCTAGCTTCTAGGTACCTCCTGAACCAGCCAGGTATCGGTACGCCCTCCAGAAGGTTAAGATCCCCAGACATGCGGAAATAAAAGAAAATGAAAGATTCAAAACAAAGGATAGAAAGATAGGCATATGGCTTTGGGGATTATGTTTTTCAAAATAAACTCTACTTTTGAAAATATTTCCTTTTTAAAACCTTTTTTTTAAATAGTTTTCAAAAACTTTTATCAAATCTGGTAACCTTCAGCTATGATACCAAGTGTAACACCCCACCTCCGTTAAGGTCACTCACAAAGGGAATGCCTTAACTTTGATGGAGCGTTTTAGTAGACAGAACAGAAATTTACAAGATAGATAAAGCAGTACTTGAAAAATTTACAACTTTATTACAATAGAAACAGAAATAAGTTTGGTTACATCTTTCCAAATCACAATATCATAATTCAAGTACAAAATATCGGTCTTGTACAAAAGCCTTCAGAATGAATAGTTTTAAAGTCATAATCCCCAACATAAACTGTCATGGAAAGATAGAGCCAAAGACAAGCAATACTTCAAACACTTCAAGCAGAGAGAATCTGAATCAAGCTCCTACGTTTCCACCCTAAGCACCTAGGGGAGAGGGGAAACAAAAGAAAAGAGGAGAAACAAACTAGGTCAGACATAAGTCTGGTGAGTCCAGTGACTTTCAGTATATAAACAGATAATAGTATCATGACATGTAAATAAAACTGAATGAGAGATAACCGTAACAGGAATAGCAGGTTAACAGAATGATAGAGACTAAGCTAAGCTTCTTACTTAGTCTTCATTTCTCTGCACTAATACTAGTATAACAAGATTAGGTGTTACCCTAATGTCTAAACTGAAACAGAAATGGAAACAGAATAATCTCTACAAAAACAGAATGCTAGTAATGGGCCTTTACCACCCGAACAGACAGAAGGTACAGAAGCAAAATACTAATAATGGGCCTTTATCACCCAACTAATGGGCCTTTACCACCCGAACAGACAGAAGGTACTGAAATAGAATCAGAAACGGAATCAGAGACGGAAACAGAATGCTAGAATTAGGTGTACACTAGTAATGGGCCTTTACCACCCCAACAGACGGTACCACGCAGAAACAGACAGATGTTACCACCCAATAGAAACAGACGGTACCAACAGAAACAGACAGAACTAAGTGTACCCTAAGTCCTACCCCTAAGCGATTGGGTCCCTAATACATAAATACCCTGCGTCGGCCCCACAGTTGGGTGTATCACTCCTTATAGTGGCAACCTATTGGCACAGACCTATTTACAGATGTCACGGTGTCTTACATCCTCAGAGCAGACCGGATCCATGCACGCACATGACCCGGTTGGAATGCACCATCAACACCCATCTCCATTATCAGAATGAACCGCTTATAATTAGTCTAGTAAGCGTGCTCGGACCCCTATATAGCGTGGGGTAAAAGTTTTGATATCAGAAAGGGTTACTGACTAATATGGGTCCCAAACAACAGATGACACAAGTATTTCCCCTCCTAACCTTATGTCCCCAGACTAACAGATTTCAGATTAACTTGTTTACAGATTTCAGACAGAGTTCAGGTTACTAGTTCACAGATCAGACAATCAAGTTAACAAGTTTTCAGACTAACGGATGAGATATACAGATTAACAAGTTCTCAGACTAACGGATCAGATATACAGATTAACAGACTTACAGATTGTTTTACCTAACTTTGTATTGGGCCTACAGATTTACAAAATGGGTTTATTAGATTCATCAGTCCAATTGTTTTAACCCTATCCACCCAACACGTTTTAGGTATCATATTTATCTTAGATTTGCATTAGTTAATTATTAATGCACAGACCTCTCACATTAGGTCGGTAGCTTGTGGCCGCTGGATATGCCGGGCGGTTCCGGGCAGACTTCTGCCACAAGCCAGACCTAACCTCGTGTCTAAGCGTATTTTAGTTATGCCTACGACCCCTCACATTAGACTGACGGTTTGCGGTTGTTGGTTAAGCTGGTTGGTTCCAGGCACGCTTCCACCGCAAACGGAGTCTAACCTTGTGTCATAGCCAATTTATTCCAATACAGATATCAGACTAATTTATGTCCATTTAACAGATTAAACTCCCTTACAGGTTACAACAAATTAATCAAATTTCCATGTTTTACTCAATCTTAGATCGAGCCTACGAATTTTCATACCCAAATTACAATTATTTAGCTTTCAACAGATTTAGCCGATAACAGATTTGGCAGATTTGACAATTCAACAGATTTAGCAGATAACAGATTTGGAAGATAAGGCAATTCAATAGATTTAGCAGAGAATAGATTTGGTAGATTAGGCAATTCGACAGATTTAGCAGTTAACAGATTTAGCAGATTAGGCAATTCAACAGATTATTCATTTCTAAAATTCTATTTACATATCTTGCCTAATCCTAAATCATGGTCATAATTCATAATACGACATATGCCCCAAATTTTAATTAAACTTTGCACGGTACAGAATATTCTCTAGAAAGCCTCAAACAATATGAATTATGCCAAATTATATCCTGTGATGCCAAATATCCTAAAATCCATATTTAGGCGCATTCACATTAGTAATTAACCTATTTTAATATAGATCTTTACGCCTAAGTCACATATTTTTTTTTTCAAGTCATAGATCGTGATATAAAATATGCCCTAAAATCTAGATCTTAAATTTTAATCATGTATTATGTTCTCAAAATCAGATCTTGCATTATAATATGCATTATATTCCAAATCCCAAGTCATATGCTATCGTATAATAATTCTTCTTCCAAATCACAGTCTATTATACATAGTATGCACTGATTCTAGATCTTAATTTACAACCTATGTTCTTTTCTCAAATCAGTCACAGATTAGTCATGTCCAATTATGTAATATTCATTATTTGTCCCAAAATTAGCGTTCATGCGTTAATCTCTTATGAGATTTGGCGCAGGCTCGTAGTAGCCTGGCTATAAAACAGAAAGAAAAAGGAGATACAGAATAGTCATAGAAAAACAGATCTGACAGATGAGAATATGCAGATTGATAACCATGCCAAGATCATAATAAAAGTTTATATCTGAAAATAAATGTACTCACAATTAAAAAGGTAAATCTTGATTTCAGGGATCTGTATTCTGACACTGAATAGCGCTCCTTTGGCGTAGACTATCGATTAGATTTGATTCTCTTTTAACTCTATTCAGATTGGAAGAAGATGCACTAGTTCTAGTTTTGATTCTAGCAGAGTAGAGACGCCATTTTTATTTTTAATTAGAATAGAGGCAGAGTATAGGCAGAATGAAATTGTGTGGAGAGAAAGCTGGGTTTGGGGGTGCTTAAATAGGTTAGAGCTCATGAATCCGGTCAGAAAGGCGTCCAGGTTCAGAAAAATGGATATGTCTACAGATCTGGAAAGGGGGGGGGGGAGGTCGACCTGTTTAGCCAGGTCGACCCTAGTGTCGACCTGGGCCCTGAGCGGGAATTTTCCCGCCCAGCCCGGGTGTCTGTTTGAATTTCGAAATCTGAATTTTGAATTTTCGGGCTGGTTTTTACTGAAACTTCTGAAGGCCATATCTTCTTCATATGGAGTTCGATTTACGCAAACTTGGACTCTATTCCAAGCAAAATTTCGAGACGAACGCAATGGCTTAACCTATTTCCCTTAATTATTTTGTTACATTTTAATTATTCTCTGATTTTTTATTCTTATGTTCACAGAAAATACGGGGTGTTACACAACCCATGTCGATCCATGCTTCGTTCACCCGATCCATCAGATCGTATTGATCTGATCATCTATTTCACCGTGCGCACCTAAACAGATCAGCAAACCCAATGTTGCCCGACCCATCTTCCTTTGTGCACCGATTCAAAGAATTTCAGTATGATTCATCATGTGCCACTCGAACCAATCCAATGATTTGCCGTGTTTTACCCTTGCCGATCTACCCATGTATTTGCGATCCGATCCATCAGTTGGCCACGCGATCCATCGTGTGATCCGCACGTCGATCCATCAGATTTAGCTTGCACAATCCATGATTTTGTGGACTGATCCATTATGGATTGGTTTTGCTGATCCATACTTTTGCCTTACCGGTCCAACCAGATTTGCGCTATCCATCAACTCAAGCAGGTCACCCGATCCATCAGGGTTTTACACAATCCATTGAGCGCCATGCGTGGCTATCCATCTATTTTGCGCCCCATCGTGAAACTTTGACCGATCCATGTTGTTTCATCACCGATCCAAATCCATACATGTTACACTAGTCCATCTAATATTTGCACTTGCCGATCCATGCCACATCACCAGAATTTTCCACCGAGTCATCCCATTTCTTGGAGTACAAGCCAGCGGTCCATCATCCTACTTGGCCGATCAATCAACTCTTGACAAACTGAACCTAATCCATCACTAATCAACAATATATATATATATATATATATACTCAACTTAATCGAAATCAACCAATTTCATCAAATGATCAATAGCAACCATCAACAAGCATTAACATAACGATTATTCATCACTCAATCATAAGAAATTCAACTAATCATGATTAAACAATAAATGAATCAGTGAATAGATCTAAACTTGCATAAACACATGAATTAACATACAAATTTACCGTTATTATCTTGCTAGAATAGATCCTATGGTGATTCGAATGAAAATAGACTTATCTTGATTAGACTAGGTGAAAACGATTTGAAATGATGAAAATAAGATCAAACAAACCCATATACTCGATTGAATCCGTGTGATAGATACTTATCACTCAGAAAATCCACAAATTCAACCAATGGAGAATGATCTTCAATCCGGATAGCGAAGAACAATGGAGAATGATCTTCAAATCAACCAATTTGATGCAATCTACTCTTTCTCGATGTTGATCTTTAATCTTCTAATGTAGATCTAAGAATTTAATGGAGTGGAGATGTATTTGATTGAGTAAGAGGATCACGAGCTCAACCAAATAAGAGAAATGAAGAAACTAGACTATTCTCCTTGCCTCTACCCCTTTATTTATTACCAACAACCCTTAGCCTTAATGGGCCTCACTAGTCATCCCACTAATGACCAATTAGTCTGTTCAGAAATTGTGTGGCACTAAAACAACGATTTCTCTCAAACCGCTGAACCAAATCTTTAATGTGACCACTACAAGGAATTTGAAATATCATTTCCTTTCCAATGAAATTGATCTCAGCACCCGATTCGATCTCAGTCAAAAGTTATGCCCTGTATATGACTAACATGGGAAAAATGGTCACAAATTAAATTGGTAAAAATCATGGACATGTCTCACACCCCCATGAACAAAATATCAAAATATGAGAATGATCCGACCCTCGGGAAATAAAATAAAAATATTTTATGATTCTTTAATACGTAAAATGCAGATCGTTACATTCTCCCCTCCACCCCTGAAATTTCTCCCCCGAAATTCCGAACAAACACTAGCAACCAAAACCATTCTGCATGTCTATCATCCATGAGCATCCAATTTTTCATCCAAACTAGCATCCACCAAGCCATGCATCCATAGCCTTAACTTAGCATGTGGAATTCTAACAGTAATAGTACAAGCTACAATAGTGTAAGGGTGACATGATATTAATGGGTCATACCAACAAAGAGTTCTAAATGGTTCATCTTCATACTCTCTTCCGTTTCTCATGTACAATCATCATCCTCACTCCACTGCACCTTGACTAGCTTAACCACCTTCCTTATAAGTTGTTTCGTGTCATTCCCTCAACACAAAGCGACTTATGAGGTCTCGAAACTAGTAACTACTGACTCGACTTCTAGGTCTTCGCACTGTTCCGGAGATACCACTACATTCGAATCGTGCACACACTTTCGTAGAAACGACACATGGAAAACATTGTGCACGCCTGACATCTTCTCAGGTAAATCCAATCTATATGGGAGCTTTCCAATCTGCTCAACTATCGGAAATGGTCCAATGAATCTTGAAGCTAACTTTCCTTTACTTCTTAACCGAACAAGATGCTTCAATGATGAAATCTTCATGAAAACCATGTCACCAACTACGAACTCCAAATACTTTCGATGTTTATCGGCGTAACTCTTCTGACGATCTTGGGTTATCTTCATTCGTTGTTGAACGATCTCAATACAATCTGATGTTTCACTTATCATCTCTGACCCAGGTATCAACTTATACGGTCTCTAACCAGCATGCCGGAGAATTACATAGTTTACCATACTACGCCTCGTATGGTGCCATCTCGATGCTCGACTGGTAACTGTTGTTGTATGCAAACCCAACTAGATGTAGATGGTCTTCCCATGATCCCCCAAACTCCAATACACAAGCTCTAAGGAGATCTTCCAACACTCGGTTAACTCTCTCGGTTTGACCATCAGTTTGGAGTTGATAAGTCGCACTCAAACATAACTCGGTTCCCAAAGTCTCTTGCAAACTCTTCCAAAATCCACTCATGAACAATGAATCTCGATCACTCACTATGATCTTTGTGATACTATGGAATCGAACTATCCATTGAATATACAGCTCAACCAACTTCGACACTGTCCTAGTCGATCTGATAGGAATAAATCTTGCGCTTTTGGTTAAGTGATCCACTATGACCCAAATTCCTTCATTTCCTGCCCAGGTTCTTGGTAGTCCATCGATAAAACCCATCGATACTTGCTTCCATTTCCATATGGAACTTCCAATGGCTGAAGCAATCCACTCGACTTCTTTTGTTTAGCTTTAACCAACTGACAGTTCACACATTTTGAAATAAAATTTCCAACATCCCTCTTCATCCCTTCCCAGTATTAAGCTCGCTTCATGTCCTGATACATCTTATTACCACCATGATGAATCGTCAACTTCGAGTGATGACATTACCTTAGAACCTCATTTCTCAATCCATCAATATCAGGAACAACCAGTTATCCTTTCTTCCTAAGCCAACCCTCTCGGTCAACTTCGAATTCCTTATCCTTTGGTTCCAACTTCTGGATGATCTCGAAAAGCTTTACATCACGCTTTTGGCTTTCACCAATCCTTTCGATGAGAGTAGGTCTTATCAATAAGCTTGCCAACATTTCAGGCTCTAACTCACACCGAGGCCTGAAATCAAATCATACCAAGTACTCGAGGTGCTTCCATTCCAAAAACATCGCTCCCAAACTTACGTGTCTTCAACTTAATGCATCGGCCACTGCGATACCTTTACCCGGAGTATAGGCGATACCAAAATCATACGATATCAGAAACTCTAATCACTATTGCTACCGAAGATTCAAATCCTTCTGGGAGAAGAAATACTTCAACAACTTGTGATCCATAAACAACTCGAATCAAACTCCCAATAGGTAATGTCTCCACGTCTTCTGAGCAAACACGATCGTTGCCAACTCCAGATCAAGAGTCGGATAATTCCTATCATGCAGATTCAGCTGTCGACTCTCATATGCCACAACTCTATCCTTCTGCATCAGCACTGCTCCAAGTCCAGTACCACATGCATTGGTGTATGCCACCATTTCCTCATTCCCACTTGGAATTGTCAAAAAAGTGCACTCGTAAGTCTCTCTTTCATGATTCCAAAAGCTTACTCACACCTCGCGTCTCATATGAACACTTGATTCTTCTTTGTTAATCCTATTGCCAAATCCATTTAAGGAAACACCTTGGCTTCGTGAAACTGATTGAACAAATCATATATTCTAGGTAATGGATATTTGTTCTTCTTGGTCACCTTGTTCAACTCACGATAATCAACACACAATCTTAAGGATCAATCTGCCTTGGTTGTAAACACAACTGGTGCACCCCATTCAGACATGCTCCACCGAATGAATCCTTTTCCCAAAAGGTCACGTACTTGCACCTCTTACTCTCGTTGTTCCTTAGGCGTCATCCGCCTAAGAGGCATAACGATAGGTCTAGCACCTTCGATCAAGTCGATCCTGAAATTAATCTCACGATGCGGCGACAACCCTTTGACCTCATCAAAGACATCATCAAACTTACTGGCGATCGACACCGATGAAAAGTCTTCCTGTGGAATCACAAGAGAATATAATTTCTGTTACGAAGACCCCGTCTTCTGGCTTACATCGAATCACAACCATTCACCCTTCCACATTCCCGACTGTCACCTCGAGCTTCTCGTAATCCAATTTTCCGCATACCTCTTCAGCCAGTCCATACCCAAAATAATTCCAAACCCAACGAAGTTCAAAACAAAGCAATCACACACAAAGAGCAACCATGACTAAATAAAGTAGATCACGACAAAGCACACAAAGATTAAATGAACACCCAACTGGATTAGTCACAATCAAAGGTCTACTACAATCTTGGGTTCTAAACCTAATTGGCATACAAGCTTATTATAGGTAAAATAAGGCGATGCCCTAATATCAAACAGAACTCCAAACAAAACGCTTCTGGCAGAAAGCATACCTAAAACAACAGCAACACCTTCTCCTAATTCTCATTAGGAATATAATAAGAAATCCGAATTGCTTTCAAAACACATGCTTCCACCAGCTGCTTATTCTTCAGAAAATATGGACAATCCTTCTTCTTGTGCCCAGGTTTGCCACAATTATAGCACTTCCTCTCGGCTTTGGGATTCTTACAATCCTTGGAATAATGGCCTTTCTGTTGACAGTTAAAGCAGATGACATCCTTTCTAGGTTTCTTCTTTTGGCCAACATTCCCTTTATATTATCTTTCCTTTTTCCAATTCAACTTTTTCGTTGCATTGGTGCGAGTAAAAGTCTCTTCAAGAGGTTTATTCATGCATCTAAAAGCCTCATCCCAAGCAGCATTGATCCTTTCTTCTCACTCCTTAACTCGACGTCGGGGTTGTTCCAAAGCTATACTACTTCTCAACTCATATTCTTCATCCATAAGAGAATAACCCCTTTGTCGTTTAGTGGAATCAACCCTAGGTACTTGCATAGGAACACCACGCTCTACTGCCGCTTCTAGAACGACCATCCTCCGTGTGATCACTACCATCATGGCCCCAAACATAACAAGATACTCAGGTATAACAGCTGAAGCTCCCAGCTGGCTACCACCACCTACCATTCTAGTCGCAGGCTGATCACTAGCAGTGTTTCCCGTAGTTCGACGTCTCATCCTAAATCTGAAAAATAGAGTGGTTAGTCCATACTTGAGAAAAACTGCAAATGGGGTTCAAGTGCAACTATACAATATACCACAATATAGTATACATCCATCAGAAAACACAAATATGTCTCTCATACGTATTTACATCTATGAACTTTGGATAAAATCGCTTAGCCAAAGCTCTGATCCAAATGTGACGATCTCCCCGTACCTCTCGCACAAACCAAGGAGAAATGCACTGTATGATGTGTCAGGACGATACAGGACAATCATCAAAAGTAGAAAACACAAGCGGAGCATGTCGTATAACTCACAACGCATGGAGAAAATATGATAAAACATGTACAATAGGAAATAATAGTGAAGCGAAATTGAGCAGAATCTTAAACTTCCATATCATCATGAAATATCCATACATCAACTGGAATACATCAGCAGAATCTATGCAATCCACCTCACTACAAAGTCACTCAAAGTATCAACAATCATAACAGCGGAAAAAACTAATAGTAGATAATAGGAAATAATACGATAGCCTCCTACTCGTCGTCGCTCAGCAGCATCGTCCTCATCAAGATCTACTGCCTGTTACCTGCTACTCAGTCTTCCCATCCAACAAGTGGATAAACAACCCAGGGTAATAAGAGGGAGACATAAAACATTGAGTCAGACAATATTCTTAATGAGCGATAAAACAACTATCTAACATTATCAATAAAGTATATGGGAATATACAGATTAATCAACTAATCTACCAACATCAACTAAGAAGAACCCAAACTCGTCTTCCCCACATCTGAAAGTGATAGCCTTTACAAACAATCAGCAAAGAAACAAACAGTAGCATTCATAACAACCAATAATCAAGCATAGACAATACTAATCAGGTTCAACATCCCCAAGCACAATCCCTAAAGGCCTAAACAAACATCAGATAAGCACTCAAGAGAAATCTCCCTCGACGTCAAACAATCCACACAAGACGATACAGACAAGCAATCATCATCCATGACTTTGGCTATCACCACCAACTTTTCTTTGAAACCATCGTTAATCATATGATTGGCCAAGACATGCCATCTATCTAGGGATATTCGTATACCTGGTTCTAGCTAAACTCCATACGCCATCGTGACTCGTATGTTTGTCTTACTCACGAAGACAACTAAGCCAATCATGACTGCCCAGGGTACACGACCTTTATCGAATCAGATCCTAATGGGCACCCCACGATACCCCTGCTTTGAGCCTGCTGGAACCTCCGACTAACGATAATCCCTCGGCCTTCATAACTCTAGTCGTCATCACCGGCGACTATCCATAAGCTCAGATACCGTCTCGAGCAACCATTATCCACGAGCTCAAACACCCTTGAGTCGTCTTCTCTTTCGTTTCATTTCATCGATCAACGATCATTCACAATACTTCAGACATTCCTCCCTGAATTCAATTCAAAGCCATGTCCAACATCGAACCAAAAATAAACTCCATTTGGTCACCACTTATGGAATACTCACGACCCATCAATGGATCGGGCACGATCCATGCTTCTCTTGCACAACGTTTCATTCAAATACAAAGTGTTTCACCCTTTGCTATATAACAAGATCCACAACGTTTCAGAATGTCATGTTCCATCAACACCCAACCCATGCCGATCCATGCTTCATTCATCCGAACCATCGGATCACATCGATCCGATCGTATGTTTCACCGTGCGCACCTCAACAAATTAGCAAATCAAACGTTGCCCGTCTCATCTTCCTTTGCACAACGATCCATAGAATTTCAGTCTGATCCATCACGTGCCACTCGAACTAACCCAATGATTTGTTATGTTTTACCCTTGTCGATCCACCCATGCATTTGCGATATGATCCAATAGTTGGCCATGCGATCCATCGTGCGATCCGCACGCCGATCCATCAGATTTAGCTTGCCCGATCCATGATTTCGTGGGCCGATCCATCATGGATTGGTTTTGCCGATTAATACTTTTTCCTTGCCGATCCAAACAGATCTGCGCATCCATCAACTCAATCACGTCTGCCCGATCCATGAGGGTTTTACATGATCCATCGAACGCAACGCTTGCTGATCCATCGTGAAATTTTGACCAATCCATGTTGTTTCATCACCGATCTAACTCAGACATGTTACACTGATCCATCTAATATTTGCACTTGCCGATCCATGCCACATCACCAAAATTTTCCACTGATCTATCCCATTTCTTGGAGTACAAGCCAACGATCCATCATCCTACTTGGTCGATCCATCAACCCTTGACAAACCGAACCCAATCCATCAACAATCAACAACATCTATACACACAACTTAATCAAAATCAACCAATTTCATCAAATGATCAATAGCAAGCATTAACACAACGATTATTCATCACTCAATCATAAGAAATTCATCAAATCATAATTAAACAATTAATGAATCAATGAGTAGATCTAAACATGCATAAACACATGAATTAACATATGAATTTACCGTTATTATCTTGCTAGATTAGATCCTATGGTGATTCGAATGAAAATAGACTTACCTTGATTAGATCTATGTGAATACAACTTGAAATGATGAAAATAAGATCAAACAAGCTCATATACTTGATTGAATCCATGTGAGAATGCTTATCACTCACCAAATCCACAAATTAGCTTGAAATCGATGAATCTCTAATCCGGATAGCGAAGAACCACTAGTACAGAACTTGTCTTTTGTGTCTCTTTATTTGCATCTGTTGTATAAGCAACAGATGCAAATAGTACAATTTGCATCTGTTTCTAACGTACAATAGACACAAATAAGTGAAAGTAAATATTACTCCACGCTTTGCATCAGTTATTGTCTATGAACCGACACGGTAGGGAGGAAGGAAAATTAAAATATAGCTGCTTGCGTCTGTTGTTATATAACTGGACGCAAATAGACATTGGAATTATATAATTTGCGTGTACTGTATTATAAGTAGACACAAAAATAATATCCTCATTCTAAGTCTATGATGCGGTCTTTTTTTATACTTAAAAACCCATTTTAACTGCCCTAACATCGTGCCTCGCCTAAACCCACCCCACTAACTCACAATGTTTTTCCCTAATTCCACGTCAATTCTTCTTCCTAACATCTGTATCTTTCTCACTTCTGTATTACCAAAATCACGTAACCTGCAAAATTACCCTCTTCCTCCTTCATTTTCCTGCTCCTCCAATAACACCTTATATTGTGTGATTTCTTTACTTTTCAGAGGTCGACTCCTCAACTTCGTTAGAGCGCGAGTCCTCTACTTCGTTGAAGCACGACTCCTCTACTTTGCCGAAGCGCATCCTTGAAATTGACGATTTTAGGTTTTATTTTTTACTTCAATTTTTAGGTTCTTTTTTGTGGAGCATTGGAGATTGATTGATTGATTCACCAAATTTGAAATGGCGGAGGAGTAAGTCATGTGCCAAAACATAGTAATTTTGATCATGTACTTACAAAGCATAATATGTACTAATCTATGACATAACTTTTTTTTAATGCGAAAAATGGTCAATTTGTGTTTACTGTTGCATAAAATAGCTTATTGAGAAACTTAAAGAAGTTATAAGGGGTCAATTTGTTGTTACTATGCCATAATAGCTTGTCGCATAAATCACATCTTCTTTGATTTGATTATTGATTAATGAATTGTGATAACATGTATTAGTTTGTCCATTGCTTGCTGAGGGTTCATGACTTCAAAATTTTGATTGACATACTACACTGCTAATTAAGATAATCATCTAACTTAACATTATCCATTAGATGCACATTTATATACACCATATCTTTCATTATTGACTAAGTGTTAAATAAGTCTACCTGCAGTTGTTCTGAGTAGCTTATGTTTAGGCCACAATGGGATTCTCTAGTTGGTGTTCCTAATACTTACAAACACACAATATCCTAATAGTAGTCCACATATTGTGATGATGATACCAGATCAAGTTATATTTTTACAACACACCCTTAAATTACAATGATATGCATTTATCACTACACCATAATGGCCATTTGGCAACTCTTATTTTTTTTCAACTGCCAACACTTATATGTATTGTAGACTAGTGACACTAATATGTGTTGCTATAGTAAAAATGTGTCACCAAAAATGTGCCAACACTTCAATGTGTTGATATGCCTGGTCAACTCTTCTTTTCTAAGGGCAAAAGGGTAAGTTATCACACATAACCCTAATCGGTGCCTCAACGCTTATTCTTCAATGGTTACTCCTTCCAAGGTTGCATCGTAATCAAATAAAACAAATGGACTTCGAAGAATTGAAATCAGCGATTAGCTAATCAATATCAACATCAGAGATACAATAGATTTTGGATTTCTAAAATTGGTATTAGCCTCTCAAATGCTCTCTCCATTACTTCGAATTGGGGCTTCTAGGAATCACAACGGCGTCTAGGAATCACAATAAGAGGTAAAAACAATGGTATGCTGATCGTCATTTTCTTCGATGGGGCATGACGAAATAAGATTTTTCTTCGTTGGTAAAAAGTTGAGAGATATTTTTCTCGTAGAAAAACTGCACAGTAAAATATGAAGTTTCTCAACCTGAAATGTTGTTTTTTTGTCATGCCATGACTCTGAGTATATTGCTTGTATTATGTTTAGTTGTTCACTTGTCAACAGACGACAATGAATCATATATTACATTGGGTTGACATGAGAACTGAACTGTAAAAAATATGAGGTATGTGTTGATTAATTTTTAAGTGAAAGTGAATGTAATGGTCAGTTTTGTTGAGTCTGCAGCGGGATTATTTCAAAAACTGATTGTTTCAACAAATAAAGAAACTAACATGAGCAGACAAACGATAGCTCACATAATGTGAAATTAATGTACACTTACCTCAAAGAAGGAAAGCATCGATAAACAATGGACAAGAAGCAGTCTGAAATTATATCTTTGTGCATCAAGAACTTTGAATTCAGCTGAAATATCGATGGTTTCCATCTCATTTGTTTCTTTGTCTCAACTTGTAGTGTTTTTTGATGTCGGTTCATTAGTCTAATCAATTTCCTAACTAATTTATACTCCTCTCTTGAATGCATCAATAATAGTTGGTTGCTTGAGCTTGTCACATGGATCTGATATTTCTCATTTTGATTGATATATTGTGAAGCAATTCTGATCTCAAACAGATTATCTTATTTTATTATTGAGCTTGTCACTAATATAATCCCAAAGAGTTGTTTTTACGGCTGAAATGCCAATAAAATACTGCAGTATAAAGTAACTCAAGTCCTCTAGAATTGTATTAATATACCTGATACCGCTTGATGATCTTTAGATATAATTTTTGAACTGTGAGTAGCTAGAATTCCACATTACACATTATGCTCTTTTCATTAGGATAATCCTTATTGCAATACGATCAATCCAAAAGAAAAACTTTTGCAAAATTTCCGTATCACTAGTAGAAATTTTTTGCTTTGTTAAGGCAACAACAAACACAATAAATCTAGAAATATGATCTAGAACATCAAATTTTCTTGTAGGTAAATTCTAGTCCCTAACATTCCAACTAGAATGCCATTAATTAGATGACACAAATTTACTCTAGTGTTAGAGTTCTGGAGTTAGAACTCATTTTATTTCTCTTAGAGCATCTGTTTTTGCTTTTAACTTGATTGATCGTATCCACCCATGTAGAATTGTCGATACTTCTTCAAAAACTTGTAATGACCCGCATTTTTAGAGATATATAATTAATTTATTTAATTATATAATTGGTGATTTAGAGAAGTTAATGATCGTTTAATTAAATAATATTGAATATTTAATAAATAATCATAATATAATAATATATTATAATGTCGAAATAGTCGGAAATAGTGAAATTCACAATATCGTGTGAATTTGATAGTATCAGAGGATTGGTTGAGTTTATAATCGGAATATAAATAACGAATATATTCAATCGACGACAGTTGAACATATAGTTTATAATATATTTATAATTGAGCTTGAAATGGCGTTGCAGTTCGTGAATTTGCGATTCGAACTTCAACTGAGTGTACAGGATTCGTTTTAAGTCGGATTTCTGTGAAACAAGAAACGTGTGGAGCTGGTGGAGTATATCTGTCTAGCCGAAGAGAAGAATCGGGATTTCGTTGTGTAGATATTGAGATATGTCCAAATCAAATTTCAGAAAAGTCGCTGTGGAATTCCTTTATAATTTGCAACACTTTATATACGTTATAAAAGGATTTTCGATATGAATTGAATATCGATAAATCTGAAATCTGAAATATCAAACTGTAAATTCTGATATGATATTCTGGAGCTGTACGATATCATATGTGGAGATATACGAGAATATATATTTATTTATATTTAATTTAATTTTATTTAAATATATTTATATATTTAAATAGGTCATCCAGAGCTTTAAAAATAGCCGGTTTTGCAAACGAAGTCGGAATTCGACGAAACAAGTTTTGTTGGATCCGCAATGTCAAATTATTGCTAGATGTCAAGTTTCATGATTTTTAGAGTCAGTGTGTGGCCGTACGGATTTTTAGAGTGAGAAACAGTCAGCATTTTGACAGTTAAAAATACGCTGTGTGAGCAAACGGAGTCGGAATTCGACGAAACCAGTTTCATTGGGACCGTAATGTCGAGCTATAACTGCATGTCCAGTTTCGTGATTTTTAGGTACCGTATGTGATCAGAGGAATTTTAGAGGATGAACAAAATCAACGGTTGCTTAAAAATATATATAAAATGTGAATTAAAAATTAATATAAAAGCCTATAAATAACCCTAAGTTTCTTTAAACCCTAAACGACTTTCTCCATTTGGTCATACATCTAAAAATTCCGCCGTTCTTTTTCTCATTTCACAGTAAACCATCCACCTTTGAAAATTCAAAACAATCGAAAGAGAAATCAATAAATCATGAGAGTTGGGTTTTTGAATTGCTAGTGAGTAGAGCTTCCTGCTGGTACATCTGTTGCTTGGTGCGATCAACTTTGGTACTCGTCAGTTTTCAGCAGTAACGACTAGGTTTGGCCGACGTTCGAAATAGGTGATGCGGGAGACTGATTCGAGGGCGCAGACGAGTTCCTAAGGTCAAGGCACGGGTTTTGGGTTCGACGGTGGGTGCTTGGGCGCTCGCTGGTGGATCGCGTCACTAGCAGTGACGAGGATGAAGGAGCAGATCGGTTTTACATGGGGTTGTCGAGTTAGGCATCGTAGGTACAGGCGGATAGAGAAGAGGACTGGGAATTCTCTGGTGGAGGTGGTGGTCGGAAAAGATGGACGGAGAGATGGTGAGGGCCAGTCAAAAATGCGGTCAACGTTTGAAATAGGAGGAGCGGATATCTGTACAACCGAATTGGGAAGAAGACTTGCGAGGCCGTGGGTTTTGATGGGGGGTGTGGGCTGAGATTGAAGAGTTAAGCCCACTAAGCCTTTTGATTAAGTTTTATTTAATTAAAATAGGGTATTTAGGGAGGAAAGAGGAGTAAAGAGTGGCCAGAAATGATGAATGAGGTATCACAGCAGATCGGGGAAGAAGGGGGATGTTGGTTTGGGCTTTAACGATAGTGGATGGGCCGGAATTTCTAAATGGGGTGAGGGCCCATTAAATTAATATATGTTTAGTTTAAATTCAATTTAAAGGTGTATTAACTTCGAAATGGTATATCTCGGTCATATGAAATCAGAATCACGAACTGTCAGTCGCGTTGGGATCGTACGGATGGGAGCAACACAATGAAGCTGACTGGAAGTGGATCCGAGCTCGTTACAATTTATGGAGAAATAAATTGTCCGTCGAAATCAAAGAACGCAAACCGATTTTTTAACGGTTAACGCGTCAATGTGAGTAAAAACTCACTAACTCTCCTCAAATTTATATTTTAATATAAATTGTATTTTTTTTCTGTATTTGACTGCTAGTTATGTACTGTTAATTTGGACTGTTAAGTTGTATTGTTAAATTGGACTGTAGATTGGACTGTTAAATAATTGTTTGAAAACAGTAGGGATATATATATATATATCGTTATTAAACGGTGATTTTGTTATCAGTGTATTTCATTAGAAATGCAAGTGATGTTATATACGTTGTTTAACATCGGTGGATGCAGGGAAACAGGTTGGAGGAATCCGACTGGATTCCTCAACAGTTATTTTATTATTTTTCATATATTGTGATATATGACGTGATTCATAATCTGTTGTTGATTGTTTGTGTATGGACGATATTAAACATCGTGATTTGATATGATTGAATACCATAACATACCGAATGTTGAAAAGGGTTTAGAAAAGTGATATTGAAAATAGAATATTTATAAAATGGGATATTTATAAATAAGAGATATTTATAAATTTAAATATTTATAAATAAGGAATATTTATAAATTGGAATATTTATAAATAGGAGATATTTTGAAAAGGAAATTAATTCAAGATATTTTCTTTTTGAATGGAAAGGCCTGTGTGGCGGGTTTGGGGATTTTCCCGATGCTCCCAGTACAAAGGAGGTTATGGCGATTTTTCCGGGAATTTAAGGAGTTAGAATATTTTCAAGAATAGAATTGAAAAGGGGATATTTATTTGTTAGAATAAATAGAATTAAAGGAAATATTTATTTGATAAATAAATAGGATTAAATCAAAGGGATATTTATTTGATAAATAAATAGAACTAAATCAAAGTGAATTAGTTAAGTTAAACTAAATGGATTAGTTAAGTTAAACCAAATGGATTAGTTAAGTTAAACCAAATGGATTAGTTAAGTTAAATCAAATGGATTAGTTAAGTCAAACTAAGTGAATTGGTTAAGTTAATCAAAGTGATTAGTTCAGTTGATCGAGATAAGTAAAATCAAGTGAGGTTAATCAAGTTGAATTAGTCAGTCGAGTTAATCAATTGAGTTAGTCAAGCCAAGTAAATCAAGCTAGGTTAAACGAGTTGAATTAGTAAGTCAAGTTAACCAGTTGGGTTAAGTTAGTCAAGTTAACCAGTTGGGTTAAGTAAGTCAAGTAAATCAGGTAGAGTTAACCAGTTAGAGTTAATCAGTTAGAGTTAATCAGGTAGAGTTAATCAGGTAGGGTTAACCAGTTAGAGTTAATCAGTTAGGTTAGTCGAGTTAAGTCATTCGAAGAGGAGTTAATCGAATTAAGTTATTCAAAGAGGGGTTAATCGGATCTAGTTATTCGAAGGAGAGAGTTAATCGAATATAAGTTATTCGAAGAGAGATAATCGAATATAAGTTATTCGAAGAAGAGTTAATCAAATAGAATTAAACAAGATTAGAAACTGACTAGAGATAGTAAGTTGAATAGTTTTCTGAGTATCGATCTGATGTTGGTTTCGGCCTTCGGGGTTTATACTTAGAAAATTGTTCTCTTACTAATTTACAGTTAGGGACTAATCGTTGTAGAATGGTAATGATGCGTGAATAAGCAGATGGAAACGTTTTCCTGTGTTAACGTATATTTCCTAAACATAGAAAATAGGAAATATGAATATATATATAAATATAAATATATATATATATATATATATGATTGATGATTGATTGATAGAATTTCCATCTGGAAATAATATCGTTGTTTGCACACAGACATTTTTCGTTTGATAGTTAAATCACCGACTATCAAAGTTTTGACCATTTTAACGTTGTTAATATGGAGAGACCGGTTGGATTATTATCCAAAGAACCACTCTGTATTGGCATAAGCGTTGCGAATCATATATGCTAAAGATAATTGAAGACGGAGTAAAATGCAAGGGCTATTGTATAAGTCTTAGATAACAGTGCCTAAGATGGATGTACTGAATAGTGCCTTCGGTTTGTCCAGTCCCAGGACAACTTGTATGGACGAAGGTCTGACAGAGTATATCTGGTAGATCACGTAAGTTGGTATTTTCAAACGTATTCACGTTTGGTGGCGGAGGAACTCGTTTCTCTTAGCTGTATACCCGTGGTATGTTTGGCGAAATCAATTTATGATTTGGCGGGTATGACGATGTGGCTTTCAAAGCAAATGAAGATTTTATAAAAAGGGTAAGTTACGACCTCTGGCCTCACATCCAGGAAAAAGGTATAAAATCGGGTAGGTCGCATGGCTAAGTGGTTAGCTGCCAAGTAGGGTGTATTGCCACCTGATCTAGAGTTTCATTCAATTCTATAATCTATTGTTGATGCTGTCCCTTTCGGGAAACGGTTGCTGATCCCAACCGTTGGTGATAATACATTCGGTACACTCAAGCGAAATGAGTGACCGGTCATGTTTAGCCTGGGTTGCAAGATGTTCTTGTTGAACCTGGTGTATTCCTCTCTAGAGGTACACTGTCGGAAGGTGGTCCCATACCTTGCCAGTTGGAAATCCATTACCCAATACGTGCTTGCGGTTTTGATTGTAAACTATATATGTAGAACGTGAGATGAAAGCGTTTCTACTAGATTGATATATAATTGTATTTAGACATTATTTTAATATCAGAATGATATTGCTTTACAAAGTTGTTTGGATTTTCATAAGGGAAAACCCGTTCCGTTTTCACGGCGTGGTCTTATGATATATCCTTTATTTAAACTAAGTGTTTTAAACTGTTTTACTCATACCAGTCCCATGACTGACCCGGAGTTTACTTTGTTGTTTTCCCTAAACTCTTGGGTGCCTAATTTTGTACGGGCAGTCAAGTAGTCGGGATTTTACAGATACACTTGGAGAGCTTGGAGCAGGAGGCTTCAGGATTCTATAGCTATTATTATTTCCGCTGTGTTGTAAGTGTTGTACTCTGATAAGTGCTATTGTATACATAACTGTTTTATTTCAAAAGTTATATTATATTCTATTCGTTCCGCTGTGAGATTCGTGTTTACTCTGATGATGATGTTCTTCTTCTTCTTCTTCTATTCTATTAGTTCTACCTTATCTTTCCTCACCCTCTAATTTCTTTCATTAACAACCGGGATTTTTCGATGTTTAGGTTATCGACGTCGAGCTTACGTCGATAACCAAAGTCGCCGAAAATTCGGGTCGTTACAGTTGGTATCAGAGCTTAAGTTAAGAATTACTTGGCTCTGTGGCGTGACTCGGTAGAGATAGGGTTAGTAATACCCTAGATTGAGTTTGAGTGTATATATATACGAGTGCGTATTTGTATTTGATATAAAAATGGTTTTATATTGTGGAGATTCATTGGCTGAGTTGTTTATGAGTTCTGGTCGATCAGTTTGATCCACTGTATCGGTAGGAGTAAATAAACACTCGAATACGATGAGTCGACACGGTATGTTTTGAAAAGAGGGTAAATGAAATAATTTTACCCGAAGTATATATATATGAAATATTATAATGTGTTGGTAGTCATTATAATCGAGTAAGATTATAAAAGTGAAACGGTTATGAAAATAACCAATCAAATTTCGTATAAGTATTACGAAGTGAATTAAATCTGAAATTAAAGTTAGAATTGAAATTAAAAACTAGAAATTCAGATAAGTGTTTGTAATTGAATCTGGATTAGATATAGGTGAATTTTAAAATCCTGGGAGGTTTTAAATTTGTTTTAATAAGGATATTTTGAACTGACTCAAGATGGAAGTGTTTAAGTTTGAGTTTTGAAAAAGAATATAGTATTGAACTCACTTTGATCGCTGGAAAATAATTCTGATGATGGTGTACACATCATCAGTGTGATTTTCGAGTTGTAAGTGACGGATTACTACCCAAGATTTTATTTTCAAATTTGTTTTGCGAAAACAAGTTGTTTAAGAATTCAAATGTTTTGAATTGGTATTATGATTTCAAATTGACTTGAAATAAAAACCCAGGAGTTTAAATTCTAGAATTAAAATTTAACTTGTTAAGTTAAGTAAAAACTGGGGTGATAAGGGAATAATCTGAAATGGTCTTGTACTGATGGGTTAAGAGTTTGAAATCGAGAATCAAACTCGAGTTTGAAATGATATTTGGCTTGGATATAAAGCAAATGGTTGTGTTGGAGATAATGCAAAATTTGATTGGGGAAATAACATTGGTATATGCTGAGTTGATAGCATATAGAAGTGGTAGAGTTGATATACCCGACAAAAAAGGTACAAGTTTATATTTTATATGAGTTTGGAATTTATGAGCCGAATTGGCAAGCCGTTTGGCATTTTGATTTTCTTTTGGGTTAAAGAAGGCCCAGAGAGGCGAGTTGGAGTTTGAGCTATTGACCAGTACAAAGGAGGTGCTGGCGAAATTTAAAGTGTTAGAAAATTTTCAGAATTTTTGAAAATTTTAGTTAGTCGGAATGAATAAATATTTTAATCAATATTAATTGGTTCAGTTGAAATCAGAATTAAGGTGTGAACAAATCTTAGGAATTCCAATAGATAGGGTCGTCCTCTAACTTAGCAATTTCGAGGACGAAATTATTTTAAGTGGGGAAGAATGTAATGACCCGCATTTTTAGAGATATATAATTAATTTATTTAATTATATAATTGGTGATTTAGAGAAGTTAATGATCGTTTAATTAAATAATATTGAATATTTAATAAATAATCATAATATAATAATATATTATAATGTCGAAATAGTCGGAAATAGTGAAATTCACAATATCGTGTGAATTTGATAGTATCAGAGGATTGGTTGAGTTTATAATCGGAATATAAATAACGAATATATTCAATCGACGACAGTTGAACATATAGTTTATAATATATTTATAATTGAGCTTGAAATGGCGCTGCAGTTCGTGAATTTGCGATTCGAACTTCAACTGAGTGTACAAGATTCGTTTTAAGTCGGATTTCTGTGAAACAAGAAACGTGTGGAGCTGGTGGAGTATATCTGTCTAGCCGAAGAGAAGAATCGGGATTTCGTTGTGTAGATATTGAGATATGTCCAAATCAAATTTCAGAAAAGTCGCTGTGGAATTCCTTTATAATTTGCAACGCTTTATATACGTTATAAAAGGATTTTCGATATGAATTGAATATCGATAAATCTGAAATCTGAAATATCAAACTGTAAATTCTGATATGATATTCTGGAGCTGTACGATATCATATGTGGAGATATACGAGAATATATATTTATTTATATTTAATTTAATTTTATTTAAATATATTTATATATTTAAATAGGTCATCCAGAGCTTTAAAAATAGCCGGTTTTGCAAACGAAGTCGGAATTCGACGAAACCAGTTTTGTTGGATCCGCAATGTCAAATTATTGCTAGATGTCAAGTTTCGTGATTTTTAGAGTCAGTGTGTGGCCGTACGGATTTTTAGAGTGAGAAACAGTCAGTATTTTGACAGTTAAAAATACGCTGTGTGAGCAAACGGAGTCGGAATTCGACGAAACCAGTTTCATTGGGACCGTAATGTCGAGCTATAACTGCATGTCCAGTTTCGTGATTTTTAGGTACCGTATGTGATCAGAGGAATTTTAGAGGATGAACAAAATCAACGGTTGCTTAAAAATATATATAAAATGTGAATTAAAAATTAATATAAAAGCCTATAAATAACCCTAAGTTTCTTTAAACCCTAAACGACTTTCTCCATTTGGTCATACATCTAAAAATTCCGCCGTTCTTTTTCTCATTTCACAGTAAACCATCCACCTTTGAAAATTCAAAACAATCGAAAGAGAAATCAATAAATCATGAGAGTTGGGTTTTTGAATTGCTAGTGAGTAGAGCTTCCTGCTGGTACATCTGTTGCTTGGTGCGATCAACTTTGGTACTCGTCAGTTTTCAGCAGTAACGACTAGGGTTGGCCGACGTTCGAAATGGGTGATGCGGGAGACTGATTCGAGGGCGCAGACGAGTTCCTAAGGTCAAGGCGCGGGTTTTGGGTTCGACGGTGGGTGCTTGGGCGCTCGCTGGTGGATCGCGTCACTAGCAGTGACGAGGATGAAGGAGCAGATCGGTTTTACATGGGGTTGTCGAGTTAGGCATCGTAGGTACAGGCGGATAGAGAAGAGGACTGGGAATTCTCTGGTGGAGGTGGTGGTCGGAAAAGATGGACGGAGAGATGGTGAGGGCCAGTCAAAAATGCGGTCAACGTTTGAAATAGGAGGAGCGGATATCTGTACAACCGAATTGGGAAGAAGACTTGCGAGGCCGTGGGTTTTGATGGGGGGTGTGGGCTGAGATTGAAGAGTTAAGCCCACTAAGCCTTTTGATTAAGTTTTATTTAATTAAAATAGGGTATTTAGGGAGGAAAGAGGAGTAAAGAGTGGCCAGAAATGATGAATGAGGTATCACAGTAGATCGGGGAAGAAGGGGGATGTCGGTTTGGGCTTTAACGATAGTGGATGGGCCGGAATTTCTAAATGGGGTGAGGGCCCGTAAAATTAATATATGTTTAGTTTAAATTCAATTTAAAGGTGTATTAACTTCGAAATGGTATATCTCGGTCATATGAAATCAGAATCACGAACTGTCAGTCGCTTTGGGATCGTACGGATGGGAGCAACACAATGAAGCTGACTGGAAGTGGATCCGAGCTCGTTACAATTTATGGAGAAATAAATTGTCCGTCGAAATCAAAGAACGCAAACCGATTTTTTAACGGTTAACGCGTCAATGTGAGTAAAAACTCACTAACTCTCCTCAAATTTATATTTTAATATAAATTGTATTTTTTTTCTGTATTTGACTGCTAGTTATGTACTGTTAATTTGGACTGTTAAGTTGTATTGTTAAATTGGACTGCAGATTGGACTGTTAAATAATTGTTTGAAAACAGTAGGGATATATATATATCGTTATTAAACGGTGATTTTGTTATCAGTGTATTTCATTAGAAATGCAAGTGATGTTATATACGTTGTTTAACATCGGTGGATGCAGGGAAATAGGTTGGAGGAATCCGACTGGATTCCTCAACAGTTATTTTATTATTTTTCATATATTGTGATATATGACGTGATTCATAATCTGTTGTTGATTTTTTGTGTATGGACGATATTAAACATCGTGATTTGATATGATTGAATACCATAACATACCGAATGTTGAAAAGGGTTTAGAAAAGTGATATTGAAAATAGAATATTTATAAAATGGGATATTTATAAATAAGAGATATTTATAAATTTAAATATTTATAAATAAGGAATATTTATAAATTGGAATATTTATAAATAGGAGATATTTTGAAAAGGAAATTAATTCAAGATATTTTCTTTTTGAATGGAAAGGCCTGTGTGGCGGGTTTGGGGATTTTCCCGATGCTCCCAGTACAAAGGAGGTTATGGCGAATTTTTCCGGGAATTTAAGGAGTTAGAATATTTTCAAGAATAGAATTGAAAAGGGGATATTTATTTGTTAGAATAAATAGAATTAAAGGAAATATTTATTTGATAAATAAATAGGATTAAATCAAAGGGATATTTATTTGATAAATAAATAGAACTAAATCAAAGTGAATTAGTTAAGTTAAACTAAATGGATTAGTTAAGTTAAACCAAATGGATTAGTTAAGTTAAACCAAATGGATTAGTTAAGTTAAATCAAATGGATTAGTTAAGTCAAACTAAGTGAATTGGTTAAGTTAATCAAAGTGATTAGTTCAGTTGATCGAGATAAGTAAAATCAAGTGAGGTTAATCAAGTTGAATTAGTCAGTCGAGTTAATCAATTGAGTTAGTCAAGCCAAGTAAATCAAGCTAGGTTAAACGAGTTGAATTAGTAAGTCAAGTTAACCAGTTGGGTTAAGTTAGTCAAGTTAACCAGTTGGGTTAAGTAAGTCAAGTAAATCAGGTAGAGTTAACCAGTTAGAGTTAATCAGTTAGAGTTAATCAGGTAGAGTTAATCAGGTAGGGTTAACCAGTTAGAGTTAATCAGTTAGGTTAGTCGAGTTAAGTCATTCGAAGAGGAGTTAATCGAATTAAGTTATTCAAAGAGGGGTTAATCGGATCTAGTTATTCGAAGGAGAGAGTTAATCGAATATAAGTTATTCGAAGAGAGATAATCGAATATAAGTTATTCGAAGAAGAGTTAATCAAATAGAATTAAACAAGATTAGAAACTGACTAGAGATAGTAAGTTGAATAGTTTTCTGAGTATCGATCTGATGTTGGTTTCGGCCTTCGGGGTTTATACTTAGAAAATTGTTCTCTTACTAATTTACAGTTAGGGACTAATCGTTGTAGAATGGTAATGATGCGTGAATAAGCAGATGGAAACGTTTTCCTGTGTTAACGTATATTTCCTAAACATAGAAAATAGGAAATATGAATATATATATAAATATATATATATATATATATGATTGATGATTGATTGATAGAATTTCCATCTGGAAATAATATCGTTGTTTGCACACAGACATTTTTCGTTTGATAGTTAAATCACCGACTATCAAAGTTTTGACCATTTTAACGTTGTTAATATGGAGAGACCGGTTGGATTATTATCCAAAGAACCACTCTGTATTGGCATAAGCGTTGCGAATCATATATGCTAAAGATAATTGAAGACGGAGTAAAATGCAAGGGCTATTGTATAAGTCTTAGATAACAGTGCCTAAGATGGATGTACTGAATAGTGCCTTCGGTTTGTCCAGTCCCAGGACAACTTGTATGGACGAAGGTCTGACAGAGTATATCTGGTAGATCACGTAAGTTGGTATTTTCAAACGTATTCACGTTTGGTGGCGGAGGAACTCGTTTCTCTTAGCTGTATACCCGTGGTATGTTTGGCGAAATCAATTTATGATTTGGCGGGTATGACGATGTGGATTTCAAAGCAAATGAAGATTTTATAAAAAGGGTAAGTTACGACCTCTGGCCTCACATCCAGGAAAAAGGTATAAAATCGGGTAGGTCGCATGGCTAAGTGGTTAGCTGCCAAGTAGGGTGTATTGCCACCTGATCTAGAGTTTCATTCAATTCTATAATCTATTGTTGATGATGTCCCTTTCGGGAAACGGTTGCTGATCCCAACCGTTGGTGATAATACATTCGGTACACTCAAGCGAAATGAGTGACCGGTCATGTTTAGCCTGGGTTGCAAGATGTTCTTGTTGAACCCGGTGTATTCCTCTCTAGAGGTACACTGTCGGAAGGTGGTCCCATACCTTGCCAGTTGGAAATCCATTACCCAATACGTGCTTGCGGTTTTGATTGTAAACTATATATGTAGAACGTGAGATGAAAGCGTTTCTACTAGATTGATATATAATTGTATTTAGACATTATTTTAATATCAGAATGATATTGCTTTACAAAGTTGTTTGGATTTTCATAAGGGAAAACCCGTTCCGTTTTCACGGCGTGGTCTTATGATATATCCTTTATTTAAACTAAGTGTTTTAAACTGTTTTACTCATACCAGTCCCATGACTGACCCGGAGTTTACGTCGATAACCAAAGTCGCCGAAAATCCGGGTCGTTACAAAACTACTACCTGAAATGTAAAATTTCCCTCGTCTCTCGTACTCCGATGAGTGATTCAAAGACTATTGCTTGCAGTAGCAGGTATTCAGAAATACTGTTAATCCGTTTGGGATCAGAATTACTTCTCTGCAAACTATTATTATTGAAGTAAACAATTTTTTTTGAAGTAAACAGCGCATACGTATCATGCTATGTGGATTAAGCTTTGGAGAATGTTTATTAGTTAGTTTGGGTTGATTTTTCGCCAGCCAAGTATTGGATGTAATTAGGTTACTTACCAGTCCTTAAGCTTACCGTCTCTTTAGTTAACCTATTTATAGCCGACAGTAGGTGCCTATATGATTATGATGGAGTAAAGATACTGATGGTTTTTTGTACTCATATGGGTGATGTAAAAGACATCTGAAATCTGATGCATGACAAGTTTTCAAGTCCATTGGCTTGTTTGTATGTTCTAGTATTAGCTTATTTGCTATATTTTGTGTGGAATTAACCGTGACTATTATTTGATACTATTACCATATAATTTTTCAATCCAGAAAAAAAGATGAACCTAAGAATTAAAAAAAAGATTATGTTAGGCTCAGTAATAAGGAGCCAAAGTGTTTTATCACTTCCATTGTACTCCCTTTTGGTTTGCTTGTTACACAAGTAGAAGGTGAACCATGGCATTTTAAGTATTTTTTATGAAGTCATGGTTTGACGCAGTGATGGTTCAAGTAACAACTAGGCAAACGATGTGAAGTTTTCTATGATGATGCCATTATGGTGATGTTATAACTTAGCATAACATTATAAATAATTCATGCATACCTACCTAGCCCTGCCTATTTGTTGATTAAGCTTTGTTTATGGGTCTCCAAGTCCTATTAGACACATATGTAGTAAATAACTTGGAAAAACACATTTGAGTAAGGCTTGAATTACAGTTAGCAATTTTTTATTTTTGCTTTCTTTTTGCTTTTCCCTTGAAGCTATAATGTGTTATATGCTAGAGCATCCATTCGAATATATTAGTGGATAATATTTTCTATTCACTTTACGAGTGGTGTAGAGTTATATGCTTGCATGCTGGTACTGACCTTTTGTATTCATGTCATTACATTTGTTGTTTGTGTAATAATGTATCCCCTATTGTTTTTTCTTGCTTTCAAGATTGTTTTTGTGACGGTCTAGAAATTTTGACAAGATAAATGATAGATTTTATATATGGCAATGATTATTAAGCTTGTGATTTGTTAATACTATTTGTTGTTCGATCGCATTTGTCAACGATAACATGAAGTAGTAACACTAGAATTAAGCATTGCTCTTGGTTTCCATAACGTTTTAAGGTAAATGCTACTAAAAACACCTACCTTCTCCTTATTACAAGTATTAAGACACTTGTAATTTTGCATGCCACATTCCATGCATGATTTACACATGTCCTAAGAGCTGTCATTACCATATTCTTCCATTCCATGTATAAATATACCTCCTTTCCCCCCTTAAACACAATTCCACTCTTCTCTTCCATTTCTCCTCCTTCTTTACTTTAAATCCATGGCTTCCTAAGCCTTTCTTCCTTATTCCTCTCCTTGATCTCCTCCCTCTTTCTCCCTAAATTCAGCTAAAGCCATCTCCTCCTCCTCCTCCTCCAAAATTATGACCTTTCCTCCTCTTAAAAAGGAAAAGAAGCTTAATAATTATTTTAGTTTATAAAGAGTCGACAAGGAAATTCTGTTAGTTTGGGGTAGCTATAGTCGGTAGTGGTCCTACGATAAAGATTGGTGGAGTGAAACCCCAAGGTGAGAACTCGACACTTGTATTTGTTCACTTTCTATGCTATGTGAATTGTTATTGATGATATGGTAAATTAGTAATTATTGCAATATAAGCGTTTAGTGGAAAACGCTTGTACATACACTGACATATATACATATATATATATACACACACACACCCCCATATATGCTCGTGTGATGGAAGAATGGATGCTTCGTGGTTGTTATTAGTGATAATATGTGTATTATACTTGTTATACACACATATGTGGATTTATATGGATATCAAATAAGTCTCGAACCAAATGAATACTTTATTCAATTTGATGTTGAGAATGGTTTTCTAAATTGTTTTGAAGGAATTTATATTATCGTCAAAAATAGAGTTTGTCAAAATAAATACCGGAACGTTCTAGGATGACAGAGAGGATAGTGTCTAGGCTTGAGTTTGGAAAATATAGTTTTCTGCTCTCCCTGGCTCTCCCTAACTGATCCGACGGACGGGATGGTTAATTCAAAATTTAATTTGAAACTATTTGAATTTATAGTAGAATTTAGCATACTTTTATTAAAAACTTTAAACGCTTATAACTTTAGCAACTTAAATCAGTTTTCCACAAAACAAAAAACATATGATTTTCATCAACAAAAGCTTCCAAATGAGTGAAAGCAGATTTTAATTTCGACTTATAATTTTCAAGTTATGTTTAAAATAATTTAGAAAAGGTCGCTATAAAAGGAGTTAGTTAACTATAATTATAAAATGGCTACTAAAAATTATTTAAAAATATGAATTTTTTTTGTTAAATCATAATTAATTATTTAAAAATGATTTATGGTAAAATCATGAAGTTCTGGATAACACAAAAGTCATTTTACTTAAACTAGCCAACATTAGTATTTTGAAATACTTTGAAATGCCTTTGTAACGTAGTTTGTTAAATATTGAGTTTTAAGTGATCTAGCTTTATAAATCTTTTCCAAACCTTAGTAAATGATTTCTAACTAGTAATAAAGTATTCTAAACTATAATTTGAGTTTGCAAACATGAAGTATGAGTTGAGACTTGATTTGGTCCTATATACCTACATGGTTTTAAAGTTACGTTTATTATTTGGAAAGACCGGGATTGGATTTATGTCTGAAAACCATTCCAAGTAATGATACGACGTTGTGAAGAGATTGAAGGCGTTAAAGACGATATTGAATATCGGGATCCTTTATATCATAAGGACGACTTGTTGAATGTCTCAAATGGGTAGCTTCCGTTTCCAAATGGATTTTATATCAGCTAAGTGGCAAGAAGCCCAAATGTATGTGAAGGAATTCCGGATTGTGGTTTCGTTCAGACCCAGAATGGACTTGTATGAATTGTGTGTCTGATATTGTAATTGACTGCATAGCACTGATCTCTGTTAAATATATATCTGCTTGGTGGCGGAGAATTTATTCTCTTGCTTAACACCCTTCTCTAAGACGTATGAGCTTAGAGGTTATATATTGATAGAAACCAGTGATGCGTAGTGAATGGACAATGTGGCATACTTAAGTTATGTGGTGATCTATGGATGATCAGAGCATGGCTTGTTTAAGCATAGCTTTGTGGATATCGTGACCTTAGCAAGCCTCACAACCCGGTAAATGGCTAAAACAGGAAAGATGCAGCGAGGTTAAGGGTAGTCATTTCCTTCTAGATAAAAGGTGTACTATGGTATAGAGCCCAGGTATTAACCTATGTGGATAACTTCTATTTATATGGATGTTGATGTTGCGAGGCCTCAGTTTAAAGGTGGGTAACGACCGGGAAGTGATATACTCAGGCGTGCTCTAATTTACCTAGTTAAGGGGTAACCCGGCCTCGTGTTGGCAGAGAGCCTAATTTGGTTCTCGGGGCGTCCCTCTAGAGACGTACCCATCGTTTCGGTAAGGAAGTTCCTTTGCCTGGTCATTTGTTGGAAATTCATTATCCACTACGAGTTTTTACGATTTCATTTGTATAGCCTACTGGTTACCAGTAGGAATGTGTTAGCATAGTGGGATGGGGCATTATGTTGGCTAAAATTGATAATTTTTTTTGCGAAATTGTTTTCACACTATGCGCTAATAATAATATGGAAAATGGTTTCCGCGTATCAAGCATGTTTGACTATCATAAGGAGAAATCTCGCCCATGTGTGCGTTTACCTTGTGTGTGTGCCGCGAGACCTTATGTTAGCTTCATTTTCTAAAAAGCATTGCGAATTTTATTGCACATAACAAATATATATTGAGTTCTCACACCAGTCCCATGACTGACCTGGAGTTTATTTATTTTTCCACAAAACTCTGGGTGCCCATAATTTTCCACACGGGCAGTCTAGTGTCAGGTTTAATAGGTGTGTTTGGAGCCTACATCTTGGAGCTGTTTCTAGTCTGTCTTTGCTTTGGTGAAGTTGCTGTTGCCGTGGAGCATATTTAGCTGTTTCTGTGGAGCGTTTGGTTTTTGTAGGCATCAGCGATTTGGAGCTATCCACGTGAAGATGAAGTTTGGTTTTGGATTCACATTGATTAGTTGTTTCCACTGCTTCTGTGTTATCTTGTTATTGTAAATAGTGTTGCACTTTGATGTTGTATCCGTTGTAAACTCTGATATAATCTCATGTTATATAAATGAGAAGTTGTTTTGTTTCATTATGATTGTTCTAATGTGTTATATCCCCAGACAACTAGGAATTCAACATTTGAATCTGCGACATTTTAATACAAATAGGTATTAAATGTCGATTTTCGAAGGTCGAAATTCCGGGTCATCACAGTTAGTATCAGAGCTTTGGTTTATACAAAGCTTTGGGGTATAACTCATTAGATAACTCATTAGAGATGGGGTAATAATACCCTAGAATGAGTAGAATCCAATGAAATGCAAAGAGTTTAACTGTTTCATAACTCCTAAGGTAATTTGTCCGTATGTCTAACACCATTTTCATACTATATCCAGATAGTAGAAAATGAGCTATAGAGGTAGACGTCGAGGAGGAAGCAGTACCCCCACCAACGGTCGTAATGTTACTGCAGTTAATGAGACTACGATTCAAGCCCCAACCCAAACTAGTCTTCCAGTTCTGAATAAGAATTACGCAAAATTGGGCAGAAAACCGTTTAAGGGATCTGATGATGTCATGGAAGCTCAAGCCTGGATTAACGCATGCGAGAAGATTTTCAGAGGACTTAACCTAAAAGATAACCAAAAGAGGCTGTTAGCTACATGGCAATTACAGGAAGGAGCAGCTGCATGGTGGGAGACTATCGTCCAAGGGAAATCAGAAGACGACTTTTCATGGAAGGATTTCAAAGAAATTTTCATAGAACGTTATATGCCTTTGGCAGGAATTTCCAGGATGTACGAGGAATTTATGAATCTCAAGCAAGGCGATATGTCTTTCGAGGAGTATTTAAATAAGTTTAACGAGCTTTCTCGCTTTGGACCTGAGCTGAAAGACACCCCGTTAAAGAAAAACGAAAGATTTATTAAGGGGATGGCATTGAAGTACCATGAGAGGATGACTGCGCATATCAAACAATATTTCGTTGAATTGGTAGACATGGGGTATAGATATGCTACTATTGATAAGCAGAAAGGTACTGAAGTTAAGGAAGGTAATGGTAATAACAATTAGAAGAAGAGAAAGTTCCAGGGGAAGAAGCCTGAACAGAAGGCTGAGAAGAAAGGAACGAAGGAAGATCATCTAAAGGATATTCTCTGCTATAATTGCCAAGAGAAAGGTCATTATTCCCGTGATTGTAAGAAGTCAAGGAAGACAAACCAAGGGCTCTCAGAATGTTATCACTACCATAAACCCGGTCATATAATTAAAGATTGTCCTGTAATAAAGAAAGCTGATGTGGCAAAGGTTTATGCAATCAAGGATGAGCCTTCGACTTTGAAGAATGATAAAGGGAAGGATGTTTTGGAAGGTAATATTTTTATTTCTGATAAATTAGTCCGAGTTCTGTTTGACACTGGTGCTTCACGTAGTTTTATCTCAAAACCACTCGTAGAGAAATTGAAACTTAAACCTAAATTTGTTGATGAACCCTTATTTGTAAGTAATCCTGTAGGAGGTCCTACTAGCTTGTGTCTGTATTGCAAAAATGTTCCTATCACCTATTCACACTATGAATTCCCTTTTAACTTATTCATTCTTGACTTTAATGAATTTGAAATTATACTTGGAATGGATTGGTTAAATAAATATGAGGCTAAACTAGATTGTATAGATAGAAAGCTCTGGTAAAGAAAAGTCTTGGAAATTTTATTGAAATATCTTGAGTTGACCCTAGCCCAAAAAGAGAAAGCTTAATGTATACTTTAGGTTACCCTGATACCGACATAAAAACTATACCTGTCGTTAGAGATTTTCCCGATGTATTTGAAGAAGTTAATAGTCTTCCTCCACATCGAGAAATTGAGTTTCGAATTGACCTAGTACCCAATGCCCGACCTGTTGTCCATCCAAGTCGAAGAATGGCTCCTAAAGAGAGAGTAGAACTGAACAAGGAAATCGAAGATCTCTTAAAAAAGGATTTATTCGACCTAGCCATTCAAATTGGGGGTCAGCTGTAGTATTTGTAGCAAAGTCCGACGGTTCTTTGCGATTGTGCCTAGACTACAGAGACCTTAATAAACAAACCCTCAAGAATAAGTACCCATTGCCACGAATAGATGACTTATTTGACCAGTTAAGTGGTGCCCGATTTTTTTCAAAAATGGATTTAGCCTCTGGTTTTCACCAACCCAAAATTGCTGAGGATTGTATTTATTTGACTTCTTTTCATGGACCCGACACTTTTTATGAATGGTTAGTAATGCTATTCAGATTTACAAATGCCCCAGCCTATTTTGTGGACTTGTGACTCGAGTATTCTTTGAGGTGTTGAATAAATTTGTGTTAGTCTTCATTGATGACATTCTGATCTATTCAAAAATCGAGGAAGAACATGCTGAGCATTTAAGGATTGCCCTGGAGATATTAAGGAGAAATGTGTTTAAAGCTAAAATTTCCAAATGTCAATTTTGGAAAAAAGAAGTAAAATTTCCTGGGCATATCGTATCTGAAGAAGGAATCTCAGTAGATCCCGGAAAGATTTCTGCTATTTTGGATTGGAAGCAACCAACGACTCCAAAGGAAGTTAGAAGTTTCTTAGGATTAGCAAGATATTACCGTAGATTCATCCAAGATTTCTCAAAGACAGCCTCTCCCTTGACTTAGTTGACCATGAAGAATGCCAAATTTGTTTGGTCTGCTAACTGTGAAGAAGCTTTTAATGAGTTAAAGAAGAGATTGACAACTGCACTGGTTCTGGCTATTATCAATGGCAATAAAGGATTATTTGTTTATACAGATGCTTATAAAGAAGGAGTTGGTGCCGTTTTAATGCAAGAAGGAAGAGTAATTGCTTATGCAAGTAGATAGTTGAAACCGCATGAAAAGAATTACCCAACTCATGAACTTGAGCTACTTGCAGTAATATTCACTTTAAAAATTTGGAGACATTATTTGCTTGGTGAAAATTTTGAATTATTCACTGATCACAAGTCCTAGAAGTATCTGTTTACTCAGAAAGACTTGAGTTTAAGGCAGCAACGATGGTTGGAATTTCTAGCATCTTACGATCTAGATATTCAGTATACCCCTGGGAAGGCCAATGTTGTTGCAGATGCTCTAAGTCGAAAGTATGTCGTTCCTGCCTACCTTGTTATCACTCCGACTCTTCTAGAGAAGATTGCCCGCAAGAAAAAAAAGGACAAATTTCCTCAAGAAATTTCTAAAAGAATTTAGGAAGGTGAAAATTTGATTTTTGAAATTGATGATAAAGGCATCATAAGATTAAAAGGAAGAATATGTGTGCCCAATATTAAAGAACTTAAGCAGGAGGTGTTGGATGAGTGCCATAAGTCCAAATTCGGCATCCATCCAGGAGTGAATAAGATGTATCGTGATGTTAAACTAATATTTTGGTGGAAGTCAATTAAAAGGGACATATCTATCTATGTTAGCCGTTGTGCTACTGTCAGCAAATAAAGAGTGATCAGTAAAAGACTCCAGGACTACTTCAGCCTTTGGAAATACCAAAATGGAAGTGGGACCAAGTTTCAATGGATTTCATTGATGGTTTACCTCGCACTCGCAAAGGGAATGAGAGAATCTGGGTTATTGTGGATCGTCTAACTAAAAGTGCCCATTTTATCCCAGTAGGTCATCTAGAGCTACTGCAAGTTTGGCAGAATTGTATATTAAGGAAATTGTTCGATTGCATGGGATACCAAGCAGCATCGTGAGTGATCGCGACCCTCTTTTCACCAGTCGTTTTTGAGAAGCTTTTCAAGCTGCTTTGGGAACCAAGTTAAACTTTAGTACTGCTTATCATCCATAATCAGACGGACAAACAGAAAGAGTTAACAGAATTTTGAAGACTTATTGCGAGCATGCGTTCTCGATTTTCGAGGTTTATGGGAAAATTATTTACCATTAGTCGAGTTCTCCTATAACAATAGTTATCAGGCAAGTATTAAGATGGCACCTTTCGCAGCATTCTATGGATGACCATGTAAGTCACCAGTTTGTTGAATTGAGTTTGGAGATAAAATTGTTCTAGGACCTGTTATGATTAGAGAGGCCACATAGAAGGTGGGTCTGATTAGAAAGAGGATGAAAAACGACAGAAGTGTTATGTAGACCGTAGAAGGCGGGCATTAGAATTCGAAGTTGGGGATTCAATATTCCTAAAAGTCTCTCCAATGCGCGGAGTTATAAGATTTGCAAGAAAAGGAAAATTAGCACCCCGCTATATTGGACCATTCCCTATTCTGGAAAAAGTTGGACCACTGGCATATAAGATTCAGTTACCCGAATGGCTCTCAGGTGTGCATAATGTTTTTCACATATCAAATCTGACAAGGTATGTTCATGACCCTGATCAGATTGTGGAAGAAGCCGCCCAACAAGATCTAGAAATTACACCTAATCTAGCAGTTAAAAGAGACCCCATAAAGATCATCGACCAAGATGAAAAGAGGATAAGGAATAAGACGGCTAAGCTAGTTAAAGTGCAATGGAGCGGTGATCCCAAATATTGTACTTGGGAAATGGAAGAGGTTATGCAGAAATTCTACCCGAACTGTACAATCAATATTCAAGATGATAGGTAAGCCTGTTTCTTTATTCATTTCCTTTGATTATTCCCTTCATACACAGTTTCGAGGACGAAACTTTCTTAAAGGGGGGGGGGGGGAGGGGGTGAATGTGACGGTCTAGAAATTTTGACAAGTTAAATGATAGATTTTATATATGGCAATGATTATTAAGCTTGTGATTTGTTAATACTATTTGTTGTTCGATCAGATTTGTCAACGATAACATAAATTAGTAACACTAGAATTAAGCGTTGCTCTTAATTTCCATAATGTTTTAAAGTAAATGCTACTAAAAACACCTACCTTCTCCATATTACAAGTGTTAAGACACTTGTAATTTTGCATGCCACATTCCATGCATGATTTACACATGTCCTAAGAGGTGTCATTACCATATTCTTCCATTCCATGTATAAATATATCTCCTTTCCTCTTTAAACACCATTCCACTCTTCTCTTCCATTTCTCCTCCTTCTTTACCTTAAATCCATGGCTTCCTAAGCCTTTCTTCCTTATTCCTCTCCTTGGTCTCCTCCCTCTTTCTCCCTAAATTCGGCTAAAGCCTTTTCCTCCTCCTCCACCAAAATTCTGACCTTTCCTCCTCTTAAAAAGGAAAAGAAAAAGAAGCTTAATAATTATTTTAGTTTATAAAGAGTCGGCAAGGAAATTCTGTTAGTCCGGGGTAGCTATAGTCGGTCTAGTGGTCCTACAATAAAGATTGGTGGAGCAGAACCCCAAGGTGAGAACTCGAAACTTGTATTTGTTCACTTTCTATGTTATGTGAATTGTTATTGATGATATGGTAAATTAGTAATTATTGCAATATAAGCATTTAGTGGAAAACGCTTGTACATACACTGATATATATATATATATGTATATATATATACCTACCCATATATGCTCGTGTGATGGATGAATGGATGCTTCGTGGTTCTTATTAGTGATAATATGTGCATTATACTTGTTATACACACATATGTGGATTTATATGGATATCAAATAAGTTTCAAACCAAATGAATACTTTATTCAATTTGAAGTTGAGAATGGTTTTCTAAATTGTTTTGAAGGAATTTATATTATGGTCAAAAATAGATTTATCAAAATAAATACCGGAACGTTCTAGGATGACAGAGAGGATAGTGTCTAGGCTTGAGTTTGGAAAATATAGTTTTCTGCTCTCCCTGGCTCTCCCTAACTGATCCGACGGACGGGATGGTTAATTAAAAATTTAATTTGAAATATAATTTGAATCTATTTGAATTTATAGTAGAATTTAGCATAATGTTAACAAAAACTTTAAACGCTTATAACTATTGCAACTTAAATCAGATTTCTACAGGAAAAAAAAACGTTTCATTTTCATCAACAAGAGCTTCCAAATGAGTGAAAGCATATTTTAATTCGACTTATAATTTTCAAGTTATGTTTAAAATAATTTAGAAAAGGTCGATATAAATGGAGTAAGTTAACTATAATTATAAAATGGCTGCTAAAAATTATTTAAAAATTTGTTGAATCATAATTAATTATTTAAAAATGATTTATGGTAAAATCATGAAGTTTTGGATAACACAAAAGTCACTTTACTCAAACTAGCCAATATTAGTATTTTGAAACACTTTGAAACGCCTTTGTAACGTAGTTTGTTAAATATTGAGTTTTAAGTGATCTAGCTTTATAAATCTTTTCCAAACCTTAGTAAATGATTTTTAACTAGTAATAAAGTATTTCGAACTATAATTTGAGTTTGCAAGCATGAAGTATGAGTTGAGACTTGATTTGGTCATATATACCCACATGGTTTTAAAGTTACGTTTATCATTTGGAAAGACCGGGATTGGATTTATGTCTGAAAACCATTCCAAGTAATAATATGACATTGTGAAGAGATTGAAGGCATTGAAGATGATATTGAAGACCGGGACCCTTCATATCGTAAGGACGACTTGCTGAATGTCTCAAATGGGTAGCTCCCGTTTGCAGACGGATTTTATATCAGCTAAGTAGCAAGAAGCCCGAACGTATGTGAAGGAATTCCGAATTGTGGTTCCATTCAGACCCAGAACGGACTTGTATGAATTGTGTGTCTGACATGGTAACGACCGGGAAGTGATATACTCAGGCATGCTCTAAGTTACCTAGTTAAGGGGTAACCCGGCCTCGTGTTGGCAGAGAGCCCGATTTGGTTCTCGTGGCGTCCCTCCAGGGGTGTACCCATCGGTTCGGTAAGGAAGTTCCTTTGCCTGGTCATTTGTTGGAAATTCATTATCCACTATGATTTTTTACGATTTCATTTGTATAGCTTACTGGTTACTAGTAGGATTATGTTATCATAGTGGGATGGGCCTTTATGTTGGCTAAGATTGATAAATTTATTTGCGAAATTGTTTTCACTCTATGCAATAATAATAATATGGAAAATGGTTTCCGCGTATCAAGCATGTTTGACTATCATAAGGAGAAACCTTGCCCATGTGTGCATTTACCTTGTCTGTGTGCCGCGAGATCTTATGTTAGTTTCATTTTCTAAAAAACAGTGCAAATTTTATTGCACATAACAAATATATATTGAGTTCTCACACAAGTCCCATGACTGACCTGGGGTTTATTTGTTTTCCCACAAAACTCTAGGTGCCCATAATTTTCCACACGGGCAGCCTAGTGTCAGGTTTAGTAGCTGTGTTTGGAGCCTACATCTTGGAGCTTTTTCTAGCATGTCTTTGCTTTGGTGAAGTTGCTATTGTCGTGGAGCATCTTTAGCTGTTTCTGTGGAGTGTTTGGTTTTTGTGGGCATCAGCGATTTGGAGCTATCCAGGTGAAGATGAAGTTTGGTTTTGGATTCACCTTGATTAGTTGTTTCCGCTGCTTCTGTGTTATCTTATTATTGTAAATAGTGTTGCACTTTGATGTTGTAAACTCTGATATAATCTCATGTTATATAAATGAGAAGTTGTTTTGTTTCATTGTGATTGTTCTAATGTGTTATATCACCAGATAACTAGGAATTCGACATTTGAATCTGCGACATTTAAATATAAATAGGTATTAAATGTCGATTTTCGAAGGTCAAAATTCTGGGTCGTCACAGTTTTCTAGATTATTGAAGAGTCATTATCAATTTGAACGATCATAATGTTCTTTTTCTTATTGAAGAGTTATTGTCGTTACATTGGCAAGGTACTATTTTTAACACTTACAAATTGTACTACACTTATCACTAATAGCCTTCTATAGCATAAATTTGAAATGATATTCAATTTATATGGATCTAAATTAAGGTTTTCACATCTTGATACTGATATTGTTTATTTATTTTCTGTAGATGTCTTCATACTCAAGACCATCGATTGATTACCGTGATTACTTCCTACTGTATTCAAACGTTTCAGACGATCCTTCTCAAATTGTTTGTTCAACCGAATCTCGTACGACAACTCCATTTAGCATCTACGAGAGAATAGAATCGAGCTTACAAAGGGATTTCGCATTATTAAGTGTTCGAAATGATATGGCACCGCCTATCAGATTGACAACACCAACAAGATTGCCATCCCTGCAAACATTCAATGTTGGAGAAGAACAATATCGAAGGCTGCTATGTCGTTGCAACATTGAACCAATATTCAAAACATGCTACTTGAATAAAAACGTTGGACATCGATATTTATTTGTGCAAACACTAGAACTCTTAGAGACTATGGATTCATCCATTGGATTAATGAACCGTTATGTGATCGTGATGTAAAATTTGCGTTGGAGGTTCTTGAAGAAAACAGAAGGCTTAAAAAGGAGCTTAAATTGCAAGATTTCATCGAGTTAAATAGACAAAAGATGTGTCAAAATTAAGAAGGTATGATTTTGAACTTATAACATTTACCACTATTTGAAACTTAAATGATGCTATTTAATTAAATGCACGGGGGAAGCAGTGAAACGGAGAAATAGATAAATTTTGGTGGTACAAGCTATGCAAATTTTTGGATGTAAGGTTCATTATATGGCTGGAGTTTCGCATTTGGTACTTGTAGACTTCAAATGTGGAAAACATCTTGCATTTTGTTAATTATGTATTATTTTTACTATGGAATTGATATTGTATATGTGTTGAATTTAGTATCTTTATTTATTATTATTATTTTGTTAGTTTGTGCTTTGTTGCTGTCACGAATATGGATTTTTTTCTTATGGATTTCGATACATGTTGTTATGTCGAGATAATATCATGGCTGAATGCATATTAAATAGGGCTTATGCCATCTTATATGCAAATATAAGTGTTAGCAATGAATATGTTTGTAACTCTTATAAGTGTTACCATATCTTATAGTTCCAACATTTATAAGTGTTAGCAATGAATATGAAGTGTTACCATATCTTAAAGTTCCAACATTTATAAGTGTTAGCAATGAATATGTTTGTAACACTTATAAGTGTTAGCAATGACTATGTTTGTAACACTTATAAGTGTTAGTAGTTACTCTATTTGTAACACTTATAAGTGTTACAGGAAATTCCTCACAAGCCGTTGGTGACACTTAAAAGTGTTTACAGAAATTATTTGTAACACCTATACTTGTTGGGAATCCCCTGTTTTGGTGTAGTGTATATGATCTTCTGTCTAATAATTAATAATTTTGGTGAAAGCCACATGCATCGATGCATCTCTCTATAATCCCCTCTCCTCTTTCTTCTACATAACAATATTTTTTTTATTAGCTTTTCTTTTAGTCCCACTTATCTTGTTCTGGGATATAAATCTTTTTTTGAACAAATTGACTGCATTATTATCTACAGGAACTTGGGATATAAATTTTGTTTTCATGTTGTTTTTTTGTTACTTCTAAAATCATGGAATAGAAGATGTGATGATTGATAGTTTTTGGTTTAAGGCCTGAGGTATTACAGTCAAACATCTGCTATTTGTTTTTGTTTTTCATTTTTTTTCAATCTAGTAAACAAGGATACTATTCTTCCTTATTTATCTTTCTTGAGGAGATACATTTCCTTATAAAGTTGTTACATGATGATCATCATAGCACATGGCATTTCATAAATGTTCTTTTCTTTCTTTCTTTCATTTTTTTCGATTGAAAATTAAAAAAACTAAGAACATTTGATATATCATAGCCATATTTTGAAGTTTTGTGTATGATAACAACTAGAGCTTAATTATCCAAGATAAAAGGGAATTAGTCGTCACTTATAATGATAGAGGAATCAGATGCTTGCTAAGAATCATCCAAGTCGTTATGCTATAAGATCAGTTTTCATTTTTTCTGTTAAATGTTAAAATAATTTCGTGCCTTCTCCAGAACAAACTACTACCATTTGTATAAGGAATCAATAACAAAAATATCTATTTTTTCATTGTTTTTATGCATCCTAACAAATTTCAACAAATTCATGAATATTTACTGCTATGAACTACCTTATTCTTATCCAGAAACATACTATCTTTTTAAGATATTCAATGCACTATGAAAGCAAAGTCAGTGTTTGATAGCAAAGAGTTCCGAAGTCAGTTTTGGAAGGACATAACATTTCTAAGGATGAAGTAATGAAACTTAGAACAAAGACAAACACAGTTTACACTGAGCAAGCATGTAGGTATGTGAATGGAATCCATTCTAATTGTCTATTGTGTTAGTAATATATGACTTCTGTTCACCAGTAATATCTATATTTATAAAGTAAAAATATTTTTGGCAAAATTGATGAATAATAAGTGAAGAAATATTCCACTTAAGATAAGCAAGCTTGCGCTTCAGATCAGCTGAATCAAACACATTCTTTAACAAAGTTAAAAATTAACAGTTAAAAAGTTACTGCTTCTAATGACAAATTATTGTGCGTCAGTGTTCTCATTACATATAAAACATGCATTATATTGTTTTGAAATTATCTAATACGTTAGTGAAAAGATCATAACACCATATTTCCTTACAACATTGAAAATCTTAACACTGAAAACCATAACATTGTCATTTGGTATGTTGTTGTTATTGAATTTGACTTCCCTCAGCAATAAACCAGAATGAACTTCGGAATCTCAGCAGGTACCATCCTATTTTTATTTAGTAAATATACAGAAGTTGTATTTATGCTGACAAGCTTTTATATTAAAATTATGTCCATATTCCTATTTTAAGATAACTATTTTCCAAGTCCTACCAATATAGGTTTTTCCTTTAAAACTTTTCCACAAACAGTCCACATTCTTATTAAATGCAAACAATCCATATTCCTGTTATTGTTTTTTATATTAAAATCACTGCTTTTTTTTTTTGAAAATATGAGTGATTGTTTGCGATTCTATTTTCATCGTGGTATATATTTTGAAGAAAAAAACTCTTATTTTGTTTTACTCTTTGCAATTTTGAAAAGCAAACAATGTAGCGCTTATTCCTATGTTAGAGACTGTTCGCGCTACTATTTCCATGTTTGTAACGGTTAAACTTGTTGTTATCTTCAAATGAGCCATATTATCTTTTATTTATGTATTCTACTTTCCTGATTTGATTAGCTGTAACTTAGCATATGGTGCATTGTGATAAAGATATATTGTTCTCTCCAAGAAGAAAAACAAAGACAACTATATATATTAAAAAGATACTACTAAGATCACTTCTAGTTTATTGTTTCTGGTAGATTCATATTAAGTGATGGTTTTAAACAACTTCGTTTTATTGAGTGAAAAACTGTTAGGATGCTGCAATGAGCAGTTCATTCAACTGTTGTAGATATTGTTGTAATTCAAATACTTATATACCCACTCCGTACATGAAGGATCATTATTCTTTAGATTTTGTTATGTTATGCAGATGGTATGTCTATAATTGCACCATATTTTCTGTTCTTTGCATGTACTATTTTTCTCCTAAAATTATTAGACCACTTGGTGTCATAGAAATTTCCTTTGTTTTCAGGCAATTCTGGCGTATAAATCTTTCTGCGATGTCATCATTACGCTATATTAAATAAACATCAATGATTGTAAAAGGATATCAGTTTTTACCATGTTTGTTATTTTGCTTTAATATATTTTCTATAAAACGTCACTGATTTCTTTGTCATTTGCTAAGTAAGTAGTGGCTTGATCACAGAATCACAGTGCTAGCATGGTGGACCACTGAAAATTAACAAGGTACTTTGACATCATAAATTGTTTTTTAACATATTTACAGTTATGTTTATTTAGCTCTCAGTGCTTTCAAATCTTTTATTTGAATTATTATGGTCCATTGATTGTGTCCTTATAGAGCTAGTACTTGTAAGCAACGACAGTATTCAATGTGTTGCACAAGGATTTTCATATTTCAATGTCAAAAAGAGTTACAGTGGGTAAAGATCCATTTGCATTTTTGTTAGAATTGAATTTAAGAAAAGCATAATCAAATTTTTATGTTTAATCTATTAACACTTTCTTTTATAACACTCATTTTTCTATTCTCTATTATCTTCAAAAATAAAATGCATGCTAAATTTAGGTACTTGCCTTCATTTTTATTGAAATATGAAATATGAACCTGTAGATTCTATTTTCTGAAGCTTTTTAAAATTAAATGATAACTTTTAGCACCTGACTTCTTCATTTCTGTCAATTATTATTTAATTTGCATTTTACTTTTGCATTTAAAACATGAAACAAGAACCTTTAGGTTCTATTTTTCGACAATTGAAAATTAAATGTTGCTCCTAACTTCAGCCTTCGAATTTCAAATCTAACACGAAACTTTCTACCATTTTTGAAAATTAAACGTTTAATTATGGCACATGCCTCTTTAAATGAACCAATTAATTATTAATTAACATTACATTTAGCTTTCTATATTTACAGTAAGAAGAAGTCGGATGTTTTCTAGGTCACACAAAGAAGAGATTTGCCAACTGCATTTAAGTTATTTACAGGTAACTACATTGTAGGTTAAATTTATCATTTTTAGTTTGCTTTTACTTAAAATTTAGAACTTTTATTGACAGCATAATGAACTTCTTATACCTCAGCTGTTGGGGTATAAATTAAATAGATTTTATAATGAACTGTTTCTAATTGCAGTTTGGAATTTTCATGGTGATCTTGTCACCTCCTTCGAAGACCACCTGCCGTGGCACCCGGACTGCAATACTAATAATCTCTACATCATCAGTGATCAAAATGTGATTATATCATATTGCAAAGCAGAAGAACGACGTGAAGATGTGGTAGAAGGTATCATTTCCCCTTTCTTTTTGTTCAAGATATTATTCAGACTTAAACACTGATATTGGTTGGTGCACCAAGATAAACATCACACCCAAGCATATAGCTATCAAAATCCACCGCTGCCGTGGCAATCGCCGTGGAGACAATGTGGGCTGATGCAAGCACTCTCTATTCAAATTTACAAAAACATCTACGACTACTACATCACGTAGAATATTCCCTTCCAAGCAGAACCACAACCAAAGAATAAGGAACATAAATAGTACACCTACCCAAAGATGCATACCAAACAGATAGACAGAAGAGGGGCAACACACAAATCTGACGAGAAGCAAGGCTGATTAAGATCTGAACCAACGGCTATCAAATGTTGAAAAAGGAATCCAAGACCACACTGTAATTAGACCAGAGACGGAGTTCGTTATAGCCAGGCTGACAATCTCATGTACGTAGTTGTAGCAACAATGAGATGGCCTTATTTACGGGCAAATGCTTATGGGGATTCCTCTTTGGGTGAAAAATCCAGACTTTGATCGGGAACTTTAACAGTAACTCTGCCAATATTTACGGGTTTTAGGTGCTTAAATGATACAGTTATTTTTCTTCTTCTGCATTTCAGATAAATTGACTAAACAAGTTCATTGAGACTATGTAGCCTTATCTAGATAGGGTGTGCAGGTTTATCCAGAAGGAATTTTTTCGCTGCTTATTTATATAATTCTATATTTAACAATATTATTAATCTTCAAGGCCATCTGCAATATAGCTAAGGAAGCTACAAAGCCAATTATTGCAGAAATTGCTCTAAGTATAAAATTGATTCCATTAAGTTTCACACCCTAACCTTGGGTTCACTCCCACCTACATTCCAAGGTATGCTTGTCAATTCTCTATATGCTCAACTCTTTTATCTTAAGAATACGTTGTAGTCGTCATGTTGTATTTGTTTGTCTCATGGATTCAAGATCATGGATCCATTAAGTTGTTGTCACGGTGGTCTCACCAAAAGAAATTCAAACAGTGAAGTCATTACCATCAAGACCATTAAGTTGTTGTCATAGTACTCCTACGATAAGATGTAATCTAGCAAATAACTGATACCAAATGTCTCATTAGTTGAACTAAGTGGTCATCGGTGGTATTTTGTTCCATCAATGCACATAAATTCCTGAATTTATATAAGATTTACTTTAAAAATGATTAATTCAGTTTCCTATGAATGGCTTAGTCCTAGCTCAGAAATATGAAGACAAATACAAACTAGCTGATCTTTATATAATAGGCTTACACATTGTCCCCAATTTATATAATAGGCTTATGCTTTTTGAGGCTAGGATTGTCCGACAATGGAGTATGTTAGTTGATCTTTTATATGGATAGGCAAGGAACTTATTTTGGAGCGTGTTTGTTAATCAGATGCTTATTGTGCATTCAATGCACCTGTAACCTGAATTAAGATTGTCTACCTATGATTTGAATTAAATATGCCAATATGTATTGATGTACATATGTGTTCATGATATTTTAACACCCTAAAATTAAGTAAACATTCAACCTAAGTCTCAGTCTTTTAATGTAGATGCGGTGTATTAATAGTTTAAGGTGTTACTGATCTACCATTATTATTTTAAGTGTAGATAGAGACATGTTATTGATTCCGTTGAGAATTCTTTACTGTAAACATGATTCATCAAATATCCCACTAGTATTTAATTTGATATTATTCAAATTATAACAGAAGCAGAAATGTAATCTTGTTTATTACTTAATTGAATGAATTGTACAAACTGTGTACACTTATTTATACAATGCAGAAATAGATATTGGACTGTAATAATGAAACATTGTGTAACAACCCTGAATTTCAGAACCAATTTAAAATTTTTATTTTAGCTATTTTAATGGATTTTGGATATTTAAAATGATTTATTTTAAATAATAACGACTAAAAATTTATTTTAAACGAAGTTAGAATGAATAAATTTATTTTAATTATAAAACGACCCTGAAATGGCGTGACAGTTTGAAAATTTGATTTTAAATTTCAAATGAATGTATAGGATTCAAAATAAATCGGATTTCATTAAAACCAAAAATATTTGAATCTGTTTAATTTTATCTTTCTAACGAATGTGAAAAATTCAGATTTCATAACGGGAGTAAAATGTTATGTCCAGTTTAAAATTTAAAACAGTCGTTCTTAAACCCAAATCTCCAATACGAGCCATACGGATTTTGATTGTATACCTATATGTCAATATAACCAATTGGGGTTATGGGGGCTATGATTCTATATTTATTTGCGAAATGATTTCCACACTATATGTTATAATATTGAAAGAGGATTTTACGTATGAAAGCATGTTTGGTTATCATAAGATAAAACTCGCCCATTTGGTGTGCGCTTGCATTGTGTGATGTGGGAAGAGCTTATGATAGCCTCATTTTCCAAAAGTCATTGCGAATTTATTTGCATGGGTATTCACATGGAGTAAACTCGTTCCGCGTTAGCGGCGTGGTCCGACAAATTTCCCAACTTTAAAATAAATCCTAAAAACAACTGTTTTATGTTCTCCAGGTCAGTATGGAATTTATATATATTTTATATAATATATAGCCCTTAAAAAGAGCCATTTTGCAAATGACCTCTGTATTCGATGAAACCACTTTTGTTGGATCCGGAAATGTCAAATTATTGCTAAATTCCAATTTTCATAATTTTTTGAATTAATATGTGAGCGAGGTGAATTTAAACGTGTTTGGCAATTTCAGTTTGAATTTAATCGACTGGAAAATGACCATTTTACAAATGGTCTCCAAATTCAATGAAGTTAGTTTTGTTAGGACCGTATTTTCAAAACATTGCTAGATTTATTTTTCTGGAATTTTTGGAATCAGTATGTGGCCTCGGTAAATTAAAATGCACGTTGAAATCAATTTTGAACGTTATATTAATTTATATTTTAAATCTGATGAAAACTGATCGTAATAGTCGAATGGCTTACGGGACATATCCCATTATGTCTTGTGACGACCCGCCCCGCACCAGCCGACATTTCAATGAAAGTGCGTTGTGCCAATGTCTAACCAGCACGGGACGGTCGCCAAAGAAAGGAAAGGAAGGGTATTTGAACTAACAAGGAACCTGTAGAATGTCTCATAGCACAAGGAATAAATATAATAATAACATACTTGACATAAAACAGGTGAGACAGTGCATAAGATGAAAACTAAACATCATAGCAGCAGAAAATCCAAATACAGCTTATGTTCCACATCATTATTATTACAACTTTTGAAAACTGCCTCTAAAGCAAATAAGGAAGGTACACTACTAATACCCAAAGTAGTGACCAGCGGCGACACAGGGAGAATATATAGCAAATAGTACGTGTAAGCCTCCTTGAAACGATAAGGAATTTCGCTCAATCCGAATCGATCGCTAAACCGACCAAGATCGTTCGAAACCCCTGATTGTTTTGAGAACACGACGAATTGGAACACAAATAGAAGAACATTTCATTGCTTATTACAACAATTCCATCAGAATACAAGAATATACAGAGTATAAACAAATATAATACATCAGAGAAATATCAGAGATTTAAGTACATTACTGCAGCGGAAAAATAATACAATACACAACTGAAAGAGATATATGGATACAGAGCTTTCCGGATATCATTCCAGCTGTAAACCAGGTTCCTGTGCATGAAAATCTGCAAAACCAAAACTACTAGCTGCCCGTGTGGAAAATAGGGGCACCCAGAGTTTAGGTTAAAACAATAAACTCCAGATCAGTCATGTGACTGGTGTGAGAACTAAAACAGTTATTTAAAGCTTTACTTTAAATCAGATATATCAAGGGACCACGCCGTATAACATGGAACGGGTTTCCTCCCAAGAATACCAGTGCATATAACAAAACAACGCAATGCTTTTTGGAAAAATGAAGCTATTATAAGACCCAGGTCCCATCACACAATACAACACAAGCTGGAGGATAGGGTTTTCCCTTATAATAGCCAAACATGCTTGGTACGTTAAAAACAAATCATTTGATACTATTATAAGTGCATAGTGTATAAAACAACTTCAAATATAAATGTATCAATCCTAGACGGCATGGGTACCATATATCATGTCGCCAATACTAGGCTCTACAATCAAAACCGCAAATGTCACGTATCAGAAGTTGGATTTCCGTCTGTGAACCGAGGTAAGGGATCGTCCTCACCGCTTCGAGACAATCTAGCCCATGTCTCAGGACCCAAACACAGGTGAGCCCTTGGATCGTTAGGGCCGGTCCATCTATGTGGATTAAAATGCCTGAGCACTACGTTTCCCCGCCCTTTGGGGCGAAAATGAGTCCTATGACTCCATCGGCTCCACATAGTCATCTGTAACGGCTGGAAATTTTCGACTCCTCGAGAGTCGAAAATTCCGCGACGTTAGTGTAAGAATTTAGAAGGTGAGAAAGAAAAGATAGAACTAATAGAATAGGAGAAGAAGAAGAACATCAGAATCATCAGAGTAACACGAATCTCACAACGGAACGAATAACATATAATATATAACATAGCTTTGAAGTAAACAGTTATATATATACAATAGCACTCATCAGAGTACAACACTTACAACACAGCGGAAATAACTATAGCTATAAAATCTTGCAGCCTCCTGCTCCAAGCTCTCCAAGCATATCTGTAAATCCCGACTACTTGACTGCCCGTACAAATTTAGGCACCCTAGAGTTTAGGGAAAACAACAAAGTAAACTCCGGGTCAGTCATGGGACTGGTATGAGTAAAATAGTTTAAAACAGGTATAGGATATCTCATAAGACCACGCCGTGAATACGGAACGGGTTTTTCCCTTATGAGTATCTGAACAACTTTGACAAGCATATCATTGTGATATTATAATAATGTCTAAGTACAAATAGGTATCAATCTAGCAGAAACGCTTGCATCTCACGTTCTACATACATAGTATAAAATCATAAACCGCAGGGCGCTTATCGGAGAATGGATTCCAACAGACAAGGTATGGGAGCACCTTCTGAATAGTGTACTCTAGAGGTGATACACTCAGGGTTCAACAAGAACGTCTTGCAACCCGGCCACACATGACCGCTCACTCATCTAGCTTGAGTGTCGCGAATATATTGCCACCACGGTTGTAGGCCATCAAACCGTCATCCGAAGATACAGAATAAAAAAGAAGTATAAATATGAATATTCTCTAGATCGGTGACAATACACCCTGCTTGGGGATGACCCAACTAGCCATGCTGCCTAGCCCAACTTTTGTTACTTCCCGGTGTGAGGCTAGAAGCTACGTCTATCTTCAGAACATCTGATCACCATTCACTTTGAATGCCACATCGTCATACCCGCCAAATCACAAATTGACTTATACAAAAATAACACGGGTATATAGCTAAGAGAAACGAATTCCTCTGCCACCAAACGTGAATACGTTTGAACAGATCAACTTACGCGATCCATTGGATATACTCTGTCAGACCTTCTTCCATATACGTTGTCCTGGGACTGGACAAACCGAAGGCACTATTCAGTATATCCATCTTAGTCACTGTTATCTAAGACTTATACAACAGCCCTTGCACTTTACTCCGTCTTCAATTTATCTTTGGCATATATTGCTCGCAACGCTTATGCCGATACAGAGTGGTTCTTTGGATAATAATCCAACCGGTCTCTCCATATTAACAACGTTAAAATGGTAAAAACTTTGATAGTCTGTGATTCAACTATCAAATGAAAACATGTCGGTGTACAAACAACGATCTTATTTCCAAATGGAAATTCGATCGATCAATCATCACATGTTCATATTTCCTTATTTCCTATATTTAGAAAATATATGTTATTAATCATTGGAAAACATTTCCATAGCTTATTTTCACATCACTATTATTTCGCAACTATCAGTCCCTAACTGTAACTAGTATGAGAACAATTCTCTAAGTATCAATCCGGAAGGTCGAAACCAACATCAGATCGTCACTTAGAAAACCGTTCAACTTACCCTCTCCAGTTAGTTTCTGAATTTGCTTAACTCTATTTCTTAAATTCTTATCATGAAAACATTTCATTTTCTATGTTTAGAAAACATATCTGACTATATTTGGAAAACGTTTCCAAAACTCATTTACGGATTTCAAATGAACGTTGTATAAAACATCGTTACGCTTAATCCATTAATCGCTTATTACTTAACTATATTTCAAATCAACCTTTTCTATCGAACCACAACTATTCCTTTGTCAATTCTAAAGTCAATCAAGTTGGGGTATAATTACCTCTCAGACCTTAATTTAACAACGTCCTTTACTGTGAAATAGATGAAGCTCGTCACTCACTTTTTCCAATCATCTGTTCACGCAAATTCTCGGATTTCAGGTTACGAATCTACTTCTTATATGACAACATTTGATTATAACTATAACGTTATAATTCCTACTTCTGCAATGTCTAACCTAAATTATAACTTTATCTCCTAACTCGAATAATTTAACAGACACCTAATTTCTAAATCAATAACTAAATCTTGATTTAAACCCTGGAAAGTAAATAGTACTTTCCCGAATTCGCTATAATCGAATTCGACGTATAACTCTCTTTCGAGTAATCTCTATTCGATTAACTCTCCCTTTTTAATAACTTATATTCGATAAACTCTATTTCGATTTACTCCTATCGAATAACTAATATTCGAATAACTCTTCTTGGTTGGCTCTATTTCATTAACTCTTATCGAATAACAAATATTCGATTTTCTTAAATGTGTCAATTCTTATCGAATAACTAATATCCGATTAACTTAAATGGATTTACTCTTATCGAACAACTTATTCGATTAACTTAACTCGATTTTCTCAACTTGATTATCTCAACTCGGTAAATCTTAACTCGATAACTTAACTTAACCCAAATTGATTAACTCAACTCTAATCGATTAACTTAATTCTAATCGATTTACTCCATTTCGATTCAACTTAATTCAAATCGATTAACTTAACTCAAATTGATTAACTCCTTTCGAATAACTAAATTCGATTTAACTCTTCTCGAATAACTAAATTCGATTCAACTCTTCTCGAATAACTAAATTCGATTAACTCAAATTGAATAACTAATATTCAATTAACTCTTCGACAAACTCCTTTGGATTAACTAACTTCGAATAACTCCTTTGGATTAGCTAACTTCGAATAACTCCTTTGGATTAACTAACTTCGAATAACTCCTTTGGATTAACTAACTTCGAATAACCAATATTCGATAACTACTCTTTGAATAAATAATATTCAGTAACTCTTCTCAAATGAATAACATTTGATTCCTCCACTCGAATAAACTATATTCGATTACTCTTCCCTCGAATATACTATATTCGATAACTCTACTTCGAATAAGTGATATTCGGCAACTCTACTCGATTAACTCCACTTGGATAACTCTAACTGGTCAACTTTAACTGTTTATCTTTAACTGGTAAACTTTAACTGGTTAACTCAAATGGTTTAACCTAACTGGTTAACTCAAATGGTTTAACCTAACTTGATTTACTTGTCTCGATTAACTGAACTAATCCACTTAGTTTAACTTAGTTAATTCACTTTGATTAACTCTAACCGATTTACTTAGTTTAACTCAGCAAATTCACTTTGATTAACCCAACTAATTTACTTCGATTAACCAATTAGTTTAACTTGACTAATTCACTTAGTTTGACGCAACTAATTCACTTTGATTTACAAATTAGTTTAACTTAACTAATTCACTTCGATTAACCGCTTAGTTTATCTTAACTAATTTACTTTGGTTAACTTAACCAATTACTTTGATTAACTCGACTAACCTGCTTTGGTTAACCTAACAAATTACTTTGTTTAACTCTATTCGAATAAGAAATTCGAATCACTCTAATGTGTTTAACTCTATTCAAATATCTAATTCGAATAACTCATTTCGAAAGATTTCCTTTTTACAACGTTTATCCATTGATAAAGATTTACTTTTTACAAGTTTATCCATTTATAAAGATTTACTTTTTACAACGTTTATCCATTTATAAAGATTTATTTTTAGTAACGGTTCTTCACTTTATAAATGTCCTTTTAATAACGTTTCTACTTCTCTATATAAGTCCAGACTTATATATATTCCATTTATCAACGATAAATAATTTATTTAATTTATAAAACATTATTTATAAATTAATCTACTTCAATTTATCTGTTAAAACAGATTTCCTATTTAATATCTCATTTAAATCCATATCGTGTTATACCGTGTGCGAAGCACGTGTTTAAATCTATCTTTGTATAATTCTATTTATTTTCCGAACAAGTGTTCCTTTATTTATTCCCTAAATAAATATTCCTTTATTCCATTTATTTATAATCTAAATAAATGTTCCTTTATTTATTTCCTAAATAAATAAATGGTTTCATTTTATAAAATCCGATTGATTTTATAAATAAGATCCATTTTCAATATAAACATTGAAAATTCCCTTTTTACATTCTAGTATCACCTACGGTGTTTAACGTGTCGTATAACAATGATCGGTATCATTCAAACATATGAAATCAATAACAGATTTCATAACACATCATATATCACAATATATGAAAAACGGTAAAATAAATATTGAGGAATCCAGTCGGATTCCTCCAACCTGTTTCCCTGTATCACAGATGTTAGACAATATAGATAACATCACTTTCAGTTCCATATGATATATTCTGTTAAACAGAATCAATATAGAAATTTAACTAACTGACTAGCAGTTCAATCAACACACAGTCAAACAGACAATTTTAACAGTTCTAACAATACAACATGAAATTATAAACTGTTCAGAGTTAGTGAGTTTTACTCACATTGGACGATCATCGTTAATAACGATAACTGTCAGTTGATTCCGTTCTTCCATAGGATTCAACTACGACTTGTTTTGTTTAATTCTTGAGAGCCCAGACATCTGACCCCTCTTCAAAACATGAGCCCAAGATTTCAACGTCCTCCCTGTTATTCCCATTTCGTTATAAATCCAACCAGTATATACCCTTTGTTTCACCGAGTACTTCACTTTCACTGATCACGTTCAAAATTGCTGCTTCAAACCAAGACGCTCCTGACTTCTTCATTACAACAAGAGTATAACCCCATTATTCTTCACATAAACCAATTCAGTTCACGTTTCAACTCAACAGGCAACTACCCACTTCAGAAATCAACACATACGTCCCCCATTCATCACTTCACCGCACATTACTGTTTTGATGTTACAAAGCATCATCATCCCTTATTCCAAGTTGCCTCGCCATACAGTGCCAAACTTTCAGAGGCATCCCACTTCTGTTCTTCGCTTTCTTCTGACATTTTCTCCTTCCAGTTTAAACAGGACAATCTCGTTTTATATTGAAAGACATGGTCTCACTTTCGTTGAAAACCAATGTCTACCATCCCCTGTCCACGTAAATACCCAACTTCCCTGTCTCCTCTTCGCATGTCCACGCCCCTTCATATTTAAATACCCGTTCTTCATTTTTATACTCCCTCTACATCTGTTGTTGGTCCCTACCCACCTTAGTATTTTACTCCAGAAGCAACTGTTATCTCGTACTCCATCTTCCTTCATTGGATTTAAACAACCCCATAATCCCCTTTAAGATAAAGACTTCTTCATATAAATTCAGTCAACCCTTCAACAATATTAGTTCACTGCTTCAGGCCATTTCCAAACATCCCGATACCATCATTAACTAAAATAGGAAATAACTTAAATTAATAGTTCCACCTTAAGTCTTCTTACTAACGTTTAAGGTCCCTTAACCCTTCTTCTACTTTGCCAGTACAGAACTGCAGGTAACCAAACTCCATCATTCAACGGCTTTGCTCCTCTTCTCCTTCCTTTCTTAAAAGAGAACACGAGCTCCAGTGTTTAACCCACCACTGCCAAACTTCTGCTCAACACAACCATCACCTCTTCACATCCATGACGGTCTCCTCCTACTACATCTCGACCTCACTAACTTGCGACTGCCACCCCCCTGTACCTCCATTTCACTGAAACCAGCGTGCCACTTTCCATCCTCTCCTTGACCAACTCGAACCCGTACACCATCCAGCAACTCAGATCCACTCACATCATCCCACATCACACCACTCGTACATCTCCACAACGTCCGAGCTCAGCCTCCTGTACCTACCATATGGAGCTCAAACAAATTTCGCAGTGAACAAATCTTGTTCGAACTGTGGTAAAGGCGCCTGGAGAAGAAGCTACACTCGCCAGAAATCGAAATATGTTTTGTTTGGATTTTTAGGATTTTAATTTGATTTTATGTGGAATTTATGGTTCACGTTTTGAGAGGAAGAACAAAAAGGATCGGCGGCTGAAGTGTTATGACCACGGAGATAAATGAATTAGGTTAGAAAGGCTTTAAGGGTTTATTATATAGGGAATTAATTTGAATGCGTGGTTCTCTCTAGGCCAGGGGTTTGTATTTGGGTAATCTAGCTTCCACGTGTTTTATTTTTGTTCATTGGATTTCGTTTGGCTCCGACTACTATTACATGTCTCTCTACCGTCCACCTTTAAGTTTAAAATTGGTTTCAAAGAAAAATCTGCTAACTGTAAATGAAACGCACCCATTACATAAATTCCTTCTTACTTATGGGTTGCCATCGACAGATATGAAAATACTGTTGTAATCAGCGATGTGCCAGAATTCCAAAAATATAATAATACCGGTAGATTAACTCATATTTTGAAACCTCAAAAATGTTGATTTCAGGGTGCGAAATACTTCAAATAAAAAGTCGCTTATTAAATTAATTAAAAATTACAGTAAAATTCTAAAAATTATTTTATCACTCTTTCCCAAAAGAACCTCGTCTATATTCAAACCCGATCTCTAGTTATATTGAATAAACCGTTACGGTTGATAAACGATTCTATAGCGACTATTTTAAAATTTGATTTGGACATATCTCAAAATCTACACTACGAAATCCTGATTTTTCTCTTTCACTAGAAAGATATACTCCACCAGCTCCACACATTTCTTGTTTCACAGAAATTCGACTTAAAACGGATTCTGTATATTCAGTTGAAGTTCGAATCGCCAAATTGCGAACTGCCACGACGTTTCAAGTTCGTTTTAATTATAATTATAAATTATAAGTTCGAACGTTGTACTTTAAGTTATCGATATCGCCACATCGATATATAAATCATTAAATAAATTAATTATTCGACAGCTAACAAAACGCGCCATTACAGACTTCCCCCCTTAAAATAATTTCGTCCTCGAAATTGCTAAGTGAGAAAAATGCTACTAACTCTAAATTTCAGTTTCGACTGGACCCATTAAATTTTAATTAATTTATTAATTCATTTCCGACCAACTAAAATTTTCAAAAATTATGAAAATTTTCTAACACCTTAAATTTTCGAAAATTTTCGCCATAACCTCCTTTGTACGGCTCAATACGTCAAACCACAACTCGCCTCTCTAGGCCTCCTCCAATTCAAAAGGAAATCAAAATAGCCAAGCGGCTTGCCAATTCGGCTTATAAAATCCAAACTCATATATGATATAAACTTGTACCTTTTTGTCGGGCATTTAACTCTATCCCTTTCATCTGCTACCACTTCAACATATACCAATGTTATCCATTCCAATTGATCTCCAATCAGTACATATCCTCAAATCCAAATCGAATTTCATTCGAACTCTAATATCAAATTCCAAATTATTGACTTATCAATTTGGTTCCATTCTAGATTATCTCTAATCCAATTCAATTTTATTTAACTCGGTTTAAGTTAAATTTCAATTTATTTTTACCATCTCATTTTATTTAACTTCATTAGTTAAATTTTAATTCCAGAACTTAAGTTCCTGAGTTTCTTTCAAATCAATTTGAAATCATAATGCCAATTCAAAACCTTTGAATTTCTAAACAACTTGTTTTCTCAAAACAATTCAAAAACAAAATCTTTAGTAGTAACCCGTCACTTAGAACTCGAAAATGAACACTGATGATGTCTAGATTCATCATCAAAATCTATTTTCCAGCTATCGAAGTGAGTTCAATACTATATCATTTTCAATTTGAAAAACATTTTCAAAATCTCCTAGGAACTTAAAATTTCCTTATTTTAATTCCAAATCTGATTTAAATTCATATTTAATTCAAACTATTTCATATATTACATTCATATGAATTCTGATTGATCATTTATAACCATTTCACCCTTTTATAATCTTATTCGATTATAATAACAACCAACACAATCAATATACTATAATAATTTGAAGATATATATTTCTTCTATCAACAAATATATTTTGGGAAAAATTATTTCATTTACCCTCTTCCAAAACATACCATGACGGTTCATCGTATTCGAGTGTTTAGTAACCCTTATCGATACAGTGGATCAAACTGATCGACCAGAATTCATAAGCCACTCAACCAATGAGTCTCCACAATATAAAACCATTTTATTTTGAATAACAATTACGCGCTCATATATATACACTCAAACTCAATCTAGGATATTACTAATCCCATCTCTATCGATTTATGCCACAGAGCCAAGGTAATCACTTAACTTAAGCTCTGATACCAACTGTAACGGCTGGAAATTTTCGACTCCTCGAGAGTCGAAAATTCCGAGACGTTAGTGAAAGAATTTAGAAGGTGAGAAAGAAAAGATAGAACTAATAGAATAGGAGAAGAAGAAGAACATCAGAATCATCAGAGTAACACGAATCTCACAACGGAACGAATAACATATAATATATAACATAGCTTTGAAGTTAACAGTTATATATATACAATAGCACTTATCAGAGTACAACACTTACAACACAACGGAAATAACTATAGCTATAAAATCTTGCAGCCTCCTGCTCCAAGCTCTCCAAGCATATCTGTAAATCCTGACTACTTGACTGCCCGTACAAATTTAGGCACCCAAGAGTTTAGGGAAAACAACAAAGTAAACTCCGGGCCAGTCATGGGACTGGTATGAGTAAAATAGTTTAAAACAGGTATAGGATATCTCATAAGACCACGCCGTGAATACGGAACGAGTTTTTCCCTTATGAGTATCTGAACAACTTTGACAAGCATATCATTGTGATATTATAATAATGTCTAAGTACAAATAGGTATCAATCTAGCAGAAACGCTTGCATCTCACGTTCTACATACATAGTATAAAATCATAAACCGCAGGGCGCTTATCGGAGAATGGATTCCAACAGACAAGGTATGGGAGCACCTTCAGAATAGTGTACTCTAGAGGTCATACACTCAGGGTTCAACAAGAACGTCTTGCAACCCGGCCACACATGACCTCTCACTCATCTAGCTTGAGTGTCGCGAATATATTTCCACCACGGTTGTAGGCCATCAAACCGTCATCCGAAGATACAGAATCAAAAAGAAGTATAAATATGAATATTCTCTAGATCGGTGAAAATACACCCTGCTTGGGGATGACCCAACTAGCCATGCTGCCTAGCCCAACTTTTGTTACTTCCCGGTGTGAGGCTAGAAGCTACGTCTATCTTCAGAACATCTGATCACCATTCACTTTGAATGCCACATCGTCATACCCGCCAAATCACAAATTGACTTATACAAAAATAACACGGGTATATAGCTAAGAGAAACGAATTCCTCCGCCACCAAACGTGAATACGTTTGAACAGATCAACTTACGCGATCCATTGGATATACTCTGTCAGACCTTCTTCCATATACGTTGTCCTGGGACTGGACAAACCGAAGGCACTATTCAGTATATCCATCTTAGTCACTGTTATCTAAGACTTATACAACAGCCCTTGCACTTTACTCCGTCTTCAATTTATCTTTGGCATATATTGCTCGCAACTCTTATGCAGATACTGAGTGGTTCTTTGGATAATAATCCAACCGGTCTCTCCATATTAACAACGTTAAAATGGTAAAAACTTTGATAGTCTGTGATTCAACTATCAAATGAAAACATTTCGGTGTACAAACTACGATCTTATTTCCAAATGGAAATTCGATCGATCAATCATCACATGTTCATATTTCCTTATTTCCTATATTTAGAAAATATATGTTATTAATCATTGGAAAACATTTCCATAGCTTATTTTCACATCACTATTATTTCGCAACTATCAGTCCCTAACTGTAACTAGTATGAGAACAATTCTCTAAGTATCAATCCGGAAGGTCGAAACCAACATCAGATCGTCACTTAGAAAACCGTTCAACTTACCCTCTCCAGTTAGTTTCTGAATTTGCTTAACTCTATTTCTTAAATTCTTATCATGAAAACATTTCATTTTCTATGTTTAGAAAACATATCTGACTATATTTGGAAAACGTTTCCAAAACTCATTTACGGATTTCAAATGAACGTTGTATAAAACATCGTTATGCTTAATCCATTAATCGCTTATTACTTAACTATATTTCAAATCAACCCTTTCTATCGAACCACAACTATTCCTTTGTCAATTCTGAAGTCAATCAAGTTGGGGTATAATTACCTCTCAGACCTTAATTTAACAACGTCCTTTACTGTGAAATAGATGAAGCTCGTCACTCACTTTTTCCAATCATCTGTTCACGCAAATTCTCGGATTTCAGGTTACGAATCTACTTCTTATATGACAACGTTTGATTATAACTATAACGTTATAATTCCTACTTCTGCAATGTCTAACCTAAATTATAACTTTATCTCCTAACTCGAATAATTTAACAGACACCTAATTTCTAAATCAATAACTAAATCTTGATTTAAACCCTGGAAAGTAAATAGTACTTTCCCGAATTCGCTATAATCGAATTCGACGTATAACTCTCTTTCGAGTAATCTCTATTCGATTAACTCTCCCTTTTTAATAACTTATATTCGATAAACTCTATTTCGATTTACTCCTATCGAATAACTAATATTCGAATAACTCTTCTTGGTTGGCTCTATTTCATTAACTCTTATCGAATAACAAATATTCGATTTTCTTAAATGTGTCAATTCTTATCAAATAACTAATATCCGATTAACTTAAATGGATTTACTCTTATCGAACAACTTATTCGATTAACTTAACTCGATTTTCTCAACTCGATTATCTCAACTCGGTAAATCTTAACTCGATAACTTAACTTAACCCAAATCGATTAACTCAACTCTAATCGATTAACTTAATTCTAATCGATTTACTCCATTTCGATTCCACTTAATTCAAATCGATTAACTTAACTCAAATTGATTAACTCCTTTCGAATAACTAAATTCGATTTAACTCTTCTCGAATAACTAAATTCGATTCAACTCTTCTCGAATAACTAAATTCGATTAACTCAAATTGAATAACTAATATTCAATTAACTCTTCGACTAACTCCTTTGGATTAACTAACTTCGAATAACTCCTTTGGATTAGCTAACTTCGAATAACTCCTTTGGATTAACTAACTTCGAATAACTCCTTTGGATTAACTAACTTCGAATAACCAATATTCGATAACTACTCTTCGAATAAATAATATTCGGTAACTCTTCTCAAATGAATAACATTTGATTCCTCCACTCGAATAAACTATATTCGATTACTCTTCCCTCGAATATACTATATTTGTAACAACCCGTATTTCGATAACATGATTAAGACAAGAATCAAGGCAGAATTTAATTTTAAATTCTGAATCAAGCAAAATGGGCTATGTCATTGCGTTCGTCTCGGAAAAATACGCGAAAAAGAGTCCGAGTTTTCGAAAATCGGAGTCCGTATGACCCGGTTAAGGCCCAACGAAGTTTTCAGAAAATTTCTAAGTAAAAACAGATTTCAAATTCAAACTTGAATCTGGAAAATTGGGCCAGTTGGGCCAGGCGGGAAAAATTCCCGCCACAGTACCCAAGTCGACAGCCCTGTCGACTTGGTCTGACCAAGTCGACAGCCCTGTCGACTTGGCTGTCGACTTGGCTCAGACGAGCATTCCTGGCTTGGTGCACCTGCACTGGTCCCTGGTCTTGTTCTGGAAGCTTCTGACGTGGTTTGATGGTTCAGATCTATCCTAGGGTTAATCTAAGGGCCTAAAACTATCCTAATCTCTATAAAAAGACCCTAAACCTAACCTAAATCCCTAAAAATCAAACCTAGCAACTAAGTGCTGCCAAAATCAATTTTGATCATGGCCTCCATCTCCAATCCCTAGAGCCTATGCATTCAAATCGGGTTCAAATCAAAAGGTGCAAGCTTGCTACACCAAATCAAGGCCAAATCAACATTGCTATGCGAGTTTCATGACGGATCTTCATCAAAGGAGCCACCTTTCTTCGTCAAAACGATTCATGCTCCTAGTCCTCTTGCCACGCTATGTAAGTTCTAGCTACTTGTAGATTTAAACGATGATTTTGATGTGACATGGGATAAAATGCAAAGTGACATGAGTATGTTAGCCTATGGGAACCTAGTTTGCCTCTTTAACATGAACATATGACTTTGGGTGAAGTTGTAGCAACTAAACCGTGCTATTCATGTTGCATTGGACTTAGTTTGCCATGCAAGATTGGACTTTTACTTGTAGTATGATAGCATGAACACTTAGAGCCACTTTGATTTGTGAAATAGTTGCATAAATTGGACTTTGGGGCTTATGCATGTAAATAAAACCAACCCCCTTATGATATCATGTTTATGTAAGGTCAAATCCCGTTATGACAACATGCAAGTTTGTGAGTAAATTTCCTATGATAATATGCAAGTTTGTGGCCAAATCCTTTATGACATTATGCATGCCTATGGCCAATCCCTATACAACACTATCATGCATGTTTTAAGGCCAAACCCCCTTATGACGCCATGCATGTTTGGAGCCAACCCCTTTTATGGCATCGTGCATGTTTTGGGGTCTACATGTGGCCATAGTATACATACTAAGTTGACTCGCTTTTACTCAAGAGAGAACACGATTTTGGGTAGTTAGATAAACATGAGCATGATGCGAAATCTTGACTTGAATATGACATGAAAACTTGACTTGATGTTACATGTGAACATAACATGTAAGTTGAACCAAAATGGGGGCATGACACGTGGGGTAAACATGGGACTTGAAACTTGACAAGTATGGGTTGTAAGTGTAATATAACACTAGACCAAACATGAAAGTGGCCAACTCGAGGTTGGGTTGAGTTTGTAGCATAAATCTACCCGGACCCGCCCGGCTTAACTAGTAGCTACAAACAATAGGATCCAATGTGAGAAGTTGGTCATGTCGCGCTTAAGACCCGAGGTTAGACTAGGTTGTGGTGTAAATCTACCCGGACCCGCCCGGCTTAACTAGTAACCACAACAAGGTCTAATGTGAGAGGTTGAAAGTGCATTAATTAAATTAATGCCACTTGACAAGGTTAAGTAAATTTGACTAATGACACTTAACCGATATGACACGAATGGGTAGGTTAAGTGGGACCGGACTTGATTTCTTAATGACACTTAACCATGCAAGATGATTAGAGGGTGAGGTTAAGTAATTTACACTTAACTAATCCGACTTGGTAATTAGATGGGGTTAAGTAATTAAGACTTAACTAATCTAAACACGGTAATTAGATGGGGTTAAGTAATTGACACTTAACTAATCTAAACACGGTAATTAGATGGGGTTAAGTAATCCACACTTAACTAATCTAAACACGGTAATTCGATGGGGTTAAGTTAAACACTTAACCAACTTAAACTTGGTAATTCAATGAGGTTAAGTAACCAATACTTAACCAACTTAACGTGATAATTTAATGGGGTTAAGCAACTTATACTTAACCGATTATGCATGATGATTTGATGGGGTTAAGTAACCTACACTTAACCAATCTAATACGCGGACCTGATAAGGTTAAGTCACAAGACCTTTTTAGAATATACTTAACCATTATAGTACGATTAGAGGATGGGGTTAAGCCCACCTACACTTAACCAATCCGACTCGATAATTTGATGGGATTAAGATAATCTATGCTTAATCGATCTAGCAAGATAATCCGATAGGATTAAGGTAAGCTAGTACTTGACCAATTTGACTTGATAGGGTTAAGTCATGAGTCTCTGGGTACACTTAACCAACTTGTAGGGCTAAGTCTTGAACTTAAATACTTAGCCAATCTTGACGTGATTCGTGGGCGGGTTAAAGCATGGACTTGAATGATAACACTTAACCCAATAAGACAAACCCTAGTTAGAGGAACTAGGTATAGAATCGTGGTTAATCAAGGACAACGGGAAAGGAAGCTAAGTGGTAAACCTTAGTTAAGGGTAACTAAGTAATAATTCTTAGCTAAGGACATAGGATTAATTCACAAAGCGATGAGTAACCTGATACGGTAGGTCATCGCTTAGTCTACGAGGAGGAGCAAGTTATCTGACTTGGATAAAAGCTCCAGCGCACTGGGTGCCGAAGTGGAAGCTTCGGGGGACGTGAGGATATTCTTGGGATCCCTCTGTGGGCTGCCAGGTAATTATACTAGGCCCATGAGAGGTTAAGGTCTGCGTTAGAAGGACCAAGAGTATGCCTTGGTTGCTATGCGAGCGACCTAAAGACTGGGATGGATTAGCGTGGAGTCGACGATTCTTGGTTTTTGCCCTGGATAGCACATCGCCGACTACCTACCATCTTCAGTCAATCGTGTACGTACGGAAAGGCAGGGAACCCCCAACAGACCATGTTCTTGCTATCGAGTCATGGGTGAGGTTGGCCCGTAGGAAAGTGGGCTATAGTGGGGCCGTGGAGTGGTTCTTATACATGACTTTTCTTGGATTGCCTTTCAGTAGTTGAGGGAGGGGTCACGTGGGACCATAGCCACGGGTACAAAAACAGACCTTGATATCTGCATCGGTAGACGATTTAAAGCTCCCGACCGAGTTCCGTATTTCTTGATTTGCCCTGGCACGGAACTCGGATGGCACATTGGGGAACATGTGCATCTAGACATGGAAAACGATTCACGATACATACGTGGGATCAAGGGCGCGGTTGATGGGTGGCGTAATCCCTAGTGGTCCTAGGTGGCCAAAACCCAAACCGAGACACGGAAACGTTCATTAGGTAGCATGATCCCTAGCGGTCCTAGGTGGCATAAATCCTAAGTGGACGCGCGATAGTTCATGGTAAGGAAACACAACTAGATCAAGGGTTGTAGTCCAAAACAACTTCAAGGATAAACCGTTTACATGGGAAAACCCGTACGGCCTACGGCAAAGGACTGAACTTATACATGGAAAGAAACATACGAGTTGGGAAAACCTACATATGCTATATATTAGGTTGACATGGACCATTACATGACTTTGGGCAGGGGACATTCATGGTTAACACATGACGCGGGTTGGGATACTAGTACGAGAGGTGCAGAGCAAATATACATGTTAGAACCAGGAAAAATATACATAATAGACACCGGGGGATGTTAGACAGGATAGATACCTTGGGATAGTATACTTGATAGAAACCTGACGATGTGATACCTTGATTTATCACGACACCGTAGTTTATCATGATATCTTAGTTTACCTTGCTACAGTAGTTCAGCCAGTTACCCTGGTTTAGTTTATCTATCTTGTAGTCATCCTTATGTTTACTTTCAGTTTATGCATGTCATGTTACCTTTACCTGTTTTTATACTGGGAGTAGATAGGACTTACCAGTCTTTATGACTGACCCCGTTTTCTTTCGCCTCTTTGTTTTCCGTTTCCCCCCAGGTTCCAGGGAGGAAATGATGTTGTTTAGTTCGGGCCTCTTATTCTTGAAGGTCATCATGTATAGCTTGATGTATAGCTTGGTCTTCTCTTGGTTATGGCTGCTTCACCGCTTTATTTTGGGGAATAATTTATGAAAAGGTTTTTATGCTTCTTTATTATTGCAAGACAGGTTTTTGATGTATTCTGATGTAAAAGGCTTTAGACCTTATTTATTAATGATATGAAAGTTGGTTTTACTTCCGCTGTTTTATATATGTTCTGTCTTGTAATATTTCTGTGCATGTTTACCAATAATACTCCTCCAAACCTAGTGCATTCCCTTTGTGAGTGACCCTAGTGGAGGTGGGGTGTTACATTTGGTATCAGAGCAGAAGGTTACCAGACTGGGCAAAAGTTAAAAAAAAAACCTTCTAAAAACTATTTGAAAAACCATTTAGAAAGAAGCATTTTTCAAGAAAAGTTTGTTTTAAGAAGGCTATTCCCCAAAAGCCATTAGCACCATCCTTTGATTCCTCGATTGAATCTCGTTTCCTTTCTTTCCTCCATATGTGGTCACAGTAGTTCTAACTGTGACCAATCTTTGTCTAGCCACGTAAGTGTTTCACGTACGATGGAGGTGGTTCTCGAGAGACCCATTGCCGTGTTACAAGAAAGGATAATAAGAGTAAGGGTAAAGGATACCAGCTTAAGGATAAGCAACTGTTGTTATGGCTTATTTCCTCCAACCTGTTTCCCTGCATCACAGATGTTAGACAATATAGATAACATCACTTTCAGTTCCATATGATATATTCTGTTAAACAGAATCAATATAGAAATTTAACTAACTGACTAGCAGTTCAATCAACACACAGTCAAACAGACAATTTTAACAGTTCTAACAATACAACATGAAATTATAAACTGTTCAGAGTTAGTGAGTTTTACTCACATTGGACGATCATCGTTAATAACGATAACTGTCAGTTGATTCCGTTCTTCCATAGGATTCAACTACGACTTGTTTTGTTTAATTCTTGAGAGCCCAGACATCTGACCCCTCTTCAAAACATGAGCCCAAGATTTCAACGTCCTCCCTGTTATTCCCATTTCGTTATAAATCCAACCAGTATATACCCTTTGTTTCACCGAGTACTTCACTTTCACTGATCACGTTCAAAATTGCTGCTTCAAACCAAGACGCTCCTGACTTCTTCATTACAACAAGAGTATAACCCCATTATTCTTCACATAAACCAATTCAGTTCACGTTTCAACTCAACAGGCAACTACCCACTTCAGAAATCAACACATACGTCCGCCATTCATCACTTCACCGCACATTACTGTTTTGATGTTACAAAGCATCATCATCCCTTATTCCAAGTTGCCTCGCCATACAGTGCCAAACTTTCAGAGGCATCCCACTTCTGTTCTTCGCTTTCTTCTGACATTTTCTCCTTCCAGTTTAAACAGGACAATCTCGTTTTATATTGAAAGACATGGTCTCACTTTCGTTGAAAACCAATGTCTACCATCCCCTGTCCACGTAAATACCCAACTTCCCTGTCTCCTCTTCACATGTCCACGCCCCTTCATATTTAAATACCCGTTCTTCATTTTTATACTCCCTCTACATCTGTTGTTGGTCCCTACCCACCTTAGTATTTTACTCCAGAAGCAACTGTTATCTCGTACTCCATCTTCCTTCATTGGATTTAAACAACCCCATAATCCCCTTTAAGATAAAGACTTCTTCATATAAATTCAGTCAACCCATCAACAATATTAGTTCACTGCTTCAGGCCATTTCCAAACATCCCGATACCATCATTAACTAAAATAGGAAATAACTTAAATTAATAGTTCCACCTTAAGTCTTCTTACTAACGTTTAAGGTCCCTTAACCCTTCTTCTACTTTGCCAGTACAGAACCGCAGGTAACAAAACTCCATCATTCAACGGTTTTGCTCCCCTTCTCCTTCCTTTCTTAAAAGAGAACGCGAGCTCCAGTGTTTAACCCACCACTGCCAAACTTCTGCTCAACACAACCATCACCTCTTCACATCCATGACGGTCTCCTCCTACTACATCTCGACCTCACTAACTTGCGACTGCCACCCCCCCTGTACCTCCATTTCACTGAAACCAGCGTGCCACTTTCCATCCTCTCCTTGACCAACTCGAACCCGTACACCATCCAGCAACTCAGATCCACTCACATCATCCCACATCACACCACTCGTACATCTCCACAACGTCCGACCTCAGCCTCCTGTACCTACCATATGGAGCTCAAACAAATTTCGTAGTGAACAAATCTTGTTCGAACAGTGGTAAAGGCGCCTGGAGAAGAAGCTGCACTCGCCAGAAATCGAAATATGTTTTGTTTGGATTTTTAGGATTTTAATTTGATTTTATGTGGAATTTATGGTTCACGTTTTGAGAGGAAGAACAAAAAGGATCGGCGGCTGAAGTGTTATGACCACGGAGATAAATGAATTAGGTTAGAAAGGCTTTAAGGGTTTATTATATAGGGAATTAATTTGAATGCGTGGTTCTCTCTAGGCCAGGGGTTTGTATTTGGGTAATCTAGCTTCCACGTGTTTTATTTTTGTTCATTGGATTTCGTTTGGCTCCGACTACTATTACATGTCTCTCTACCGTCCACCTTTAAGTTTAAAATTGGTTTCAAAGAAAAATCTGCTAACTGTAAATGAAACGCACCCATTACATAAATTCCTTCTTACTTATGGGTTGCCATCGACAGATATGAAAATACTGTTGTAATCACGATGTGCCAGAATTCCAAAAATATAATAATACCGGTAGATTAACTCATATTTTGAAACCTCAAAAATGTTGATTTCAGGGTGCAAAATACTTCAAATAAAAAGTCGCTTATTAAATTAATTAAAAATTACAGTAAAATTCTAAAAATTATTTTATCACTCTTTCCCAAAAGAACCTCGTCTATATTCAAACCCGATCTCTAGTTATATTGAATAAACCGTTACGGTTGATAAACGATTCTATAGCGACTATTTTAAAATTTGATTTGGACATATATCAAAATCTACACTACGAAATCCTGATTTTTCTCTTTCACTAGAAAGATATACTCCACCAGCTCCACACATTTCTTGTTTCATAGAAATTCGACTTAAAACGGATTCTGTATATTCAGTTGAAGTTCGAATCGCCAAATTGCGAACTGCCACGACGTTTCAAGTTCGTTTTAATTATAATTATAAATTATAAGTTCGAACGTTGTACTTTAAGTTATCGATATCGCCACATCGATATATAAATCATTAAATAAATTAATTATTCGACAGCTAACAAAACGCGCCATTACATCATCGATATATCCGAGGCGCCTCGCAATCCAACAACCACACAGGTGAAAATAATATAAATGTCAGGGCTGGTAGGTCACTGACACCACCCTAGCTAGAAGGAAACGCATGCCCTCCCTGAAGTCCTCTCCCGTTTCTGGTTCACAACCAGGGTGTGAGGCTCGCGAATTAAAGCTACACAAAGCTACGACACAAAGGCCGTGCTTTGATCATCAACCATAAGACTTTGCTTTTCAACAAAAGCCTTGATCATTTGCATCTCAGCATGCCACACAGGAAATTCACGCCATGCAACTGATTGCTATCAATCACACGGAATGAAATCCAATGTCAGACACACAGTCCATTTACAAGTCCGTTCTGGGTCTGAACGAAACCGGAGGAACCTTATTCCTCGCATATCCATCGATCTCCAAGTACGTCTGGACGATCACCAACTGATTCCCTCCTCTTGGGTGTACAGCCCAATCAAGATCATCAGTAATTATCCAAACGATGTGAAGACCTCCGGTCTTCGACCACTATAAAGACCAAAATTTCTGTACCCTTTGGGTTGACTAATAACAACACACGTCCAACCCAAATGACACAAATACGAATCATTATTAGAAAGAAGTTAGAGGATGAGAAATAGAAAGAAAGAAATATTAGAATAGAAGACAATGAAGATCACAAACTCATAGCGGAACGAATAAAATATATTAGATAACATAAATTTTGAAATACAAATCAATAACTTTATATACATACCATTATCAGAGCACAACGGTTATCCCTGGAACAGTTATAAACACCTGTTTCCAAATACAACATAGTACACAGCAGAAAATGTGATAACCTATAGCTAATAAATGAAGCCTCCTGATTCAAGCTCCTCCAAAGAGAATCTGTAAAATCCCAACTACTTGATCGCCCGTACAAATTTGGGCACCCAAGAGTTTAGGGAAAACAAACAAAATAAACTCTGGGTCAGTCATGGGACTGGTGTGAGTAAACTTCAACCATTTGTTTAGCTTTTTAAAATCCTTTCGAAAGAAATGATAATCGTAAGACCGATCCACACATAAACACGGATGGCTTTTACCTTACGATAACCTAAAACATTTTGATATCAAAATCCGGTGATATTATAATAGTGTATAAATCAAACAAATAGAATCTAGCGGAACGCTTGCATCTCACGCTCCATATATAATATAAAATCAAAAACCGCAGGGCGTTTATTGGAGATTGGATTTCCAACATGACAAGGTATGGGACCACCTTCCGATAGTGTATCTCTAGAGGCGAATACACTGGGTTCAACAAGAACTTCTTGCAAACCGGCTCACACATAACCGACCACTCATTTCGCTTGAGTGTATCGAATGTATATCACCAACGGTTGGGATCAGCAACCGTTTCCCGAAAGGGACAACATCGATAGATTAAAGAAGAAAATAGAATTTCTCTAGATAGGTGATTATACATTCTAATGGGAGCGACCCACATAGCCATGTTGCCTGCCCGATTTTTGTAAATTCCCAGTTGTGAGGCTTGAGGTTTGAATTATCTTCCAACACATCTAGCCACCATTTGCTTTGAATGCCACATCGTCGGATCCATTGGAAATTACTAATTGATTCCCACAAAAATACTCAGATTGTTAGGCTAAAGAAGTTTCCCTTCTGTGCCACCAACTTCGAACGTTTGAAGGAATCAACGTACGTAACCCCTTTGGAAATACTCTGTCCGACACTAGTCCATACAAGTTGTGCTGGGTCTGGACAAACCGAAGGCACCATTCTATTAATCCATCTTGGGCAATTTCAACCTAGAATAACAGAACAGCCCTTGCATTTCACTCCGTCTTCAAATATCTTCGCATAAGTTGATTCATAACGCTTATACCAATACGGAGTGGTTTTCAGATATTTAATCTGATCCCGGTCTCTCCATATTAACAACGGAGGTATAAAATAAATCAAAACTTTGATAGTCGGTGATTTAACTATCAAAGAAATATCCATACAATCAACGGTACTCTTTCCAAATGGAAATCCTACCGATCAAGCATCAAACAACACTGGCCTCTTTTTATATTAATTTCTTATTAAATTATTATTTCCAAATTCTCATTTCTTAATTCCTCGTTGACCAGTTCATTTCATTTTCTATGCGTAGAAAATATCCCTTATTTTATTTGGGGAAAATATTCCAAATTACGCTATGTTATAAAACATCGTTATTATAACTCAAACCATTAATTATTTATTAACTAACCATATTAATAACCATGTTCACTATCAAACCTTAACCATTCTTCCATCGATCATGAAGTCAATCAAGTTGGGGTATAATTACCTCTCAAACCTTAATTGAACCACATTCTCAACTTCGAAATAGTCAAAACGCACAGATTCATCGCTTACGCGGCTTTTGGATCCAATCTAAGAACACACTTCTTTTATAGAAGAAATATTGATTATAACGGTAGCATCATAATCGTTGTTTCCAAATATTTGATTTATAAAACATTTCTTTCAGTGACAGCGTAACAATCGTTGTTTAGCTTTTATTATAATAGCAACATTAAAATCGCTGTTAACAACATTTGTGATAACAGTAGCATTATAATCGCTGTTTAGATTTACAATAACAGATATTATAACAATAGCTCTATAATCGTTGTTTAGATTTACAAAACAAATATCATAACAACACCGCTATAATCGTTGTTTTAAATAAAGTACCGTGTGCGACGCACACACCTCCGTTGTTCATTTATAAACTCTGTTTATTTTAAACAATTCAAGTTCTCCTTTAATTGTATTTACAAGCTATACGTTCTTTAACTTCTGAAATTAACTCAATTTGATTTATATAAATGCCTTTTTAGATATATTACTGCAAACTATAGAATTAATTGAATATTGACCTCTTAATGTATTTAAATTAATTCATAGGTTCATCTTAAATAAAATTTAAATATTCTTCCGAGACATAAATCATTTGTAAAATTCGACATCGTCGAATTCCTATTTAAAATTTCATAAGATTTATCTCAATTAAATTTTATTTTCCAATCTTTGGAATATAACCCATCGTTTCTTTTGAAACCAATTTTTTCACTCTAATCTCTTTTACCACTATTGCATTCAAATCCCACTTCAAATATCGGGTATCAACACCAACTACCACTTTGCGTATATAAATTCAACTTGAATTTATATTTTACTTTATTTTATGATATATATTTTATTTAATTTATAATCATCGTTATAAACAACTTCTTGTTTTGATTCGCTTAAACAGGTTTCTATTTCCATTCCATTTGAAATCTAATTTCTATTTTGGAATTAATTTCCTTTATAATCTACTAAGTTTAAATCTCATTTCCAATATTTATTTAAAAACCGATTTCCACTTTCCATATAATTCAAATTTGAATTTATCTTTCAATTTATCCAATGATAAATAATTCGCTTAAATTACAAACTCATTTTTAAACAACTTCATGTTTTATTCATTTAAACGTATTTCTACTTTCAATTTGAAAGTAAATTTCTATTTTTTGAAATAACTTTTCTTTTTAAATCCCAAACTCCTTTTCTCATATTCGAAAATATTTTATAGTATTTAAATACCAAAATTTATAGGGCCAGTGACAACAAAATCAATCATAGAGTACATATCACATCATATAACGCAAATATATGAAAACAATAATATATAAATGTTGAGGAACCCAGTTGGCCCCCTCCAACCTGTTTCCCTGCATCCACAGATGTTAATCACATCATATGAGATATCATAGTAAACAGAACTGATAATCGATCAACGATATATCTATATCAACTATTTCAACCAATCTTATCAACCATTTCAACCAATCAAGCATCACACAGTATAAATAAATTTAAAAACTCGTTTATATAAAAATATGAACGAGGCCGAGTTAGTGAGTTTACTCACATTGGTTCACAGTTGATAGTTCTGATTTCGTTTTAAAATCAAACGAGTGTTTGATATTATCATGAAATTCTGATAGCCCTATTTTTAGGAAAATCAGTCGTACACTGTAGATTCCGTTGCTGCGACCCCAAAGTGACTAGTTTCGTCTGATTCTGTTAACGAACGATCGAGTTATAGTGATTTCAATTTAAATCTTTGATTTAAGATAACAATATTTAAATTAATTCAATAAATTACCAATTTTAACCCTTAATACCGCTGTCAGTCACCCTAATTAACGATTAACGTTAATTACTTCTTCTCAAACATATCTGAAGCCCGTTGTTTCCATTATCGTGCCCTTTACGGACCCAGCTTTCACTCAAACTTCCAAAAGCTCCACGTCGTCATTGCCAACTACCATCTCAGAACCTCCTCTCACTTTAAGGCCTCAACAACATCCATAACGGATTCTCAAGCTTGCATGCTTATTTGTTTTTTTTATACTATTATTTTCCTCTCTCTCTAAAATCAAAGAAGTCACCCCCATTGCATTCCCTGTTGAGAACGAACACAGTATTTCCCATTTCACCTTTAATTATGTTTTTAGCCGTAACCTCCTTCCAGTATTGAATACAACCCAACCCACTGTCTCAAGGTAATCTCCCCAAACACCATCTTTTTACTCGCGCTCCGCAAGTTTGTTGTGCACCAGTCCATGATTTACAGTGAAGTTATCAACATGGAAAAACAGTCCGCACCTCTACTTATTATTTCGCACACTTGTCTGACTACCTAATCACTCCACCGTGGACCTCCCTTCCTTCCCATCTATTTCATCCTTTCAGTAAAACACTTACAGTATATATACATATTTCTAAGCCAACGTTTTCAGTTCCAGGCAACCAAAATAGCAACTTCTACCTGCCATCGGACCCCACAAGCCGACCACCACCATCACTCTTGGGATCTCGACTTCGACCTCCACTCAGCAAAAACCGAAACTCTTTGAACTGCCAGAACTCCTTTTTCGACCACCGTAGAGGGCTGCTCCACCGCCAGTAGCAGCGCCTCAATCCCCTGAGTAACTCGCCAAAAACGGATCTCCTCACCCGATGCTTCAAACTCCGGCAAACTCGAAACCTTCATCGCCGGTTGAAAAATACTACGAACAGAAAACTCATGGACCCCAAATGTTTTGTATACAAGTGCGGAGAGAATAAACTGACGAGTCCAGTAAACATAAATTTGAATGTTTTTCATTAAGTATCGAATTTGATTTTTGAAGTGTAGTGGTTCTTGTTGCTGGAGAAATAGCGGATGGATAAAACGAAAATGAGGATGAAGGGATAACGGTATTTAAAGAAGTGGTAGTTTGGATGGCACGGCATCTAGTTTCTTGGCACCCACAGAAACGAACAGCTTGATTTACACGGCTACGCCTTGGAGAACACAGTTTTTGAACAGCTTGGAGCGCACGTATTAATGTTCTCTAGAGGTTTAAGCGGGGAAGTTTTAACTGGCATGTGCTTTATTAAATACAAAAAAAAATTTGCTTGTAGAGATTTAAGGACAATTGTTTACTGTTGATTTTAAAAGCATGTGCTGTGACTGATAAAGGATTTCGATGTATTTATGTTCTAAGATTTTAAGATTTTGCTTACCAACATTTTTTCTTTCTTTTCTACTTTATTGATCGTTCCGGATAGGAATAAAAATATGACCGTGACAAGTAGTACGCCACGATCCCTAAAATATAATAATATCGGTGGTTTAACTTATATTATGAAACCCCAAATTATTGATATAGGGTGCAAATTACGCCAAATAAAAAGTTGCATATTTAATTAATTAAAAATTACAGTAAAATTTTAAAAATTAAATTATAACTACGCTTCAAAAGAATCTTGTCCAAATTAAAGACCAATATTTAAATATATTTAAATAAACCGTTATGTTCTATATGCGATTCCATAGCGACTTTCTGAAAATTTGATTTAGACATAACTTTTTATTCCTGCTATGAAATCTGGATTTTTCACATTCTTGGAAAGATATTTTCAAACAGATTCAAATATTTCTTGTTTCGCTAAAATCCGATTTATTTTGAATCCTGTACATTCATTTGAAATTTGAAATCGAATATTCAAACTACCATGCCATTTTAAACTCGTTTTAAATTATATTATAAATTATTCGTTTAAATATCGTTTTATTAGATAAATTCCTATATATAATTTAAATAAAATATTTAAAACAAATTTAAATATTCAGAATTCAACGGCTGAAAATCCGGGTCGTTACATTCCTTCCCCTTTAAAATAATTTCGTCCTCGAAATTGCTAAGCAGTAAAAATGCTATAACTCTAACTCCTCACAGCCTACTTGGTTGAAATTCCATATATCCACATTTGGTTCTTACACATAACCTTTAATTCTCATATCGATACCCGATCTTTTAAAATGACTCACCCACCATTTTTGGACAACCCATTATCACATTCTTATATATGCTCTCCTGCGTATCCCATATTGATTCTAAACCAATTCATCACTTTGCTTAACCAATCGGGTTTTCTAATTCCATATATTATCAACATATCGATTTTTAATTATCAAAACTTTCTAAAAGAATTTCTAACTCTTTAAATTTCGAAAAATTTCGCCAGCATCTCCTTTGCACGGCTCAATCGGTACAACCACAACTTGCCTTTCTTGGGCTTCTTCAATCCAAAAGGAAATCAAAAAGCCAAGAGGCTTGCCTCATAGGCTCATAAAACCATCAAACCCAAATAGTATTGTAAACATGTACCTTTTTTTGGGGCATAATTCTATCTCTTGCACTTGCTTCCATTCAATATCTGCTCAACATACATATATATTTCCAATCGGTTCCAAATCAATCCAACCTTTGGTCTTTAACTTTCTGATTAGTTCACTTTTATTCACTAATCTAAACTGAGTTCTGTTTTCAGAAATCAACTCTCTTATTCTGCTTGAGTTCAATTCCATCACAGTTTAATTCCAAACAACAACATCCAATATATATTCAATTTGTTTATACATAGGTCGAATTTATATTCATATTTCGAATCTCAACATTTCTCTTTATTTAGTTTCATTCGGAATTATTTCTAATTTAATCCAATTTTATTTGACTTAAGTTATCTTTCAGTTCATTTGATTTATACCATTTCAATCTATTTCACCTTATACAAGTTAAATTTTAATTTCAAAATTCAAATTCCCGGGTTTTATTTCAAATTAGTTTGAAATCACATATATTTATATACATATATTTATAATCAACTCAATTCAAAACATTTGAATTTCTAAAACAACTTTATTTTTCTCAAACAATTTCCATTAATAAATCTGTTATGGTAGCAATCTCCCACTTAGAAACTCGAAAATGAATACCGATAATGTCACGACCCATTATCAGAATTATTTTCTCGCCACTAAAGTGACTTCAATGCTTAATCATTTTAAAAATCTGTTTTAAAACTATTCTTATTCAAAAATACCTTCAGGTAATGCTATATTACTTTATAATACTTCTGAAAATACTTCTAAACACCCAGGATTTAAATTTCAAATTCTGATTTAGATTTCAGATTTAATAAATCTGCTTTTATATTATACGAATTCTAATTGGTTATTTATATAACCATTTTAATTATAATCTCATTCGATTACAACAAACAACACATCCCATATATTATAATATTCCAATATATATATATACTTTCTTTATACAAAAATATAACTTGGGTAAATTACTTAATTTACCCTCTTTCAAAACATACTGTGTCCGTTTATCGTACTTGAGTGTTTAGAAACCCCTATCGATACAGTGGATCAAACTGATCGACCAGAACTCATAAACAACCCAGCCAATAAATTTCCACAATATAAAACAATTTTTATAAAATCTACAAGTACGTTCACTCGTATATATATACTTAACTCAATCTAGGCTATTTCTAACCCCATCTCTGTTGAGTCACGTCACAGAGCCAAGGTAATCACTTAACCTTCGGCTCTGATACCAAATGTAAAGACCCGAATTTCCGTACCCTTTGGGTTGACTAATAACAACACACGTCCAACCCAAATGACACAAATACGAATCATTATTAGAAAGAAGTTAGAGGATGAGAAATAGAAAGAAAGAAATATTAGAATAGAAGAAAACGAAGATCACAAACTCACAGCGGAACGAATAAAATATATTAGATAACATAAATTTTGAAATACAAATCAATAACTTTATATACATACCATTATCAGAGCACAACGGTTATCCCTGGAACAGTTATAAACACCTATTTCCAGATACAACATAGTACACAGCGGAAAATGTGATAATCTATAGCTAATAAATGAAGCCTCCTGCTTCAAGCTCCTACAAAATGAATCTGTAAAATCCCAACTACTTGACTGCCCATACAAATTTGGGCACCCAAGAGTTTAGGGAAAACAAACAAAATAAACTCTGGGTCAGTCATGGGACTGGTGTGAGTAAACTCCAACCATTTGTTTAGCTTTTTAAAATCCTTTCGAAAGAAATGATAATCATAAGACCGATCCACAGATAAACACGAGTGGATTTTACCTTACGATAACCCAAAACATTTTGATATCAAAATCCGGTGAGATTATAATAGTGTCTAAATCAAATAAATAGAATCAAGCGGAACGCTTGCATCTCACGCTCCATATATAATATAAAATCAAAAACCGCAGGGCGTTTATTGGAGATTGGATTTCCAACATGATAAGGTATGGGACCACCTTCCGATAGTGTATCTCTAGAGGCGAATACACTGGGTTCAACAAGAACTTCTTGCACCCCGACCCACACATGACCGACCACTCATTTCACTTGAGTGTATCGAATGTATATCACCAACGGTTGGGATCAGCAACCGTTTCCAGAAAGGGACAGCATCGATAGATTAAAGAACCAAATAGAATTTCTCTAGATAGGTGATTATACATTCTAATGGGAGCGACCCACATAGCCATGCTGCCTGCCTGATTTTTGTAAATTCCCGGTTGTGAGGCTTGAGGTTTGAATTATCTTCCAACACATCTGGCCACGATTCGATTTGAATGCCACATCGTCAAATCTATTGGAAATTACTAATTGATTCCCACAAAAATACTCAGATTGTTAGGCTAAAGAAGTTTCCCTTCTGTGCCACTAACTTCGTACGTTTGAAGGAATCAACGTACATAACCCCTTTGGAAATACTCTTTCTGACACTCGTCCATACAAGTTGTCCTGGGTCTGGACAAACCGAAGGCACCATTCTATTAATCCATCTTGGGCAATTTCTACCTAGTATAATAGAACAGCCCTTGCATTTCACTCCGTCTTCAATTATCTTCACATAAGTTGATTCATAACGCTTATACCAATACAGAGTGGTTTTCAGATATTTAATCTGATCTCGGTCTCTCTATATTGACAACGGAGGTATAAAATAAATCAAAACTTTGATAGCCGGTGATTTAACTATCAAAGAAATATCCATACAATCAACGGTCCTCTTTCCAAATGGAAATCCTACCATCAAGCATCAAACAACACTGGCCTCTTTTTATATTAATTTCTTATTAAATTATTATTTCCAAATTCTCATTTCTTAATTCCTCGTTGACCTGTTTATTTCATTTTCTATGCGTAGAAAATATCCCTTATTTTATTTGGGGAAAATATTCCAAATTATGCGATGTTATAAAACATCGTTATTATAACTCAAACCATTAATCATTTATTAACTAACCATATTACTAACCATGTTCACTATCGAACCTTAACCATTCCTCCATCGATCATGTAGTCAATCAAGTTGGGGTATAATTACCTCTCAAACCTTAATTGAACCACATTCTCAACTTCAAAATAGTCAAAACTCACAAATTCATCGCTTACGCGGCTTTTGGATTCAATCTAAGAACACACTTCTTTTATAGAAAAAATATTGATTATAACGGTAGCGTCATAATCGTTGTTTCCAAATATTTGATTTATAAAACATTTCTTTCAGTGACAGTGTAAGAATCCTTGTTTAGCTTCTATTATAATAGCAACATTAAAATCGCTGTTAACAACATTTGTGATAACAGTAGCATTATAATCGCTGTTTATATTTACAAAAACAGATATTATAACAACAGCTCTATAATCGTTGTTTAGATTTACAAAACAAATATCATAACAACAACGCTATAATCGTAGTTTTAAATAAAGTACCTTGTGCGACGCACACGCCTCCGTTATTCATTTATAAACTCTGTTTATTTTAAACAATTCAAGTTCTCCTTTAATTGTATTTACAAGCTATACGTTCTTTTACTTCTGAAATTAACTCAATTTGATTTATATAAATCCCTTTTTAGATATATCATTGCAAACTATAGAATTAATTGAATATTGACCACTTAATGTATTTAAATTAATTCATAGGTTCATGTTAAATAAAATTTAAATATTCTTCCGAGACATAAATCATTTGTAAAATTCGAAATCGCCGAATTCCTATTTAAAATTTCATCAGATTTATCTCAATTAATTTTTATTTCCCAATCTTTGTAATATAACCCATCGTTTCTTTCGAAACCAATTTTTTCACTCTAATCTCTTTTACCACTATTGCATTCAAATCCCACTTCAAATATCGGGTATCAACACCAATTACCACTTTGCTTATATAAATTCAACTTGAATTTATATTTTACTTTATTTTATGATATATATTTTATTTAATTTATAAACATCGTTATAAACAACTTCTTGTTTTGATTCGCTTAAACAGGTTTCTATTTCCATTCCATTTGAAATCTAATTTCTATTTTGGAATTAATTTCTTTATAATCTACTAAGTTTAAATCTCATTTCCAATATTTATTTAAAAACCGATTTCCACTTTCCATATAATTCAAATTTGAATTTATCTTTCAATTTATCCAATGATAAATAATTCGCTTAAATTACAAACTCATTTATAAACAACTTCATGTTTTATTCATTTAAACGTATTTCTACTTTCAATTTGAAAGTAAATTTCTATTTTTGGAAATAACTTTTCTTTTCAAATTCCAAACTCCTTTTCTCATATTCGAAAATATTTTATAGTATTTAAATACTAAAATTTATAGGGCCAGTGACAACAAAATCAATCATAGAGTACATATCACATCATATAACGCAAATATATGAAAACAATAATATATAAATGTTGAGGAACCCAGTTGGCCCCCTCCAACCTGTTTCCTTGCATCCACAGATGTTAGTCACATCAATATGAGATATCATAGTAAACATAACTGATAATCGATCAACGATATATCTATATCAACTATTCAAACCAATCTTATCAACCATTTCAACCAATCAACCATCACACAGTATAAATAAATTTAAAAACTCATTTATATAAAAATATGAACGAGGCAGAGTTAGTGAGTTTACTCACATTGGTTCGCAGTTGATAGTTCTGCTTTCGTTTTAAAATCAAACAAGTGTTTAATTTTATCATGAAATTCTGATAGCCCTATTTTTAGGAAAATCAGTCGTACACTGTAGATTCCGTTGCTGCGACCCAAAGTGACTAGTTTCGTCTGATACTGTTAACGAACAATCGAGTTATAGTGATTTCAATTTAAATCTTTGATTAAAGATAACAATATTTAAATTAATTAAATAAATTAAATAAATTACCAATTTTAACCCTTAATACCGCTGTCAGTCACCCTAATTAATGATTAACGTTAATTACTTCTTCTCGATAATATCTGAAGCCCGCTGTTTCCATTATCGTGCCCTTTACGGACCCACCTTTCTCTCAAACTTCCTAAAAGCTCCACGTCATCATTGCCAACTACCATCTCAGAACCTCCTCTCCCTTTAAGGCATCAACAACATCCATAACAGATTCTCAAGCTCGCATGCTTATTTGTTTTTTTGTTATACTATTATTTTCCTCTCTCTCTAAAATCAAAGAAGTCACCCCCATTGCATTCCCTGTTGAGAACGAACACAGTATTTCCCATTTCACCTTTAATTATGTTTTCAGCTGTAACCTCCTTCCAGTATTGAATACAACCCAACCCACTGTCTCAAGGTAATCTCCCCAAACACCATCTTTTTACTCGTGCTCCGCAAGTTTGTTGCGCACCAGTCCATGATTTATAGTGAAGTCATCAACATGGAAAACCAGTCTGCACCTCTCCTTATTATTTCGCACACTTGTCTGACCACCTAATCACTCCACCGTGGACCACCCTTCCTTCCCATCTATTTCCTCCTTTCAGTAAAACGCTTACAGTATATATACATATTTTTAAGCCAATGTTTTCAATTCCAGGCAACCAAAATAGCAACTTCTACCTGCCATCGGACCCCACAAGCCGACCACCACCATCACTCTTGGGATCTCGACTTCGACCTCCACTCAGCTAAAACCGAAAATCTTTGAACCGCCAGAATTCCTTTTTCGACCACCGTAGAGGGCCGCTCCACCGCCAGTAGCAGCGCCTCGATCCCCTGAGTAACTTGCCACCAATGGATCCCCTCCCCCGATGCTTCAAACTCCGGCAAACTCGAAACCTTCATCGCCGGTTGAAAAATACTGCGACCAAAAAACTCATGGACCCCAAATGTTTTGTATACAAGTGCAGAGAGAATAAACTGACGAGTCCAGTAAACATAAATTTGACTGTTTTTCATTAAGTATCGAAATTGATTTTTGAAGTTCAGTGGTTTTTGTTGCTGGAGAAATAGCGGATGGATAAAACGAAAATGGGAATGAAGGGATAACAATATTTAAAGAAGTGGTAGTTTGGATGGCACGACATCTAGTTGCTTGGCACCCACAAAAATGAACAGCTTGATTTACATGGCTACGCCTTGGAGAACACGATTTTTGAACAGCTTGGAGCGCACGTATTAATGTTCTTCAGAGGTTTAAGCGGGGAAGTTTTAACTGGCATGTGCTTTATTAAATACAAAAAAAGATCCGTGTGTAGAGATTTGAGGACAATTGTTTACTATCGATTTTAAAAGCATGTCCGTAACTGATAAAGGATTTTGATGTATTTATGTTCTAAGATTTTAAGATTTTGCTTACCGACATTTTTTCTTTCTTTTCTACTTTATCGATCATTCCAAACAGGAATAAAAATATGATCGTGACAAGTAGTACGCCACGATCTCAAAAATATAATAATATCGGTGGTTTAACTTATATTATGAAACCCCAAAATATTGATATAGGGTGCAAATTACTCTTAATAAAAAGTTGTGTATTTAATTAATTAAAAATTATAGTAAAATTCTAAAAATTAAATTATAACTACGCTTCAATAGAATCTTGTCTAAATTCAAGACCAATATTTAAATATATTTAAATAAACCGTTATGTTCTATATGCGATTCCATAGCAACTTTCTGAAAATTTGATTTAGACATAACTTTTTATTCCTGCTATGAAATCTGGATTTTTCACATTCGTTGGAAAGATATTTTCAAACAGATTCAAATATTTCTTGTTTCGCTAAAATCCGATTTATTTTGAATCCTGTACATTCATTTGAAATTTGAAACCGAATATTCAAACTACCATGCCATTTTAAACTCGTTTTAAATTATATTATAAATTATTCGTTTAAATATCGTTTTATTAAATAAATTCCTATATATAATTTAAATAAAATATTTAAAACAAATTTAAATATTCAGAATTCAACGGCTGAAAATCCGGGTCGTTACAACCACCGTCTTCATCCTCGACACATCGTCGAATCAGTTATTCAGAATGGGATAAACCCGGTCTTTGTGAATAACTCGCGTATATAATAAACAAGTGTTACACAACCATAACATACGCCTCATTCCAATTCAGAATATTCTTTTATTCAAATATTCTTATACTTTTGGAAAGGTTCCCGTTAATTTTATCAAAGATAAATTCTTTAAATTTATTCTTTAATCTTCTTTTGAATATCAATTCAAACCAAATTATGGTTTATCCAAACTAGTCGGGATTAACAAACCTTACCGAAGTAATCATTTGTTTTAATTCCTCAATCTCCACCTATTTATCCCATGAAGTAAAACTGGTAATATTTCATATCTAACACCACGGTGTTATCGGTAAATTCAATTACCATCTCACGTTCAAATCTAATTAAAGATTTAACTACCGTCTGGAGCAAAACCGGTGATACTCCATTCTCGATCATTTCAATCTAATTAAAGATTCATTAAAACTCCACTTGGTTTTAATCTTCCCTAAAATCATACTAATGATTGTTTAACTTGGGAAACCATATCCTGGCTTTAACTGGGTCAAAGAACCAATGTCATTTAAAACACGGTACACGATAAACCCAAAATCACATTCTATTCCATCAGCCTTTAATTGTAAATTAGCAAGTGAACAATTCCCTAAGTAATAACCCCGAAGGCCGAAACCGAAATCAGATCAATACCAAAGAAACCATTCAACTTAACTAATCTTCAGTTAGTCCTGATTTTCTTAACTCCGTTGGGTCTAAGAATAGTATTATTGAAGATACCGTTCATGACAACCCAAAATCACATTCCATTAATTATCGGGTTAAAGAACAATTGTTATTTAAAACACCATTCACGATAAACCCAAAAATCAATTCCAATTAAATATTATTTAATTGGTACACTTCATTAAATCTAAATAGAAAGATTTAATCTTTTTCTCAACTGGGTTTAAGAACAGTGTTAATGAAGACACCATTCACGACAAAGCCAAATCCCATTTGATATTAAATACAAGGCTCTGAATAGTAAATATATCGGCTTATATTCAATATCAAATTTTACGACCAACAAATATCGTATTGGAAATAACGATATCAATATATCTTTCAAATTTCCATAACAATATCTGTATAATCACGAAACCCAACATCGAAATATTCCAAAGACAATTTCAATTCAAATCCATTCCAATTCAATTATTGGAAATTCTGGTTATTTTCAAAACCATTTCAAATCCAATTTATTCATTTTTAAAAATAAATGGAACTATAATTCTAGTTCAAAACTAGTTCATTTCGATAAAATCTATTTTTTTTCTTTTCAAATATGGAAATTTTCATCCCAATTCTTCCTAAATCATTTCTTATGATTTTACACAAATTATTACTATTTTTAATAATTTTATCAAGGCCCGTACAGTCGATTTCCATCAACGGCCATCGAACTGCACTTGCAGCGACCTTTTCCAAATTTGATTTGGATATCATTCCAAATCCAACCGTTAGATTTCAAATCTCTAATATTCATTAGAAAGCTCTTTTCGATACGAACCCAACGGTTCTGGTTTTAGGAGAATCTGACGGTCGGATCTCCCGCAACGTCAATTCGAAGTCAATGGTCGAAATTCGCGAACTGCCGCAGCGCGGCGCGTTCTATTCGGGCCATTATATATATATATAATATCTATTATATATATTTCATCGATTTCCATTCAAAACTTATTTTATAAATCGTTTTAAATTTGTTTTCAAAACGATTTCAACTTCCTATTCAATTTCTAATCAAAACTGAATATTCTATATCATCGATATATATATATATATATATATATATATATATATATAAATGATAATATTTTCAGAATGTTATATTTTGAAATCACTTTCTTTTCTATATTCATTTTAAAAACGAATATAATCGATATAAATATCGTTCGCGTCAAAATGACGCAAATCTAATCCACGCGGCTTTATATATTTCAATAACTTCGTTATTCTATTCAATAAATGAATATTTATTCTATTCAACACATGAATCTATATTTCTATTCAACACATGAATATTCTCAACACATGAGTATCGTTAACACATGACAAATTTTATTATTTAATATATTTTATAGAATTGTGCTTTATATCATTTAATTCTTAATCAGACTCTAACCATAAATTAGCAAGATAACAATTCCCTAAGTATTAACCCCGAAGGCCGAAACCAACATCAAATCAATACCCAGGAAACCATTCATCTTAACTGATTTCCAGTTAATTTCTAATTTTATATATGGTAAAGATGTAAATTTTATTGTTAAAATATTTCGTTCAACACATGATAAGTTTCAACACATGAATATTCTCAACACATGAGTATTGTCAACACATGACTATTTTGTTTATTCAACACAGAAATATTTATTTTATTCAACACATGAATCTATATTTTATAATATTCTTTATTTTCCCAATTGGAATGAGGCCCAAACAATTACCATATAATGTTAATTATATGGATTCCATACAACACATGTATGTAACAGCAACGATAAGTAATCAACCATCATCCAGAGTGCATCACACAACCACATAAGCATTAAATATAACTAATTAACGCTTACACAGTCTGTCAATCAAACGATCGACATACTACTAAACAATTGGGATTAGTGTACGTCAAATATCATCCCAACACCCGTGTGGGGTTTCAAATCAACAAACACAGATTTTTTTTATTTGTGCAGTTGGACGATGTGTAAAATTTATCGTCCAAATCAATATCAGTCAAATCGGTGTACATAAACAAATCGTCTGATTTGTTTATTAATATTTATTTTATATACACGCTAAAAATTATATTTTAACTATAAAATATTTATAATGATAAAATATTTTATTTCATTCCACATCACACAATCAATTTTCACAACACAACAATCAAACACATAAGCCATCCATGGTCTGTGGACGACGGGTGTCGGGTGCTGCTAAGCACCGTCTGCATCCTAGTATATATTTCTAACTAGAAAACAAGAATTGAAAGTGAGAAGTTCTCACCGATAAGCTTAACCAAGCGCCACGACTCTTTATATGTAGAAAATTTTGCCTTTCGTTTTCCGTCTTTACCTACATATATAAAAATCACATTTTTATATTATCACTCCATGTATAAAAATCATATTTTTATTTTTTCTATAATATTAAAATCATATTTTTATTATGCTACATAGTTAAAAATTATATTTTTATTTCAAATCTTTATACATAATAAAAATCCTATTTTTAATTATTTTATTCATGTCCTTCTTTATTTAAAAATCATACTTTCTGTATTTAAAAACCAAAGAAAACATATTCCTGAAGTCAACGAAAATCTATTCTTGAAATCAAAGAAAATCTATAAATAAAAATCGAATCTTTGTCTAGCTTTACTTATAATAAAAATCCGATCTTTATCATAACTAAATATCCTATGTTTATACAACTAAGAATTGTGTGTGTATATATATATATATTTACATTAAAAAATTATAATTTTAAGTGCCTAAATAAATAGAAATCGAAATAAACGCTCACCGGTGGCTGAGGTGGCTCGAAGATGGTGCTCATATCGAAGATGGTGGCGTTAGAAGGGTCTCGCTGTGTGGGAGAAGGGGGATGCGGGTTTTCAGGGGGTTGTGGCTGTTAGGGGATGGTCGGTGGGGTCAGGGGGTTGGAGGAGGGCGTAGGGCATAGGCAGGAGGCAGGGGTCGCGGCGGTGGCTGTGGCCTTGGCGGTGGCGGGTTCGTGTGGATTTGGGGGTTTAAACGGGGAGAGAGGATGGTTGAAGTCGCGGTGGAGGAAGGGGGTTAGATGAATGAGGCGGCACGACCATTTGGGGGGGGGAGGGGAGGGCGCGACATCGTTGAACGGCGGCGGTGGGTGGAGCGATGGGCTCGAGGTCCCGCTTTTTTCCTTTATTTCTTCTGGCGTTGACTAAGTGAGTGGGAGAGAGGAATTATATAATAATAATATATATTTAATTATTTAATTAAATATAAAAAGTAACTTTTAAATTCAATCTTCTATCGAGACCTAACCACTGTCATCCCTAGCTAATTACCCCCATTCCGAACACAATGGGATATGTATCGTAAGCTGATTCAATCGTTTCAATCAGTTTTCGTCAAAATCAAAATATAAATCTATATATTGATTTTGAACGCACCTTTCAATTTACCGGGGCTACGTACGGACTCTAAAAATTCCCGAAAAATATTTTCTAGCTTCGTATCGACGATACGGTCGTAAAAAACTAATTTCGTCAAATTCTGAGACCGTTTGAAAAATGGTCATTTTCTGGTCGATCGAAATTGACTGATACTCTCAAAACACGTTTTCCTTCGCCACGCTCACATATTTATTCAGAAAATTATGAATTTTGGAATGTAGCAATAACTTGACATCACGGATCCAACAAAAGTGGTTTCGTCGAAAACCGAGGTCGTTTGCAAAATTGCTATTTTTAAGGGCCAAAATTCCATAGCGACTATTCTGAATTTTCAATTGGGCATAACTTTTTATCCCCGCTATGAAATTTCAATTTTTCGCATTCGTTGGAAAGATATTTTCAAATAGATTCAAATATTTTTGGTTTCACTAAAATCCGGTTTATTTTGAATCTTGTACAGTCATTTGAACTTCGAAATCGAATTTTCGAACTACCGCGCCATTTTCAATTCCTTTTATAATTAAAATTAAATATTTCTATTCTAACGACAATTCGAATAAATATATACATTCTATTCTATTCAAAATAGATTTCTCGTCATTATTATTTAAAATAATCCATTTTAAATATTCAAAATTCACTAAAATTGCCAAAAAATTAAATTAAATTGGCTCAGATTTCCGGGTTATTACAATCTCCCCCACTTAAACTTTTCGTCCCGAAAAGGAACGAAGCTGAAAGTTGTTTAACTAATCAACTCAACTTTCATTATTTTCATTACGGCTTAAGTTCTTCAACTTTTCAATTTCTAAGAACTTTTCAAATTCTTCAAAAATTTGGCTAACACCCTAAATTTTTGAAAAATTTCGCCATAACCTCCCCTGCACCGGGAGCTTCGGGATATTTCAAATAGCCTCCCATGGACCTCACCAATCCAAAAAGAAAAAGAAACAGCCAAGCGGCTCATAAAATCATCAAAAATCCAAGAAATTCATAAACATGTACCTTTTTGTCGGGCAAACAATTTTATTCTTCTGCACTAGCCTCCTTGCTATGACCTGTTCAATGTAAGAACATGTACATGCATGCAAATGCAACTAATTTTCAATACAATTCAATATTTGGTTCAATTTGGCAAAATAGTCCAAATTTACCATACTTTCACATAATGGTTTAAATAAATAATCACACAACACAATCATCAATCAATTAGTTGATTATCTTTTCAAACACATAATTTTGATACATATACAGAAAATCATGTTTTTGATGCCAAACCACAACAATAGCCCTATCTAGTTTTGGTTCTCACACCAGTCTATGGAAATATATAAACATCCCACTTTCGAAACTCGAACACATATACTGATGATACTATAGTAATCATCAGGATCGTCTTCGGGCGACTATAGTGTGATTCTATATCTATCCATTATATTAAAACTTCAAATACACGCGGATCAGACGTATATGCAAAATCTTTATATATTGGATTGTCCAAATTCACTACAAATAAATATTCGAATACAAATAATTTATTTAAATTTTCAAAACAAACTTGTTTCCACTTTTATTTTTAAAAGCAACACTCTTCACACTCGTTCTAGGATGCTACTGATCCCATCTCTAATGAGTCATTCTCATTGGATATTACTAATCCAACCTCTGATGAATTCTTCCGTATGGTTCTAATGTGTCTTGTTCTCTGAGCTTTGTAAACCAAAGCTCTGATACCAACTGAAACGATAAGGAATTTCGCTCAATCCGAATCGATCGCTAAACCGACCAAGATCGTTCGAAACCCCTGATTGTTTTGAGAACACGACAAACTGGAACGCAAACGGAAGAACATTTCATTGTTTATTAGAACAATTCCATCAGAATACAAGAATATACAGAGTATAAACCAAAAATAATACATCAGAGAAATATCAGAGATTTAAATACATTACTGCAGTGGAAAAATAATACAATACACAACTGAAAGAGATATACGGATACAGAGCTTTCCGGATATCATTCCAGCTGTAAACCAGATTCCTGTGAATATAAATCTGCAAAACCAAAACTACTAGCTGCCCGTGTGGAAAATAGGGGCACCCAGAGTTTAGGTTAAAACAATAAACTCCAGATCAGTCGTGAGAACTAAAACAATTATTTAAAGCTTTACTTTAAATCAGATATATCAAGGGACCACACCGTATAACACGGAATGGGTTTCCTCCCAAGAATACCAGTGCATATAACAAAACAGCGCAATGATTTTTGAAAAAATGAAGCTATTACAAGACCCAGGTTCCATCACACAATGCAACACAAGCCGGAGGATAGGGTTTTCCCTTATAATAGCCAAACATGCTTGGTACGTTAAAAACAAATCATTTGATACTATTATAAGTGCATAGTGTATAAAACAACTTCAAATATAAATGTATCAATCCTAGACGGCATGGGTACCATATATCATGTCGCCAATACTAGGCTCTACAATCAAAATCGCAAATGTCACGTATCGAAAGTTGGATTTCCATCTATGAACCGAGGGAAGGGACCATCCTCACCGCTTCGAGACAATCTAGCTCATGTCTCAGGACCCAGACACAGGTGATCCCTTGGATCGTCAAGGCCGGTCCACCGATGTGGATTAAAATGCCTGAACACTACGTTTCCCAGCCCATTGGGGGCGTAAATGAGTCCTATGACTCGATCGGCTCCACATAGTCACCGATATATCCGAGGCGCCTCGCAATCCAATAACCACACAGGTGAAAATAATATAAATGTCAGGGCTGGTAGGTCATTGACACCACCCTAGCTAGAAGGAAACGCATGCACTCCCTGAAGTCCTCTCCCGTTCCCGGTTCACAACCGGGGTGTGAGGCTCGCGAATTAACGCTACACAAAGATACGCCACAAAGGCCGTGCTTTGATCATCAACCACAAGACTTTGCTTTTCAACAAAAGCCTTGATCATTTGCATCTCAGCATGCCACACAGGCAATTTATGCCATGCAACTGATGGCTATCAATCACACAGAATGAAATCCAATGTCAGACGCACAGTTCACTTACAAGTCCGTTCTGGGTCTGAACGAAATCGAAGGAACCTTATTCCTCGCATATCCATCGATCTCCAAGTACGTCTGGACGATCACCAACTGATTCCCTCCTCTTGGGTGTACAGCCCAATCAAGATCATCAGTAATTATCCAAACGATGTGAAGACCTCTGGTCTTCGACCACCATCTTCATCCTCGACACATCGTCGAATCAGTTATTTAGAATGGGATAAACCCGGTCTTTCTGAATAACTCGCGTATATAATAAACAAGTGTTACATAACCACAACATACGCCTCATTCCAATTCAGATTATTCTTTTATTCAAATATTATTATACTTTGGGAAAGGTTGCCATTAATTTTATCAAAGATAATTCTTTAAATTTATTCTTTAATCTTCTTTTGAATATCAATTTAAACCAAATTATGGTTTATCCAAACTAGTCGGGATTAACGAACCTGTAATGTCCCGACTTTTTCTAGTTTTTAATAATCATTTTAATAAAGAATTAAAATGAGAAGGATAGTTAATAACAAAACTAAAAGGGTTTTTGATATATATATATATGTATAAGCATATGTATGTAAAAATAGAATAATATATATACTTGTTATATCTTAGGATTTGAAAGTATAAAACAAGTATATGACATTCAAAAAGAAACCATAAATGATTATGCATATAAAGATATAAATAGTTCGTAGTATTATTTTAACAAAGCAAGGGTTTATAAACAAAAACCGTATTACATGAATTATATGTATAGAAAAGGGTATTTTGTTCACCTCAAAAATAAAGAGGGACCTTAAAACAAAACAACGCAACATGTATGAATATGGCAAGAGACAATTCGGCCATAACATGAACAAATGGCACACATAACATTTGATCCCCTCTACCCAAAATAAATATCTTGGAAACATGAGACAAAAACAAGCACACATGAGACAAGATACTTAATGAGATTTTACCATTGAATAGTGTAGCTAAACATAGCATAAACCATTACTCTATAACAAGGCTATGCAACTTGCAAGTATTAAATCATTTTTAAGAAAATATCTTGCCAACAAAACCATTTTTTAAATTGCAAAGCAAATCAAAGATATTTACAACAATAAATGAAGAATGGTGTTGAAAAGATCTAGCTTCTAGAAGAATAAAATAGGACAACATGATTGGTCCATATATCATTAAACTATTTTTTTCTTAAGGCATAAGTAATAGAAGCTATCAGAGAGGGCTGAGGCTAAAAAGGAGTTTACTATTTAACCATGTGCAAGAAATTGTTTAAAAACCCTTAGAGTTTGGCTATAAATACCACACAAAGACCCATTCATTTCTTTCACAGAATAACTGAGTTCTTACTTGTGGAATTGGAGAGCTTTCTAGGTGAGTAAACTACAATATTCAGTTATTTATTTTGTTGCAGAAGTATACTTTAATGCATGTTGATAAGTTACATTAGTAAACAATACATCTGCGCAAATACTGATCATTTGTGAGTAAACTCTTCTTATTGAAAATCATTACTGATTGTATTTATTCAATTGCTAAATTATGTAAAAACCTGGAAAGGGTAGATGATAGTAAACAGACATTGAAAACCTGAAAATGATAAGAATAGCGGGGATAACATGTGAGTAAACTTCACCATTCAGTTGTTGTTTTGCATAGCATGAGGTAGATTTTACCAGCATGCATCTTTTGATGATTTACATTACTTAATAACATCAAACTTGAAAGCTTATATCAAGAAACTAGCAGGCTATAACCTAAAGCATAAAGAATTGTAAATATATTGGAGTAAACTTCTTTGTTTTCATTTGAAATCTTTATTGATTGACACATAATAATGCAAGTGTATGTATACATCTGAATGGGTGGTACAAGGATAATTTTATCTCAATCTGAAATAAATGGGAACCTGAAGGATGGCAATATATATAACTTAGTAACAGAAGAGAAAAACAGGGCTTTGTTTCTTAATAAACAAATGCCTGGAAGAAAGGAAAATTGCATAACTCAAAGTCTAGTAGGATTTAAGGTCGGAAGTCAACATAGAGAATGATGGAAATTAAGTATAGTATAGTTTAAAAATAGTTCTAAGTTATATAAATATACTTATACTTGTATATAAAATAAATACAGCAAGAAGGATTTTTAAACTCAAATTTTGATCTTTGATTTGTTTAAATCCAAGTATACGAGTGAATTCATATAGGTAAATCGTGAATTTAGATAGCAGTTTCATGATTTTTAATGTAGTGTATAAAGAGAATTTTTAAAACGATCTGAAATGGGTTTAGGGCAAAATCCGGTGATAGAAACAATCGGAGGGGATGAGGTTCGGCATAGAGATGCTGGAGGGTACAGGTAATGTAGGAAAAATACAATTCGAATTTTCTAATGGGTAGATTTTGAGTTTGGGATCAGTTTAGGGTTTTAGTGGCGTTTGGGATGATGAACTTTGGTGACGAACTGCGAGGCGATGACGGCATCGAGTGCCATCGCACTCAGGTGGTAGGTCGGGGCAAGGACCGGCTTTGTGGTGGTGGAGTTGGAGATTAAACAATGTACGGTGGTGGTAGAACGGTTGGTTTTCTCCGATCAAACGCAAACTGGAAAATGGGTTGTAACGTTGGAAACTAATACTGATGATCGGAGGGTTGTACTGGGTCACGAAGGAGGCCAGGAAAGGTAGGCGCGTTTGCGGGGAGGGTCAGAGTCGATGAACGTTGGCGAGATGAGGTGTGCACGTGCACGGTGTCTGTGCGTGCAAAGTGAAAGCTGCAGCAACACTAAGAAGAAGAAGAAGCAGGGTAGAAGTTGGGCTTGATCGGTTTGGGTATTATAACCTTGCTTAGTTAGTTCGAAAACAATGATAAACAAAAAGGCAAAAAGTATAAGGTAAAAGAAATGAGGAATGGCAAACAGCTACAAGGCATGGAAGAAAGGAGGATAAGGAGAAGAGGGAGTCGTGGGTTTTGGATAGATGGGCTTGGGCCGAGGTAATAGAAAATAAAGTAAGAAGTAAAGTAAAAGGGAGAGAAGGAGGGAGCTGGGCCTTTGAGTGCTTAGTCCGTATAAATGATAGGAAATGTAAAAGAAAGAAAACGATAAAATGAAAAGATTATTTAAAAATTAAAGGGATGTAGAAGAGAAATTAAGAAAAAGAAAATATATAAAGAAATGGAAAATTAATTTAAAACAGGTTTCTTTTAAAGGTATAAATGTGGTAACTAAAAACGTATATAATTGTCTAACCAAAAAGAAATACAAGAATATTTCAAGGTGACATGAAATAAAAAGGGAGTAGTAATAGTATGGACGATGAAGTGTTCAAGGGAATGGTAACCGATGATCAACAGGGATCAGAGTGATAAAGTTGTGCTTCGCCAGCATTTAACGGAGTTATTTTTATACTCTTTCCTAGTTAGAATTAAATCCACACAATCAGTTCAAATCGAATTAGTTGAACTATAGTCAACATTATGATGTAATGAATAGATGATGAATGATCGTCAACAATATTGTATTATATTCAAAAGTGTTGAAATAAACATTGATGTGCTAAAAATTGACTAAAAGTCAGTATTCATTGATAATCCAGAAATGGAGTGATAATTCCAAAATGTGAATTTTAATTAAACAAGTGATCCATAATCATAACTCAGTAATTAAAAGTATTTGATCAGCTATTGATCAGTTTTAAATTGATAACTGTGTATTTAGAAATAAAACGATAATTTACAAGGTGAGACAAAAGTATTAATTTCAAATAATTGTCGAAATTAATGAACTAACATTTAAATTAATTACCGTGTGCGGAGCACGTGCCTTAGTTATTCATTTATAAAAGACATTACGCTGATCGTTTCGAAGAGCCCGAAATTTATATTCCACTTCGATTGATTTATACGTCGCGTGTCAGAGTTTATTGAAGAAAATTGAAGATGGAGATATACAAGGGCTATTTTTATAGCGCCTTCGGTTTGTCCAGTCCCAGGACAACTTGTGTGGACGAGTGTCTGACAGAGTATTCCTAATAGATGACATAAGACGATCTTTTCAAGGTATTTTTTCTGGTGGTGGAGAAATTCGTTTCTCTTAGCCTTTATACCTATAATATTTTTGGGAAGATCAACTAGTGATTGACGGGTTTTGGCGATGTGGCATTCAAAGTGAATGGCGAGCAGATGATTTGGAAGATTAACATAGCCTCAAAGCCTCACAACCAGGAAGTAACAAAAGTTGGGCTAGGCAGCATGGCTAGTTGGGTCATTCCCAAGCATGGTGTATTATCACCATCTAGAGAAAATCCTATTTGTTTTCTTAATCTATATTTCGCTGCTGCAGCTTTCGGAAACGGTGGGTCGCTCATTCGCAACACTCAAGATAAATGAGTGGGCGGTCATGTGTGGCCGGGTTGCAAGACGTTCTTGTTGAACCTACAGTGTATACCCTCTAGAGTACACTGATCGGTAGGTGCTCCCATACCTTGTCTGTTGGAATCCAATCTCCAATAAGCGCCCTGCGGTTTTTGATTTTATACTATATACGTGAACGTGAGATGCAAGCGTTTCACTAGATGGTTATTTATTTGTTACAAACTATAGTAATATCAAATGTTTTGATATAAAATACTTAGATCATTATCCAGATATTAGACATGGAATGATCCAAAGATTTCTAAAGTAAATGAATCTGTCCAAAATGGAAAATCTTATTCCCTGTTTTCTAATCTATTTAACTGTGTTTACTCACACCAGTCCCCTGACTGACCCAGAGTTTATTTTCTGTGTTTCCTAAACTCTTGGGTACTCATAACACTTGTTATGAGTAGGCAAGTGATTCAGGTAAGGCAAGTGGAACCCAGTGAAGTTCAAGTTCAAGACCAGTAGTATATCAATATCTATGTATCCAGTTTGACATCTGTAATATATAATTATGCAGTTGTACTATGGTATTGTATTAAGATGATGTACTCTAATGTAGCAGACCCAATATTGGAATATATTATGTATTTTGTGAAATTCCGCTGTGAGATTCTGAAAACTTCTTATTCTTCTATTCTAAAGTTTTATCTTTTCAATCTCATCTTCTAAATTCTTTCAATAATGACATGGTTTTCAGGGCATCGAAAATCGCGCCGTTACAGAACCTTACCGAAGTAATCATTTATTTTAATTTCCCAATCCCCACCTATTTATCCCATGAAGTAAAACGAGTAATACTTCATATCTAACACCATGGTGTTATCGGTAAATTCAATTACCATCTCACGTTCAAATCTAATTAAAGATTTAACTATCGCCTGGAGCAAAACTAGTGATACTCCATTCTCGATCATTTCAATCTAATTAAAGATTCATTAAAACTCCACTTGGTTTTAATCTTCCCTAAAATCGTATTAATGATTGTTTAACTTGGGAAACCATATCCTCGCTTTAACTGGGTTAAAGAACCAATGTCACTTAAAACACGGTTCACGATAAACCCAAAATCACATTCTATTCCATCAGCCTTTAACCGTAAATTAGCAAGTGAACAATTCCCTAAGTAATAACCCCGAAGGCCGAAACCAACATTAGATCAATACCCAAGAAACCATTCAATTAACTAACCTTCAGTTAGTTCCTGATTTTCTTAACTCCGTTGGGTCTAAGAATAGTATTATTGAAGATACCGTTCACGACAACCCAAAATCACATTCCATTAATTATCAGGTTAAAGAACAAGTGTTATTTAAAACACCGTTCACGATAAACCCAAAAATCAATTCCAATTCAATTCCAATTCAATATTATTTAATTGGTACACTTCATTAAATCTGAATAGAAAGATTTAATCTTTTTCTCAACTGGGTTTAAGAATAGTGTTAATGAAGACACCATTCACGACAAACCCAAATCCCGTTTGATATTAAATACAAGCCTCTGAATAGAAAATATATCGGCTTATATTCAATATCAAATTCTACGATCAACAAATATCATATTGGAAATAATGATATCAATATATCTTTCAAATTTCCATAACAATATCTATATAATCACGAAACCCAACATCGAAATATTCCAAAGACAATTTCGATTCAAATCCATTCCAATTCAATTATTGGAAATTCTGGTTATTTTCAAAACCATTTCAAATCCAATTTATTTATTTTTAAAAATAAATGGAATTATAATTCTAGTTCAAAACTAGTTCATTTCGATAAAAATCTATTTTTATCTTTTCAAATATGAAAATTTTCATCCCAATTCTTCCCAAATCATTTCTTATGATTTTACACAAAATATTACTATTTTTAATAATTTTATCAAGGCCCGTACAGTCGATTTCCATCAACGGCCATCGAACTGCACTTACAACGACCTTTTCCAAATTTGATTTGGACATCATTCCAAATCCAACCATTAGATTTCAAATCTCTAATATTCGTTAGAAATCTCTTTTCGATACGAACCCAACGGTTCCGGTTTTAGGAGAATCCAACGGTCGGATCTCCCGCAACGTCAATTCGAAGTCAATGGTCGAAATTCGCGAACTGCCGCAGCGTGGCGCGTTCTATTCAGGCCATTATATATATATAATATATTATATATATTTCGTCGATTTCCTTTCAAAACGTATTTTATAAATCGTTTTAAATTTGTTTTCAAAACGATTTCAACTTCCGATTCAATTTCTAATCAAAATTGAATATTCCATATCATCGGTATATATATAAATGATAATATTTTGAAAACGTAATATTTTGAAATAACTTTCTTTTCTATATTCATTTTAAAAACGAATATAATCGATATAAATATCGTTCGCATCAAAATGGCGCAAATCTAATCCACACAGCTTTATATATTTCAGTAACTTCGTTATTCAATTCAACAAATGAATATTTATTCTATTCAACACATGAATCTATATTTCTATTCAACACATGAATATCGTCAACACATGACTATCGTCAACACATGACTATTTTTGTTATTTAACATATTTTATAGAATTGTGCTTTATATCATTTAATTCTTAATCAGACTCTAACCGTAAATTAGCAAGAGAACAATTTCCTAAGTATTAACCCCGATGGCCGAAACCAACTTCAGATCAATACCCAGGAAACCATTCATCTTAACTGATTTCCAGTTAGTTGCTAATTTTATATATGGTAAAGATGTAAATTTTATTGTTAAAATATTTCGTTCAACACATGATAAGTTTCAACACATGAATATTCTCAACACATGAGTATTGTCAACACATGACTATTTTGTTTATTCAACACAGGAATATTTATTTTATTCAACACATGAATCTATATTTTATAATATTCTTTATTTTCCCAATTGGAATGAGGCCCAAACAATTACCATATAATGTTAATTATATGGATTCCATACAACACATGTATATAATAGCAACGATAAATAATCAACCATCATCCAGAGTGCATCACACAACTACATAATTATTAAATATAACTAATTAACGCTTACACAGTCTGTCAATCAAACGATCGACATACTACTAAACAATTGGGATTAGTGTATGTCAAATATCATCCTAACAACCGTGTGGGGTTTCAAATCAACAAACATAGATTTTTTTTATTTGTGCAGTTGGGCGATGTGTAAATTTATCATCCAAATCAATATTAGCCAAATCGGTGTACATAAACAAATCGTCTGATTTGTTTATTAATATTTATTTTATATACACGTTAAAAATTATATTTTTAACTATAAAATATTTATAACGATAAAATATTTTATTTCATTCCACATCACACAATCAATTTTCACAACACAACAATCAAACATACAAGCCATCCGTGGTCTGTGCACGACGAGTGTCGGGTGTTGCTAAGCACCGTCTGCATCCTAGTATATATTTCTAACTAGAAAACAGGAATTAAAAGTGAGAACTTCTCACCGATAAGCTTAACCAAACACCACGACTCTTCATATGTAGAAAATTTTGCCGTGTTCTCCTTTTGTCACTTTCGTTTTCCGACTTTCGCTACATATATAAAAATCACATTTTTATATTATCACTCCATGTATAAAAATCATATTTTTATTTTTTTCTATAATATAAAAATCATATTTTTATTATGCTACATAGATAAAAATTATTTTTATTTCAAATCTTTATACGTAATAAAAATCCTATTTTTAATTATTTTATTCATGTCCTTCTTTATTTAAAAATCATACTTTCTCTATTTAAAAACCAAAGAAAACATATTCTTGAAGTCAACGAAAATCTATTCTTGAAATCAAAGAAAATCTATAAATAAAAATCGAATCTTTGTCTAGCTTTACTTGTAATAAAAATCTGATCTTTATCATAACTAAAGATCCTATGTTTATGCAACTAAAAATTGTGTGTGTATATATATATATATATTTTTACATTAAAAAATTATAATTTTAAGTGCCTAAATAAATAGAAATCGAAATAAACGCTCACCGGTGGCTGAGGTGGCTCGAAGATGGTGCTCAGATCGGAGATGGTGGCGTTAGAAGGGTCTCGCAGTGTGGGAGAAGGGGATGCGGGTTTTCAGGGGGTTGTGGCTGTTAGGGGATGGTTGGTGGGGTCAGGGGGTTGAAGGAGGGCGCACGGCGTGGGCAGGAGGCAGGGGTCGCGGCGGTGGCTGCGGCCTTGGCGGTGGCGGGTTTGTGTGGATTTGGGGGTTTAAACGGGGAGAGAGGAAGGTGGAAGTCGCGGTGGAGGAAGGGGGTTAGAAGAATGAGGCGGCGCGACCATTTGGGGGCGGGTGGCGCGGCATCGTTGAACGGTGCCGGTGGGTGGAGCGACGAGCTCGAGGTCCCCCTTTTTTTCCTTTATTTCTTCTGGCGTTGACTAAGTGAGTGGGAGAGAGGGATTATATAATAATAATATATATTTAATTAATTATAAAAAGTAACTTTTAAATTCAATCTCCTATCGAGACCCAAGGACTATCATCCCTAGCTAATTACCCCCATTCCGAACACAATGGGATATGTATCGTAAGCTGATTCGATCATTTCGATCAGTTTTCGTCAAAATCAAAATATAAATCTATATATTGATTTTGAACGCACCTTTCAATTTACCGGGGCCACGTACGGACTCTAAAAATTCGCGAAAAATATTTTCTAGCTTCGTATCGACGATATGGTCCTAACAAAACTAATTTCATCAAATTCTGAGATCGTTTGAAAAATGGCCATTTTCTGGTCGATCGAAATTGATTGAAACTGTCAAAACACGTTTTCCTTTGCCATGCTCACATATTGATTCAGAAAATTATGAATTTTGGAATCTAGCAATAACTTGACTTCACGGATCCAACAAAAGTGGTTTCGTCGAAAACCGAGGTCGTTTGCAAAATTGCTATTTTTAAGGGCCAAAATTCCATAGCGACTATTCTGAATTTTCAATTGGGCATAACTTTTTATTCCTGCTATGAAATTTCAATTTTTCGGATTCGTTGGAAAGATATTTTCAAATAGATTCAAATATTTTTGGTTTCACAAAAATCCGGTTTATTTTGAATCCTGTACAGTCATTTGAACTTCGAAATAGAATTTTCGAACTACCGCGCCATTTTCAATTCCTTTTATAATTAAAAATAAATATTTCTATTTTAACGACGATTCAAATAAATATATACGTTCTATTCTATTCAAAATAGATTTCTCGTCGTTATTATTTAAAATAATCCATTTTAAATATTCAAAATTCGCTAAAATTGCCAAAATAATTTTTTTAAATTGCCTCAGATTTCTGGGTTATTACACTCCTGCTCGTCTCCGGACATCTACTCGTGCACTACCAGCTAACCTGTCTCTAGTCTGCCCGTTTAAGAGCATCCATAGTGATAAGAAGAGACATAAAACTCTGGGTCAGACAAAAGTCTGGTATGAGCGATAAGCAGCAAAACAGAACAATAACAGGTATACTAAACCATACCTGAACCTGGGCCTGCAACCAAAGAGTTAGCACAACATACCGTACAATACTCTAAGGTGCCACTAACATATGGTGTAAAGAATACGGGGATGGGGGTGTGCATGACATAGTGATGGCAAACAATCAATCATAGAAACCATCCTCACATCTCTCACTCAGTGTGTAAAGCATACGATATGCACCACTTTGATCACTAGACCCATCGAGGTAGTGACGGAGTCCAACTTGTATAACTATTTCTACCACCAAGCTTGCCCCATGGAGTCATGACTCAATCCTTACAAATGACCCCACCTCATTGGTCCATAGCCAATAGTCCTACCTAGTCCACTGTGGCCCTGAATCCGTCCACATACCCCATACTCCAAAGTGATCCAAAGTTATAGACATCGATAACCCCTTAGCACACGTCCCGCAACAAAACCCAACTCATGAAGTTAACTCATTGGTTCCCATCTAGATCATGAGTTCCACTTCCTATTTGGACTTCCTTTGCATCTCGGGTTTTGGTTGAATTAGAGTTGGTCTTCAAAAGAGTCGTTGCATCGTAGTAGTGGGAGCTCGAACTCGGTTCGGTTCGTAGTCGTTTCCACGGTTCGATCGTGAAACTCCGTGGTGCAGTTCGGTTCGGTCCTCAAAGTGTTCCTCCCCAAGTCGGTACGGTTCGGTGTTCCTCCATCTCCAAATCCCAGTTCGGTTCGGTGCTCCTGCCTGCGTTTGGTTCGATCTGATCCCCTTCCAAGCTCCGGTCCGATTCCAACAAATGGTGGCCTTCCTTCTTGCCATGATCCAATCCACTTCAGTTCAGCTTTTTCGACCCGATCCCATGCTCAGCTCCGATCTGGTCCCCAACCCAACTCCAACTCTTTGCAAGTAGCCTTCCTTTGTGGCATACTCTTTCTTCTGCGTGGGCTCAGGTTCGGTTCGGATTCCTTGTCTCTGGTGTCTGTTCGGTTCGACCAATCATATCCGATCCAAACTCTTCCCCCTATCCGATCTGATCCCGATCCCTGCAGTTTTTCCTGCAACTTTCCAGTGATTGTTTTACACCATACGATGGAATTTTCGACCATTCTAACTCTTCTAATCAATCATAAAGCATACCATACAGTCAGAGCAACATGTATAATCAATCACAAACACCAAAACAATAATTTGATAGGTTAAAACGAATCAAACATAGTCAAAATCTCATATTTTCCCTTAAGCATGTTTAAGCAAAACTAATGATAGGATTAGTAAAACTTAACCAAACTAACCAAATTTTCTAATAGAGGCCTAAAACAATATTTCAAAATTTATAAATATTTTTCCAGATTTTTAACATGTATAATTTCGCTAATTAACACTAATTACCCTTAATTAACTATAATTAGTGAGGAACTATGCAAATCACTCACCTTTGCCACAGATAAACCGTAGATCTGAAATGATTCTCTGTTTGGCACGAATACTGATATCTAACAGCATTTCTAACCTTGCTTGGGTGCTATCTCCCCTTAATTTGGTGTAATTTAGCCAAATCTTCAATTAGAAAGTGGTTTAGAGGTGTTTTAGGTGTTGGAGGTCATTACTAAGTTGAGAGGGATGATAAGTGGCAGCTGAAAAATGAGAAAAGGGTGTTCTCTAAACCCTAATAGCCCTTAAATACTCCAAATCCCGAAATTCCCCTCTGGGCCTAGCTGTTAATTACCCAATTAAGCCCGGTTAAGCTGTTTTTCATCTTTTAAACCTTAATTCAGCCATATCTCTCAAACGGTAAGTCCATTTTTTCATATATGACCACTCTAAGGAAAGGTAAACCATCATCCGAATCTAATGGAAGTGGTTTCAGGTCAAAACTCATTTCCAATCAAAAGTTATGGCCAAAACAAGATCAGCTAGGGGTAAAATGGTCATTTTAAAATCGGCAAAAATCATGAACATGGGAAATAACCCCAATAGTCGTCTCCCAAAGTTACATGACCATACGACTTCATATGTGAAAGAAATAAATATTCTACGATCATTCGATGCGTAGAATGTGGGTCGTTACATCCCCCCCCACCTCCTCCAAGAAATTTCGTCCTCGAAATTTCTTAACCTAAAACATACAAAGGATCTCGTATGCCTACCAATCATTAACAAAACAATAAAGCATACAAAACAACACAACAAGCCTATCCTAGCATGCGGATTACCAAAAAGGGAGTACTATACCGATATAAAAATCTTATCAGGCAAAGAGTTTTGGATGCTTCCTTCTTATGTCTTCCTCTGTTTCCCAAGTACAGTATTCCTCATCATCACCCCACTGAACTTTGACTAGTCTCACCGCCTTCCTTCGAAGCTGCTTCGTATCGTTCCCAACAATACGCATAGGCTTGCGGTTCCCAACCGCCTCGGGTTCAACCTCGATATCATCTAACTGATCCAGTGAAATAGCCACACTAGGGTCGTGCACAAACTTCCTTAACTGGAAAACATGAAATACATTATGAACTCCTGCCATCTTCTCTGGCAATTCAACTTTATATGACAAATTCCCAATTTGCTTGAGAACTGGGAATGGACCAACAAATCTTGGTGCTAACTTGCCTCTCCTGCCAAATCGAATCACGCTCTTTAGCGGGGAAATCTTGACAAACACCAAGTCACCAATGGAGATTTTTAAATCTTTTCTCCTCTTATCATCATAACTCTTCTGTCTATCTTGAGCAACTTTCATTCGTTGTTGGATAACCTTAATCTTATCTGAAGTTACTCTTATCACATCCGGTCCAAGCAAAAACTTCTCTCCGGTTTCTAACCAACATGACGGTGAGTTACATGGTCTTCCGTACAAAGCTTCAAATGGAGCCATACCAATACTGGATTGATAATTGTTATTATATGAAAACTCTACTAGATGCAAATGGTCATCCCATGATCCACCAAAATCCAATATACAAGCTCTCAAGAGATCCTCCAATATACGATTCACCATCTCTGTCTGACCGTCGGTTTGAGGATGATTCATATCGTCTTCCTTCGAAGTTGTTTCATATCGTGTCCGGCAATACGAATCGTCCTGCAGCTCCTAACTGCCTCAGATTCTACCTCGATATCGTCCAACTGATCTGGTGAAATAGTCATATCAGAATCGCGCACAAACTTCCTTAATTGGGAACATGAAATACGTTGTGAACTGCCAGCATCTTGTCAGGTAATCCGACTCTATACGCTAAATTCCTAACTTGTTCGAGAATTGGAAACGGACGAACAAACCTTGGTGCTAATTTGCCTCTCCTGCCAAACCGAATCACACTCTTTAACGGAGAAATCTTGACGAATACCAAATCGCCAACGAAGAATTTCAAGTCTCTTCGTCATTTATCAGCTTAACTCTTCTGCCTATCTTGGGCAGTCTTCATTCACTGTTGAATAACCTTGATCTTATCCGAAGTTTCTCTTATTACATCCGGCCCAAGCACAAATTTCTCACTGGTTTCTAACCAACATGATGGTGAGTTGCATGGTCTTCCATACAAAGCTTCAAATGGAGCCATACCAATACTGGGTTGATAACTATTATTATATGCGATCTCAACCAGATGCAAATGGTCATCCCATGACCATCCAAAATCCAATATACAAGCTCTTAGGAGATCCTCTAATACACGATTCACCTTCTCTGTTTGACCGTCAGTTTGGGGATGGTATGTAATACTGAGATGTAATTCTGATCTTAAAGCCTCTTGTAAGCTCTTCCAAAACCCACTAGTAAATAATGGATCTCGGTCACTCATAATACCTTTAGGTACTCCATGAAATATCACTACCCACTTCGTATACAGTTGTGCTAACTTAGCTATCGTTCTACTAGATTTGACGGATATAGACCTTGCACTTTTGGCCAATTGATCCACAACCACCCAAATACTATCATTACCTGATCTAGTCCTTGGTAAACCGTCAATGAAATCCATCGAGACTTGTTCCCATTTCCGTTCGGGAATTTCCAATGGTTGTAACAGACCGCTAGCCTTCTTTTGCTCGACTTTAACTAACTGGTAATTCATGCACTTGGATATAAACTTCCCAATGTCCCTCTTCATCCCTTCCCAGTAGTAGGTATGCTTCATGTCTCGATACATATTGTTACCACTGGGATGTATAGTCAGTTTCAAGTGATGAGCACTTCATCTCTCAATCCATTAACATTGGGTACAACTAGTCTCCCATTCTTTCGAAGCCATCCTTCTCGATCAAGACAATGCTTGTTCATTCTCTCGTCGTCGATACCCATTTCTACTTGGAGATTATTTCCAATAGATTAGGATCGTCCCTCTGACTGGAATCAATCCGCTCAATCAAAATCGGTCTGATCGTCAAACTTGCTAACATCTCTGGATCCAATTCGCACTTAGGTCTGAAATCATATCCCACAATATACTCTAGTTGCTTCCATCTAAGAAACATAGCCCCCAAACTGGCATGTCTCCTACTCAATGCATAACCTACAACATTGCTCTTTCTGGATGTGTATGCTATATTGAAATCATACGAAGCCAAGAACTCTAACCATCTTTGCTGATGAAGATTTAAATCCTTTTGAAAGAAAAGATACTTTAATGACTTATGATCGGTAAACAACTCGAATCTTTCTCCCAAGAGATAGTGTCTCCACATCTTTAACACAAGCACAATTGCTGCCAATTCCAAATCATGGGTAGGATATCTTTTCTCATGCGGTTTCAGTTGCCGACTAGCATAAGCTACAACCCTACCTTCTTGCATCAATACAACACCTAGTCTGGTACCACAGGCATCTGTGTATACCGTCATCTCTTCGTTCCCCTTAGGAATAACTAACACCGGTGCACATGTCAACTTTTCCTTCAGACTCTTAAATGCATCCTCGCACCATCTGTCCCAAGAAAAAGCTTGATTCTTCTTGGTCAACTGAGTTAACGGTGCCGCTACTTTGGATAAGTCTTGGATAAACTTATGATAATATCCAACTAACCCTAAGAAACTTCTCACGTCCGTTGCATTCTTGGGCGTAGACCAATCTTGTTCCGTAGCCACCTTCACAGGGTCCACGGCAATACCATTCTCTGAAACAACATGGCCCAAGAACCTCACTTCCCTGAAGATGCCCAGATACTCGCCAGCAATAGGCACATCTGACAACTCATCATGTGGGATGTTGCGGGAATTTAAAAAACTAGCCATCACCCCATCACTAGGTAGGCAACCAAACAGTACCCTCCGCCCATCATCCGCTCTAATGGTCACCGAAGACCCCTCACAGACTACCACGACCCCATACCTTTGGAGCCAATCGACTCCCAAAATAATGCCAAACCCAGTAAAGCCCAAAACAAAGCAATCACAAACAAACATGCATCCGTGACTCGATAAGACCAAATTACGACAAATCATACTAAGGCTAGTCGAACCACCGATCGCGTTCGTCACAACTAAAGGTCTATCGACTCTCTCAGGTTCCAATTCCAACTTATCTGCCAGGTCACTAGATATGAAGGAATGGGAACCCCGGTATCAAACAATACTCGAACAGGAACATCATAAACAGAAAGCATACCTTGAATAACGACGCCCTTCCCTTTCTCCGCCGCAGTTGGGGCATTCGACGAAGAAGGAACAATGTTGATAACATATGTTTTCACAATCTTCTTCTCTTTAGGAGGTTGTGGACATTTATCCTTGTGATGTCCCACTTGTCCACAATTGAAGCACTTCCTGTCCGCTGGCTTAGCTCGGCAATCTTTGGCATAGTGGCCCTTCTTTCCATAGCTATAACACTCAACATCTTTCTTATTCTTCTTCTGACCATCCTTAGCCTGGTTTTGTTTCCTCTTGTTCTGTGATATTCTTGCCTACACCGCTTGCCTACGGCTTTGGATCCCCTACAGATGAAATAGCAACCTCGACCTTTGACTTAGGGTAAAGGCTCTTCGACCTCAATGCCTTCCCCACAATAGATTCGAATGTCTCATCGATATGGTTTGTAAGTCTTTCCCCATAGTACTCATCTAGGCAAGTTATGAACTTCCCATTCTTCTTCTTGGGAGTATCGATAAGAGATAATCCATATTTCGATAAAATATCGAATTCAGCAATATATTCCGAGACTGCCCTACCACTCTGCTTAAGCTCCAAAAATTTCCTGAATAATTCTGATTTCTGAGCAGTTGGGACAAACTTTTCACTGAAGTGAGTCTTAAACTGATTCCAAGTAACTTGATCCTCAGGAGTAGCTGCTTTAATAGCATTCCACCAATTCATTGCATGTCCTTGAAGTTGACGCGATGCTAGCTTTCTCTTCATTGCATCCTCGATTCCTAAGTCTTCGAAGATGCGCTCATAACTATCAAGCCAATCTTGAACATCCGTAGCCGATTCCGTTCCAGGGAATGAAATCCCACCAAGACTAGTATAATCCTTGCAGAGCTTGGCGAAATCGGCTCTAAGCACCTGCACTACTGCACCACTACCATTAGCAACTGCTCCCTGAACATCCCTAAGCATCTCTCTCATGAAGGTAATAAACATCATCCTCATACCAGGGGCATTCCTATTATTGGCCCCTGAAACCGTACCCCTCATATTTTGGCTCATCGTCCAATCTGTAAGGAGAAAACGATTAACCATCTCCTTAGTGGTGCCTGCACAGTGCGACTTCTTCCTTAGATATACTAATAGTAAATATATAGTTTTTGAAAACCAAAATATCACAAATACGCGCTCTCATCTACGTATACTATCTCTCCCAGGTGTCTTCCCTAGGTTAACTACACAATCTAGGCTCTGATACCAAATGTGAAGGCCCGCCCGGCACCAGCCGACATTTCCCTAGAAATACGTTGTGCCGATGTCCAACTAGCACGGGACGGTCATCAAAAGAAATGGATTTGAAACTATGAATCACTAAGAACCAGTAGTATATCTCACACACATGGAATAAAATATAATAATAACATAACTTGACATAAAACAAGCAACACAGTGCATAAGCTGAAAACAAAATCATCATAGCAGCAGAATAAAAAATACAGCTTATGATCTAAACCCTCATTATTACAACTTCAAAATACCGTCTCTAAAGCAGAATAGAAAAGGTACACTACTATGCCCAAAGCAGTGACCAACAACAACATAGGGAGAATATATGTAAATAGTACGTGGAAGCCTCCTGCTCGTCTCTAGAAAACTACTTGTGCATACCACCTAACATGTCTCTAGTCTGCTCGTTTAGGAGCACCCAGAGTAATAAGAAGAGACATAAAACTCTACGTTAGACAAAAGTATGGTATGAGCGATAGTAGCAAAATAAAATAATAACAGGTATAAATAATCATACCTGAACCTGAACCTGCAACCAAAAAGTTAACACAACAATATGTACAATGCTCTAAGGTAACGTTGACATAAAGTGTAAAGTGGAAGTGTGCATGTCATGGTTATAGCAAACATCAAACATAGCAATCAACCTCACATCTCTCACTCAGTGTGTAAAGTATACGATATCCACCACTTTGACCACCAAATCCTTTGTTATGACAACTTTTCCCTTGGGGTCTTAATGACCCCATTGCGCTGGTCCATAGCCACTAATCCCTTGCTACTACTACCTTGCCCCTGGGAGTCCTAACGGCCCCGCTACACTGATCCATAGCCATGCTACGATCATTTGCCCTTGGGAGTCTTAATGATCCCATTGTGCTGATCGATAGCCACTAATCCGTCTCTCAGTGGTGAACTAAAGCTATAAATATTGATAACCCCTTTTTCACACGTCCCGCAGCAAAGTCAACCTCATGAAGTTAACTCGTAGGTTCTCATCTGGATCCTGAGTTCCTATTTGGACTACCTTTGCATCTCGGGTTTTTGGACTCGTCCTGTTCGTGATTTAGTTTCCATTCAGTTCGTTCGTTGTTCAGGCTCAAAGACCGGCTCGTGGTCCTCCTTACATCGGCTCATGGTTCGCACCTCCTGACATCGGCTCGTGACTCCTGCTCGTGTCCATCGGTTTGTGATGCTCCAAACTCTGGTTTGTGGGTCTCTGTTTGTGGTACAAGCGGTTCGAGGTTCACCAGTTCGTGAATTCCATCCGACTCGTGATGCAAGTGCTCAGCTCGTTGAGGTGGTTCGTGGTTCAAGCTTCGGGTCGTGGTTCGCACTCTGGTGTCGGCTCGTGACCTGTAGAGGGAAGCACGAGTGCAGGTCGGCTCGTGATGTCCTTCATGATCGGAGTACGATCAATTTCCTACAACTATTTCCAACGAGCTATTTACGCCATATTACAGCGTTTTCGACCATTCTAACTTTGCTATACAATCATAAAGCATAACAAATAGTAATAGCAACATGTATAATCGACCATAAACACCAAAGCAACAATGTAACATGTTAATATGGATCAAATATACTCAAAACCCATGTTTTCCCCCTAATCCCCTTAACCATGATTTAACTATAGGATTAGCAAAATATGTCCAAATTAACACAAATTTCTACCAAAGGCATAAAATAATATTTAAGAATTTCTACATATTTTTCCAGATTTTTATGATGCATAATTTCGCTAATTATCACTAATCACCCTAATTAGCCGTAATTAGTAAATAAAAGTGCAAATCACTCACCTTAGCCACAAATAAATTCTTAGATCTGAGACTTTACTGTTATGGCATAAATTCCAATGTATAGCAGCAGCTCTATCTTTGAGTTGATACTAATCCGCCTTTTGATGTAGATTTGCTTAATATGTGATTAAGAAGTGATTAGGGATGAATTTAGAAGGTGGAGGCCATTACTAGGGTTAGAGGAACGAAAGTGGCGGCTAAGAAAATGAAATGAGATGGTTTCTTAACTCATTTCAGCCTCCCCATAACCCTAATCTTGAAATGGGTTATGGGCCCATCCACTAATTACCCTGTTAAGCCTGCTTAAGAAGTTTTTCACCTTTCAAACCTTGCTTTAGCCATATCTCCCAAACGGTAAGTCTGTTTGATTAATATGACCATTCTACAGAGAGGTAAACCATCATTCGAATCCAATGGAAGTGTTTTCAGGTCAAAATTCGTTATTAATAAAAAGTTATAGGCGAAACAAGATTCGCTAGGGGTAAAATGGTCATTTAAAATTTGGCAAAAATCGTGAACATGGGAAATAACCCCATTAGTCGTTCCCCAAAGTTACATGACCATACGACTTCGTATGGGAATGAAATAAATATTCTACGATCCTCCGATGCGTAGAATGCGGGTCATTACATCCATCTCCCATTCGTAATGGTCTTGAGTACTGATATGAATTTGTTGTATGTCTTCGATTTTCTCCCTGGTCGTAGGGTGAAGTGATGGGAAATTTTGGTTATTACGAATGATGGCACTAACCCTTTCAGATTCAGATCCTATTATACGAAATCTGGTGAGGCTGATTAAATCTACTATTTACAATTTACACATGGTTCAAACCACAAGGAAATGTCATTTCCCGAAACTATTGCCTTGTTGAAATATTGTGTAACAGTATGGAGAAGCCGAAGCATATTTTTCCAACTGGAGGAAGAGTTGTTGTCGATTGAAATATGCCAAAAAGCTTATGTGAGCAATATCCTTTCTTCAACCAGGAGTTCCACAAATTCGAAGTGTTAAGATAGTTCCACAATAGCTTAAGAGCAGCAGCTTTTTTTAAGTCTTACAGAAATTTTAGTCCTATTCCTCCCTCAACTTTTGGTTTACACAAAGTGGACCAAGTTATCTTATGTAACGAGCCTCCCCCAAAGAAATATGCGCACAGTTTTTGTAATTTATCTAAAGTTTGTTCTGGTATTTGTTAGACAAAGAGCCAGTATAGAATTATGGGTTTTATAACTGTATTAGTTAGTTTTGCTCGACCGGCAGAGCTTAGAAGCCTGACCTCCCAACCCTTAATTTTTTATTGAACACTGTCTATCAAAGAAAGACACTCTGAATAATGAAGATATGTAGATGAGATAGGTACACCTAAATACCGTATTGGCAGTGACCCTTGAGCAAAACCGAGTTTATGTAAGATAGCAGACTGATTGGAAGAAGAAGAGTCGAAGAATATCTTGGTCTTAGCAAAATTAACACTCAATCCTGCATGATAACTCAATTTGTGGAATATGGTGTAAAGTATCAGCTGAGGCTGCATTTGATTTTCTAAACACCATGAGATCGTCTGCGTATAAGAAGTTTGTAATAGTTGACTGAAATGGAAAAAATGGGGCGAATAGATTCAAATATGTTGCTTCATCTATCGAATACGTAAAATATTGCATGGCGGTAGTGAACAAATTTAGGGATAAGGGGTCTCCCTGTCAAAGTCCTCTCGTTGAGTAGATAAAGCCCTTAGGAATTCCTTGAAAAAGAATAAAAAAAGTAGCCGTTGAGATACATTCGTAAATAAGATTGATAAAGTGTGTCAGGAAACCCATTTTGGACTAATAAAGCATACAAACTCCCGATTCACCATGTCGTAAGCTTTTTGGAGATCAATCTTTATGCAAAATTTGGAAACACCATGTTTTTTGAAGTCTCATAACAATTCGTGTGCAAGCGGGATATTATCGCCAATATATTATTTGGGTATAAATGCACATTGGTTCGAGATATAATGTAAGGCATAAATTTTTTTGAACCAATTACAAAGAATTTTGGAGAATATCTTATAGAACATATTACAATAGGAGATGGGTCAAAAGTGGGAGATGGTTGTTGGTTTGTCTTGCTTAGGAATGAGTGTTAAAAAATATGGCCATTTGGAAGTTTGCCTGAAATGAAGATAATTGAAACAGTTGCCAGGAGATCGTTTTTAATAAAATCCCAATGTAACTTCATGAATTTTGCGTTTATACCATCAGGCCTGGGACTCGAATCATCATGTACTGAATATACTACATCTTTAATTTCATTAAGAGTGATATCATGTAGAAGGAAGGCCTGAACTTGAGTATTTATGGTTGCTATTGGTTGGAAGGAAGGAAAATCAATGCATGTACAACCATTGAACTTAGAAGAGAAGTAGGTAATTGCTTCATTATCAATATCAGAATTTCTATATGATAGTTCACCATCTGGCTTAATCAAGTCCTTTATAGTGTTATAAAACTTCCTGTTAGTCATTTTTTAATAAAAGAATCTATAATTGGTGTCCCCTATTGTAGACACTTTATTTTAAATTGTTGCTTCAGGTAAAGAAGATTAGATGATAACTAGTTGTAGTAATCCTTCTTTGATTGCAGGAAGTCATCATAGAGAGAATCATCTTCAAGGTTCAACTCCACATCTTCTTGCATATGTTAGAAATGTTCCTCTAAAGCCTTTAAGTAATTATCTCCCTTATCCCTTATTTTATTCCACTGCTTTAGTTCCCTTTTGCATATATGGAGTTTATGAATAAAATATAACTAGGGGAAACCCCAGGTTTGAGCTTGCCACCCTCGATCAATGCACCTAGAATAAGCACCAATCGTTTCTATAATTGAAACGGTATCTTTTTAAAGGAAGTGTAGGAATTAAGTCAAGTAAAATAGGATTATGATCGCTGAGAAAGAGAAATAGATTTCATATTAACAAAGTGTTGTAGACATAGATTGTTCACCAATATTTTATCAATGTTCATAGCAATCCCCTTTTTTCTCCAAGTATATGAGAAACCCAAAGGTTTTATTTCTACCAGACCTGATTTAAGCAGACAATTGTTGAACTCTCTAATATGCTGATATGGAACAGGGAGACCCCCTTTTTATCTGAAGCACTCGAAACATTGTTATAATCGCTCATGGCTATCCAAGTATTAGAAACAATAGTAGATTGTTGCACTAAATATTGCCATAGAATTTATCTTTATGCAAAGTGATTATTGTCCTAATAAACATTAAATGTCATATAATAAACCCCTTTATTGAGTGCATTAACTGATAGAGTAAATCAACTGTCCATACATCGATGTCCCACATTAGCAATATAAGACCTGATAATTGAGAAGTATTATTGGATAAATGATTCCACGATGAAGTAAGTTTAGCTAGAAAATTTGATATTAGCAGGATTTAATTTATTTTCTACTAAACCAACTATAGTTGGTTTAGCAGATCGTAGCAGATTGAAAACATCGAACATTCAAGTCGAGATATTCATTTTCCTAACATTCCATGATAATATCGTCATTTGGATAAGGAGGTGCTCCTCAAGTTTCTTTTAGGAGGAGCAGAAATTGGTTTTTTCTTTTCTTGCATGTAATTAGAATTCACATCGACCAACCCTAAAGCATACTGTGTGTCACCTTTTGCAGGTTGGTCATGAATTGCATCTGCAATATTCTGGAGTGGATCTGGAATAATATTTGTAGGTAAATTAGATTGTTGTGCTTCTGTGTGAACCTAATCATCAGATTCGATAGTAGCAGTCTGTGTTTGGTGGGTAGAAGATGAAACGGTCGTAGCATCAGTATTGGAAGTAGCAACCCATCTAAGGTTATTTTCAATGTCATGTGCATCATCTAAGTGACCAAATGTGCCACATTTTGAGCATTTTGGAGGCACAAATTCATATTCGACTTGAATATCCATCTTACTACCATTGTCTATCAACAACGGAACCGAAGTTTTCAAATCAGTATAGGTATCAATTTCGATCTGAAGCCTAAAAAACTTTGTAATTTTTTTTGAAGTAGTGTTTTTATCCACCATTATGGGTTTGGCATTGACGTGGCTACCATCTGTATGGCTTGGTTCGTCCACATTTCCATAGGAAGATTCTTAAGTCGAAACTCGGGTCGGGGTCAGACTTGAGTAATTACATCTTAGATTTGAAGCTGACGATGATGAAGATTCATGAAGACGTGTTGTTGCGAGCATTTTGTTAAAGTCATGTAAGGTCATAACATTTGTATAATTCAACTATTGCACATGAAGCTTCCTCTGTATATATATATATTGTACTCTGATATTTTTGTATATAAAATTCCGTTTGTGAGATATACTATTGTATTATGTGTTTGTGATTCTGTGCGATATTTTGTTTAAACCCTATAAGCTAAATAACAATCTGTCATTTCGAACGTTTCGAGTTAGTTTAACTACCGACTTAGAGCGGTCAAAATGGCAGGGTGTTACATGTGGCATCCATACCTGAACAGTAGAATTATCCAGTTTTCTGAAATTGTATGTCGATTTTGAGAAGCCTTCCAAAATACGAATAGCTAGAGCATTCCATTATTTGAGAATAGTCTTACTTGTTTTCGAATTGAACCACAAAATTGTATTAGGGTGAAATGCGAATATGAAATCATCGCGTTGGTTTCTAGATGCGAGAGATGTATTCTTTGAGTTTAATGATTGAAAGTCGGAATTAAATTGGTAAAAGCAGAATAGTGTTGATCCAAGATTCATTGGACTGGTTAAAAATGCTCTAAGGGATGAAGACGTACTCTGCAGGTGGTTGAACAAATTCCAAATGTTGATCAATGGAGAAGATTGGGGGTGGTTGCATACGACTTCACGTATGAAGGCTGAGGTCGGTTGGAGGAGGAGATGTGGAGGAATTGCGCGATGGAGAGGCAGTTAGGTTTGAATGTGGGTTATGTGATGTAGTGGGTTAAGCATTTTCCGCCATTACGTGATTAAATTATTTTAATATTTTAATACCTACATTTTAATATTTTTACAATTATATATTGAACCCTCTCAATGTTTTCATGATATTTTATATTTAAATCCAGATGATTAAACTACTAGTGAAATCTTAAATTATAACTATTTAAATAATATGAGTGAACATTTAGTCTATTTTTCTAATAGCTCTTAAAAATATTTTCTAATTTTACTATATGTATTTTTTAAAAGAAAATTGGTACTATAATATACATATATATTTAAATATAAATTTTTTACATCTTTAGTTGTACATCTTCAAAACAAATGACATACTACCCACTCTTGAAACTCACTCATACTGAAACACCATACAATCTAAAAATATAAATTATAAAGACAATATAAATCTCTAACCTAACCTAGACTATGTCTATAAAACATAAACTAATAAGTCCATGAAGTACTAAGCAGAAGCTTTCGACAAATAATATGCTCTAAGATCCACATGAAGCAGTAGGATCAGAACAAAGAAGAGTCAGCATCTGCTTACCTTTACTTGGCCACTCCTTCTTTACTTTAATTTGGCTAATCATAGATTTCCATGCTGTATTATTAATTACTCTATAATCCTTATCCGGTTGACACTCAAAATTTTCATCATCGACCCTGTAATTGCGCACCGTCTTTGATCTTGTCTCTCTATATGTTTAGCTGTCTTGCTCCAGATAATTACTATCTTGATTTCTTTCTTCATCATTAGCAGCCACTGAGTCCATATCATCAGGATCAGTAGAATCACACTCATTTTGGACTGAACTAAGCTTTTGGAAATTTGTGTCATGTTGTATAGGAGAACCGTTGAAGTCCCGAGTGGGTGGAACAATGGGAGCTTGTGCTTCAAAAGTCTGTAGATTTGGTTCTATATCCATATAATTCGAAAGTCCTATCTAAGGAACCATCTATTTGGGGACCTAAGCTTTAGTAAATTGACATACTTTTTATATATGCCTAAAAAAATTACAGTTCAAGCATCTAGGTGGAAACCACTCATATTCAACTTCCTGCATTATCAGTTGATCATCTTCTAAAAAAATTGGAATTGTGTTTAGGATAAGAAAACGAACTTGAAATTTCAACTAACACACGAGTGATGGAAATCCTTTTAATTCCTTCAGTAAACTTGTCCAAATTAAGGGGATTAACAAGGACAGACACTATATACGTCTAATTCCCACTTCCGTCCAATATTCAAATGGCAACCCGGTGTAACAACCCGTATTTTAAACAACACGTTATAACTTAAAACAGGGCAGAATTAAATGTTAAAATCTGAATCAGGGAAAACAGGTTGCGCCATTGCATTCGCCTCGGAAAAATACGCGAAATAGAGTCCGAAATTTCATAAATCGGAGTCCGTATGATCAAGATATGGCCTCGCAAAGTTTCACGAAAAATTCAAATTCAAAAACAGATTCAAATTTTCAGAATTCAGGGTAGGCGGGAAAAATCCCGCCCAGACAGGTCGACAGGGGGGTCGACACTAGGGCCGACCTACCCCCCCAACCAGGTCGACACTAGAGTCGACCTGGGGGTCGACCTCCCCCCCAGGTCGACTGGGGAGTCGACCTGGGGGGTCGACCTCCCTGGTCGGCCAGGTCGGCCTGGTGCACCTGTTTTGGCTCCTGGGTCTTGTTTTGGGGGCTTGTGACGATTTTAGATGGCTCGGATCTATCCTAGGGTTTATCCTATGGCTAAAACTAATCCTAAACACTATAAAAAGACCCTAAGACCTAGCCTAAATCATACTATTTCATTTTAGCCTCATGCAGCCGCCATTAAACCTAGAACTCTAAACTAAAAATACAAAGAACAAAATTAAAGAAGACGAAGGATGATTCTTGAAGGCTACAACTAGAAGCTACAATAACTACGACGCTTTAGACAACAGATTTGGGGCTGTTTGATTTAAAGTTTTGATTTGGATTGCTTGCTTCATATTGTAAGTTCTATGTCACTTTTTAGGCAAAAACGCTGAAATAACATGGACATGCTATGAATTGAAACCGGATTTAGGAACTATTATTAATCCATGTTTATATTGTTTAACTTTGAATCAAAATTTGGGAATATTGCTATGTTAATGTTGCAAGTTAAACTTATCATGGTGTTGATGTTGTTACGAATCACTTGGGCTTAATTTTATTGCAAGTTGAACAAATACATGTCCATGGAATCATTATGTTCATTGAAATCCTCATGTTGATTAAACCATGCCTATGATGCTAATTAAACCATGTCTATGATGTTAATGAAACTATGCATGTGATGTTAATATACCTATCATGTTAATGACAAACTGGGAATTGCTATGTTATGATGAAAAGTTGGAATCATTATGTTTATAATGCTAGATGAGAATCATTATGTGAAAAATACTAAATTGGAATCCACTATGCCTATTAGAATTACCATGCCTATAATGTTTCATGTTTGTAATAAAATCATTATTATGCCCGTAATGATTATTATGCCTATGATGTAAAGTTGAATTCATCATGTTGAACTAAGTTGGAACCATTACTATGCCAAGTTATCATCATGCTAGTATTGAAACCATGTGATATGTTATAGCCTGTTTATTATGCAAGTGATGGTGGAATTGTCACATATGCCTATCACATGTTTGGTGTTATTCCCCTTTATCTCTTGAATTGTTTATGCCTGTGAACGAAGTACGTTTATATGCGTTGGGGATACGATTGGGTAGAATAGGCAAAACTTGAATTGGTTATAATCATAAACCATGAAATTTGGCATAAGTAGAACATGAAATATGGAACGAAAAACTTGACTTGAATATTATATGACTTGACTTGAAACATGCCTTAGTTGGGCACGAAATTGACATATGAACATGCTATGAAAATAGCACGAATCTGATAAGAACATGGGCATGACTTTAGAAAACAAGAAAGTGGCCAACTCGAGGTTGGGTTGTGTTTGTAGTGTAAATCTACCCGGAACCGCCCGGCAAATCCAGTTGCTACAAACAATAGGATCCAATGTGGGTAGTTGGTCACATCGCGCTTGAAACCCGAGGTTGGGTTGAGTTTGTAGCGTAAACCTGCCCGGAACCGCCCGGCAAATCCAGTGGCTACGAACAATAAGATCCAATGTGAGTGGTTCGGTGCATTAAAGAACCAATTAATGCCAATTAGGGTTAAGTCATGAACATGAAAAGACAACTTAACCAACTTAGGGCTAAGTCATGGACTTGAAACGACAACAATTAGCCAACTTGACATGACACGTAAGCGGGTTAAGTCACGAATTTAAATGACATACTTAACCATCTTGACATGACTAGACTGGAAAAGGATTAAGTCACGAATTACATGACTTAATCGGTTAGGCGGGTTAGGTCACGAATTACATGACCTAATCTGTTAGGCGAAACCCTAGACACGACCCTTTTCAGCAGCAACCCTCTAGATGTATCAAGGTACCTTGGGGCTAGGCCGGGTGGGGCACGATTACTGGGCTGATTGTAAGAGGTGAATGACAGCAGTGGGGTACGCCAGTGTGGGTTCGGTGGACTACGGTCGTGCACGTATTCCGGGGCAAACACTGGGTATCTGTAGATTTATCTGTGCATCTTGAATCGTGTCAGGGGTTGACACCCTAGGGCTGATACACCCGAAGGTGGACCCAGCACAGGTGACTACATTCGTGATTAGCCGTATGACACGGACACTTGACGAGCTAGAACTTGTAGGGAGCCGATCGACTAGATAATCGCTCCGTAGGACCCCATACTTGGGTCAGACCCCGTTTCAGGGTCATTTCATGATATTGGGCCGTGGGATTTATTTCGTGATTAACTTGTGATATGGGCTTAGTATACTAGTACAGTCGATGTAACGAATCTCGAACATGTGATGCTTTACTTGACTTGCCTTGACTTATCCTGATCACCTTAGTCTATCTTGTTCACCTTGACACCATTCTTATGTTTAGTTCCAGTTCATACATGACAGGTTGTTTTAACCGTTTTTACACTGAAAGTCACTAGGACTTACTCAGTCTTTATGACTGACCCTTTTCCTTTCGCCTCTTTTTCTTTCGTTCCCCCCCCCCTCAGGTTCTCAAGGAGGAAACACTAGCTCTTAGCTTGGATATCACTTGCTTTGGCTCAGCATGTACGGTTTGCTATGGCTGCTTCTTTTTACTGCACTTGGGGAATAAGCTGTTTTTCTGTTTTTAAGTTATTGCTTCTTTGGCTATTATTACAAGACAGTTGTAGTGAAGTTATTTGAAATGTTTGTAAGAGACATGGTTTATTTTGGAATAAAATGAAGTTCTGTTTTGCTCATAAATTCTTCCGCTGTTTACTTAAATTTTTTTATTAATGTTCTGTCTTGTGATAATTTTGTGATGTTATCTCGATAATACCCCTCCAAAACTAGTGCATTCCCTTTGTGAGTGACCCTAGCGGAGGTGGGGTGTTACATTTGGTATCAAAGCAGAAGGTTACCAAGACTGGGCAAAAGTTTTGAAAACCTTTTGAATTTCTTTTTTCAAAGCCATTTACAAAGAAGCACTTTTCAAGAAAAGTTGGTTTATTTTAAAAGGCTATTCCCCAAAAAGCCATTAGCACAATCTTTGTTTCCTCATTTGAATCTTTTCCTTTTTCGTTTTCAGCTTATCATGGCCGACGATCTTAATCTTCCCGAGGGTGTCAATATACCCACTTGGTTCCGTCGTTTCCTCGAGGCTCGGGCTAATGTGGCAGGCCCAGCCAATCCTCCTCCTCATCCTCCTCAACCTCCGCGAGAAACCGCTTTTTCAAAGATATGCAAGGACTTTAAGGCCATGGGCGGAAAGGATTTCCTAGGAACTGAGACTTTTGTTGAGGCATGGAATAGGTTGAAGGAAACCGAAGACTTGTTTGTTATCTTTGAGGTAGAGGACAATAGGAAAGTACAGTTGGCAGCGTGGCTCATGAAAGAGGAAGCTTCTTATTGGTGGGAAGTCACCAACGCTACTAGGCCCATTGAGACTTGGGCGGACTTTAGAGGGAGATTTGGGCTTAAGTTCTTGACATTGGCAGAGGAGAGTCTCCAAATGGAACGGTTTCTGGCCCTTAAACAAGGAAATATGACAGTTAAAGAATACGTAAACTGTTTCAATCAGCTTGCTCGCTTCGGATTGGAGTTAGTCAACACTCCTCAGAAAAAGGAGCTACATTTTGCACGAGGCTTGAACGAGCCACTACATGGTTTGGCCATGACTCATGTGCCCATGGGGGCGACCTTTGAAAGCTTGATGGATATGGCCCTACTGTATGAGGAAGATAAGAAGGGCAAGAAAGAGGTCAAGACCAACGATTCTCAGAATAAGAAGGTAGACTCCGAGAAAGGAGGCAAGAACGACAACTCACGTGATAAAAGGAAATGCAATTTCTGTGGTACGGAAGGGCACATAGCCAAGGATTGTAGAAAGAGGAAGAGAAAGCAAGGTGAATGTTTTCATTGTGGGGAGACTGGACACATCAGCAAGGACTGCCCTAAGAAGCAGACCGGACCTTCCGGGGGTACATCTTTAACTTCTTTTTCTAGATGCTTTGTTTTATCTTGTTATCTCCTCGATCCTATCTTGAGAACCATAGGTAGAATCTTTTTGGATGTAAACATGTAATTGAAACATGTTATGATTGCAAAATGGTTGCAAGTGGTCGCAAGTGGTTGCTCGTGGATGCATGAATACACATTAGGCACTAGATCGACTCAGTCACAGTTTCATACTTGCATATGCATGAGTGTTTATTTTGGAAACTTGGTTGTGCTATCATTTGGTTGTTGCATATGATTGAATGTTTGAGCACTCATATAGAAATTATGAATTATAATAGGAAATTTTTTGCATACATATTGGATTCATTTCACTAAACATATTTTTCATTTGAGAAGATCAATCAGGCCGGATCATTTGCATTAGATAAGGAACATATACACACACTTTCTGCAGATGTTCATACAGCATTAGAAATCTTTTAAGGACAATGACTGCCTGTGGATGATGCTTTGAGTAGATGGATGATGGATGGTAGGATACGTTCTTCCTAACTTGAAGATTTCGGGGACGAAATCCTTTAAGGAGGGGAGAATGTAACAACCCGTATTTTAAACAACACGTTATAACTTAAAACAGGGCAGAATTAAATGTTAAAATCTGAATCAGGGAAAACAGGTTGCTCCATTGCGTTCGTCTCGGAAAAATACGCGAAATAGAGTCCGAAATTTCGTAAATCGGAGTCCGTATGATCAAGATATGGCCTCACAAAGTTTCACGAAAAATTCAAATTCAAAAACGGATTCAAATTTTCAGAATTCAGGGTAGGCGGGAAAAATCCCGCCCAGACAGGTCGACAGAGGGGTCGACACTAGGGTCGACCTCCCCCCCCCCCCAACCAGGTCGACACTAGAGTCGACCTGGGGGTCGACCTCCCCCTCAGGTCGACTGGGGAGTCGACCTGGGTGTCGACCTGGGGGTCGACCTCCCTGGTCGGCCAGGTCGGCCTGGTGCACCTGTTTTGGCTCCTGGGTCTTGTTTTGGGAGCTTGTGACGATTTTAGATGGCTCAGATCTATCCTAGGGTTTATCCTATGGCTAAAACTAATCCTAAACACTATAAAAAGACCCTAAGACCTAGCCTAAATCATACTATTTCATTTTAGCCTCATGCAGCCGCCATTAAACCTAGAACTCTAAATTAAAAATACAAAGAACAAAATTAAAGAAGATGAAGGATGATTCTTGAAGGCTACAACTAGAAGCTACAACAACTACGACGCTTTAGACAACGGATTTGGTGCTGTTTGATTTAAAGTTTTGATTTGGATTGCTTGCTTCATATTGTAAGTTCTATGTCACTTTTTAGGCAAAAACGCTGAAATAACATGGACATGCTATGAATTGAAACCGGATTTAGGAACTATTATTAATCCATGTTTATATTGTTTAACTTTAAATCAAAATTTGGGAATATTGCTATGTTAATGTTGCAAGTTAAACTTATCATGATGTTGATGTTGTTATGAATCACTTGGGCTTAATTTTATTGCAAGTTGAACAAATACATTTCCATGAAATCATTATGTTCATTGAAATCCTCATGTTGATTAAACCATGCCTATGATGCTAATTAAACCATGTCTATGATGTTAATGAAACTATGCATGTGATGTTAATATACCTATCATGTTAATGACAAATTGGGAATTGCTATGTTATGATGAAAAGTTGGAATCGTTATGTTTATAATGCTAGATGAGAATCATTATGTTAAAAATACTAAATTGTAATCCACTATGCCTATTAGAATTACCATGCCTATAATGTTTCATGTTTGTAATAAAATCATTATTATGCCCGCAATGATTATTATGCCTATGATGTAAAGTTGAATTCATCATGTTGAACTAAGTTGGAACCATTACTATGCCAAGTTATCATCATGCTAGTATTGAAACCATGTGATATGTTATAGCCTGTTTATTATGCAAGTGATGGTGGAATTGTCACATATGCCTATCACATGTTTGGTGTTATTCCCCTTTATCTCTTGAATTGTTTATGCTTGTAAACGAAGTACGTTTATATGCGTTGGGGATACGATTGGGTAGAATAGGCAAAACTTGAATTGGTTATAATCATAAACCATGAAATTTGGCATAAGTAGAACATGAAATATGGAACGAAAAACTTGACTTGAATATTCTATGACTTGACTTGAAACATGCCTTAGTTGGGCACGAAATTGACATATGAACATGCTATGAAAATAGCACGAATCTGATAAGAACATGGGCATGACTTTAGAAAACAAGAAAGTGGCCAACTCGAGGTTGGGTTGAGTTTGTAGTGTAAATCTGCCCGGAACCGCCCGGCAAATCCAGTTGCTACAAACAATAGGATCCAATGTGGGTAGTTGGTCACATCGCGGTTGAAACCCGAGGTTGGGTTGAGTTCGTAGCGTAAACCTGCCCGGAACCGCCCGGCAAATCCAGTGGCTATGAACAATAAGATCCAATGTAAGTGGTTCGGTGCATTAAAGAACCAATTAATGCCAATTAGGGTTAAGTCATGAACATGAAAAGACAACTTAACCAACTTAGGGCTAAGTCATGGACTTGAAACGACAACACTTAGCCAACTTGACATGACACGTAAGCGGGTTAAGTCACGAATTTAAATGACATACTTAACCATCTTGACATGACTAGACTGGAAAAGGATTAAGTCACGAATTACATGACTTAATCGGTTAGGTGGGTTAGGTCACGAATTACATGACCTAATCTGTTAGGCGAAACCCTAGACACGACCCTTTTCAGCAGTAACCCTCTAGATGTATCAAGGTACCCTGGGGCTAGGCCGGGTGGGGCACGATTACTGGGCTGATTGTAAGAGGTGAACGACGGCAGTGGGGTACGCCAGTGTGGGTTCGGTGGACTACGGTCGTGCACGTATTCCGGGGCAGACACTGGGTATCCGTAGATTTATCTGTGCATCTTGAATCGTGTCATGGGTTGACACCCTAGGGCTGATACACCCGAAGGTGGACCCAGCACAGGTGACTACATTCGTGATTAGCCGTATGACACAGACACTTGACGAGCTAGAACTTGTAGGGAGCCGATCGACTAGATAATCGCTCCGTAGGACCCCATACTTGGGTCAGACCCCGTTTCAGGGTCATTTCATGATATTGGGCCGTGGGATTTATTTCGTGATTAACTTGTGATATGGGCTTAGTATACTAGTACAGTCGATGCAACGAATCTCGAACATGTGATGCTTTACTTGACTTGCCTTGACTTATCCTGATCACCTTAGTCTATCTTGTTCACCTTGACACCATTCTTATGTTTAGTTCCAGTTCATACATGACAGGTTGTTTTAACACTGAAAGTCACTAGGACTTACTCAGTCTTTATGACTGACCCTTTTCCTTTTGCCTCTTTTTCTTTCGTCCCCCCCCCCCACAGGTTCTCAGGGAGGAAACACTAGCTCATAGCTTGGATATCACTTGCTTTGGCTCAGCATGTACTGTTTGCTATGGCTGCTTCTTTTTACTGCACTTGGGGAATAAGCTGTTTTTCTGTTTTTAAGTTATTGCTTCTTTGGCTATTATTACAAGACAGTTGTAATGAAGTTATTTGAAATGTTTGTAAGAGACATGGTTTATTTTGGAATAAAATGAAGTTCTGATTTGCTCATAAATTCTTCCGCTGTTTACTTAATTTTTTTTATTAATGTTCTGTTTTGTGATAATTTTGTGATGTTATCTCGATAATACCCCACCAAAACTAGTGCATTCCCTTTGTGAGTGACCCTAGCGGAGGTGGGGTGTTACACCCGGAGAGTCGAATCCATATAGAAATGCTATTTAACATGTCTTTACTAAGTTTCATTCCAATTGACCATCTCCTCATCATCATTAATTTCCTATCGTAATAGCAAGGCCCACCCTCCAATATCCTATCACAATTGAAACACCCCACCTCCGTTAGGGTCACTCTCAAAGGGAATGCCCTAATTTTGGTGGAGGTTTATAAGTATAAGTCACAGATATACAAGACAGATATAATAATACATATTTTTGAACAGCGGAAAACAACAACTTTTATTTCTTCAAAATACGTGTTACACAAACCATGCCATAATACTTCCCAAAATCATAACTGTCTTGATTACATTATTTAAAGAAGCATGAAGAAAACTGTAACAACCCGTATTTTCAATAACCTATTATAACATAAATGGAGGCAAAATTAAACTGTAAAATCTGAATCAAGGGAAACGGGCTATGCCATTGCATTCGTCTCGGAAAAATACGCGAAATAGAGTCCGAAATTTCATAAATCGGAGTCCGTATGAAGAAGATATGGACGAACGAAGTTAGGCAGAAAAACCGAAAACAAGCCAGAATGCACTGGCGCACTTGTGAAGTGCGCCAGCACAAAAATACACTGGCGCACTTGGGAAGTGCGCCCGTGTCGAGCCATAAACCTGCACAGCCTTCTGGCTTGACCCTGGCTGGCCTGGTGCACCTGTTTTGGCCCTTGGTCTTGTTTTGGAGGCTTGTGATGATTTTTGAGGGCTGGGATCTATCCTAGGGTTAATATAAGGGTCCTAACTAGCCTAATCTTCTATAAATAAGCCCCTAACCCTCCCCTAAACCCTCATTATTCACTCATGTAACTAAACTATGGCAAAATTTCTACTCTCATGGCCTCCACTCAACTATCCTAGCCTCCACTTCATTTCTATGAGAGGTTTCATGAACATGAGAGTATTAGAGAGTCCCTATGTTAGTATGAGAGCCCCTCAAGTTGATTTCAAGACAAAAGCTTTGATCTTTGTTCATAAAGATGGTGTTTTTAGTGATTTGGAGCATCCATCTTTGGGTTTTTGGGTGATGGCATGCATAGGCTTCATCATAAGCTTTAGTTTAATCGATTTAGGCCTTCATAGCAATGTAAGCCCTTCCCTACTCTTAGATATTAACTATGAAGTTAAATGTTCATGTTGAAAGTTTGGGTTTGATTAATTAGAATGATGCATGCTATCATGTTATGCAAGTTTATGAAGTCATTATCTTGATCTTATGAGTTAAAAGCCACAACCTTTATGTTGAAATGTTGCATTATGCAACATGAGAATCTTCATAATCATTATGTCAACTTGCATATGAAGTCATAATCCTTATATGATGATATATGCGAGTTTCTAGCCATCATTCCATGTCTTTTGTCACCATGATTCGCTTATGTACCAAGTTTGGGTTGATGCATGTTTTTGAGGCTTAAGAATGTAACATGCAAGCTAATGAACACATTTGTGCCTCATTTGCCACCATGATTAACTTGTGGCTTAATACCCATTTTTGTCATTCCTTTGCCAAGTCTCTTCTTTTAATCCATCACGTTGTTGCGAACGTATATGCTAGTTTAAAAAGCGTTGGGGTCACATTATGGGGAAACGTAATGACATGAATATGACTTGGGTAAATGGGTATAAACATGACAACATGTAACGTTAAATATGACATGTGTTTATACTTGAAAACATGACTTGAAGTATAACATGGAAGTTGACATGTAAGTATGCATAAAAACATAAGCTTGGGAATTTACCTATTAAGTTAGGTCTACCCATTGGGAATTTACCTATTAAGTTAGGTCTACCCAATTGCTTGAAAACTTGACTATGAACATGACACTAGACTAAACATGAAAGTGGCCAACTCGAGGTTGGGTTGAGTTTGCAACGTAAAACTACCCGGAACCGACCGGCCTAACTAGTAGTTGCAAACAATAGGACCCAATGTGAGAAGTTGGTCATGTTATGCTTGAACCCGAGGTTAGACCAAGTTGTGGTGTAAAGCTACCCGGAACCGACCGGCTTAACTAGTAACCACAACAAAGTCTAATGTGAGAGGTTGGGGTGCATTAAGTAATTAATGCCACATGATAGGGTTAAGTTAATTTGATTAATGACTCTTAACCAAATATGACATGGGTAAATGGGTTAAGTAAATTGGTTAGGCTAATGATACTTAACAAAACATGACATGGTTGGGTAGGTTAAGTGATTTGATTTGCCTAATGACGCTTAACCATTTTTATACGACTAGTGGACGGGGATTAAGTTAACCAACACTTAATCAATCCAACATGATAATTTGGCAAGGTTAAGTAAGTTTTCTTAATGACACTTAACCATACAAGATGATTAGGGGATGGGGTTAAGTAATTTGCACCTAACTAATCCGACACGGTAATTAGATGGGGTTAAGTAATCCACACTTAACTAATCTAAACACGGTAATTCGATGGGGTTAAGTTAAACACTTAACCAATTTAAACTCGGTAATTCAATAAGGTTAAGTAACCAATACTTAACCAACTTAACGTGATAATTTAATGGGGTTAAGCAACTTATACTTAACCAATTATACATGATGATTTGATGGGGTTAAGTAACTTACACTTAACCAATCTAATACGCGGACCTGATAAGGTTAAGTCACAAGACCTTTTTAGAATATACTTAACCATTGTAGTACGATTAGAGGATGGGGTTAAGCCAACCTATACTTAACCAATCCGACTCGATAATTTGATGGGATTAAGATAATCTATGCTTAATCGATCTAGCAAGATAATCCGATAGGATTAAGGTAAGCTAGTACTTGACCAATTTGACTTGATAGGGTTAAGTCATGAGCCTCTGGGTACACTTAACCAACTTGTGGGAATAAGTCTTGAACTTAAATACTTAGCCAATCTTTGACGTGATTCGTGGGCGGGTTAAGTCATGGACTTGAATGATAACACTTAACCCAATAGACAAACCCTAGCTAGAAGAACTAGGTAGAAAACCGTGGTTAATCAAGGATAACGGGAAAGGAAGCTAAGTGGTAAACCTTAGTTAAGGGTAACTAAGTAATAATTCTTAGCTAAGGACATAGGACTAATTCTCAAAACGATGAGTAACCTGATACGGTAGGTCATCGCTTAGTATACGAGGGGGAGCAAGTTATCTGACTTGGATAAAAGCTCCAGCGCACTGGGTGCCGAAGTGGAAGCTTCGGGGGACGTGAGGATATTCTTGGGATCCCTCTGTGGGCTGCCAGGTAATTATACTAGGCCCATGAGAGGTTAAGGTCTGCGTTAGAAGGACCAAGAGTATGCCTTGGTTGCTATGCGAGCAACCTAAAGACTGGGATGGATTAGCGTGGAGTCGACGATTCTTGTTTTTGCCCTGGATAGCACATCGCCGACTACCTACCATCTTTAGTCAATCGTGTACGTACGGAAAGGCAGAGAACCCCCAACAGACCATGTGCTTGCTATCGAGTCATGGGTGAGGTTGGCCCGTAGGGAAGTGGGCTATAGTGGGGCCGTGGAGTGGTTCTTATACATGATTTTTCTTGGATTGCCTTTCAGTAGTTGAGGGAGGGGTCACGTGGGACCATAGCCACGGGTACAAAAACAGACCTTGATATCTGCATCGGCAGACGATTTAAAGCTCCTGACCGAGTTCCGTATTTCTTGATTTGCCCTGGCACGGAACTCGGATGGCACATTGGGGAACATGTGCATCTAGACATGGAAAACGATTCACGATACATACGTGGGATCAAGGGCGCGGTTGACGGGTGGCGTAATCCCTAGTGGTCCTAGGTGGCCAAAACCCAAACCGAGACACGGAAACGTTCATTAGGTAGCATAATCCCTAGCGGTCCTAGGTGGCATAAATCCTAAGTGGACGCGCAATAGTTCATGGTAAGAAAACACAACTAGATCAAGGGTTGCAGTCCAAAACAACTTCAAGGATAAACCGTTTACATGGGAAAGCCCGTACAGCCTACGGCAAAGGACTGAACTTATACATGGAAAGAAACATGTAAGTTGAGTAACCTATATATGCGGCATATTAGGTTGACATGGACCATTACACGACTTTTGAGTAAGGGTCATTCACGGATAACACGTAATACAGTTGGGATACTAGTACGGTAGGTGCAGAGCGGATATACAGGATAGATGCCATGGGACGTTATACGTGATAGATATCTTGGGGATATTATACTTGATACAAACCTGACGATGTGATACCTTGTTTTATCTTGACATCGTAATTTATCATGACACCTTAGTTTACCTGAGTTCAGTAGTTCATATTGTTATTTTGATTTAGCCTATCTATCTTGTTATCATGCTTATGTTCATCTCAGTTTCTCATGTCAGTTAACTTTACTAGTTTTTATACTAATAGTAGATAGGGCTTACTCAGTCTTTTTGACTGACCCGTTTTGTTTCGCCTCTTTTCTTCCGTTTCCCCCCCAGGTTACAGGGAGGAAATACTGTTGTTTAGTTCGGACTTCTTCTGCTTGAAGGTCATCATGGATGGCTTGGACTTTTCCTGGCTATGGCTACTTTACTGTTTTTATTTGGGGAATAATTTATGAAAAAGTCTTTATGCTTCTTTACTATTGCAAGACAGGTTTTGATGTACTCTGATGTAAAAGGCTTTAGACCTTATGTATTCATGTTTATGAATGTTCGATTTTACTTCCGCTATTTTATATGTTCTGTCTTGTGATATTTCTATGCATGTTTACCAATAATGCCCCTCTAAAGCTAGTGCATTCCTTTGCGAGTGACCCTAGCGGAGGCGGGGTGTTACAAAAACATAAATAAACTGCAAAAGTCCCCTAATTGCTGTCCGAAGCCATAGTCCAAAACGGAAAAGATCCAAGCAATACATTCTTTCTCTTCAAGCTGGATGTGAAAACTGATCAAGCTGCGGTATTCCCTCCCTGAGAACCTGGGGGGGGGGGGGGGAACGAAAGAAAAAGAGGCGAAAGGAAAAGGGTCAGTCATAAAGACTGAGTAAGTTCTAGTGACTTTCAGTGTAGAAACGGTTAAAACAACATGTCATGTATGAACTGGAACTAAACTTAAGAATGGTGTCAAGGTGAACAAGATAGACTAAGGTGATCAGGATAAGTCAAGACAAGTCAAGTAAAGCATCACATGTTCGAGATTCGTTGCATCGACTGTACTAGTATACTAAGCCCATATCACAAGTTAATCACGAAATGAATCCCACGGCCCAATATCATGAAATGACCCTGAAACGGGGTCTGACCCAAGTACGGGGTCCTACGGAGTGATTATCTAGTCGATCGGCTCCCTACAAGTTCTAGCTCGTCAAGTGTCCGTGTCATACTGCTAATCACGAATGTAGTCACCTGTGCTGGGTTCACCTTCGGGTGTATCAGCCCTAGGGTGTCAACCCCTGATACGATTCAAGATGCACAGATAAATCTACGGATACCCAGTGTCTGCCCCGGAATACGTGCACGATCGTAGTCCACCGAACCTACACTGGCATACCCCACTGCCGTCGTTCACCTCTTACAATCAGCCCAGTAATCGTGTCCCACCCGGCCTAGCCCCAGGGTACCTTGATACATCTAGAGGGTTACTGCTGAAAGGGGTCGTGTCTAGGGTTTCGCCTAATAGATTAGGTCATGTAATTCGTGACCTAACCTGCCTAACAGATTAAGTCATGTAATTCGTGACTTAATCCTTTTCTAGTCTAGTCATGTCAAGATGGTTAAGTATGTCATTTCAGTTCACGACTTAACCCGCCTACGTGTCATGTCAAGTTGGCTAAGTGTTGTCGTTTTCAAGTTCATGACTTAGCCCTACAAATCGTGTTCAAGTTGTTTAAGTTGTCTTTTCATGTTCATGACTTAACCCTAATTGGCATTAATTGATTCGTTAATGCACCGAACCACTCACATTGGATCCTATTGTTCGTAGCCACTGGATTTGCCGGGCGGTTCCGGGCAGGTTTACGCTACGAACTCAACCCAACCTCGGGTTTCAAGCGCGATGTGACCAACTACCCACATTGGATCCTATTGTTTGTAGCAACTGGATTTGCCGGGCGGTTCCGGGCAGATTTACACTACAAACTCAACCCAACCTCGAGTTGGCCACTTTCTTGTTTTCTAAAGTCATGCCCATGTTCTTATCAGATTTTGCTATTTCCACATCATGTTCATATATCAACTTCGTGCCCAACTAAGGCATGTTTAAAGTCAAGTTATGGCATGTTCAAGTCAAGTTTTCGTGCCATATTTCATGTTCTACTTATGCCAAATTTCACAGTTTATGCTTATAATTAATTCAAGTTTTGCCTATTCTACCCAATCGTATCCCCAATGTATATAAACGTACTTCGTTCACAAGCATAAACAATTCAAGAGATAAAGGGGAATAACACCAAACATGTGATAGGCATATGTGACAATTCCAACATCACTTGCATAATAAACAGGCTATAACATATCACATGGTTTCAATACTAGTATGATGATAACTTGGCATAGTAATGATTCCAACTTAATTTAACATGATGATTTCAACTTTACATCATAGGCATAATAATCATTGCGGGCATAATAATAATTTTATTATAAACATGAAACATTAAAGGCATAGTAATCCTAATAGGCATAGTGGATTCCAATTTTAACATAATAATTCTCATAGACATAATGATTCCAATTTATCATAATGATTCTCATCTAACATTATAAACATAATGGTTCCAACTTAGCATTTTTAACATAATGATCCTCAACTAACATTATAGATATAATGATTCCAATTTAGCGTTTTTAACATAATGATTCTCAATTAACATTATAAACATAATGGTTCCAATTTAGCATTTTAACATAATGATTCTCAACTAACATTATAGACATAATGATTCCAATTTAGCGTTTTTAACATAATGATTCTCAATTAACATTATAAACATAATGGTTCCAATTTAGCATTTTAACATAATGATTCTCAACTAACATTATAAACATAATGATTCCAATTTAGCGTTTTTAACATAATGATTCTCAATTTACATTATAGACATAATGATTCCAATTTAGCATTTTTAACATATCTAACTTTTCATCATAACCTAACAATACCCAATTTTTCATTAATCATGATGGGTATATTAACATCACAGGCATAATTCCATCAATAGTCATAGCCATGGTTTAATTAGCATCATAGGCATGGTTTAATCAACATGAAGATTTCAATAAACATAGTGATTCCATGGACATGTATTAGTCCAACTTGCCAAACAATTAAGCCCAAGTGATTCATAACAACATCAAAATCATGACAAGTTTAACTTGCAACGTTGCCATAGTAATATCCCCAAATTATAATTCAAAGATAAACAATATAAACAATGGATTAACAATAGTTCCTAAATCCGGTTTCAATTCATGGCATGTCCATATTGTTTTAGCGTTTTTGCCTAAAAAGTAACATAGAACTTACAATATGAAGCAAAATAATCCGAATAAAAATCCCAAATTAATTAGTCCCAAATTCGTTGTCTAAAGCGTCGTAGTTGTTGTAGCTTCTAGTTGTAGCCTTCAAGAATCGTCCTCCATCTTCTACAATTTTATTCTTTGTATTTTTAATTCAGAGCTCTAGGTTTAATGGCGGCGGCCTGAGGCTAAAATGAAATAGTATGATTTAGGCTAGGTCTTAGGTGTTATTTTATAGGTGAATAGGGTGATTTAGAGCCTTCAGATCAGTCCAGAAGTCATCAGAATCGCACAGCTCGAATACACATCATCTAGCCACTCAAAAGAAGACACGTCACCTCAGAACACTCCAGAATTCGGTGCTGGATTTGTATGGGCGCACTTGGCAGGTGCGCCAGTGTATTTTTGCACTGGCGCACTTCACAAGTGCGCCAGTGTATTCTGGACTGTTTTCGGTTTTTCTGCCTAACTTCGTTCGTCCATATCTTCTTCATACGTTATCCGATTTTCAAAAACTCGGACTCTATTTCGCGTATTTTTCCGAGACGAACGCAATGGCGTAACCCATTTCCCTTGATTTCATCATTTGTAATTAATTATACTTTAATTCGTGAAGCTTAATGTTATAGAATCCACGGGGTGTTACATTCTCCCCCACTTAAAAGGATTTCGTCCCCGAAATCTTCAAGTTCAGGAAGAATGTACATCCTAACATCCAAACATCCATCTACTCATCCATCAAACATGAGCATCCATTGTCCTTAAAAAAACTTCTAATGCTTTATGATCATATGCGAAGTGTGTGTATATGTTCCTTAGCTAATGCTAATGATCAGGCCTGATTGATCTTCTAAATGCAAAATATGTTTAGTGAAATGAATCCAATATGTATGCAAACTTTTCCTATTATAATTCATAATTTCTGCATGAGTGCTCGAACATTCAATCATATGCAACAACCAAATGATAGCACAACCAAGTTTCCAAAATAAACACTCATGCATATGCAACATGAAAATGTGTCTGAGCCGATCTAGTGCCTAATGTGTATTCATGCATCCACGAGCAACCACTTGCGACCACTTGCAACCATTTCGCAATCATAACATGTTTCAATTACATGTTTACATCCAAAAATATTCTAACTATGGTTCTCATGATAGGATCGAGGAGAGAAATAAGATAAAACAAAGCATCTAGAATAAGTTAACGATGTACCGCCAGAAGGTCCGGTCTGCTTCTCAGGGCAGTCTTTGCTGATGTGTCCAGTCTTCCCACAATGAAAACATTCACCTTGTTTTCTCTTCCTCTTTCTACAATCCTTGGCTATGTGCCCTTCCGTACCACAGTAATTGCATTTCCTTTTATCACGTGAGTTGTTGTTCTTGCCTCCTTTCTCGGAGTCTACCTTCTTATCCTTAGAATCGTTGGGCTTGACCTCTTTCTTCCCTTGAGAGTTTTCTGCCTCTGTCTCCTTCTTGCCCTTATCTTCCTCGTTCAGCAATGCCATATGCACCAACCTTTCGTACGTAGCTCCCATGGGTATATGGGTCATGGCCAAACTGTGTAGTGGCTCATTCAACCCTTTGACGAAGCGGAGAGCCTTCTTATGCGGGGTGTTGACTAGGTCCAGTCCGAACCTAGCCAGCTCATCGAATTGATTAACATACTCTTTGACTGTCATATTCCCTTGCTTAAGAAATAAGAATTTTTCCAACTGAAGACTCCTTTCAGCTTCTGAGAGAAATTTAGCCTCAAACCTAGCCCTAAAGTCCTCCCATGTTTCCACTGGTCTTTCTGCATTAGTGACTTCCCACCAGTAGGAAACCTCACCTTTTAGTAGCCACACTGCCAGTTGTACCTTCTGCCTATCTTCTACCTCTAAGATGACGAATAAGTCCTCGGTTTCCTTTAACCAATTCCTAGCTGCCACGAAGGACTCAGTTCCATGAAAGTCCTTTCCTCCCATAGCCTTAAAATCTTTACATATCTTAGCAAAAGTGTTTCCCCGCGGAGGAGGTGGAGGAAGAGGTGCTGCTGCAGATGGATGATTTTCTGCAGCTGGGGGAGGAGGAATGGTAGGACCTGGCTGGGTGGCCCTTGCTTCTAAGAATCGTCTAAACCAACCAGGTATTGGTACACCCTCTGGCAAGTTAAGTTCTTCGGACATGCTGAAACAAGAAGGGTAGTTTCAAAACGAAGGATAAGAGATAGTACCTATGGCTTTGGGGGACTTTGCCTTTTTAAAATAAAATAATATTTTATCTTTTAAAAATGCTTCTTTAAATTTTCTTTTGAAAATAAATTTTCAAAACTTTTTATCTTATCTGGTAAACCTATGCTCTGATACCAAGTGAAACACCCCACCTCCGTTAGGGTCACTCTCAAAGGGAATGCCCTAATTTTAGTGGAGGTTTATAAGTATAAGTCACAGATATACAAGACAGATATAATAACACATATTTTTGAACAGCGGAAAACAACAACTTTTATTTCTTCAAAATACGTGTTACACAAACCATGCCATAATACTTCCCAAAATCATAACTGTCTTGATTACATTATTTAAAGAAGCATGAAGAAAACATAAATAAACTGCAAAAGTCCCCTAATTGTTGTCCAAAGCCATAGTCCAAAACGGAAAAGATCCAAGCAATACATTCTTTCTCTTCAAGCTGGATGTGAAAACTGATCAAGCTGCGGTATTCCCTCCCTGAGAACCTGGGGAGGGGGGGGGGAACGAAAGAAAAAGAGGCGAAAGGAAAAGGGTCAGTCATAAAGACTGAGTAAGTTCTAGTGAATTTCAGTGTAGAAACGGTTAAAACAACATGTCATGTATGAACTGGAACTAAACTTAAGAATGGTGTCAAGGTGAACAAGATAGACTAAGGTGATCAGGATAAGTCAAGACAAGTCAAGTAAAGCATCACATGTTCGAGATTCGTTGCATCGACTCTACTAGTATACTAAGCCCATATCACAAGTTAATCACGAAATAAATCCCACGGCCCAATATCATGAAATGACCCTGAAACGGGGTCTGACCCAAGTACGGGGTCCTACGGAGCGATTATCTAGTCGATCGGCTCCCTACAAGTTCTAGCTCGTCAAGTGTCCGTGTCATACGGCTAATCACGAATGTAGTCACCTGTGCCGGGTTCACCTTCGGGTGTATCAGCCCTAGGGTGTCAAACCCTGACACGATTCAAGATGCACAGATAAATCTAAGGATACCCAGTGTCTGCCCCGGAATACGTGCACGATCGTAGTCCACCGAACCTACACTGGCATACCCCACTGCCGTCGTTCACCTCTTACAATCAGCCCAGTAATCGTGCCCCACCCGGCCTAGCCCCAGGGTACCTTGATACATCTAGAGGGTTACTGCTGAAAGGGGTCGTGTCTAGGGTTTTGCCTAATAGATTAGGTCATGTAATTCGTGACCTAACCTGCCTAACAGATTAAGTCATGTAATTCATGACTTAATCCTTTTCTAGTCTAGTCATGTCAAGATGGTTAAGTATGTCATTTCAGTTCATGACTTAACCCGCCTACGTGTCATGTCAAGTTGGCTAAGTGTTGTCGTTTTCAAGTTCATGACTTAGCCCTACAAATCGTGTTCAAGTTGGTTAAGTTGTCTTTTCATGTTCATGACTTAACCCTAATTGGCATTAATTGATTCGTTAATGCACCGAACCACTCACATTGGATCCTATTGTTCGTAGCCACTGGATTTGCCGGGCGGTTCCGGGCAGGTTTACGCTACGAACTCAACCCAACCTCGGGTTTCAAGCGCGATGTGACCAACTACCCACATTGGATCCTATTGTTTGTAGCAACTGGATTTGCCGGGCGGTTCCGGGCAGATTTACACTACAAACTCAACCCAACCTCGAGTTGGCCACTTTCTTGTTTTCTAAAGTCATGCCCATGTTCTTATCAGATTTTGCTATTTCCACATCATGTTCATATATCAACTTCGGGCACAACTAAGGCATGTTTAAAGTCAAGTTATGGCATGTTCAAGTCAAGTTTTCGTGCCATATTTCATGTTCTACTTATGCCAAATTTCACAGTTTATGCTTATAATTAATTCAAGTTTTGCCTATTCTACCCAATCGTATCCCCAACGTATATAAACGTACTTCGTTCACAAGCATAAACAATTCAAGAGATAAAGGGGAATAACACCAAACATGTGATAGGCATATGTGACAATTCCAACATCACTTGCATAATAAACAGGCTATAACATATCACATGGTTTCAATACTAGTATGATGATAACTTGGCATAGTAATGATTCCAACTTAATTTAACATGATGATTTCAACTTTACATCATAGGCATAATAATCATTGCGGGCATAATAATAATTTTATTATAAACATGAAACATTAAAGGCATAGTAATCCTAATAGGCATAGTGGATTCCAATTTTAACATAATAATTCTCATAGACATAATGATTCCAATTTATCATAATGATTCTCATCTAACATTATAAACATAATGGTTCCAACTTAGCATTTTTAACATAATGATCCTCAACTAACATTATAGACATAATGATTCCAATTTAGCGTTTTTAACATAATGATTCTCAATTAACATTATAAACATAATGGTTCCAATTTAGCATTTTAACATAATGATTCTCAACTAACATTATAGACATAATGATTCCAATTTAGCGTTTTTAACATAATGATTCTCAATTAACATTATAAACATAATGGTTCCAATTTAGCATTTTAACATAATGATTCTCAACTAACATTATAGACATAATGATTCCAATTTAGCGTTTTTAACATAATGATTCTCAATTAACATTATAGACACAATGATTCCAATTTAGCATTTTTAACATATCTAACTTTTCATCATAACCTAACAATACCCAATTTTTCATTAATCATGATGGGTATATTAACATCACAGGCATAATTCCATCAATAGTCATAGCCATGGTTTAATTAGCATCATAGGCATGGTTTAATCAACATGAAGATTTCAATAAACATAGTGATTCCATGGACATGTATTAGTCCAACTTGCCAAACAATTAAGCCCAAGTGATTCAAAACAACATCAAAATCATGACAAGTTTAACTTGCAACGTTGCCATAGTAATATCCCCAAATTATAATTCAAAGATAAACAATATAAACAATGGATTAACAATAGTTCCTAAATCCGGTTTCAATTCATGGCATGTCCATATTGTTTTAGCGTTTTTGCCTAAAAAGTAACATAGAACTTACAATATGAAGCAAAATAATCCGAATAAAAATCCCAAATTAATTAGTCCCAAATTCGTTGTCTAAAGCGTCGTAGTTGTTGTAGCTTCTAGTTGTAGCCTTGAAGAATCGTCCTCCATCTTCTACAATTTTATTCTTTGTATTTTTAATTCAGAGCTCTAGGTTTAATGGCGGCGGCCTGAGGCTAAAATGAAATAGTATGATTTAGGCTAGGTCTTAGGTGTTATTTTATAGGTGAATAGGGTGATTTAGAGCCTTCAGATCTGTCCAGAAGTCATCAGAATCGCACAGCTCGAATACACATCATCTAGCCACTCAAAAGAAGACATGTCACCTCAGAACACTCCAGAATTCGGTGCTGGATTTGTACGGGCGCACTTGGCAGGTGCGCCAGTGTATTTTTGCACTGGCGCACTTCACAAGTGCGCCAGTGTATTCTGGACTGTTTTCGGTTTTTCTGCCTAACTTCGTTCGTCCATATCTTCTTCATACGGTATCCGATTTTCGAAAACTCGGACTCTATTTCGCGTATTTTTCTGAGACGAACGCAATGGCATAACCCATTTCCCTTGATTTCATCATTTATAATTAATTATACTTTAATTCGTGAAGCTTAATGTTATAGAATTCACGGGGTGTTACAACAATCTTCCTTCTTATCAAATTTAATAATGTAAAATCCATTCTATTTTGAATAAATTGTAAACCCACCGGTTAGCTTCTATACCCTATGGATGTATGTTTTAAAAAAGGGATAACGAAGTGTTGAATCAACAACATAAATGACTATAGCGTTATCCCGTTTTTCCCTACCCCTTTTAACTAATTCCAAATACATTTTTGTGCATGACAATATATTAAAATTTTGTAGATCATAATGTCTGACCGGAGTGTAAACTGTAAGTTGATTACCTGAAATCACATCCTTCCAAGCTCGGTTGGTTTCCTTAGAATGCTTTATTCCATTTGTTGCATGTCCGAAGTCAAAATTAGAGGGAGCTAGGAGTGGAAGACAAGGAACTTGGTCTTTTAATCTTGCAGACCCCATGGCTCTAGCTGTTTTCCCAACTTGAATAGATTTCGCAGCCGCCAAGGGAGGGAAATCACCTTGACTAAAAGATGCACCAGTAGGAGGATCGTCGGTGTGTTGTCGCTGCAGAAGATAGAACAATTTTGAGCCGTCGCTGGTTTGTAATCGGCTGGTCGAGGAAGGCGAGCGTTGATTTCATTGAGAAATCACCAACTGATAGTCATCTTGATTCAACCCTGAATTTGAAGCTGGTAAATTGAGGGGGGGGGGGGGGGGCGGTAGGGAAGGTGATGTCGCCGGCTACGCTTGAGGAGAGGGAGGATATAGTAGTTGAAACGTCGGTAAAGGTTTGGAACTGGTTTCCTAGGCAAAGTTTCTAGAGGATGCCATTTTAGTCGGTTTTTAGTCGGCAAAGAGTATTCTTCCATTCAACTGGATAGATGATGTATGAATCAAGCAACATGATGTATATCAACAATAATAACAAAGTTGATTTGTAAACCAAATCCGATTCATTTATATCAAGAAATTATAATATGTTATATCATAACATTCTATTTTAACATCAATGACTCTACAACAATACCCTTTTTACATATTTCTTTACAATTCAAGCTGCCATACTATATAGTTAAACAAAGTTCATAATTTTACATTTAACTTATTCAAAAAAATTCTATTAAATAATATTTTCTAATTCATCAAATAAGTTACTAACATACAACAATTTTAACATGTATGGCATATACATATTAACAAAGGTGGTAGAAAAAAATCCTTGAATACATAGACGTACGTATTGTTTGTGTAAGCTATAATATAAATTACACATAAACAACAATAATGATTTTAATTAATAGTTTATATGTTTCATATCAAAATTTATTATATATCGCATAACAAAGTTTTTTTTGGCAAGGCAGCCGGGTTTTAAAGTGATCTGTAACACTTGATATTATTATAATATTTAGTAAAAATATTAAGAACAAGAGTAAGACATAAATTTTAGCTACTACAACAATGTTTCTAAAATGGTCTGTCCACTAGATATTTTACAGTCCTTCCCAATGACTGTGAAATCCAGTAGAAACTGGATCTTTAACATGCCTAATGGCTAAGAAGTAGGAAACCATATTGAGAACAAAACCATCGTAGTCTACGCCGAAGAAGAACCTCCTATCCCAATTCTCATCTTCCAGTGCTATCTCGTTCCTTCTTCCATATTCACCTTCTTCAATAAGTTTTTTTTCTTTTTTCATAGTAATGTAGCTACCTGTGTTCCCCTTCCATCTCACTTACAAACATAAGGAAATCTTTACGAACAAGATTGTATCGCATATCAAACGATGCATGAATCCAAGCCTCTTCCTACATGTTCTAAACAATAACTGCGACGGGACCAGTATTAACCACTAGAGCAACTACAGGGGCTGGAACAGGCACATGAATAGGCCAAGGAATGGGCTCAGGCCGGGAACTCGGCTGTGGCACATTTGGGACTGACGTTCTGATTGGGGGACGGGAAGAGGAATTTTTTCAGGCAATGGGAGAGGGTTACTAGAAGAGGAGCGTATACAAGATTTCTCATTATGTCCATAGGAATGACATCCAGTACATAGATCAGGCTTCCAACTATAGCAGACATCAATTACAACTAAACGACCTTCAATAATCACCTCAATCACTGAAGGAAGAAGCTACCCAGGAGTAATCTCAATTAAGGCCCTGGCAAAAAAAAGTTTCCTTCTAGCCACGGTATTCGCATCAAAATACTTTAATGTTCTAATGTGGCAAGCAAACCAATTCAAAGAAAGTTTATATTGAAGAATAGAAGGTACAGGAGAGAACTATATCCAAACGAGGATAAAGAATACATGCTCACGAGCTGAGTCTACCAATGGGAACCACGAGGTGATATTGAAAGGGATTCCAGCTAGAATTAAAGGTTTGGACTCAAGCACTCTCCTCCTCTCCTCCGAGTTAGTTATAACAAACGAGTTACACACTAATATAAATAATGACATAATATTTTCAAGATCAAGAGAGTACTACTATTTTAAGTTTTGGACTTGGGTTTGGTATTGAAATTAGTGTTTTGTAGTTAATCCTTTAGAGAAATCAATAAAGTGAAAATTAGGCTCACATCCCTAAAAAGTTTCGAAATTAGGCTTGTTAGGGAATGCGTAATAGATCGTTAAGGCAAAACTAACACTAGAGGTGGGGTGAATAGTGTTTTTAAGAAATTTAAGAAAATCTAAAACTTATATGGTCTACTATATGAATCACACACCGCAGAAATAATCACAGACATAGAATCAAACACAGAAATAAACAAAAATAAAATGCAGAAAAGGAAAGAACACACTGGATTTTATACTGGTTTGGATTACTCCTACGTCCAGTCCCACACAACACTGAATTGCACAGATTTTTATTACTATATCAATATCCAAGTACAACACCCTTGATTTCACGGCCATAAGGTTACCACCGATTCCAAATACCCTTGATCAAGTATATTCCCCTTGATTTCCCCAGCTATAAGGTTACCACCGTTTCCTTCCTTGATTTCGCGGCTACAAGGAACACACCATTTCCAAAACTATCCCTAAACTATCCCAAATGATTAAACAACCATATAACTCTTTAATAGCACTTCACTTAGGAGAGTAATGAGTAGAGAGGGAGAAGAGAAGAAGTTTTATATAATTAGACTTGAAGTCAGCAGAGTATAACTGTAGAAATCATAAAAATGTGATATAATGATGGTGTAATGAGAGGGGATGAAGATGGAGAAGAAGAATGGTTAAAAAATTCGAAATCAACCCCTATTTATAAGATTTGAAAGGATGCAACACTTCTCGAACGTTACAAATGGTGAAAAGACTCTTCCTTTCAAAATTAAAAATATGATGGTTATATGTCGACATCATCTCATATGTATGTCGATATACGTCTTTGCAAAATTGAATTTTGTATATTTTTAGAGTGTTTTACGATATATATAATTTGGAAGTTCTTGAATTAAAGCATAGTGATATAAATAAGTACTATAAAGTAGAAAATCATATGAAATCATAAATTTAAACTACATAATCATATTTATAAAATTATAAAGTTGAAAACTATAAAATATATAAGTATAAAAGTATATAACTATATAAACATATATAAACTAATAATCTTTAAAACTCAAGTTTAAAATCAAAATTAAAATAGAGAAACTTAATTAAAATTTTAATAGAATTTGAAAATAGAATTTGAAATTTGAATTTGAACCTGGAATGTTATTCGGAGTCTTACATAAACTAGACTCTATTACCATATTTATCTTGAAATCTTGATTACTCATGAGTCTTGAATCTTCTCAGAATTCGGAATCTCTTGAATATCTAAAACTCTTAAACTGTATAGGCTTCAATATTAATTCCTGTATACAAATCCTGCATATATATATATATATATATGTGTGTGTGTGTGTGTGTGTGTGTGTGTGTGTGTGTGTGTATTATAGATTGAAATGTAAGTAAATATTTTATAATCAATTAATATTGAAATAAGGCTACTGTCATCAAAACCCCATTCTCCAACAAGCCTCACATCAGCCTAAACTTTTGATATAAATTAGGTCCTTATTTTTCGAAAAAAACATAAAGAAATCACTTAAATTCATAACTAAATTCAACAAGTAACCGTCATAAAATTCATGCAGCAAAACCATCAAACAACAAATAAAAAACGCAGCAAAAACCAAAAAAACACGAATCTGCAGTATTGTGCATCAAAAGATGCATTTATTTGCAATTCCTGCATACATTTCTGCAACAATTGCAGTTATGCATCTAACTATAATATTAATGCAGAATTGTATGCAGTAATATGATAATAAATGCATCGTTTGATGCATTAATTCAACCCTCGCTTGTTTTTTCAAGCATGCACCATTTTTAAGCATTATTGCTTACATCTCAGCATTTATAAGCAATAAATGCATACATGTCAGCACATATTGGAAAGCCTTCATCCATTTTAATTTTGTTGCATACATTTCAGCAGTTATACAAAATAAATGAATAAATTTCTACAACAATTCATAAGACTTGCAAAGTAGTTCAAGTTTAACTGCATACATCTCAGCAAGTATAAACATTATATGCATACGTGTATGCATATATTCATTCAGATTTTCAATATAAACTCTAGATGAAAAGTTTCATACGTGTATGCATATATTGGTTATAATTGCATACTTTGATGAATTATTTTAAGTTTTTTCTGCATGGTTCTGGGAATGTTTGCGATTTTGTGGATTTTTTTTTATGTTGGAGTACATTTTTTTTTGAAAAACACGTATGTGACAAAATAAGGACCCGCTTTGAAGATAAACTTTGGGGAGGATGCAGTTTACATTTTGAAAGATTCTAGGGACGTGTGGCTAACTGACGCATTAATAAGACTGAGGTTGAAAAGGAATAATCCATGTATCACTTTTTCTTCACCTTTTATTTATTTTTAAATCCAAATTTGTGTGGATCTTTAAGTGACCCTAATAATTAGTCTTAGAAACTATCAGAAAAATTATTTGAAATGAGATCCATTATGAATCAAATAATTATTGGAAAACTTAATGGGAGAAACTGAAGAATATAAAAGACAATTTTGTATTTCCGCAATCACGCTCACTACTAGGCAACAAAGGGAGGAAAACTAATGTATATGGAAGCAAAGTGGGTGACCTTGATAAGAATGTCACTATCGCTATTCGATATTTTTATGGAGAGTATAATGTTTCATATCATTACTAATGGAACACTAGCTTATGCAATTTGAAAGAAATTTAAGGGGATTAATGCAAAGAACCAAAGAAGATCTTGATTATAAGAGGGTTGTTATATCTAAAACTTTAGAAATGTGGATCACTGGGGAGCATCTTAATGACTACATAGCAACTGTGAACCAATTATACATGTGAATTATAAGATTCATGATGAGTGTTTGATAAAAATCCAAAATTTTCACACAAACCAAGGGGAGTAGGATATAGTTGTGTTGATAGTGAGATAGAACAAAAAAGAAACTAATTTCCTAGTCAAACATTAAACATATCACAGATGTAAAGTAAAATAAATCACACAAGAAAAGTATAGTGGCTCATCTATCCCGAGATAGTGTAATGGCCCGAATTTCCGTACTATCTGAGTTGACTAAATACACCACACGTCCAACCCAAATAGAACAGAAATATGAATCATTATGAATTACAAAAGAAAAAGATAGAAGAAGAACAGAAACAACACAGAATCTCACATCGCAATAGAACAAAATATAATATATCATAAATTCTGAAATACAAAATTTTAATTGTATAACATACGATTATCAGAGTACAACACTTACAACACAGCGGATATAACAATACTATATAACGCTGAAGCCTCCTGCACCAAGCTGTCCAAGTATATCTGTAAACACCTGAACTACTTGACTGCCCATAAAAATTTGGGCACCTAAGATTTTAGGGTAAAAAAAACCAAAATAAACTCTGGGTCAGTCATGGGACTGGTGTGAGTAAACTCCAAACACTTGGTTTAACTTTCAAAAATCCTTTTCCAAAAGAAAAGATAATCGTAAGTCCGATCCACACATAAACACGGATGGTTTTTACCTTACGATAACCCAAAACATTTCTATTTCGACAATACTATTCTAATATTATAATAATGTCTAAACCAAATAAATAATAATCTAGCAGAACGCTTGCATCTCACGTTCCACATACATAATATATAATCAAAAACCGTGGATACTTATTTGGTAATGGATTTCCAACTATGACAAGGTATGGAACCACCATAAGATAGTGTATCTCTAGAGAGGAATACATTGAGTTCAACAAGAACATATTGTAACCCGACCATACATGACCGACCACTCATTTCGCTTAAGTGTATCGAATGTATATCACCAACGATTGGGATCAACAACTGTTTTCCCGAAAGGGACAACAACGAATAAAATAAAGAATGAAAAGAATTTCTCTAGATAGGTGATAATACACCCTAATTGGGAGCTACCCACTTAGCCATGTTGCCTCCCCGATTTTTGTCATTTCCCGATTGTTGAGGCATGAGGCTACGATTACTTACTTTTCACTGATAGAAAAATCACTTTGAATGCCACATTGTCAATTCCGTTAACCATTAATTGATTTGCACAAATATAATCTGGATATTATGCTAATAGAATAAATTCTCCACCACCATATATATTTATATAAACCAACATATACAATCATTTGAAATACTCTGTTAGACATTCGCCCATACACTTCGTTCTGGGACCGAAGAACCCGAAGGCACAATTTCCATTACTCCATCTTAGGCAATTTTTACCTAGGATTAATAAAAAAAGCCCAAGCACTTTACTCCATTTTTTATTATCTTCACAATATCAGATTCAAAATGCTACTGCCAATACGAAGTGGCTCTTGGATAATAATCCAACCGGTCTCTCCATATTGACAACGATATAGGTCAACACTTCGATTGTAACACCCCATAATTTTAACAATACTAAAGATGATAAATTAAATAATAATTAAATTAGTATTCATAATTGAGGGAAACTGACCACGCCATTGCGTTCATCTCAGAATTTCGGTCAAAATAGACACGTGGTTTGCATAAAATGGACACCGTATGAAGAACTTATTAAGGTTTGAAGTTTGTATACATATAAGCTAGTTACATATGAATAAAATAAGTTCCGGAATTCAAAATAGTTCAAAATCGAGCAGTTGGAAGGGAGCGGGAAAAATCCCGCCCATGGGTGTCGACCCCATCAAGGGGGGTGTCGTCCTCTGGGTCGATACACCAGGAGGGTCGACCCCCTCACCGCAGATCTAGGCAGATTCTTTTGTTTGAACGTGGAATCCTTTCTGGGCTTGGTTCGTTGGGTTTAGGCTATAAATAAGACCCCGTTTCTCTTGTTTTTACACATAAAAAATAATGGAGAACTAGATGCTGCCTCTACCCAGATAAATTAAGCCTTTTCTTCTTCAACATCTGCAATTCTATTTCCTAGATCCAATCACAGTGAGTCTACACTATTTTTAGATCTAAATACTTAAAAGCTAATCTTGACAAGACTATAACTTGGATCTAAGCCTATGACTATTTGAATCAAATCAGATCTGCCATAACCTATGTATCTAAGTTATTCTGACATGACTGTGAACAAGATCTAAGCCTAAACCTATTTGTCATGTCATATTTGGCATTGTTTGTTGATCTAATTCATTTTTTAGATCTCATCATGCCTATTTATGATGTTCCTATTATGTTAGAATCAGTTCTACTATCGCATGTTCATCAGATCTGCTCCTGTATGCCTATCTTGTCATTATGCCTAACTTTGTTAATGTATGTTTATTAGTTGCTATGCCTATTTCTGCCATTATATGTCAATCTTGTTATTATGTTCATTTCTGTCCTCTTCCCTTCTTCTTTTCCCTTTTATTTTTATAGCCAGACTACCTTCGGGCCTAGGCACGCCGCTGAAATATGCAAACGCGTAAATTTGGGAACGAGGGGAAAATGTTAAATTTAGGGGCATAACTTGTGTTGGGAAATTTGGGCATAAATTGAATGAAATACATGAATATGAATTTGGGGCATAAACCAAACTTTGATTAAAGATATGAATTTGGAGCATACGATATATGATGAATATGACTTGGGAAGAAGGGGCATGAAAACATATAATGAGATAAAAATAATTGGTTAATATTGGAAATGCCTAAAATTACAGTAATTAGAAACTGTAACCGCGCTTAGGCACGAGGTTAGATTACGCTTGTGGTGGAAGTATTCCTGGAACCAACTGGCATATCCATCAATCACAAGTGGTGAATCTAATGTGAGGGGTCTAAGTGCATAAACACGAAACGTGCTAAGGCACGACGTTAAGCCCGATTTGTGGAAGAAGTCTGCCCGAAACCAACCAACATATCCAGCATCCACAAGTTGCAAGCTTAATGTGGGAGGTCTAGCACATTATAACCATAAATGAATATGGTAATAAACTTGAATACTTAACCTAGTTGAATCCACAGGGATTGTATATGTTAACTTGAGCAGGGGTTAAGTAAAATTGTATGAAACAGTGGGAGGGTTAAATGTATCTTGGGTTGGTGGGTAATATTTATATATAGGCCCACAAACTTAACTTGTGGGGTTATGCAATCTTTTTACTCTGGTATGGCATAACCTGTGGAAAACCTAGTAGTGGGGATGTAAGCGTAGGGGGAAGCTTGTATCATCTTGAGTGTGGGACCTGTTTCAGTCAGTAACCCATATATAGGTATCAAACGAGTGCTCCGAACTAGGTCGGAGTTGAGACACGCTTACTAGGCTGATTGTAAGAGATCCAAAAGTGGGGGACGGTGTGGGCGGCGCATTCCGACAGGGTCATGTGTGTGCATGGGTCCGGCAGAGGAGGTTTAGACGCCGTGACAACTGTAGATATGGTTGTGCACATCCTGAAAACGAAGGGTTGCCACTTTAGGAAGTGATACATCCTACTGCGGGGCCAACACAGGGTATCTACGGAGTAGGGAGCCGATCGATTGTGGTAGTAATTAGGGTACATCTAGAATCTGGTGTGTTTACGAGCCCGTTATTATCCTTAGGGTAACTCTGGTATGTTGGGCTGCCTATAATTGTATGGGGTAAAGCCTCTCACTAGAAGTATGCCTAAGTCTACCATTTTATGCTTCTCGGGGATCATATCATTCTGATTATACTAGTATTGGTGTAGATAGAAAGAGAAAGTACTAGAGAAGCGCAATATATTTTATCATGTTTATCCTGTTTACCTTGTCATACCTGCCTTTAATGATGTTATCTCTCTTACTCACTTTATATGCCTGTCATGATACTTTTACTTATTTATATGCTAAAAGTAACTGGACTCGCTAGACTTTATGTCTGATCCATTTTGTTTCCTCTTCTTTCTCTTCCATTACCCCCATGTTCTCAGGGTGGGAATACTCAAGCTTGATCAGGATTCTTCTTTCATCTTACTTGGAGCTGCTTAGTTGTACTGCTTGATTTCATATCTCTTTCTAGTATCACTATATTTTGGGGATTATGCTTCTTTTATTATTGTACTCTGATGATTTAAGTACAAGACAGAAGTTTTAAAATTTATGTACTGGGTTTTATGCATTTTAGACATATGATGTAACCATGTTTTGAACTACGATGTTTTCTGCTTGATAAAGTTTTAAATTTCGCTGCTATTTATTATCTGTCTTGTAATGTTTCTGTTTCTATTTACCTACAACGCTTCATGAAACTAATGTGTTCTCTTAATGAGTGACATTAACGGACGTGGGGTGTCACACTTGGTATTAGAGTTGAAGGTTACCCGATCGGATAAAAGATTTTGAAAATCGTTTTCAAAAAGGTTTTAAAGAAAACATTTTCAAAACAAAAGTCTGTTTTGAAAAACATATTCCCCAAAGCCATCTGTAATATCTTTCGATTCTCTGTTTGAATCCCCTTTCCTTTTCTTTTCAGCATATCTAGGGAACCTAATATTCCTGAGGGCGTTACGGTACCAGGATGGTTCCGTAGGTATCTAGAGGCCACAGCGCTTGTCGGTGGTCAAGCAGACATTCCTTCCCCTGCTGCACCCGCAGTTCCTCATCCTCCTCCTCTGAGAGCAGATAATTTCTCTAAGATCTGCAAAGATTTTTGTGCTATGGGTAGAAAGCCATTCCGAGGAACCGAAACGTTCGTAGAGGCAAGGAATTAGCTCAAATAGATGGAGGACTTGTTTGGAATTTTCGAAGTGGACGATAGTAGGAAGATTCAGTTAGTCGCTTGGCTGCTGAAAGATGTGGCTTCATTCTGGTGGGAAGTGACACAAGTAGGTCATCCAGTAGAGACTTGGGATGATTTTTTGTAGTGGTTTTAAATGAAGTTTCTATCTCAAGCTGAGAAAAGCATGCAAATGGAAAGGTTTCTAGCACTCAAGAAGGGAGGCATAATTGTTAAGGAGTACGTTAACAAGTTCAACCAACTGGCAAGGTTTGGGTTGGAGCTAGTAGATACCCCGCGTAAGAAAGCTTTGCGGTTTGTTAGAGGACTGAGTGAACCCCTCCATGGGTTAGCTATGTCTCATATTCCGATGGGAGCAACTTTTGAAAGGCTCGTTGATATGGTATTGATGCATGAGGAAGATAAAGTTGAAAAGAAAGAAGCTAAGTTTGAGGAAACACAAAAAAAGAAAGTATGGCCCAAGAAGGGACAACAACAGCAACAACAAAAGAAGGGAGGAAAGAACGACAAGGCTAAGGATAAGATAAAGTTCCATAATTGCGGATGCGAGGGTCATTTGATCAAGGACTGCAAAAGAAGGAAGAATGCTTGTTTTAGTTGTGGAGAGGTCGGACACTTTTCTAAGGAGTGACCGAAGAAGCAAGGACAAGGTCAAAGGGCTGGAGCTTCTGGAGGACATGTGCATGCTCTCATGACCAATGCTCCAGATAGAGGTAGGAAAGCTTCCGTGGAAGGTTTGATTTCTCTTTCCAATCATCCTATTATAACTCTTTTTGATTCTGGCGCTTCACATTCTTTTATATCTGATGCTGCAGTTGAGTCTCTGCACCTTAGTACTATTATGGTAGTGGATCCCATTGTTGTCTCAAACCCTATTGGTGGTACGCTCATTTTTCCATGATATGTCGGGGTTTGAAAATATCTGTGTTAGGCGTCGAGTTTGAGTGCGACGCATATGTGCTTGGTTTCATGGGCTATGGACTGATTCTAGGGATGGATTGGCTAGCCATGTATGGTACCATTATGGATTATGAGAGAAGGGTTGTTAAAATTTTGACTTGCCATGGGAGGACCCTCGAGATTTCTTGTGACTCAAAGGGGTCTGTCATGCTTAGTTTCCTAGAGTCACTTGATGCATCTATCGATGATCTGCGATCTGTACCAGTAGTCCATGAGTATCTTGATGTGTTTGATGAGGTTTAGGGATTACCTCTGAGGCGCAAGATCGATTTTCGTATATACTTGGTGGACAATGCAAAGCTAGTTGCATTGCCTATGCGCCATATGGCTCCAAGAGAAAGGAGGGAGCTTAGCAACCAAGTAGGGGAGCTACTTAAGAAAGGGTTTATTAGGCGAAGCATATCTGAATAGGGTGCTCCAGTGGTATTCGCAACTAAGGCAGATGGTTCGCTTCGCTTATGTGCAGACTATAGAGAGTTGAACAAACTCACCAAGAAGAACATGCACCCACTCCCGAGGATAGATGATTTGTTTGACCAACTTGTTGGTGTATCAATTTTCTCTCACCTAGACTTGGACACGGGGTTTCATCAGTTGAGGGTGGCTGAGGATAGTATAGACAAGAACGCTTTTAGGAATCCAGATTATTTCTTTCAATGACTCGTGATGCCTTTTGGGTTGACAAATGCACCCGCCTATTTTGTTGATCTGATGAGTAGGGTGTTCCGGGAGTTTCTAAATAAGTTTATTGTGGTCTTTGTTGATGACATCTTAATTTTCTCGAAGAGCGAGGAAGAGCATGCCCAACATTTGAGAGAGGTTTTGAAGACTCTCCGTGCGCACCAGCTTAAGGCAAAGTTCTCCAAATGTCATTTCTGGAGAAAAGAAGTGAGATTTCTAGGGCATGTGGTCCCTAAAGATGGGATAGTAGTAGATCCCACGAAGGTAGTTGCAGTTCAAGATTGGCAAATCCTAAAGAATGCAATGATGGTGAGAAGTTTTCCTGGAATGGAAGGAGATTATAGGAAGTTCATTAAGGACTTCACAAAGATATCAGCCCCACTCACCAGGCTGACGAAGAAGAATCTGACATTTTCTTAGGATGTAGATTGTGACAATGCTTTCCAGCGATTTAAGGGGCTCTGACAACAACCCCAATCTTGACCTTACCTGATGGGAACAAAGTGTTCACGACATACATTGATGTTTGTGGTACAGGGCTTGGTGCGGTTCGGATGCAAGAGGGAAGGGTTGTTATGAGGTAGACAGTTAAGGGTTCATGAGAAGAACAACCCTACCCATGACTTAGAGCTAGCTCCTATAGTATTCGCGCTTAAGACGTGGTGCCATTATTTGTTTGGAGAGAAGTTCGAGTTGTACACCAATCATAAATCCCTCAAGTACTTGTTCTCGTAGAAGGATCTTAATTTAAGGCCAAAAAGGTGGATGGACTTCCTAACATCTTACGACTTTGAGATTGCTTATACCCCTGGCAACGGTAATGTGGTGGCGGATGCACTGAGTAGGCAAAGGATGACCTTAAGTCCTCTGTTTGTGGAGAGGAAAAGCTTGGAGTTTATATCGACTTTTGACTTTAGACCCTCCACCGAGTTTTTGCCTAGCTTATTAGCATCACTGGAGGTGCAACCTACTCTTATAGATCAGATAGGAGCTTTGCAGTGAGAGGATCCACAGATTTCAGACATCTTGGATAGGCTATTAAAGGGGGGGACTTCTAGTCACCTCATTAGATATTCCATGGACGATAGAGGGTGGTTGCGACGAGATGGAAGGCTTTGCATTCCCCGAGTTGGGAGTTTGTTAAAGACAGTCCTAGAGGAAGCCCATCATTCTAAGATGAATATTCATCCAGGCGGTGATAAGATGTATAGAGATATGAATAGGGTTTTCTTTTGGGCTGGGATGAAGAAAGATATGGCGGAGTTTGTTTCCCAATATTTGATTTGCCAGCAAGTCAAAGTTGAGCAAAAGAAGCCATGTGGTTTACTTCATCCTTTGGAGGTCCCACAGTGGAAGTGGGAGAGCGCCTCTATGGATTTCATCGATGGTTTGCCTAGATTAAGAAAGGACAACACCAGTATTTAGGTTGTAGTAGACAGACTTAATAAGAGCGCTCATTTCATTCCAGTTAAGAGTAATATGACGACGACATGGTTGGCAGCAGTTTACGTTCGTGAAAAAGTCCATCTTCATGGATTACCTTCCAGTACTGTAAGTGATCATGACCCCATTTTCACCAGTTAATTTTGGAGGAGCTTGCAAGAAGCATTAGGTACACAGTTATGTTTGAGCACCGCTTATCACCCTCAGACCGATGGATAGACGGAAAGGGCGAATAGAGTCCTTGAGGATCTTCTAAGGCTATGTATCCTAGACTTCGGAGGGACTTGGGAAGAGCATCTTCCTTTAGTAGAGTTGCCTATAACAACAATTATCAAGCTAGTATTGGCATGGCACCCTTCAAAGCATTGTACGGACGACCTTGTAGATCACCAACTTGTTGGTGGGAATCTACAGAAAGACTTCTACTTGGATCAGATATGGTTAGAGAAATTTCCGAAAAGATTGATCTTATTAGATGGCGAATGAAAACAGCTCAGGATAGGCAGAAGTCCTACGCAGATAAGAGAAGGACTGACATTGAGTTTGAGGTGGGAGACATGGTTTTCATTAAGGTATCACCATTAAGGAATGTGGTTCTCTTTGGATATGTAAGGAAATTGGCACCAAGATTTGTAGGGCCATTTCCCATAACAGAAAGGATCGGTCAAATAGCCTATAGAGTAAAGCTACCAGAGAGACTATCCGATATTCATGATGTTTTCCACGTTTCTCACTTATGGAAGTGCTTGGATGATACTGCAAAAGTAGTTGAGCCGAGTATGCTTGATGAAGTAGGTAGAACGGGAGGCGGCAGTAAGGCAAGTTTCTACCCATATTCTTGGATCAGAAGTTAAGAAGCTACGCACCCGAGAAGTCAAGTTAATGAAATTTCAGTGGGGAGATAACCAAGAGGATGCAACTTGGGAGACCGAAGACAAGATTCACGCTTCGTACCCTTTTCTTTTCTAGGGTATGTTCTTAACTTCTTTTTTCCAAATCTTTTATACATGCTTGTTTCTATCATTTAAGTATATCCTATCGATTGAATCTTCGATATTTAGGTAGGAATCCCATGAATGTAAACATGTGTTTGATACATGTTATGTTTGATGGATGCAAGTGTTTGCTAGTGGTTGCTCGTGGAAGCATATTGTAACACCCCACATCCGTTAGTGTCACTCACAAAGGGAATGCACTAAGTTCTGTGGAGCATTTTGGGTAAAAGATGCAGATAAATTACAAGACAGACAGAAATTAAACAGGGAAAATAAAACTTTGCTTTATTGATAAAATAGTTTGTACAATGATTTCTTTACAATATCATAGTATCATCTGTCTTACAATATAAAGAAGCATAAAACAATATTTATATTCCCCAATTGTAGCAAGAGCCAGCCATAGCATCTGAAAAGAGAATCCAAGCAAAACTTCGACAAATCTTCAAGCTGGGAAAGAGTGACAGTCCAACTTAACCTGAGCTATACTATTCCCTCCTTTACTACCTGGGGGGGGGAACGGAAGAAAAGAAGACGAAAGAAAAACAGAGTCAGACATAAAGCCTGAGTAAGTTCAGTAACTTCTAGCATGTGAACATGGAAAACAAAACGACATGAATTAACTGAATACAAGGTAACACCATGATGATAGGATTGGCAAGATTAGACAAGAGTAACACAAGATATACTAAGCTAAGATAAACTGGAAATGCTCTAATACTTTCGCTGCTTCGCTATTTCCTTGTTATACAGATTTCTATTATCTCTGCACCACCTAACTAATGCCCCAACTAGTAACGATAACGTGATCCCAATCCCTGTATTTTCCATCGCCTTCAGGCATACATTTATTATTTGTCACCGAGATTTAATCTAGGGTTTTCTACCAAGTGCCTTCTAGATTTAACTAGAGTTTACGTTATCTACTGAACGCTTCTCGGATTTCGGGTTTATGCCACCTAGTCCAACTAGTGCTACCGGTCGAATGATGCCCCAAGTCTAGGACACACTACCTAGAGTGGTATATGTTCCTATACTTCCCCACGCATGTATCGCGAATCGTTATCGCTTGTCTAGATGCACATGTCCTGTAATGTGCGGCCCGAGTCCTGTGGCAGGTCAATTCAAGAAATACAGAACTCGGTCGGGAGCTTTCAGATATCTGCCGATGCAGATGCTAAGGTCTGTTTTTGTTCCAGTGGATATGGTCCCACTTGACCCCTCCCTCAACTAATGAAAGGCACACCTTGAAAAATGAGAACTATACGCAGGCCCCCGGTGCCCCACTATCCTATGGCCATCCTCACCCATAACTAGATAGCAAGTATATGGTCTTTTGGAGTTCTCCGCCTTTCCTCTTCACGTATCTCGATTGACTCAAGATGGATGGTAGACGACGAGTTGCTATCACAGGGCTACCGTTTTCTCGCCGAATCACGTTGGTCCATCCTAGTCTTTAGGTTGCCTTATTTTGCAGCCAAGGCATACTCCTGGTTCTCCTAACGCAGACCTTAACCTCTGTGAGCCCAGGAGGATCATCTGCAGCCTCACAGAGGGATACCAAGAGTACCCTCATGTCCCCTCGAAGCCTCGGGCATCGTAACTCAACTCGTTGGAGCCTCCTTTTTACTCAGACGGACATTCGCTCCTTCCCATGTTATACTAGGAATTACTACTTAGTTTTACTAACTAAGATTTACCACTTAGTTTCCAGAATCGTTGTTTTCTTAACTAAGGTTTATTACTTAGTTCTCTTTCCTGTCAATTTGGATTGGTTAAGTGTCATTAGTCAATTCAAGCCAACTTAACCCTCTTCATTCATCCTGTTAAACTGGTTAAGTGTTATCAGTAATTCATGATGACTTAACCCTACCACAAACCAAGTTATATTAGTTAAGTATTTCTTATTACTTAACCCTACCCATTCATCCTGTATTGGTTAAGTGTTCCTTGCCCGTCTGTTTTAACTTACATGTTATTATTAATGGTTAAGTATTATCCCTTCATGTTTTAGACTTAACCCTATTCCTTTATCACAATCCGATGGTTAAGTGTTCAAGCTTACTTAACCCTACGGTCTAGCCCAGCTAACATATCAGATTGGCTAAGTGTATTTACTTAACCCCAACCTCTAGTCTAGTTAACATGTTAATTTGGCTAAGTGTATTAACTTTACTTAACCCCACCTTCTAGTCTAGTTAACATGTTAATTTAGCTAACTGTATTAACTTTACTTAACCCCACCTTCTAGTCTAGTTAACATGTTAATTTGGCTAAGTGTTTCCTTAGTTACTTAACCCCTACAAATCTTGTCTTGTTACCATGTGAAGTTGGTTAAGTGTCCCTATGGACTTAGCCCTCCCATCCTAGCTTAACTGTGTTAAGTTGGTTAAGTGTTCCTATGGACTTAACCCTCCCATTCTAGCTTAACTGTGTTAAGAACCTAACCCCACCCACCGGTCTGGTTATCATGTTGAATCGGTTAAGTGTCTTAGTTGACTTAACCCTACCATTCTTGTTTTAGCTTTAACTAAATAAATTAAAGCCGCTACCACTCACATTAGACAGATATTGTTGCGAATACTGGATATGCCGGTTGGTTCCGGGCAGGTTTACATCGCAACTCAGTCTAACCTCGGGTTAGGCATATTCATGTTTTCTAAGTTCAAAGGGTTTTGATTAATTTCCAAATCAGGTTTTAAAAGTAACCATCCCGTCCGTCGGATCAGTTAGGGATAGCCAGGGAGGGCAGGAAACTTGTATTTTCCAAACCCAAGCCTAGACACTATCCTCTCTGTCACCCTAGAACTTTCTGGTGTATTATTAAAAGAGATGTCGTTAAGAAACCTTTAATTTGCCTAAATCTACATTTCTCATTTAGGACAAATTCTATAAGTAAATCATTCCTAGTTTACTTATTTCCTAATTCCTCTTTTAATGTAAATTGTCAACATTTATTCTTACGGCCCATTTTCCCCTGTATATCATATTTATGCCTTTTGGTATGTGAACTATGCCAAATTAAATGTCACTAACCATAATTTTGCTAAACCTGACAAGTACTCCCAATTATGGCCTATTTCAAATTTATGCCAACATACTTATCATGCCAAATTAGCTAATCCAATTCTGATTTACATTCTAATTACGGTTCATGTCAAACTAGACTTATTATTCTAGTTCACAATTCAAGTAAATGCTAGATTTACAAGTCAATACTAGATTCAAATTACACATCCTATAATTCATGTCAAATTTATCCAATTTGTATTCTTATGAACATGCCATAATGCGTGTTCCCAATTTATGCCAATTTCCAAGTTTTAAAACTACGTTTCTAGTCAATTTCATATTTTCCCAAATCGTATTCCCACCGTTCGTATAATCGTGATTCAATCTAGATTATAGACAAATCTAGATTCGTAGAAAATAGGGAATGAACCAAAGATGCTATGAAAAAGGATGGACATAATGACTGGCATAAAAAGGTTTGAATAACGACGTAGGTTCAAGAACATGGGTAGACCTAACTTAATAGGTAAATTCCCAAGGTCTAAAACCAAGAATAGACAGAATAGAGACGTAGGTTCAAGAACATGGGTAGACCTAACTTAATAGGTAAATTCCCAAGGTCTAAAACCAAAGAAAACCAAGAACAGACAGAATAGATAATCGGGTTTAGACCCAATTTCATAGACACAAAACTTAAGCAACACTTCCCTAGTCATGAATCATAGGTGTTTAGTCACAGTTGTCTAATTTATGTCATAGGTAATAGTTTATGCTTCCTAATCAAAGGCATATGTTTGTGTTCGCAGTCAAAGGAAATAATTCTCATAGTCACAATCACAGTCATAGGCAATGCTCATAGTCATGGGCAATGTTCATAGTCATAGGCAATGTTCATAGTCACAGGCAATGTTCATAGTCATAGGCAGTGTTCATAGTCATAGGCAATGTTCATAGTCATAGGCAGTGTTCGTAGTCATAGGCAAGGCCTAATTGGTCATCGCATCATAATAGTTCTTAATTTGGTCCAAAGATATAGGCACAGATTCGAAGAGAAAGATTTGGCATATTCTTTTATTCCTTTAATTTCATGTCACGAACAGAGAGAAACGTTCAAATCTAAGAAGTAACTGACTTATAGAGATTATATTAGAATAGAAGGATGGCGATGCTATGATTCGTGCGACGTTGCTCGAAATCGTTTGAGTTAGCCTTTTATTCTCATCTTGAAGCTTTAATCTTGATTCGAACCTCCTCTTGATAACTTGAGCAGCATCTCCTCGTCTTGATTTATTTTATATATTATTCTATTTATTATTTAATTAAGAGGAGGAGAAGAAGCCATGTTCACCAAGAATATTTGCAGCATAAGGGTAGAGAAGAATTGTGAATAGAGAAGGAGACTAGGGCTGTTTATATAGTGTTAGGCGGATGAATCTGGTCAGAATGGCGTCTAGATACAGAAGAACGAACCAGGTTCAGAAAGCTGGAAAAAGCAGGGGGGTCGACCCCCAGGTCGACTACCCAGTCGACCTGGTCCCCCCCAGGTCGACACCCTAGTCGATCTGGGTACCCAGGTCGACTCCCAGGTCGACCCCCTGGTCGTCTCCCAGGTCGACCCCCTGGTCGACTCCCAGGTCGACCCCCTGGTCGACCTGGATCCTGGGCGGGAAATTTCCCGCCCAGCCCGCTTCTGGGTCTGTTTTCTTTTGAATCTCGCTGAAACTTCCGGAGGCCATATCTTTCTCATATGGACTCCGATTTACGCAAACTCGAACTCATTTTCATGCAGAATTCTGAGACGAACGCAATGGCGTAGCCCGTTTCCCTTGATTTTGATTTTAAAATTTAATTCTGCCTTGATTTATGAATCTTAGTGTTACAGAATTACGGGGTGTTACACATATACACACACATTAGGCACTAGATCGGCCCAATCACTCTCATACTGCATATGGATGTGTGTGCATTATTTTTTGTAATGACCCGCACTGGCAGAGGTATTATGATTAATTTATTTAATTATTTAAAAAGTGATTTAGAATTCAGATGGTCGTTAATTAAATAATATTGAATATTTAATTAATATAATTAATAGAACGACTCTACAATTTCTAAATATCCTAAACTAGAAAACTGTTCTTTACCACACTGCAAAACATTTGTAGCGAACATGCACCAAAAACATTATACGTATTGCTAATTATCCAATCCTACCATCGACATGCAAATGTATACCCTACGTTTGATTTCATATGACAGCCAAACCAGTCATTTACATTGCAGCATGAAACAGATGTGCCAACGTACTCGTATAGATTAATTGAAACACCACATTAACCCGAACTTGCCAAATATCTCAACTGGAAAAGTAACCGAATAAAATAAACAATATATATAGATATAATCGTTTCCTTCATTGGTAAGTTGAGGGTACACATTCCCTTTTCAACGCAGCTAAAAGAAGACTGCAACTATGAACTGACAAATCAATTAATATTACTTAAAGGCTAAGTTTATCCATGTTATAAATACCATCACTATCTAACCCTACACCATTTTCTCGGATAGTCAACTGGTAACAAAAACAGGCCGCCACACTTCTCTTCCTAACCAAAATCATGAACGAAAATAAAATCCAAGCAATCAAAGGAAAATCCCGTAAATCAAGTTACATATATATTTGAAATCGTGGTCCAATCCTCTTCATTCCCATATAAGAATTTCTTGGTTCGATACTTGTTCTGGGTAGTGGTCTTCGGAACCGCGAGCTAGGGTTAAGTGTTCTTGAAGATTGAAGGGAGAAACTGGGAAGAAGGAGCGTTTAAACAAGAAAAGGGGAGGGAGGCCAAAACGTGAAGGGGTAGACTGACAACAGTGGAGTTCGGTGGAACTGTTTGAACGAGATCCAGACCAAGAAGCGGTGAGTGAGTAGCTTGTTTGAGCGGGGTGTAGGAGAAGGTTGCATGGCATCAGTGAGGCAAGGAGTAGGCACTTAAGTTTCAGTGATGGTGAAGAGAATACACAGTGACATGTTTTTAAAGGGAGGAAGGAGAGTACTGTGTGTTGATGGGTAGGGTGGTGAGACATGGACCGGTTTAGGGGATCACATGTACGTGTTAAAGGAGGGAGTGCACAAGTTTTTGCCATAACGTGAGCTGTATGAGTGAAGTTATTTTGTGTGAATGGGAGCAGTGTTCGTGCAACAGGGGTATACAAGGTCTAGAAACATGGCAGTCCGACGCAGATTGAAATGAGGAGGTGAGAGCTCAAAAGCATCGGCAGTACATAGAAGAAAGTAGTTTAATGAGCAACAGTGTTGGTGATTTATGGGGATAGAACATGAATGAGTTTTAATGACTTAAACGGTGGTGTAAACGAAGAGGAAGCGGAACAACAGAACAGTGGGTGTGATGGGTTTTACAGAGGAGCGTGCATTCTTGATCAATAAAGAAGGGGACGTTGGGTCTTACGATTGGCATATGGACATGAAACAAAAAGGGAAGGGTCAGATAACACGCAACCTTCTGTGGAGGAAGCATGGACTGTTGGAAGTTGCGTTACAAGGTGATGATCGAGCAAAGTAAGGTTTTAATTTAAATAAAATATGTACATCACTTGAAAAATTGTATAACTGTATCATACATTGTCAGAGTTGTGAATGCTCAGATCCGTTAGGATCGTATGGACGGGAGCAACACAATGAGACTGACCGGAAGTGAATTCGAGCTCGTTACAATTTATGTCGAAATAAATTGTCCGACAGAATCAAATAACGCAAACCGTTATTTAACGGCTAACGCGCCAAAGTGAGTAAATCTCACTAACTTTGAATAGTTTATAATTTCATGTTGTATTTTTAGAACTGTTAGATATTGGTTGATTTACTGTATGTTGACTGTTTGATTGAACTGCTAGTCAGTTAGTTAAATTTTCTATATTGATTCTGTTTAACAAAATATATCATATAGAACTGAAAGTGATGTTATCTATATTGCTTAACATCTGTGATGCAGGGAAACAGGTTGGAGGAATCCAACTGGATTCCTCAACATTTATTTTACTGTTTTTCATATATTGTGATATATGATGTGTTATATAATCTGTTATGGATTATGTGTGTTGGAATGATGTTGATCATTGTTATTCGATATTGTAAATATCATAAAAGACCCTGGGATGTAAAAAGAAGTATTTCAATGTATATTGAAATAAAGGAATTTTATAAAATCACAGGATTTTATAAAAGGGATTATTTATAAAACGAATACGGTTTTATAAAAGGGATATTTATTTAGAAAATAAATAGAAATAGAAAAGGAATATTTATTTAGAAAATAAATAGAAGTTATAAATAGGAAATATTTGTAACGGTAAGTAGAAGTTATAAATAGGAAATATTTGTAACGGTAAATAGAAGTTACAAATAGGAAATATTTGTAACGGTAAATAGAAGTTATAAATAGGAAATATTTGTAACGGTAAGTAAACGTTATAAAAAGGAAATAGTTGTAACGGAAAACGTAGTTTATAAAAAGAGTTAATCGATGTTAGTTTAATCGATTAGTGTTAAAATAAAAGGAGTTAATCGATGTTAGTTAATCGATTTAAGAATAAAGTTAAAAAGAGTTAATTGATGTTAGTTAATCGATTAGAGAAGAAAGTCAAAGGAGTTAATCGATGTTAGTTAATCGATTTAAGAATAAAGTTAAAAAGTGTTAATCGATGTTAGTTTAATCGATTAGAGTTAAAGCAAATGAGTTAATCGAATATAATTATTCGAATAGAAAGTAAAAGGTGTTATCGAATATAGTTTATTCGAAAGGAGTTAAGTGAAATGAGTAAATCAATAGCGTTAGTCAAATAGAGTTAATCCAATAGTGTTAGTCCAATAGAGTTAATTGATATGGGTTAATCGAATAGAGTTAAGTGAAAAGAGTCAATCGAATATGGCTATTCGAAAGAGGGTTAAGTAAGGAAGTTAGTAAAAGAAATATAAAGTGAACTTTGTCTATTTCAAAGTTAGAAATGTTGTTCAGTTAAGGTCTGAGAGGTAGTTCTACCCCAACTTGATTGGCTTCGTTTTAACTAAGGAATAGTTAAGGTTCGGCAGTAAAGGAAATGGTTTGAGTTGGCATCGCGATGGTTTGTTTAAAACATCTGTCTAAGTCCAAGGAAGAAGCTTTGGAAATGTTTTTCCAAATAAGAAACCAGAAATGTTTTCAAATAAAGAAAACAGGAAATGGAAATGTTTTCCATTTGTTAATAACGTATATTTTCCCAATTTAGAAAATAAGAAATATTGAATATAGGGAAACAGGAGATAGGTATATTAATGAACTAAGGATATAAATGTTAAATGATGTTTGATCGATATAATTTCCATCTGGAAATAATATCGTTGTTTGCACACTTGTTTTTATTCGATAGTTAAATCACAGACTATCGAAGTTTTGACCATTTTAACGTTGTTAATATGGAGAGACCGGTTGGATTATTATCCAAAGAACCACTCTGTATTGGCATAAGCGTTGCGAATCATATATGCCAAAGGAAAGTGAAGACGGAGTTATGCAAGGGCTATCCTGTTTACAGAATAGTGCCTTCGGTTCATCCTGTTCCTGGATGACTTGTATGGACGGATGTCTGACAGAGTATTTCCAGACGATCACGTATATTGATTTCTCCAACCGTACCAAGAGTGGAAGCAGAGAAGGAAACTTCTTTTAGCTAACACATAATGTATGGTTGAGGACGTCAATCGGTGATTTGATGGATTTGATGATGTGACATTCAAAGTGAACCTGATGTGATGATAAAGCGTAGCTTCTAGCCTTATCATCCGGTAAATGACAGAAATCGGGCAGGCAGCATGGCTAAGTCGGTCGCACCGAAGTAGGGTGTATAATCACCTGATCTAGAGTTTCATTTACTTCTAAAAATCTATTGTTGATGCTGTCCCATTCGGGAAACGGTTGCTGATCCCAACTGTTGGTGATATACATTCGATACACTCAAGCGAAATGAGTGGTCGGTCATGTGTGGCCGGGTTGCAAGATGTTCTTGTTGAACCCAGTGTATTCCTCTCTAGAGGTACACGAGCGAAAGGTGGATCCATACCTTGTCATAGTTGGAAATCCATTACCCAATACGTGCTTGCGGTTTTGATTGTATACTATATATGTAGAACGTGAGATGAAAGCGTTTCTGCTAGATGATTATATATATACTGTGGTTGATAGACATTATGATAATATCAAAAGGTTTTTGATATAAAGATATTTTGGATTCTCATAAGGGAAAAACCCGTTCCGTTATGCGGCGTGGTCTTACGAGATATCGTTTACTTGTTCAAACTGTTTTTAACTGTTTTACTCACACCAGTCCCATGACTGACCCGGAGTTTACTTTGTTGTTTTCCCTAAACTCTAGGGTGCCTAAATTTGTACGGGCAGTCAAGTAGTCGGGATTTTACAGATACACTTGAAGAGCTGGAGCAGGAGGCTTCAGGATCATATAGCTATTATTATTCCGCTGTGTTGTAAGTGCTGTACTTTGATAATGATATGTATATGCAAGTACAGATTTGTATTTCAAAGTTATGTTATGAAATATATTTATTCGTTCCGCTGTGAGATTCGTGTTACTCTGATATTGTGTTCTTCTTCTTCTTCTTCTATTCTAAGTTTCTATCTTATCTTTCCTCACCCTCTAATTTCTTTCACTAATTACCAGGATTTTTCGGTGTTTTGGTTATCGACATCGTGCTTATGTCGATAACCAAAGTCGCTCAAAATCCGGGTCGTCACAGTTGGTATCTGTAACAACCCGGAAAATCTGGGCCAGTTTAAAATTTTTATTTTGGAAATTTTAGCGAATTTTGAATATTTAAAATGAATTATTTTAAATAATATCGACGTGAAATTTATTTTGAATAGAATTAGAACGTATATATTATATACGTCGTCGTTAGAATATATAATAATTATATATAATTATAAAAGGAATTGAAAATGGCGCGGTAGTTCGAAAATTCGATTTCTAATTTCAAATGAATATACAGAATTCAATATAAGTCAGAATTGAACGAAACAAGAAATATTTGAATCTGTATAACTATATCTTTGTAACGAAGTTAACAAACTGAGATTTCATCTTAGAAATGATAAGATATGTCCAGTTTAAAATTAGAAATAGTCGCTGTGGAATTTATATATATTTATATATATATAAGGCCCTTAAAAATAGCAATTTTGCAAACGAACTCGGATTTCGACGAAACCACTTTTGTTGGGTCCGAGATGTCAAGTAATTGCTAGATTCCAAATTTCATAATTTTTCGAATCAATATGTGAGCGTGGCATAGGAAAACGCGTTTGACCAGTTTCAGTTGATTTTAATCGACTGGAAATTGGCCATTTTTCTAACGGTCTCAGAATTCGATGAAACTAGTTTTGTTAGGACCGTATCGTCAATATGAAGCTAGAAAATATTTTTCGGGAATTTTTAGAGACTGTATGTGTCCCCGGTAATTTGAAATGTACGTCCGAATTGAATATATACTGATTTATATTTTAATTTTGATAAAAACTGATTCAAACAGTCGAATCAGCCTATGATACATATCCCATTGTGTTCGAAATGGGGGTATTTGGCTAGGGGCGACAGTCGTTGAATTCGAATTGGAGTTCGAATGCAAAACAAGTATTTTTGAAGAAAAAAAAAATATATTAAATTATATTATATATTGGTCAACAAGGGTCAAAACCCTTATTCTTTTCCACTCGCGGTCAAAATACGTTGGGCCGTCGTTCTCTGAAACGAATGGCCGATATGGGGCGATTTTAATTCCAAAAAAAAAAACTTTCGATCAATAATAAATCCTACTTCATAAGCAAAAATCGAGGAGATTTCTATCAGCTTCAAATTGACACGGCTAAGTTCGTTTATCGTCGAGTGTTGCTCTCGATTTCTGAGCTCAGAAGGGACGGTTTTGAACTAGATTTCGTGGCCGGTGGTGAGCTCGAGTTACGAGCGGTTGGGGGAGGAGAAAGGCATGGCTTGGGGCTTCGATGGAGGCATATCTGATCGGTGGTCAGTTGCTTCTGGCGGCGTGCGTTCTAGGTCAAAGGAGGCGAGCAATGGGTTTGTTCAATCCAGAAGTAACGAAGGGGGAAGACAGCGTTGTACAGCAGGTAGTTTTTTTATTTTATTTTATTTTCTTTTTAATTTTAATTTGTATACATTATGATAAAAATCTGAAATTGTTTTAAAAATATATGGGAATTGTTTTGAATATATATATAATATTAATGCTTTGAAAATATATATTGTAAAGTTTTGAATATATATGTCGAACTATTTTTGAAAATAAAAACATTCATTGTTCTGAAAATAGTAAATTACATGGTTGTGAAAAAAAAAAGGAACACTGAAAATATAAATATAGCATTATTTTTGAAAGATGGAAATACATTGTTTTTTTTATATAAAAATAACTTTGGAATGAAAATACAATTTTTATATATGAAGTGTCGATATAAAAATGTGTTTTTTTTATATAGTAGCATGGTAAAAATTCGATTTTTATATATTGAACTTCGAATTAAAAATATGATTTTTATATGTAGAACTTCGAATTAAAAATATGATTTTTATATGTAGAACTTCGAATTAAAAATATGATTTTTATATGTAGAACTTTGAATTAAAAATATGATTTTAATATGTAGAACTTCGAATTAAAAATATGATTTTTATATGTAGAACTTCGAATTAAAAATATGATTTTTATATGTAGAACTTCGAATTAAAAATATGATTTTTATATGTAGAACTTCGAATTAAAAATATGATTTTTATATGTAGAACTTCGAATTAAAAATATGATTTTTATATGTAGAACTTCGAATTAAAAATATGATTTTTATATGTAGAACTTCGAATTAAAAATATGATTTTTATATGTAGAACTTCGAATTAAAAATATGATTTTTATATGTAGAACTTCGAATTAAAAATATGATTTTTATATATTGAACTTCGAATTAAAAATATGATTTTTATATATTGAACTTCGAATTAAAAGTGTGATTTTTATATATTGGAAAGCGAAGTAAAAACTCGATTTTTACATATGTAGTGAAAGAGGACAACGAAGGTGACAAAAAGGCGAAACGACGAAGACTTCTGCAAATGAAGTGCCGTGGAGCTAGGATAGCTATATGTGAGAATTTCTCACCTTTCAATTTATTTTTCTAGTTATATATATATACTAGGATGCAGACGGTGCTTAGTAGCACCCGACACAATCGTCCACAGACCATGGACTTGTTTGTTTGGTTGCATAGATTAGTTAGATTATTTGATTGAAATTGAATTGTGTGGTGAAATGAATTGATTTGATTGATGTGTGAATGGCGTGGGCCTTCACTAGACCGGGGATAAGGCTAGGCCTCGTCCCGTTTCTAGTATCGTGCCGTTATGCCGCCGAAATTTTCTAAAATATGTTAGAAAAATAAAAATATCATTTTATTTTAAGAATGAACTGAATAGAAATTCATATGTTGGAATAAAATGTTTTATCGTTAAAAATATAATTTTTAACGTGAATGTGAATAAATAAATATTCATTTATAAACCAGACGGTTTGTTTATGTACACCTATTTGAAGGACATTGATTGGGACGATAAATTTTACACATCGCCCAACTGCACAAATAAAATCTGTGTTTGGTTGTTTGAAAACCCCACACGGGTGTTGGGATGAAATTTGAAGTTCACTCGTCCTGATTGATTAAATATGTCGATCGATTGATTGACAGGCTGTTATAAGCGTTAGATATTTATATTTGATGCTTATACAGTGTAGTGCACTTTGGTTGATGGTTGATTATTTTTCAATGCTATTATATACATGTGATGTATGAAAAGCCATATAATTAACGTTATATGGTAATTGATTGGGCCTCATTCCAATTTGAAAAATAAAGAATAATATAAAATAAAGGTTCATGTGTTGACAGTACTCATCCATTGAGATTGGTCATGTGTTGAACGAAATATTTTAGTAATAAAATTTACATCTTTATAATATAAAATAAAGGTTCATGTGTTGACAGTTTCATCCATTGAGATTGGTCATGTGTTGAACGAAATATTTTAGTAATAAAATTTACATCTTTATAATATAAAATAAAGGTTCATGTGTTGACAGTACTCATCCATTGAGATTGGTCATGTGTTGAACGAAATATTTTGATAATAACAACTATTTTGAAAAAGAAATATTTGAAATAGAATATTTGAAAATAGAAATTTATGAAGCCGTGTTGATTAGATTGACGCCATTTTGACGTGAACGATATTTATATCGATTTTATTCGATTTCGAAATGAGTTGAATATATAACGATTTCGAAATGAATTGAATATATAACGATTTCGAAATGAATTGAATATATAACGATTTCGAAATGAACTGAATATAAAACGATTTCGAAATGAATTGAATTGAAAACGATTTCGAAATGAATTGAATTGAAAACGATTTCGAAATGAATTGAATTGAAAACGATTTCAAAATGAATTGAATTGAAAACGATTTCAAAATGAATCGAATTGAAAACGATTTCGAAATGAATTGAATTGAAAACGATTTCGAAATGAATTGAATTTAAAACGATTTCGAAATGAATTGAATTGAAAAGATTTCGAAATGAATTGAATTGAAAACGATTTCGAAATGAATTGAATTGAAAACGATTTCGAAATGAATTGAATTGAAAACGATTTCAAATTGAATTGAAAGCGAATTCAAATGAATTCAAATTGAATTGAAATTTGAATTGAATAGAAGTGAAGTTTGAAATGAATTTATAAAGAAGAATTCAATTTCGATTTGAATTGAAATGGAAGTTGAAATTGCTTTTGAAACGAATTTAAAACTATTTATATAATTCGTTTTAAATGGGAATCGACGAAATATATATTATATATATTATATATATAATATAATGGCCTGAATAGAACGCGCCGCGCCGCGGCAGTTCGCGAATTTCGACCATTTATTTCAAACGGACATTACGGGAGATCCGACCGTCGGATTCTCCTAAAACCGGAACCGTTGGGTTCGTATCGAAAAGAGCTTTCTAATGAATATTAGAAATTTGAAATCTAACGGTTGGATTTGGAATTATGTCCAAATCAAATTCGAAAAAGGTCGCTGTAAGTGCAGTTCAATGGCCATTGATGGAAATCGACTGTACGGGCCTTGATAAAATTATTAAAAATAGTAATAATTTATGTAAAATCATAAGAAATGATTTAAAAAGAATTGGGATGAAAAACTCCATATTTGAAAAGATAAAAATAGATTTTTATCGAAATGAACTAGTTTTGAACTAGAATTATAATTCTATTTTTTTTTAAATAAATAAATTGAATTTAAAAAGGGTTTTGAAAATAACCAGAATATCCAATGATTGCATTGGAGTGGATTTGAATCGAAATTGTCTTCGGAATATTTCGATGTTGGAATTCGTGATTATACAGGTGTTGTTATGGAAATTTGAAAGATATATATTTATATCGTTATTTCCAATACGACATTTGTTAGTCGTAGGATTTGATGTTGAATATAAGCCGATATATTTTCTATTCAGAGCCTTGTATTGAATATCAAATGTGATTTGGGTTTGTCGTGAATGGTGTTTTCACTAACACTGTTCTTGAACCCAGTTGAGAAAAGATTAAATCTTTTTGTTTAGATTTAATGAAGTGTACCAATTAAATAATATTTAATTGAAATTGAATTGATATTGATTTTTGGGTTTATCGTGAACAGTGTTTTAAATAACACTTGTTCTTTAACCCGATAATTAATGGAATGTGATTTTGGGTTTATCGTGAACCGTGTTTTAAATGACACTGATTCTTTAACCCAGTCGAAGATTAAAACTAAGTGGAGTTTTAATGAATCTTTAATTAGATTGAAATGATCGAAAATGGAGTATCACCAGTTTTGCTCCAGGCGATAGTTAAATCTTTAATTAGATTTGAACGTGAAATGGAAATTGAATTTACCGATAACACTGTGGTGTTAGATATGAAGTATTACCAGTTTTACTTCATGGGATGAATAGGTTGGGATTGGGAAATTAAAACAAATGATTACTTCGGTAAGGTTCGTTAATCCCGACTAGTTTGAATTGATATTCAAAAATAGATTAAAGAATAAATTCAAGAAATTTATCTTGGATAAAATTAATGGGAACCTTTCCCTATGAATGTGAAATTTAGAAACTAACTGTCGGTTAGCCAAGCAGAATGGTTTTCTGAATATTGATCTGATGTTGGTTTCGGCCTTCGGGGTTAATATTTGGGGAATTATTCTCTTGATTAATTTACGGTTAGTGACTAATGAATTGGAATGAGGCGTATGTTGTGTTTGTGTAACACTTATTTAAAATATACGCGAGTTATTCGGAAAGACCGGGTTTATCCCATTCTGAATAACTGATACGACGATAAGTCGAAGATGAAGACGATGGTCGAAGACCGGAGGTTTTCACGTCGTTTGGGTAATTACTGATGATCTTGATTGGGCTGTACACCCAAGAAGATGGAAACAGTTAGTGATCGTCCAGACGTACTTGGAGATCGATGGATATGCGGGGTACTAGGTGCCTCCGGTTTCGTTCAGTCCCAGAACGAACTTGTAAATGGACTGTGTGTCTGACATTGGATTTTAGTCCGTGTGATTGATCTCTATTAAATATATATCTGTTTGGCGGCGGAGAATTTATTCTCTTGCTTAACGCCCTTCTCTGAGACGTACGAGCTCAGGGGTTATATATTGATGGATATCAAACGCATGGAGTGAATTGCCTGTGTGGCATGCCTAAGTGGCAATTGATCGAGGCTTCTATTGAAAAGCAAAGTCTTGTGGTGATGATCAAAGCAAGGCCTTTGTGGCGTAGCTTTGTGTAACGTTGATTCGCGAGCTTCACACCCGGTGTGAACCAAAAACGGGAGAGGACGTCAGGGAGGGCATGCGTTTCTTTCTAGCTAGAAGTGGCGTCAGTGGTTTTACACGCCCTGACGAGTTTGACTTATGTGGTTGTTGCTGTTGCGAGGCGCCTCGGTTTGATCGGACGATCCGGGTCCGATGGAGTCATTCGTTGGCTCATTTACGCCCCAAAGGGCGGGGAAACGCATGTTCAGGCATTTTAATCCACATCGGTGGACCGGCCCTGAGGATCCAAGGGTCGATGCGCTCTGACCCTGAGGCTCGGGCTAGACAGTCTCGAAGTCGGTGAGGACTATCTTTTGCCTCGGTTCATAGACGGAAATCCAATTTCCAAATACGTGACATTTGCGGTTTTATTTGTAGGACCTAGTATGGTGACATAGTGGGATGGGGCGCTCATGCCGCCTATGATTGATACTTATGATTTGAAGTTGTTTTATACACTATGCACTTATAATAGTATCAAATGATTTGTTTTAAACGTATCAAGCATTCTTTGGCTGTTATAAGGGAAAACCCTATCCTCGGCTGCGTTGCATTGTGTGATGGGACCTGGGTCTTATAACAGCTTCATTTTTCCTTATTTAGCATTGCGCTGTTTGTTTTATGCACTGGTATTCTTGGGAGGAAACCCGTTCCGTGTTATACGGCGTGGTCCCTTGATTTACCTAATGATTTAAAATAAAGATTAATAACTGCTTTAGTTCTCACACCAGTCACATGACTGACCTGGAGTTTATTGTTTTAACCTAAACTTTGGGTGCCCCTTATTTTGACACGGGCAGCTAGTAGTTTTGGTTTTGCAGATTTATATTCACAGGATCCTGGTTTACAGCTGGAACGATATCCGGAAAGCTTCGTATCCGTATATCTACTTCTAGTTGTGTATTGTATTATTTTCCGCTGATATGTATTTAAATGTAATTTAAATCTCTGATATTTCTGTGTAATATTCTTTTATACTCTGTATATTCTTGTAATCTGATGCATTGTTGTAATATACAATGAAAGGTTCTTCTGTATGAGTTCTGTTGTGGCTTGTTCTCGAACTATCCGTCGCTTTCCTTTACGGGGAAGTTACGGGTCGTTACACGTGGTATCAGAGCTTTGGTTTACAAAGCTAGAGAACAAGACACATTAGAAACATACGAAAGAATTCATCAGATATTGGATTAGTAATATCCAATGGGAGTGACTCGTTAGAGATAGGATCAGTAGTATCCTAGAACGAGTGTGAAGAGTATATTTTTAAAATGAAAACAACTTTTGTTTTGAGAATTTAAATCAACTATTCGTATTTGATTATTTATTTGTATTGATTTGGACAGTCCAGTATATAAAGAATTTGCATATACGCCTTGCAAACGTATATTCAAAGTTTTAACATATTGGATAGATATAGCATCACACTCTAGTCGCCCGGAGATGATTCAGATGATGAGGCCTCATCATCAGTGTTTATATTCGAGTGACGAAAGTGAGATTCCTATATATTTCCATTAGACTGGTGTGAGAACCAAAATTTGATAGGGCATATTGTTGTGATTTGGTATCAAAAACATGATTTTTGTTTATGTATCAAAATTATCAATTTGAAACTCTAATTCAATAATTGATTGATGTTTGTGTTGTTTGTTTATTTGTTTGCTAATTTTGAACTATTATGCCTAATTGAATCAAATATTGAATTGTATTGAAAATTGGTCGCATCTGCTTGCATATACATGTATATCATTGAACAGGTCATAGCAAGGAGGCTAGAGCAGAGAATAAAATTTGTTTGCTCGACAAATAGGTACATGTTTACTACATAATTTACTGTTTTGTTTGGGTGATGATGATTTTGTGAGCCTATTGGCTAGCCGCTTGGCTTTTTCTTTTTCTTTTTGAGATCTGAAGGACCGGGGAAGCTATTTGAAATTCCCCGATGCTCCCATTGCAGGGGAGGTTATGGCGAAATTTTTCGAAAATTTAGGGTGTTAGCCAAATTTTTGAAATTTTGAAAATTCTTAGAAACTGAAAAGTTGAAGAACTTAAGCCGTAATAAAAAACAATGGAAGTTGAGTTGAATTGTTAAACAACTTTCGACTTTGTTCCTTTTCGGGGACGAAAAGTTTTAAGTGGGGGAGATTGTAACAACCCGGAAAATCTGGGCCAGTTTAAAATTTTTATTTTGGCAATTTTAGCGAATTTTGAATATTTAAAATGAATTATTTTAAATAATATCGACGTGAAATTTATTTTGAATAGAATTAGAACGTATATATTATATACGTCGTCGTTAGAATATATAATAATTATATATAATTATAAAAGGAATTGAAAATGGCGCGGTAGTTCGAAAATTCGATTTCTAATTTCAAATGAATATACAGAATTCAATATAAGTCAGAATTGAACGAAACAAGAAATATTTGAATCTGTATAACTATATCTTTGTAACGAAGTTAACAAACTGAGATTTCATCTTAGAAATGATAAGATATGTCCAGTTTAAAATTAGAAATAGTCGCTGTGGAATTTATATATATTTATATATATATAAGGCCCTTAAAAATAGCAATTTTGCAAACGACCTCGGATTTCGACGAAACCACTTTTGTTGGGTCCGTGATGTCAAGTAATTGCTAGATTCCAAATTTCATAATTTTTCGAATTAATATGTGAGCGTGGCATAGGAAAACGCGTTTGACCAGTTTCAGTTGATTTTAATCGACTGGAAATTGGCCATTTTTCTAACGGTCTCAGAATTCGACGAAACTAGTTTTGTTAGGACCGTATCGTCAATACGAAGCTAGAAAATATTTTTCGGGAATTTTTAGAGACTGTATGTGTCCCCGGTAATTTGAAATGTACGTCCGAATTGAATATATACTGATTTATATTTTAATTTTGATAAAAACTGATTCAAACAGTCGAATCAGCCTATGATACATATCCCATTGTGTTCGAAATGGGGGTATTTGGCTAGGGGCGACAGTCGTTGAATTCGAATTGGAGTTCGAATGCAAAACAAGTATTTTTGAAAAAAAAATATATATTAAATTATATTATATATTGGTCAACAAGGGTCAAAACCCTTATTCTTTTCCACTCGCGGTCAAAATACGTTGGGCCGTCGTTCTCTGAAACGAATGGCCGATATGGGGCGATTTTAATTCCAAAAAAAAAAACTTTCGATCAATAATAAATCCTACTTCATAAGCAAAAATCGAGGAGATTTCTATCAGCTTCAAATTGACACGGCTAAGTTCGTTTATCGTCGAGTGTTGCTCTCGATTTCTGAGCTTAGAAGGGACGGTTTTGAACTAGATTTCGTGGCCGGTGGTGAGCTCGAGTTACGAGCGGTTGGGGGAGGAGAAAGGCATGGCTTGGGGCTTCGATGGAGGCATATCTGATCGGTGGTCAGTTGCTTCTGGCGGCGTGCGTTCTAGGTCAAAGGAGGCGAGCAATGGGTTTGTTCAATCCAGAAGTAACGAAGGGGGAAGACAGCGTTGTACAGCAGAAGGTAGTTATTTTATTTTATTTTATTTTCTTTTTAATTTTAATTTGTATACATTATGATAAAAATCTGAAATTGTTTTAAAAATATATGGGAATTGTTTTGAATATATATATAATATTAATGCTTTGAAAATATATATTGTAAAGTTTTGAATATATATGTCGAACTGTTTTTGAAAATAAAAACATTCATTGTTCTGAAAATAGTAAATTACATGGTTGTGAAAAAAAAAAAGAACACTGAAAATATAAATATAGCATTATTTTTGAAAGATGGAAATACATTGTTTTTTTTATATAAAAATAACTTTGGAATGAAAATACAATTTTTATATATGAAGTGTCGATATAAAAATGTGTTTTTTTTATATAGTAGCATGGTAAAAATTCGATTTCTATATATTGAACTTCGAATTAAAAATATGATTTTTATATGTAGAACTTCGAATTAAAAATATGATTTTTATATGTAGAACTTCGAATTAAAAATATGATTTTTATATGTAGAACTTCGAATTAAAAATATGATTTTTATATGTAGAACTTCGAATTAAAAATATGATTTTTATATGTAGAACTTCGAATTAAAAATATGATTTTTATATGTAGAACTTCGAATTAAAAATATGATTTTTATATGTAGAACTTCGAATTAAAAATATGATTTTTATATGTAGAACTTCGAATTAAAAATATGATTTTTATATGTAGAACTTCGAATTAAAAATATGATTTTTATATGTAGAACTTCGAATTAAAAATATGATTTTTATATGTAGAACTTCAAATTAAAAATATGATTTTTATATATTGAACTTCGAATTAAAAATATGATTTTTATATATTGAACTTCGAATTAAAAGTGTGATTTTTATATATTGGAAAGCGAAGTAAAAACTCGATTTTTACATATGTAGTGAAAGCGGACAACGAAGGTGACAAAAAGGCGAAACGACGAAGACTTCTGCAAATGAAGTGCCGTGGAGCTAGGATAGCTATATGTGAGAATTTCTCACCTTTCAATTTATTTTTCTAGTTATATATATATACTAGGATGCAGACGGTGCTTAGTAGCACCCGACACAATCGTCCACAGACCATGGACTTGTTTGTTTGGTTGCATAGATTAGTTAGATTATTTGATTGAAATTGAATTGTGTGGTGAAATGAATTGATTTGATTGATGTGTGAATGGCGTGGGCCTTCACTAGACCGGGGATAAGGCTAGGCCTCGTCCCGTTTCTTGTATCGTGCCGTTATGCCGCCGAAATTTTCTAAAATATGTTAGAAAAATAAAAATATCATTTTATTTTAAGAATGAACTGAATAGAAATTCATATGTTGGAATAAAATGTTTTATCGTTAAAAATATAATTTTTAACGTGAATGTGAATAAATAAATATTCATTTACAAACCAGACGGTTTGTTTATGTACACCTATTTGAAGGACATTGATTGGGACGATAAATTTTACACATCGCCCAACTGCACAAATAAAATCTGTGTTTGGTTGTTTGAAAACCCCACACGGGTGTTGGGATGAAATTTGAAGTTCACTCATCCTGATTGATTAAATATGTCGATCGATTGATTGACAGGCTGTTATAAGCGTTAGATATTTATATTTGATGCTTATACAGTGTAGTGCACTTTGGTTGATGGTTGATTATTTTTCAATGCTATTATATACATGTGATGTATGAAAAGCCATATAATTAACGTTATATGGTAATTGATTGGGCCTCATTCCAATTTGAAAAATAAAGAATAATATAAAATAAAGGTTCATGTGTTGACAGTACTCATCCATTGAGATTGGTCATGTGTTGAACGAAATATTTTAGTAATAAAATTTACATCTTTATAATATAAAATAAAGGTTCATGTGTTGACAGTTTCATCCATTGAGATTGGTCATGTGTTAAACGAAATATTTTAGTAATAAAATTTACATCTTTATAATATAAAATAAAGGTTCATGTGTTGACAGTACTCATCCATTGAGATTGGTCATGTGTTGAACGAAATATTTTGATAATAACAACTATTTTGAAAAAGAAATATTTGAAATAGAATATTTGAAAATAGAAATTTATGAAGCCGTGTTGATTAGATTGACGCCATTTTGACGTGAACGATATTTATATCGATTTTATTCGATTTCGAAATGAATTGAATATATAACGATTTCGAAATGAATTGAATATATAACGATTTCGAAATGAATTGAATATAAAACGATTTCGAAATGAATTGAATTGAAAACGATTTCGAAATGAATTGAATTGAAAACGATTTCGAAATGAATTGAATTGAAAACGATTTCGAAATGAATTGAATTGAAAACGATTTCGAAATGAAATGAATTGAAAACGATTTCGAAATGAATTGAATTGAAAACGATTTCGAAATGAATTGAATTGAAAACGATTTCGAAATGAATTGAATTGAAAACGATTTCGAAATGAATTGAATTGAAAACGATTTCGAAATGAATTGAATTGAAAACGATTTCGAAATGAATTGAATTGAAAACGATTTCGAAATGAATTGAATTGAAAACGATTTCGAAATGAATTGAATTGAAAACGATTTCAAATTGAATTGAAAGCGAATTGAAATGAATTCAAATTGAATTGAAATTTGAATTGAATAGAAGTGAATTTTGAAACGAATTTATAAAGAACAATTCAATTTCGATTTGAATTGAAATGGAAGTTGAAATTGCTTTTGAAACGAATTTAAAACTATTTATATAATTCGTTTTAAATGGGAATCGACGAAATATATATTATATATATTATATATATAATATAATGGCCTGAATAGAACGCGCCGCGCCGCGGCAGTTCGCGAATTTCGACCATTTATTTCAAACGGACATTACGGGAGATCCGACCGTCGGATTCTCCTAAAACCGGAACCGTTGGGTTCGTATCGAAAAGAGCTTTCTAATGAATATTAGAAATTTGAAATCTAACGGTTGGATTTGGAATTATGTCCAAATCAAATTCGAAAAAGGTCGTTGTAAGTGCAGTTCGATGGCCATTGATGGAAATCGACTGTACGGGCCTTGATAAAATTATTAAAAATAGTAATAATTTATGTAAAATCATAAGAAATGATTTAGAAAGAATTGGGATGAAAAACTCCATATTTGAAAAGATAAAAATAGATTTTTATCGAAATGAACTAGTTTTGAACTAGAATTATAATTCTATTTTTTTTTTAAATAAATAAATTGAATTTAAAAAGGGTTTTGAAAATAACCAGAATATTCAATGATTGCATTGGAGTGGATTTGAATCGAAATTGTCTTCGGAATATTTCGATGTTGGAATTCGTGATTATACAGGTGTTGTTATGGAAATTTGAAAGATATATATTTATATCGTTATTTCCAATACGACATTTGTTAGTCGTAGGATTTGATGTTGAATATAAGCCGATATATTTTCTATTCAGAGCCTTGTATTGAATATCAAATGTGATTTGGGTTTGTCGTGAATGGTGTTTTCACTAACACTGTTCTTGAACCCAGTTGAGAAAAGATTAAATCTTTTTGTTTAGATTTAATGAAGTGTACCAATTAAATAATATTTAATTGAAATTGAATTGATATTGATTTTTGGGTTTATCGTGAACAGTGTTTTAAATAACACTTGTTCTTTAACCCGATAATTAATGGAATGTGATTTTGGGTTTATCGTGAACCGTGTTTTAAATGACACTGATTCTTTAACCCAGTCGAAGATTAAAACTAAGTGGAGTTTTAATGAATCTTTAATTAGATTGAAATGATCGAAAATGGAGTATCACCAGTTTTGCTCCAGGAGATAGTTAAATCTTTAATTAGATTTGAACGTGAAATGGTAATTGAATTTACCGATAACACTGTGGTGTTAGATATGAAGTATTACCAGTTTTACTTCATGGGATGAATAGGTTGGGATTGGGAAATTAAAACAAATGATTACTTCGGTAAGGTTCGTTAATCCCGACTAGTTTGAATTGATATTCAAAAATAGATTAAAGAATAAATTCAAGAAATTTATCTTGGATAAAATTAATGGGAACCTTTCCCTATGAATGTGAAATTTAGAAACTAACTGTCGGTTAGCCAAGCAGAATGGTTTTCTGAATATTGATCTGATGTTGGTTTCGGCCTTCGGGGTTAATATTTGGGGAATTATTCTCTTGATTAATTTACGGTTAGTGACTAATGAATTGGAATGAGGCGTATGTTGTGTTTGTGTAACACTTATTTAAAATATACGCGAGTTATTCGGAAAGACCGGGTTTATCCCATTCTGAATAACTGATACGACGATAAGTCGAAGATGAAGACGATGGTCGAAGACCGGAGGTTTTCACATCGTTTGGGTAATTACTGATGATCTTGATTGGGCTGTACACCCAAGAAGATGGAAACAGTTAGTGATCGTCCAGACGTACTTGGAGATCGATGGATATGCGGGGTACTAGGTGCCTCCGGTTTCGTTCAGTCCCAGAACGAACTTGTAAATGGACTGTGTGTCCGACATTGGATTTTAGTCCGTGTGATTGATCTCTATTAAATATATATCTGTTTGGCGGTGGAGAATTTATTCTCTTGCTGAACGCCCTTCTCTGAGACGTACGAGCTCAGGGGTTATATATTGATGGATATCAAACGCATGGAGTGAATTGCCTGTGTGGCATGCCTAAGTGGCAATTGATCGAGGCTTCTGTTGAAAAGCAAAGTCTTGTGGTGATGATCAAAGCAAGGCCTTTGTGGCGTAGCTTTGTGTAACGTTGATTCGCGAGCTTCACACCCGGTGTGAACCAAAAACGGGAGAGGACGTCAGGGAGGGCATGCGTTTCTTTCTAGCTAGAAGTGGCGTCAGTGGTTTTACACGCCCTGACGAATTTGACTTATGTGGTTGTTGCTGTTGCGAGGCGCCTCGGTTTGATCGGACGATCCGGGTCCGATGGAGTCATTCGTTGGCTCATTTACGCCCCAAAGGGCGGGGAAACGCATGTTCAGGCATTTTAATCCACATCGGTGGACCGGCCCTGAGGATCCAAGGGTCGATGCGCTCTGACCCTGAGGCTCGGGCTAGACAGTCTCGAAGTCGGTGAGGACTATCTTTTGCCTCGGTTCATAGACGGAAATCCAATTTCCAAATACGTGACATTTGCGGTTTTATTTGTAGAACCTAGTATGGTGACATAGTGGGATGGGGCGCTCATGCCGCCTATGATTGATACTTATGATTTGAAGTTGTTTTATACACTATGCACTTATAATAGTATCAAATGATTTGTTTTAAACATATCAAGCATTCTTTGGCTGTTATAAGGGAAAACCCTATCCTCGGCTGCGTTGCATTGTGTGATGGGACCTGGGTCTTATAACAGCTTCATTTTTCCTTATTTAGCATTGCGCTGTTTGTTTTATGCACTGGTATTCTTGGGAGGAAACCCGTTCCGTGTTATACGGCGTGGTCCCTTGATTTACCTAATGATTTAAAATAAAGATTAATAACTGCTTTAGTTCTCACACCAGTCACATGACTGACCTGGAGTTTATTGTTTTAACCTAAACTCTGGGTGCCCCTTATTTTGACACGGGCAGCTAGTAGTTTTGGTTTTGCAGATTTATATTCACAGGATCCTGGTTTACAGCTGGAACGATATCCGGAAAGCTTCGTATCCGTATATCTACTTCTAGTTGTGTATTGTATTATTTTCCGCTGATATGTATTTAAATGTAATTTAAATCTCTGATATTTCTGTGTAATATTCTTTTATACTCTGTATATTCTTGTAATCTGATGCATTGTTGTAATATACAATGAAAGGTTCTTCTGTATGAGTTCTGTTGTGGCTTGTTCTCGAACTATCCGTCGCTTTCCTTTACGGGGAAGTTACGGGTCGTTACAGTATCAGAGCTTAAGTTAAGAATTACTTGACTCTGTGGCGTGACTCGGTAGAGATAGGGTTCGTAATACCCTAGACTGAGATTGAGTGTATATATATACAAGTGAACGTATTTGTTATTGATATAAAAATTTGTTTTATATTGTGGAGATTCATTGGTTGAGTCGTTTATGAGTTTTGGTCGATCAGTTTGATCCACTGTATCGGTTGGGATTTTGTAAACACTTGAATACGATGAACCATCATGGTATGTTTTGAAAAGAGGGTAAATAAAAATAGTTTACCCAACGTATATTTTGAATATATTGGATATATTGGTTGTGATTATAATCGAGTAAGATTATAAATTGAACGGTTATGTAAATAACCAATCAGAATTCATATAAGTGAAATACGTGAAATCAGATGAGTTGAAATCTGAAATTTAAAACAGAAATTGAATTAAAACTCTGGAGAATTGGATAAGTGTTTGTGAATGGATTTGGATTAAAGATAAGGAAAATTTAAGATCCTGGGAGATTTTAAATTGTTTTACAAGCAGTGTGATTTATATTTTGAAATGAATTTCAAAGTGGAAATGTTTAGAAATGGTTTTATAGTATTGAACTCACTTCGATCGCTGGAAAATAGATTCTGATGATGACAGCTGCATCATCAGTATTCATTTTCGAGTTGTAAGTGACGAATTACTACCAAAGATACTGTTTTGAATTTGTTTTGAGAAAGACAAGTGGTGTTGAATTTCAAAATAGAATTTGAATATATAGAATTTGAATTTTGAAATAGATTTGAAATATTAACTTGTTTTAAAGGAAATAAAACGAGAAGTCCTTTATAAACGAAGTTTATAAAAAGTTCTTTTATAAACGAAGTTTATAAATGAAGTGAAGAGAATTATCATTTGGATAATTCAGAAGAAAAAAACATATGAGTGTGAAGTTGAAAGGGAAACCTATTTTCCAAAGGTAGTAATATCGATTTCAAAAGGAATTGAAATCAAGGCTTATTTAAAGAATAAGTATAGAAAATTCAAAGGGGATTTGAATATAGAAATTCAAATGGAATTCAAATAATGGAATTTGAATAGAGAAAATATAAAGGAATTCAAATATAGGATTTGAATGTAGGGAGTTTGAATATATGAAATTCAATGGAAGTGAAATTGAAATTGAATATAGAAATTCAAAGGGAGTTTGAATATATGAAATTCAATAGAAGTAATATAGAATTTGAATATAGAAATTCAAATGGCGTTTGGATATAGAAAATATAAGAGATTTCAAATATAGGATTTGAATATCAAAAGTGAAATGAAATTTGAATGTAGAGGATTCAAGTAGAATTGGAAATGAAATTTGAATAAAGAAGATTCAAATAGAATTGAGAAGGAAATTTGAATAAAGAAGATTCAAATAGAATTGAAATTGAAATTTGAATATAGAAGATACAAAAGGAATTAAAATGAAATAAAGAGAATTCAAATAGATTCGAATAATGAAATTCAAATATAGAATTTGAATAAGAGATTTGAAATGAAATTCAAATATAGAATTTGAATAAGAGAATTGAAATGGAATTTGAATATAGGAAATTCAAATAAAATTGAAATGGAATTCAATTAGTTGATAAATAAGTTAAACCTATATTTGAACATGTATATTCAAATAAAAAGGTGAAATGGGCAAACCAGTAATTTGAAAATCACTTAACGAACTAAGTTAAAATGATTGGATTAAGTTGAAATGAATTAGAAATGTATAAATATACATGAGATAGGTATGGATAAGGTATGAAGGTGTATAAATAGAATGCTCGACGAAAGGTATGTATTTAATTCATATATGAGATTTCATGTGCCGTATCGGCTAGCCGCTTGGCTTTTTCTTTTTCTTTTGGATTGGTGAGGGCCATGGGAGGCTATTTGAAATATCCCGAAGCTCCCAGTACAAAGGAGGCTATGGCGAATTTTTCCAGGAATTTAAGGAGTTAGAATATTTTTAAGATAATTTGATAATTAGAAATCAACGTATCGATATATACAGAAGTCGATAAGGAAACGAACTTAGAAATAGAATAGTAAAATCAAAAAGGAAGACTAGGAATAAAATCTAGTAAGAATAGAAAGAGGAAGCGTATATGTGTTTAAAAGTGAATAAGGAGTTGTATGGTATTGGTTATTCGAGTAAGTAGTCATATCTGTTTTGACGTTATAAATGTTATTCAGTCAAGGTCTGAGAGGTAGTTGTACCCCAACTTGATTGATTTCATTATTAACAAATAAATAGTAAGATTCTACGCTCGAAGATCAATATTGGATAAGAGTTAGTTGAATATAGTATTTGGGTTGTCGTAACGATGTTTTACACAACATCCGTTTTAACCCAAATAAGTGTAAGCTTGGAAATATAATAATAAATATTTCCTAAGTATAGAAAAAAACGAGATCGAAAAAGAGATAGGTAATTGGAATATTTTCCAATTATAAATAGCATATATTCTCTAAAGTTTAGAAAATAAAGGAAGGCGATATTCAGAAATGTTTTCCCAATAACATAAAAGGGCCAATATGGTTATTGAAAATATTAGGTTAACAAATATTGATAAAGAAATAGTGAAGTGATGTAATTAATGGAATATTGATTATGGGCTCAGCTGAATTTCAAAAAGGAAATTTGATTTTTGAAAAGAGTAAACTGTTTAAAAACTCCCAGGGGAAGACTGTTTGAATTAAAAACAAATTTAACAGAAATTTGTGAAAACAAAAATTAAATTAAAGTAAAGCCAGTAAAGTGGTAACTGAGATTGAATTAGAATGATATCAAGACAAAATTGGATTGTGAGATTCAAATTTGAAGTGTGATGTGATAATCAAGTTAAGAGTTGGGAATCGAGAAGAAACTCGAGATGAAATGATATTTGGCTCGGATATAAGCGAATGGTTTGTTATGGATAAAAGCAGATTCGAATTTGATTGGGATGACCCTTGTATCCGCTGAATTGATAACAGGTGGAAAGGATATAATGATATGCCGACAAAAGGTACAAGTTTATATTTCTATTGGATATAAGATTTATGAGCCGAATTGGCAAGCCGCTTGGCTGTTTGATTTTTCTTTTGGGTTGGAGATGGCCCAGAGAGGCGAATGGTGGTTTGACCTATTGACCAGTACAAAGGAGGTGCTGGCGAAATTTTTCGAAGAGTTAAGGCGTTAGGAAATTTTCAGGATTTTTGAAAATTTTCGTTGATAAGAATTAATAAATAATTTAATTGAAATTAAATTGGTTCAGTTGAAACTGAAGATAAGAAGTGAACAAATATGTTCTAACCAGTCGATAGGGTCGTCCTCTACCTTCTAGCAATTTCGAGGACGAAATTATTTTAAGTGGGGAAGATTGTAATGACCCGCACTGGCAGAGGTATTATGATTAATTTATTTAATTATTTAAAAAGTGGTTTAGAATTCAGATGGTCGTTAATTAAATAATATTGAATATTTAATTAATATAATTAATAGAACGACTCTACAATTTCTAAATATCCTAAACTAGAAAACTGTTCTTTACCACACTGCAAAACATTTGTAGCGAACATGCACCAAAAACATTATACGTATTGCTAATTATCCAATCCTACCATCGACATGCAAATGTATACCCTACGTTTGATTTCATATGACAGCCGAACCAGTCATTTACATTGCAGCATGAAACAGATGTGCCAACGTACTCGTATAGATTAATTGAAACACCACATTAACCCGAACTTGCCAAATATCTCAACTGGAAAAGTAACCGAATAAAATAAACAATATATATAGATATAATCGTTTCCTTCATTGGTAAGTTGAGGGTACACGTTCCCTTTTCAACGCAGCTAAAAGCAGACTGCAACTATGAACTGACAAATCAATTAATATTACTTAAAGGCTAAGTTTATCCATGTTATAAATTCCATCACTATCTAACCCTACACCATTTTCTCGGATAGTCAACTGGTAACAAAAACAGGCCGCCACACTTCTCTTCCTAACCAAAATCATGAACGAAAATAAAATCCAAGCAATCAAAGGAAAATCCCGTAAATCAAGTTACATATATATTTGAAATCGTGGTCCAATCCTCTTCATTCCCATATAAGAATTTCTCGGTTCGATACTTGTTCTGGGTAGTGGTCTTCGGAACCGCGAGCTAGGGTTAAGTGTTCTTGAAGATTGAAGGGAGAAACTGGGAAGAAGGAGCGTTTAAACAAGAAAAGGGGAGGGAGGCCAAAACGTGAAGGGGTAGACTGACAACAGTGGAGTTCGGTGGAACTGTTTGAACGAGATCCAGACCAAGAAGCGGTGAGTGAGTAGCTTGTTTGAGCGGGGTGTAGGAGAAGGTTGCATGGTATCAGTGAGGCAAGGAGTAGGCACTTAAGTTTCAGTGATGGTGAAGAGAATACACAGTGACATGTTTTTAAAGGGAGGAAGGAGAGTACTGTGTGTTGATGGGTAGGGTGGTGAGACATGGACCGGTTTAGGGGATCACATGTACGTGTTAAAGGAGGGAGTGCACAAGTTTTTGCCATAACGTGAGCTGTATGAGTGAAGTTATTTTGTGTGAATGGGAGCAGTGTTCGTGCAACAGGGGTATACAAGGTCTAGAAACATGGCAGTCCGACGCAGATTGAAATGAGGAGGTGAGAGCTCAAAAGCATCGGCAGTACATAGAAGAAAGTAGCTTAATGAGCAACAGTGTTGGTGATTTATGGGGATAGAACATGAATGAGTTTTAATGACTTAAACGGTGGTGTAAACGAAGAGGAAGCGGAACAACAGAACAGTGGGTGTGATGGGTTTTACAGAGGAGCGTGCATTCTTGATCAATAAAGAAGGGGACGTTGGGTCTTACGGTTGGCATATGGACATGAAACAAAAAGGGAAGGGTCAGATAACACGCAACCTTCTGTGGAGGAAGCATGGACTGTTGGAAGTTGCGTTACAAGGTGATGATCGAGCAAAGTAAGGTTTTAATTTAAATAAAATATGTACATCACTTGAAAAATTGTATAACTGTATCATACATTGTCAGAGTTGTGAATGCTCAGATCCGTTAGGATCGTATGGACGGGAGCAACACAATGAGACTGACCGGAAGTGAATTCGAGCTCGTTACAATTTATGTCGAAATAAATTGTCCGACAAAATCAAATAACGCAAACCGTTATTTAACGGCTAACGCGCCAAAGTGAGTAAATCTCACTAACTTTGAACAGTTTATAATTTCATGTTGTATTTTTAGAACTGTTAGATATTGGTTGATTTACTGTATGTTGACTGTTTGATTGAACTGCTAGTCAGTTAGTTAAATTTTCTATATTGATTCTGTTTAACAGAATATATCATATAGAACTGAAAGTGATGTTATCTATATTGCTTAACATCTGTGATGCAGGGAAACAGGTTGGAGGAATCCAACTGGATTCCTCAACATTTATTTTACTGTTTTCATATATTGTGATATATGATGTGTTATATAATCTGTTATGGATTATGTGTGTTGGAATGATGTTGATCATTGTTATTCGATATTGTAAATATCATAAAAGACCCTGGGATGTAAAAAGAAGTATTTCAATGTATATTGAAATAAAGGAATTTTATAAAATCACAGGATTTTATAAAAGGGATTATTTATAAAACGAATACAGTTTTATAAAAGGGATATTTATTTAGAAAATAAATAGAAATAGAAAAGGAATATTTATTTAGAAAATAAATAGAAGTTATAAATAGGAAATATTTGTAACGGTAAGTAGAAGTTATAAATAGGAAATATTTGTAACGGTAAATAGAAGTTATAAATAGGAAATATTTGTAACGGTAAATAGAAGTTATAAATAGGAAATATTTGTAACGGTAAGTAAACATTATAAAAAGGGAAATAGTTGTAACGGAAAACGTAGTTTATAAAAAGAGTTAATCGATGTTAGTTTAATCGATTAGTGTTAAAATAAAAGGAGTTAATCGATGTTAGTTAATCGATTTAAGAATAAAGTTAAAAAGAGTTAATCGATGTTAGTTAATCGATTAGAGAAGAAAGTCAAAGGAGTTAATCGATGTTAGTTAATCGATTTAAGAATAAAGTTAAAAAGAGTTAATCGATGTTAGTTTAATCGATTAGAGTTAAAGCAAATGAGTTAATCGAATATAATTATTCGAATAGAAAGTAAAAGGAGTTATCGAATATAGTTTATTCGAAAGGAGTTAAGTGAAATGAGTAAATCAATAGCGTTAGTCAAATAGAGTTAATCCAATAGTGTTAGTCCAATAGAGTTAATTGATATGGGTTAATCGAATAGAGTTAAGTGAAAAGAGTCAATCGAATATGGCTATTCGAAAGAGGGTTAAGTAAGGAAGTTAGTAAAAGAAATATAAAGTGAACTTTGTCTATTTCAAAGTTAGAAATGTTGTTCAGTTAAGGTCTGAGAGGTAGTTCTACCCCAACTTGATTGGCTTCGTTTTAACTAAGGAATAGTTAAGGTTCGGCAGTAAAGGAAATGGTTTGAGTTGGCATCGCAATGGTTTGTTTAAAACATCTGTCTAAGTCCAAGGAAGAAGCTTTAGAAATGTTTTTCCAAATAAGAAACCAGAAATGTTTTCAAATAAAGAAAACAGGAAATGGAAATGTTTTCCATTTGTTAATAACGTATATTTTCCTAATTTAGAAAATAAGAAATATTGAATATAGGGAAACAGGAGATAGGTATATTAATGAACTAAGGATATAAATGTTAAATGATGTTTGATCGATATAATTTCCATTTGGAAATAATATCGTTGTTTGCACACTTGTTTTTATTCGATAGTTAAATCACAGACTATCGAAGTTTTGACCATTTTAACGTTGTTAATATGGAGAGACCGGTTGGATTATTATCCAAAGAACCACTCTGTATTGGCATAAGCGTTGCGAATCATATATGCCAAAGGAAAGTGAAGACGGAGTTATGCAAGGGCTATCCTGTTTACAGAATAGTGCCTTCGGTTCATCCTGTTCCTGGATGACTTGTATGGACGGATGTCTGACAGAGTATTTCCAGACGATCACGTATATTGATTTCTCCAACCGTACCAAGAGTGGAAGCAGAGAAGGAAACTTCTTTTAGCTAACACATAATGTATGGTTGAGGACGTCAATCGGTGATTTGATGGATTTGATGATGTGACATTCAAAGTGAACCTGATGTGATGATAAAGCGTAGCTTCTAGCCTCATCATCCGGTAAATGACAGAAATCGGGCAGGCAGCATGGCTAAGTCGGTCGCACCGAAGTAGGGTGTATAATCACCTGATCTAGAGTTTCATTTACTTCTAAAAATCTATTGTTGATGCTGTCCCATTCGGGAAACGGTTGCTGATCCCAACTGTTGGTGATATACATTCGATACACTCAAGCGAAATGAGTGGTCGGTCATGTGTGGCCGGGTTGCAAGATGTTCTTGTTGAACCCAGTGTATTCCTCTCTAGAGGTACACGAGCGAAAGGTGGATCCATACCTTGTCATAGTTGGAAATCCATTACCCAATACGTGCTTGCAGTTTTGATTGTATACTATATATGTAGAACGTGAGATGAAAGCGTTTCTGCTAGATGATTATATATATACTGTGGTTGATAGACATTATGATAATATCAAAAGGTTTTTGATATAAAGATATTTTGGATTCTCATAAGGAAAAACCCGTTCCGTTATGCGGCGTGGTCTTATGAGATATCGTTTACTTGTTCAAACTGTTTTTAACTGTTTTACTCACACCAGTCCCATGACTGACCCGGAGTTTACTTTGTTGTTTCCCCTAAACTCTTGGGTGCCTAAATTTGTACGGGCAGTCAAGTAGTCGGGATTTTACAGATACACTTGAAGAGCTGGAGCAGGAGGCTTCAGGATCATATAGCTATTATTATTCCGCTGTGTTGTAAGTGCTGTACTTTGATAATGATATGTATATGCAAGTACAGATTTGTATTTCAAAGTTATGTTATGAAATATATTTATTCGTTCCGCTGTGAGATTCGTGTTACTCTGATATTGTGTTCTTCTTCTTCTTTTATTCTAAGTTTCTATCTTATCTTTCCTCACCCTCTAATTTCTTTCACTAATTACCAGGATTTTTCGGTGTTTTGGTTATCGACATCGTGCTTATGTCGATAACCAAAGTCGCTCAAAATCCGGGTCGTTACATTTTTTCTTCTCTTAATGGATAAAAGTGGGTGTATCATCATATGGATGTTGCATTTGGACGAATGATTGTGCATACATATAGAAATTACATGTTATAATAGGATTATCTACATACATATTAGATTCATGGCACGAACATACATTGCATTAGGGAGGTCAACTGAATCAGTAGACCGCCTGATCTTTCGCATTAGTATTGGGACATATACACACACCTTTGCATATGTTCATACAAGCATTAGAAATTTTTAAAGATATTGGATGCCTGTGATTGGTGGATGAGTATATGGGTGATGGATGTTAGGATATACATTCTTCTTAACTTGGAGATTTCGGGGACAAAATCCTTTGAGTGGGGGAGAATGTAACACTCCGTAATTTAATAACACTAAAGATGATAATTTAAAGAATAATTAAATAAATATTCAGAATTGAGAGAAACAGACCGCGTCATTGCGTTCGTCTCAGAATTCTGGTCAAAATAGACACCCGCCTTGCATAAAACGGACAACATATAAAGAAATTATTATGGTTTGAAGCTTGTATACATATAAGCTTGTTATATATGAATAAAATTAGTTCCAAAATTCAAAACAGATCAAAATCGAGCAGTTGGAAGGGAGCCGCCCATGGGTGTCGACCCCATCAAGGGGGTATCGACCCTTGGGTCGACACACCAAGGGGGGGTCGACCCCCTCATCGCAGATCTGGGTAGATTCTTTTGTTTGAACGTGGTCTCCTTTCTTGGCTTGGTTTGTTGGCTTTAGGCTATAAATAATACCCCATTTCTCTTGTTTTTACACACCAAAAACAACGGAGAACTAGATGCTGCCTCTGCCAAGATTAAATTAAGCCTTTTCTTCTTCAACAATCAAGTCATTCAAGTTTAAAGATCGGTGATTCAACATCTGCAATTCTATTTCTTAGATCCAATCACAGCGAGTCTACGTTATTTTTAGATCTAAATATTTAAAAGTTAATCTTGACATGACTATAACTTGGATCTAAGCATATGACTATTTGAATCATACCAGATCTACCATAACCTGTGTATCTAATTATTTTGACATGACTATGAACTAGATTTAAGACTATACCTATTATCATGTCAGACCTGCCATTGTTTGTTGATCTAATTCATTGTTTAGATCTCATCATGCCTGTTTATGATGTCCCTATTATGTTAGAATCAGTTCTACTATCACATGTTCATCAGATCTGTTCCTATATGCCTATCTTGTCATTATGCCCAACTTTGTCACTGTATGTTTATTAGTTGGTATGCCTATTTCTGCCATTATATGTCAATCTTGTTATTATGTTCATTTCTGTCCTCTTCCCTTCTTCTTTTCCCTTTTATTTTTATAGCCAGGCTACCTTCAAGCCTAGGCATGAAACTGAAATATGCGAACGCGTAAAATTGGGAATGAGGGGAAAACGTTAAAATTGGAGCATAACTTGTATTGGGAAATTTGGGCATAAATTGAATGAAATACATGAACATGAATTTGGGGCATAAACCAAACTTTTATTAAAGATCTGAATTTGGAGCATATGATACATGATGAATATGACTTGGGAAAAAGGGGCATGAAACCTATAATGACATAGGAATAATTGGTTAATATTGGAAATGCCTAGAATTACAGTAATTAGAAATTGTAACCGCGCTTAGACATGGGGTTAGATTACACTTGTAGTTGAAGTCTGCCTGAAACCAACCGGCATATCCAGCAACCACAAGTGCTGAATCTAATGTGAGGAGTCTAAGTGCATAAACTTTAAACGTGCTAAGACACGAGGTTAAGCTCAACTTGTGGAAGAAGTCTGCCTGGAACCAACCAGCATATCCAGCATCCATAAGTTGTAGGCTTAATGTGGGAGGTCTGGCACATTATAACCATAAACGAATATGGTAATGAACTTGAATACTTAACCTAGTTGAATCCATAGGGAATGTATATGTTAACTTGAGTAGGGGTTAAGTAAAATTGTATGAAACAATGGGAGGGTTAAGTATATCTGGGGTTGGTGGGTAATATTAATATATAGGCCCACAAACTTAACCTGCGGGGCTATGCAATCTTTTTACTCTGGTATGGCATAACCTGTGGAAAACCTAGTAGTGGGGATGCAAGCATAGGGGAAAGCTTGTATCATCTTGAGTGTGGGACTTATTTTAGTCAGTAACCCATATATAGGTATCAAACAAGTACTCCGAATTAGGTCGGAGTTGGGGAACGCTTACTGGGCTGATTGTAAGAGATCCAAAAGTGGGGGGACAGTGTGGGTGGTGCAGTCCGACGGGGTCATGTGCGTGCATGGGTCCGGCAGAGGAGGTTTAGAAGCCGTGACACCTGTAGATATGGTTGTGCACATCCTGAAAATGAAGGTTTGCCACTTTAGGAAGTGATACATTCTACTGTGGGGCCAACACAGGGTATTTACGGAGTAGGAAGCCGATCGACTAGGGTAGTAATTAGGGTATATCTAGACTCCGGTATGTTTAGGAGCTCGTTATTCTCCTTAGGGGTAACTCTGGTATGTTGGGCTACCTATTATTGTATGGGGTAAAACCTCTCACTAGAAGTATGCCTAAGTCTACCATCTTATGCTTATTGGGGATCATCTCTTTCTGGTTATACTAGTATTGGTGTAGAGAGAACGACAAAGTCCTAGAGAAGCGCAATATATTCTATTATGTTCATCCTATTTACCTTGTCATACCTGCCTTTTATGATGTTATCTCTCTTACCCACTTTATATGCCTATTATGATACTTTTACTTATTTATATGCTAAAAGTAACTGGACTCGCCAGACTTTATGTCTGACCCATTTTGTTTCCTCTTCTTTCTCTTCCGTTTCCCCCACCCCCTAGGTTCTCAGGGTGGGAATACTCAAGCTTGATTAGGATTCTGCTTTCATCTTACTTGGAGCTACTTAGATGTACTACTTGATTTCATATCTCTTTCTACTATGGCTATATTTTGGGGATTATGCTTCTTCTATTATTGTATTTTGATGATTTAAGTACAAGACAGAAGTTTTAAAATTGATGTACGGGGTTTTATGCATTTCAGACATATGATGTAACCATGTTTTGAACTACGATGTTTTCTGCTGAATAAAATTTTAAATCCCACTGCTATTTATTATCAGTCTTGTAATGGTTCTATTTATGTTTACCTATAATGCTTCACGAAACTTAATGCATTCTCTTAATGAGTGACACTAACAGACGTGGGGTGTCACACAGATAGTCAATTATTTAACTATCGAAGAAAACTAAACATTCATTCAAAGCATCAAATAATCACTGAGCCCTTTAATTAATATTTCATTAATTAAATTTATCATTTCTCAGTTTCTCTATCAGTATTTGTTAACCCAATATTTCCGACTATCCTCTTGGATTCCTATGCTATTTGGAAAACATTTCTATATATCCCCTTCTTTAATTTTCTTTGTTCAGAAATATCTTCTAATTATAATTACAGAACATTTCAATTACTTATCTCTTTCACAACCGTTCATTTCTATACTTAATAAATATTTAATATAATATTTCCAAATTTCCACTTACTTGGGTTAAAATGAATGTTGTCTAAAACATCGTCACAACAACCCAAAATACTGCATTCAACTAAATCTTTTTAAATGTTGATCTTCGAGACTAAATCTTCCTATTTATTGGTTAATAATGAAATCAATCAAGTTGGGGTATAATTACCTCTCAGACCTTGACTGAAAACGTCGTTACTTCAAAACATCCAAGACCACTTATCTCGAATAATCAACATCATATAAAACCAATTATTCATTTATTTTAAACGTGTATGTGTTTCTCTTTCTATTCTTACCAGATTTAAATTCACAGATTTTCGTTTTTGTTTATAATATCCTATTTTTAGTTCGTTTCCTTATCGAATTCTATACATATTGATATATTGATTTCTAATTATCAAATTTTCTTAAAAATATTCTAACTCCTCAAAATTTCCAGAAAATTTCGCCAGCACCTCCTTTGTACCGATCAATAGCTCAAACCTCAATTCGCCTCTCTATGCCCTTTCCATTCAAAAATAAAATCAAAAAAGCCAAGCGGCTTGCCGATTCGTCGCATAAAAACTCATATGGAATTTAAACATGTATCTTTTGGTCGGGCACTCGAATTATAATCTTTGTACACTTCATTCCATACCTATTTAACATACATACGTCCATTGCCAATTTATTCCAACCCAATCCAATCATTTTTAACTCAATTCGCTAATTTATTCTTTAATTAGCTCTTTTCCATATTCCACTATTTAATTGAACATATCACATTCGTATATATTTTTTTGACTTATAAACCAGTTGAATTCCATTTTCAATTCAAGTTTTATATTCGATTTTGAATATGAATTTACCAGTTCAATTTACTTAACCAAAACCCAATTTCGTACCAAAACTCGATTAACTAATTATTCTTCAAATTAATTAATTCTATTTAATAATTAAAAACCTGTTTTTTGTTTCAAGATCAGTTCACTTACTCCACTTGAGTTCATATTTATTTTATATCTCAAGTTTGTTTTTTCTAGTGGAAATTCGGATTTTTATTTACTTCAAATCCTTTTATTTATTTAAATAAACTGTTATGGTTTTATAATGGTTATGTCGCTGTTTTTTCGAAAATTTGATTTTGACATAACTCAAAATCTATAAGGCGAAATCAAGATTTTTCCCTTTCATTAGAAAACTTTTATCCAATCTGTCCTGACGATTCTTGTTTTAAAGAATTCTGACTTAAATTGAGTTATGTATACTCAATTAAAGTTCGAAACGCCAAATTACGAACTACCGCGCCACTGCAAGCTCGTTTTAATTATATTTAAATATAAATGTTCTAAATGTCATTTAATTTAAATTTCAATCTCGTTCTAATATATATTTTAATATATATTAAATCCAGTTTTTAAATCCAGTTTTCAAATCCAACTTTATATTTCCAATTATCTCTAACTGTTGATTTTTCATTACTCGGTTAAAAACTTATTTATAACTCAATCTGCTATATTAAATTCCAATTCCCTTTATAAATAGATTATTTATAAAATTCGATATAATCGAATTTTAATTATAGTCCCATTTTATTTTTCTTAACTCAGTGTATATTCTGAATTCTGGAATAAACCCGTCGTTCCTTCTTTGAAACAATTTCCAATTCACTTTTAAATTCATACTTGAATTTAAACCTCTAAATTATCTAATGATAATTATGTCACTTAATTTATAAACGTTGTTTATAAATTTAATTTCCATGTTTTAGAATTTAAACAAGTTTCTATTTCAATTTTACTTGAAACCCAATTCCTATTATGGAATATTTTATCGATTATAACTTATATATGTATAGTGAATTTTTTTCACATTTAAATTTAAACTTCTATTTAATACAATCCTAATATCTTTTCTGAAAATATTTTATTTATATAAATTCGATCAAATTGAATTCAAATCATAAATCCATACGGATTTATTTAATTCTATTTACATTCTGAATATCAAAAAAGATTTCATCATTTGGTTTTGAAACTAATTTCAATTCCCTTTTTAAATTCACATTTGAATTTAGATTTGCCAAATTATCCAAATGATAATTTTTCCCATTTCATTTATAAACACCGTTTATAAATTCACTTCAATTTCCTGCATTTTTTAATTTATAAACATCGTTTAAATTCAATGCTTGTTTTTATTATTCAAAACAACTTAATATTTCTTATCCCATTCGAAATTCAAATTCTATTTTTAGAAAAATAGATTTTCCCGTTTAAATCTCAAAATCGCTTTTCACGATATTTTTATAAATCAACTTTTAGGCCCGGCAATACTTAAACACTCAATTATCAATCACAGGTTTTCTAACACATCATATATGATAATATATATATATATGAAAAAAACAATAATAAATTTTGAGGAATCTAGTTGGATCCCTCCAACCTGTTTTCCTGCATCTACAGATGTTAGCCAACATAAATAATACCCATCCTGTTTCGAGGCAGGATATCACGGTATAGAAGGTCATCCACTATAATATATTGTGGGGCACATAGTGTCATCCGCTAATGATACTATGGGCATCCGCTAATGATACTACGGGACTATCCAATCACCAATATATATATATATATATATATATATATATATAGCCATAAACACCAAGCCTAAATAACTAATATATTTATAATAACCAAAAAATATTTAAACGCATCCAAACAACCAACAAACAGTATATAAAAAATGTTTAAATAAAATCCAGAAAGTGAGTTTACTCACCATGATTTTCCTATGCCAAATATCCCAATTTAAATTAAATCGAATACAATTCGATTTAAAATAAATTTTAGCTAACTCTGATTTGCCTCCAAAAATTCCAAATCAGCTCCAGCTCGTACAGTTTGTAGCTATAAACGCAACGTGATTTATGGCGTTAGATTTTTGGCCTCGAACAAGTTTAAAAATTTAGTTTAAAATTTACTGACTAAAATAAATAAATTAAACTTAATTAACATTATAATTATCCTTATTTAATTACCTTTTTCACTACTGCTACCGATAGAAGAAACTCATTGTCATTACTTGATTCTGTTATCAACTCTCTTCTTCCCAAACACCTGCTACGTACATGCTCCATCCATGCCTGCAACTTTAACAATCAGGCAATACTCCCAAACAAAGCATCCCACAGCTTGCACCATCACAACCAAACTTAACCAAACACTTCTTTAGCCTTACACCTGGCTTTCAGGTTATCCCTCCTCATATACCTTATACACAAACCCTCCATTCACATTTCAACATCGCTACCCTAAAGCCACTCCATTTACTACTACTAACGAACTCGTTGGCAAAGTCACGACAACCCTAAGCTTCCAAATACAACAAACAAAACTCGGAACTCTCAATTACGAGGAAAACAGAACTCTAGCTTCATGTGGCATCCACAACATGTCCTAGTATCACTGTGTAGTTTCTAGCTCTAGAATCGAAATCGCATCCCTTTCCAATACCCACACCTGGTTCGAAATCCCTAACCATAGTTTGAAATCCAATTTGTAACCTTTAAGCCCTTATGAATTTGATGACCCGACTCCACCAAATTGCGACCTTCACACAAGTTGGGAAGAACAAGATACAGAACGTCCGCATTCGATTTTGATGCCTATTTTCTTGGGATTGAATTTAAAAATAAAAGGAGGAGCGATGATTTTGATCTTCCAATTTTTGAATGCGATTAGAAATAGAAAGGAGAAAAATAAGGGTCGACTTCTGATTTTTGGAGTATGAAAAAAAAACACGCAGCCATTTAGTTTTTATTTAAAGCTTTCGAATTGATTCTCTAAGGAATGAATGTTGTGATTGCGAGAATAGGAAAGGAGAGAAATACCATGGTTATCGCAATTTTATAGAGTAGGAAAGGGACCAACCGTACCCAAGTTATTAATGTATGTTGGTTAAGTACAAAGCAAATCTTTTCTTTTATTTAAAATGATTTGATTTTATTAATTTGATTTGATTTATGTTTGACCCGATTTGAATTAAAGATATTTTTTATTCTTTTTAGATGGATATCGATTTGATTTCTAGCCTATCCACTAATCAAATATCTTAGGGTCCACTACTTGAAATCACGAGCCGCTATTTTAATGTAACGACCGACATTTCAATGTTATAACGCTATTCTGTACTCAACAGAATATATTATGAAATTTAATTTGAACGTATATATAAAATAACCATATTAAATCGATATAAAATAATTTAAACTCAGAAATAATCAATTCTCTGATAATAAAATATTTTTATTGTCGTCTATATTTAAATATAATTAATATTGATCATCTTAATTGTTTTGATTCAGATTTTAACTTTGATTCCCATTATATTTAATATTACGATAATTTAATATATTCGATATTAAATCGAAATTGATTATTAAATCGATAACTTAATATAAAAATTCATTTATATTATCAACTCAATATTTAAAATTAATTGACCAAAAATCCAGGTCGTACATTCTTCCCCTCTTAAAAGAATTTCGTCACCGAAATTACTTAGGTAACAAAAATGTTACAAATCCACTGATTTTCCAAAAATGCATTTATGTTGAAACTCAACTCATCATACTTCTACAAATTTTAATTCCAACAAAAACTTTGGTTTTCACTTATTTTGCATATCATATAGGCTTACATTCATTTTATCTAAATGATCTACAATCCATATATTCACATCCAATTCATATTCCATTCATATGCATTCAAATTCATTTAAATTAATCAATTTATTCATTTCTATCCATTTAACTTGCTCAAGTTAAATTTAAATTCCAGAATTCAAATTCCTAGTTTGTATTTCAAATCCCATTTGAAATAATATATAAATATATACATATATTTATTTCCATCTCAAATTCAAAATATTTGAATTTTCCAAAATAACTTGTTTTCTTTCAAACAAATTTTCCATTAAAAACTTTCCTAAGGTAGCAATCCATCACTTGGAAACTCGAAAATGAACGCTGATGATGTTGTAGTCATCATCAGAATTATTTTCCAGCCACTGAAATGAGTTCAATGCTTTATCACATTCAAAATCCATCTAAAATGGTTTTGTTCAAAAATTCTTTTAAACTAAAGCTACATTGCTCTAATATACGTCAAAAAATATTTTTCGACTTCCTAGGATTTAAATTCCAATTCATGGTTTGAATTTAATTTTAATTCATCTCATTTTTATATATTATTCTTATACAAGTTCTATTTGGTTATATATAACCATTCCATTTCTTTATAATATCATTTGATTATAATATTAACATCCAACACATCCATATATTATAATAATTTCAAAAAATTATTCTTTCCAATGTTTCCATATCAAAATAGAATTTTGGGTAAAATTATTTCATTTACCCACTTTAAAACAATATTATGTCGAGCTACTATGTTCAGGTGTTTATGAATTCCTATCGACTTCATAGCGTCCCACGATTCGATCAGTAATCATAAACCACTTAACAGACAAGCCATCACAATATAAAACAACTTTTATATCGATTAACAAATACGAGCTCTCGTATATTTCCGCCGTATTATTGACCCTATCTTTAATGAGTAAATCCCCACCAAAGCCTAGGTGTTCGCTCAGCCTAAGCTCTAATACCAACTGTAATGGCCCGAAGTTTCATACTATCTGAGTTGACTAAATACACCACATGTCCAACCCAAATTGCACAGAAATACGAATCATTATGAATTAATGAAGAAAAAGATAGAAGAAGAACAGAAACAACAACACAGAATCTCATATCGCAATGGAACAAAATATAATATATCATAACTTTTGAAATATAAAATTTTAGCTGCATAACATACAATTATTAGAGTACAACACTTACAACACAGCGGAAATAACAATACTATATAACGCTGAAGCCTCCTGCTCCAAGCTCCTCCAAGTATATCTGTAAACACCTGAACAACTTGACTGCCCATACAAATTTGGGCACCCACGAGTTTAGGGTAAAATAAAACAAAATAAACTCTGGGTCAGTCATGGGACTGGTGTGAGTAAACTCCAAACACTGGCTATAAGTTTCAAAAATCCTTTTCCAAAAGAAAAGATAATCGTAAGACTGATCCACACATAAACACAGATGGTTTTTACCTTACGAGAACCCAAAAAATTTCTATTTCAACAATACTAATATGATATTATAATAGTGTCCAAATCAAATAAATAACAATCTAGCAGAACGCTTGCATCTCATGTTCCACATACATAATATATAATCAAAAACCGCAGACACTTATTTGGTAATGGATTTCCAACTATGACAAGGTACGGAACCACCTTTCGATAGTGTATCTCTAGAGAGAAATACACTGGGTTCAGCAAGAACATCTTGTAACCCGACCACACATGACTGACCACTCATTTCTCTTGAGTGTATCGAATGTATATCACCAACGATTGGATCAACAACCAACTTTTCCAAAAGGGACAGCATCAAATAGAATAAAAAATGAAATGAGTTTCTCTAGATAGGTGATAATACACCCTAATTGGGCGCTACCCACTTAGCCATGTTGTTTGTCCGATTTTTTCCATTTCCCGGTTGTTGAGGCCTGAGGCTACAATTACTTACTTTTCATTGATAGCAAAATCAGTTTGAATGCCACATTGTCGATTCCGTTAACCATTAACTGATTTGCACAAATATAATCTGGATATTATGCTAAGAGAATAAATTCTCTGCCACCATATATATTTATACAAACCAACATACGATCATTGGAAATATTCCGTCGGACATTCATCCATACACTTCGTGCTGGGACTAAACGAACTCGAATGTAGAATTTCCATTAATCCATCTTAGGCAATTTCTACCTAGGATTAACAGAAAAATCCCTTGCGCTTTACTCTGTCTTTGATTATCTACATATAGTCTGATTCATAACGCTACTTATAATAGCCCGCAAATCCGTACTATCTGAGTTGACTAATAACACCACACGTCCAACCCAAATTGCACAGAAATACGAATCATTATCAGAAATAAGTTATAGGATGAGAAATAGAAAGAAAGAAAAGTTAGAATAGAAGAAAAACGAAGAACACAAGACTCACAGCGGAACGAATAAAATATATTAAATAGCATAACTTTTGAAGTACAAATCGGTAACTGTATATACATACCGTTATCAGAACACAACAATTATTCCTAGAACAGTTATAAACACCTGTTTCCAGATACAACATAATACACAGCAGAAATATGATAGTCTATAGCTAACTGGTGAAGCCTTCTGCTTCCATCTTGTAACAACCCGTAAAATGCGAGCCAGTTTGAAATTTTTATTTTGGAAATTTTAGCGAATTATGATTATTTAAAATGAATTATTTTAAATAATATCGACGAGAAGTTTATTTTGAATATAATTAGAACGTATATATTTATACGCGTCGTCGTTAGAATATAAATATTTATATATAATTATAAATATAATTGAAAATGGCGCGGTAGTTCGATAATTCGATTTCAAACTTCAATTGAATGTACCGGGTGCAAAACAATCCGGATTTTAGTGAAACCAGAAATCATAGGATCTAATTGATGATATCTTTCCAACGAATCCGAAAAATCAAAAGTTCGTAGCGGGAATCAAAAGATATGTCCAGTTGAAAATTCTGAATAGTCGCTATGGAATTCAGGCCCTTAAAAATGGACATTTTGCAAATGACCTCGGATCTGGACGAAACCAGTTTTGTTAGGTCCGTGATGTCGAATTATTGCTAGATTCCAAATTTCATAATTTTTTGAATCAATATGTGAGCGTGGCAAAGGAAAACGTGTTTTGACCATTTCAGTTGATTTTAAATTGACTGGAAATTGGCCATTTTTCTAACGGTCTCAGAATTCGACGAAACTAGTTTTGTTAGGACCGTATCGTCAATACGAAGCTAGAAAATATTTTTCTGGAATTTTTCTAGTTAGTATGTGGCCCCGGTAAATTGAAATGTACGTTTAAAATTCAATATAATGATTTAAATGTAAATGCAACGGAAACTGATCGAAACGGTCGATTCAGCTTGCGGTACATATCCCATTGTGTTCGGAACGGGGGTGAAACGTAGTGGACGACAGGCGGTGGGCCTCGTTTCGAGGTCGTATGTGAAAGTCAACTTTTTGCCAAATTAAATAATTAAATAAAAAAAAACCCTTTCTTATATCCTCTGGCCCCCCCTCTTATCTTTCAAAACGGAAATCAATTCACAGAAAAAAAAAGAAAAAAAAATATAAAACCCCAAATCGATCGAGCCACCCCCTCTCGACGTCGATCGACGCCAGCACCACCGCCCCACCGCCGCTGCCACCACCGATCACCCAGGCGCCCCCTTCCTCTCGCGATATAGCCCCCCCGCCACAAAAACCGACGCCCAAACCAAACCCCTACCCGAGCCCTAGCCACCACCGTTAACCCCCTGCCGCGCCCTACCTCGCTCCAGACCTCCGCTGCCACCCTCTCTCTTCTTCCCTCTCCCCAATCGGCGAGCCGCCGACGAGCCCCCCCTGTAAGTTCCCTGATGTTTTTTTTTTTAATTTACTTTAAACTTTTTTTTATTTACTTTAAACTGTTTTTTTATTTATTTATTTTAAACTGTTTTTTTATTTATTTACTTTAAACTGGTTTTTATTTATTTACTTTAAACTGTTTTTTATTTATTTACTTTAAACTGTTTTTTTTATTTACTTTAGACTGTTTTTTTTTTATTTTACTTGAAAACTGATTTTTAAAAAAAGGTTTAAAACTGATTTTATTTTAAGATTTTAAATAGCAAAAGGTTTAAACTTTAAATAGAAAAAGGTTTAATCTTTTTAAAGAAAAAGATTTGAACTTTTAAAGAAAAAGATCATATTTTTAAAACTCCATATTGAAAAGGCGAAATCTATATTTTTGGGTAAGGGAATTTTTGTCTATATGGCATCGAGATAAAATATAATTTTCATAACGAAGCATAGAAAAAAATTCGATTTTTATTTGAATGGCGAAATAAAAATATGATTTTTATATATTGAACTTCGAATTAAAAATATGATTTTTATATATTGAACTTCGAATTAAAAATATGATTTTTATATGTTGAACATCGAAGTGAAAATTCGATTTTTATATATTGAATAACGAAGTAAAAATCCGATTTTTCCATATGTAGTGGCTACAGCAACGAAGATGCGATAACGATGGAGATTTCTATAAAGGAAGTGCCGTGGAGCTAGGATAGCTATATGTGAGAACTTCTCACTCTAAATTCTCTTTTTCTAGTTTATATTTATATATACTAGGATGCAGACGGTGCTTAGTAGCACCCGACACCCGTCCACAGACCATGGACTTGTTTGATTGGTTGTGTAGTTGGTTAGATTATTTGATTTGGATTTGATTGTTTTGGTGAAATTGAAATTGATATGATTGATGTGTGAATGGCGTGGGCCTTCACTAGACCGGGGATAAGGCTAGGCCTTGTCCCGTTTCTAGTATCGTGCCGTTATACCGCCGAAATTTTCTAAAATAAGTTAGAAAAATAAAAATATCATTTTATTTAAAGAATGAACTGAATAGAAATTCATATGTTGGAATAAAATGTTTTGTCGTTAAAAATATAATTTTTAACGTGAATGTGAATAAATAAATATTCATTTACAAACCAGACGGTTTGTTTATGTACACCTATTTGAAGGACATTGATTGGGACGATAAATTTTACACATCGCCCAACTGCACGAATAAAATATTTGTTTGATTGTTTGAAACCCCACACGGGTGTTGGGATGAAACTTGAAGTTCACTCATCCTGATTGATTAAATATGTCGATCGGTTGATTGACAAGCTGCTATAAGCGTTAAATGTCTATATTTGATGCTTATACAGTGTAGTGCACTTTGGTTGATGGTTGATTATTTTTCAATGCTATTATATACATGTGTTGTATGAAAATCCATATAATTAACATTATATGGTGATTGATTGGGCCTCATTCCAATTTAGAAAATAAAGAATATTATAAAATAAAAGTTCATGTGTTGACAGTACTCATCCATTGAGATTGGTCATGTGTTGAACGAAATATTTTGATAATAAAATTTACATCTTTATCAATATAAAATAAAAGTTCATGTGTTGACAGTACTCATCCATTGAGATTGGTCATGTGTTGAACAAAATATTTTGATAATAACAACTATTTTGAAAAAGAAATATTTGAAATAGAATATTTGAAAATAGAAATTTATGAAGCCGTGTTGATTAGATTGACGCCATTTTGACGTGAACGATATTTATATCGATTTTATTCATTTCGAATTAAATTGAAAACGATTTCGAAATGAATTGAATTGAAAACGATTTCGAAATGAATTGAATTGAAAACGATTTCGAAATGAATTGAATTGAAAACGATTTCGAAATGAATTGAATTGAAAACGATTTCGAAATGAATTGAATTGAAAACGATTTCGAAATGAATTGAATTGAAAATGATTTCGAAATGAATTGAATTGAAAACGATTTCGAAATGAATTGAATTGAAAACGATTTCGAAATGAATTGAATTGAAAACGATTTCGAAATGAATTGAATTGAAAACGATTTCGAAATGAATTGAATTGAAACCGAATTCAAATTGAATTGAAAGCGAAGTGAAATGAATTCAAATTGAATTGAAATTTGAATTGAATAGAAATGAATTTTAAAACGAATTTATAAAGAAGAATTCAATTTTGATTTGAATTGAAATGGAAGTTGAAATTGCTTTTGATGTGAATATTAAAACTATTCATATAATTCGTTTTAAATAGAAATCGACGAAGTGTATATTATATATATAATATAATGGCCTAAATAGAACGCGCCGCGCCGCGGCAGTTCGCGAATTTCGACCATTAACTTCGAACGGATATTGCGGGAGATCCGACCGTCGGATTCTCCTAAAACCGGAACCGTTGGGTTCGTATCGAAAAGAGCTTTCTAACGAATATTAGAAATTAGAAATCTAACGGTTGGATTTGGAGATACGTCCAAATCAAATTCGAAAAAGGTCGCTGTAAGTGCAGTTCGATGGCCGTTGATGGAAATCGACTGTAAGGGCCTTGATAAAATTATTAAAAATAGTAATAATTTGTGTAAAATCATAAGAAATGATTTGTGAAGATTTGGGATGAAAAACTTCATGTTTGAAAAGATAAAAATAGATTTTTATCGAAATGAACTAGTTTTGAACTAGAAATATAATTCTATTTATTTTTAAATGAATAAATTGAATTTGAAAAGGGTTTTGAAAATAACCAGAATTTCCAATGATTGCATTGGAGTGGAATTGAATCGAAATTGTCTTCGGAATATTTCGATGTTGGAATTCGTGATTATACGGATGTTGATATGGAAATTTGAAAGATATATACTTATATCGTTATTTCCAATACGACATTTGTTAATCGTAGAATTTGATATTGAATATAAGCCGATATATTTTCTATCCAGAGCCTTATATTGAATATCAAATGTGATTTGGGTTTGCCGTGAATGGTGTCTTCATTAACACTGTTCTTGAACCCTGTTGAGAAAAGATTAAATCTTTTTATTTAGATTTAATGAAGTGTACCAATTAAATAATATTTAATTGGAATTTGAATTGATATTGATTTTTGGGTTTATCGTGAACAGTGTTTTAAATAACACTTGTTCTTTAACCCGATAATTAATGGAATGTGATTTTGGGTTTATCGTGAATCGTGTTTTTAAATGACACTGATTCTTTAACCCAGATAACGATTAAAACTAAGTGGAGTTTTAATGAATCTTTAATTAGATTGAAAAGATCGAGAATGGAGTATCACCAGTTTTACTCCAGGCGATAGTTAAATCTTTAATTAGATTTGAACGTGAAATGGTAATTGAATTACCGATAACACTGTGGTGTTAGATATGAAGTACTACCAGTTTTACTTCATGGGATGAATAGGTTGGGATTAGGAAATAAAATAAATGATTACTTCGGTGTGGTTCGCTAATCCCGACTAGTTTGAATTGATATTCAAAGGAGATTAAAGAATAAATTTAAAGAATTTATCTTGGATAAAATTAATGGGAACTTTTCCCAAAGTATAGGAATATTTGAATAAAAGAATATTCTGAATTGGAATGAGGCGTATGTCGTGTTTGTGTAACACTTTTATAATATATACGCGAGTTATTCAGAAAGACCGGGTTGATCCCATTCTGAATAACTGATTCGACGTGGTGTCGAAGATGAAGACGATGGTCGAAGACCGGAAGTCTTCACGTCATTTGGGTAATTACTGATGATCTTGATTGGGTTGTACACCCAAGAAGATGGAAACAGTTGGTGATCGTCCAGACGTACTTGGAGATCGATGGATATGCGGGGTACTAGGTGCCTCCGGTGTCGTTCAGACCCAGAACGGACTTGTAAATGGACTGTGTGTCTGACATTGGATTTTAGTCCGTGTGATTGATCTCTATTAAATATATATCTGTTTGGCGGCGGAGAATTTATTCTCTTGCTTAACGCCCTTCTCTGAGACGTACGAGCTCAGGGGTTATATATTGATGGATATCAAACGCATGGAGTGAATTGCCTGTGTGGCATGCCTAAGTGGCAATTGATCGAGGCTTCTGTTGAAAAGCAAAGTCTTGTGGTGATGACCAAAGCACAGCCTGTGTGGCACAGCTTTGTGTAACGTGAATTCGCGAGTTTCGCACCCCGGTTGTGAACCAAAAACGGGAGAGGACCTCAGGGAGGGCATGCGTTTCTTTCTAGCTAGGGTGGTGTCAGTGACCTACCAGCCCTGACATTTATATACTTTTCACCTGTGTGGTTGTTGCTGTTGCGAGGCGCCTCGGTTTGATCGGACGATCCGGGTCCGATGGAGTCATTCGTTGGCTCATTTACGCCCCAAAGGGCGGGGAAACGTATTGTTCAGGCACTATAATCCACATCGGTGGACCGGCCCTGTCGCTCCAAGGGGCAGTTGCGGCTGTTCCGGTGGCTCGGGCTAGAGAGTCACGAATCGGTAGAGGACGATCCCTGGCCTCGGTTCATAGACGGAAATCCAATTTCCAAATACGTGACATTTGCGGTTTTAATTGTAGAACTAGTATGGCGACATGATATATGGTACCCATGCCGCCTAGGATTGATACTTATGATTTGAAGTTGTTTTATACACTATGCACTTATTATAGTATCAAATGATTTGTTTTAAACGTATCAAGCATTCTTTGGTTGTTATAAGGGAAAACCCTATCCTCGGCTGCGTTGCATTGTGTGATGGGACCTGGGTCTTATAACAGCTTCATTTTTCTTTATTTAGCATTGCGCTGTTTGTTTTATGCACTGGTATTCTTGGGAGGAAACCCGTTCCGTGTTATACGGCGTGGTCCCCTGATTTACCTAACTTTAAAATAAAGATTAACTGTTTTAGTTCTCACACCAGTCACATGACTGACCTGGAGTTTATTGTTTTAACCTAAACTCTGGGTGCCCCTATTTTGACACGGGCAGCTAGTAGTTTTGGTTTTGCAGATTTATATTCACAGGATCCTGGTTTACAGCTGGAACGATATCCGGAAAGCTTTGTATCCGTATATCTCTTCTAGTTGTGTATTGTATTATTTTCCGCTGCTATGTATTTAAATGTAATTTAAATCTCTGATATTTCTGCGTAATATTCATTTATACTCTGTATATTCTTGTATTCTGGTGCATTGTTGTAAAATAACAGTGAAATGTTCTTCTGTATGCGTTCTGTTTTGTCGTGTTCTCAAACGATAGGGCGTTTCGAACGGTCTGAGTCGGTTTAGCGACTGGTTCGGACCGAGCGAAATTCCTTGCCGTCACAGTTGGTATCAGAGCTTTGGTTTACAAAGCAGAGAACAAGGCACATTAGAACCATACGAAAGAATTCATCAGATATTGGATTAGTAGTATCCAATTAGAATGACTCGTTGGAAGATGGGATCAGTAGTATCCTAGAACGAGTGTGAAGAGTATATTTTTAAAATGAAAACTAATTTTGTTTTGAAAGTTTAAATCAACTATTCGTATTTGATTATTTATTTATATTGATTTTGGACAATTCAGTATATAAAGAATTTGCATATACGCCTTGCAAACGTATATTCAAAGTTTTAATATACTGGATAGATATAGAATTACACTCTAGTCGCCCGAAGATGATTCTGATGATTGTAGCTACATCATCAGAATTAGTGTTCGATTGTTGAAGGTGTGATATTTATATATCTCCTATTGACTGGTGTGAGAACCAAAATTAGATAGGGCCTATTGTTGTGATTTGGCATCAAAAATCTGATTTTTGACTATATATCAAAAGTATGAATTTGAAACTCTAATCCACTAATTGAGTGATGTTTGTGTTGTTTGTTTACTTGTTTGGTAATTTTAACCGTTTATGCCTAATTTGATCGAATATTGAACTGTATTGAAAATTGGTCGCATTTGCTTGCATATACATATATATCATTGAACAGGTCATAGCAAGGAGGCTAGAGCAGAGAATAAAATTTGTTTGCCCGACAAATAGGTACATGTTTACTACATAATTTACTGTTTTGTTTGGGTGATGATGATTTTATGAGCCTATTGGCTAGCCGCTTGGCTTTTTCTTTTTCTTTTTGAGATCTGAAGGACCGGGGAAGCTATTTGAAATTCCCCGATGCTCCCGGTGCAGGGGAGGTTATGGCGAAATTTTTCGAAAATTTAGGGTGTTAGCCAAATTTTTGAGATTTTAGAAAATTCTCAGAAACTGAAAAGTTGGAGAATGGAAGCCAGATCGAGCGCAGAGTTGATTAATCAAACCACTTTCGACTTTGTTCCTTTTCGGGGACGAAAAGTTTTAAGTGGGGGAGATTGTAACAACCCGTAAAATGCGAGCCAGTTTGAAATTTTTATTTTGGCAATTTTAGCGAATTTTGATTATTTAAAATGAATTATTTTAAATAATATCGACGAGAAGTTTATTTTGAATATAATTAGAACGTATATATTTATACGCGTCGTCGTTAGAATATAAATATTTATATATAATTATAAATAGAATTGAAAATGGCGCGGTAGTTCGATAATTCGATTTCAAACTTCAATTGAATGTACCGGGTGCAAAACAATCCGGATTTTAGTGAAACCAAAAATCATAGGATCTAATTGATGATATCTTTCCAACGAATCCGAAAAATCAAAAGTTCGTAGCGGGAATCAAAAGATATGTCCAGTTGAAAATTCTGAATAGTCGTTATGGAATTCAAGCCCTTAAAAATGGACATTTTGCAAATGACCTCGGATCTGGACGAAACCAGTTTTGTTAGGTCCGTGATGTCGAATTATTGCTAGATTCTAAATTTCATAATTTTTCGAATCAATATGTGAGCGTGGCAAAGGAAAACGTGTTTTGACCATTTCAGTTGATTTTAAATCGACTGGAAATTGGCCATTTTTCTAACGGTCTCAGAATTCGACGAAACTAGTTTTGTTAGGACCGTATCGTCAATACGAAGCTAGAAAATATTTTTCTGGAATTTTTCTAGTTAGTATGTGGCCCCGGTAAATTGAAATGTACGTTTAAAATTCAATATAATGATTTAAATGTAAATGCAACGGAAACTGATCGAAACGGTCGATTCAGCTTGCGGTACATATCCCATTGTGTTCGGAATTGGGTTGAAACGTAGTGGACGACAGGCGGTGGGCCTCGTTTCGAGGTCGTATGTGAAAGTCAACTTTTTGCCAAATTAAATAATTAAATAAAAAAACCCTTTCTTATATCCTCTGGCCCCCCCTCTTATCTTTCAAAACGGAAATCAATTCACAGAAAAAAAAAAGAAAAAAAAAATATAAAACCCCAAATCGATCGAGCCACCCCCTCTCGACGTCGATCGACGCCAGCACCACCGCCCCACCGCCGCTGCCACCACCGATCACCCAGGCGCCCCCTTCCTCTCGCGATACAGCCCCCCCGCCACAAAAACCGACGCCCAAACCAAACCCCTACCCGAGCCCTAGCCACCACCGTTAACCCCCTGCCGCGCCCTACCTCGCTCCAGACCTCCGCTGCCACCCTCTCTCTTCTTCCCTCTCCCCAATCGGCGAGCCGCCGACGAGCCCCCCCCCTGTAAGTTCCCTGATGTTGTTTTTTTTTTATTTACTTTAAACTTTTTTTATTTATTTACTTTAAACTGGTTTTTATTTATTTACTTTAAACTGTTTTTTTATTTATTTACTTTAAACTGGTTTTTATTTATTTACTTTAAACTATTTTTTATTTATTTACTTTAAACTGTTTTTATTTATTTACTTTAGACTGTTTTTTTTTTATTTTACTTGAAAACTGATTTTTAAAAAAAGGTTTAAAACTGATTTTATTTTAAGATTTTAAATAGCAAAAGGTTTAAACTTTAAATAGAAAAAGGTTTAATCTTTTTAAAGAAAAAGATTTGAACTTTTAAAGAAAAAGATCATATTTTTAAAACTCCATATTGAAAAGGCGAAATCTATATTTTTGGGAAAGGGAATTTTTGTCTATATGGCATCGAGATAAAAATATAATTTTCATAACGAAGCATAGAAAAAAATTCGATTTTTATTTGAATGGCGAAATAAAAATATGATTTTTATATATTGAACTTCGAATTAAAAATATGATTTTTATATATTGAACTTCGAATTAAAAATATGATTTTTATATGTTGAACATCGAAGTGAAAATTCGATTTTTATATATTGAATAACGAAGTAAAAATCCGATTTTTCCATATGTAGTGGCTACAGCAACGAAGATGCGATAACGATGGAGATTTCTATAAAGGAAGTGTCGTGGAGCTAGGATAGCTATATGTGAGAACTTCTCACTCTAAATTCTCTTTTTCTAGTTTATATTTATATATACTAGGATGCAGACGGTGCTTAGTAGCACCCGACACCCGTCCACAGACCATGGACTTGTTTGATTGGTTGTGTAGTTGGTTAGATTATTTGATTTGGATTTGATTGTTTTGGTGAAATTGAAATTGATATGATTGATGTGTGAATGGCGTGGGCCTTCACTAGACCGGGGATAAGGCTAGGCCTTGTCCCGTTTCTAGTATCGTGCCGTTATGCCGTCGAAATTTTCTAAAATAAGTTAGAAAAATAAAAATATCATTTTATTTAAAGAATGAACTGAATAGAAATTCATATGTTGGAATAAAATGTTTTGTCGTTAAAAATATAATTTTTAACGTGAATGTGAATAAATAAATATTCATTTACAAACCAGACGGTTTGTTTATGTACACCTATTTGAAGGACATTGATTGGGACGATAAATTTTACACATCGCCCAACTGCACGAATAAAATATTTGTTTGATTGTTTGAAACCCCACACGGGTGTTGGGGTGAAACTTGAAGTTCACTCATCCTGATTGATTAAATATGTCGATCGGTTGATTGACAAGCTGCTATAAGCGTTAAATGTCTATATTTGATGCTTATACAGTGTAGTGCACTTTGGTTGATGGTTGATTATTTTTCAATGCTATTATATACATGTGTTGTATGAAAATCCATATAATTAACATTATATGGTGATTGATTGGGCCTCATTCCAATTTAGAAAATAAAGAATATTATAAAATAAAAGTTCATGTGTTGACAGCACTCATCCATTGAGATTGGTCATGTGTTGAACGAAATATTTTGATAATAAAATTTACATCTTTATCAATATAAAATAAAAGTTCATGTGTTGACAGTACTCATCCATTGAGATTGGTCATGTGTTGAACAAAATATTTTGATAATAACAACTATTTTGAAAAAGAAATATTTGAAATAGAATATTTGAAAATAGAAATTTATGAAGCCGTGTTGATTAGATTGACGCCATTTTGACGTGAACGATATTTATATCGATTTTATTCATTTCGAATTAAATTGAAAACGATTTCGAAATGAATTGAATTGAAAACGATTTCGAAATGAATTGAATTGAAAACGATTTCGAAATGAATTGAATTGAAAAAGATTTCGAAATGAATTGAATTGAAAACGATTTCGAAATGAATTGAATTTAAAACGATTTCGAAATGAATTGAATTGAAAACGATTTCGAAATGAATTGAATTGAAAACGATTTCGAATTGAATTGAATTGAAAACGATTTCGAAATGAATTGAATTGAAAACGATTTCAAAATGAATTGAATTGAAAACGATTTCGAAATGAATTGAATTGAAACCGAATTCAAATTGAATTGAAAGCGAAGTGAAATGAATTCAAATTGAATTGAAATTTGAATTGAATAGAAATGAATTTTAAAACGAATTTATAAAGAAGAATTCAATTTTGATTTGAATTGAAATGGAAGTTGAAATTGCTTTTGAAGCGAATTTTAAAACTATTCATATAATTCGTTTTAAATAGAAATCGACGAAGTGTATATTATATATATTATATATATAATATAATGGCCTGAATAGAACGCGCCGCGCCGCGGCAGTTCGCGAATTTCGACCATTAACTTCGAACGGATATTGCGGGAGATCCGACCGTCGGATTCTCCTAAAACCGGAACCGTTGGGTTCGTATCGAAAAGAGCTTTCTAACGAATATTAGAAATTAGAAATCTAACGGTTGGATTTGGAGATACGTCCAAATCAAATTCGAAAAAGGTCGCTGTAAGTGCAGTTCGATGGCCGTTGATGGAAATCGACTGTAAGGGCCTTGATAAAATTATTAAAAATAGTAATAATTTGTGTAAAATCATAAGAAATGATTTGTGAAGATTTGGGATGAAAAACTTCATGTTTGAAAAGATAAAAATAGATTTTTATCGAAATGAACTAGTTTTGAACTAGAAATATAATTCTATTTATTTTTAAATGAATAAATTGAATTTGAAAAGGGTTTTGAAAATAACCAGAATTTCCAATGATTGCATTGGAGTGGAATTGAATCGAAATTGTCTTCGGAATATTTCGATGTTGGAATTCGTGATTATACGGATGTTGATATGGAAATTTGAAAGATATATACTTATATCGTTATTTCCAATACGACATTTGTTAATCGTAGAATTTGATATTGAATATAAGCCGATATATTTTCTATCCAGAGCCTTATATTGAATATCAAATGTGATTTGGGTTTGCCGTGAATGGTGTCTTCATTAACACTGTTCTTGAACCCTATTGAGAAAAGATTAAATCTTTTTATTTAGATTTAATGAAGTGTACCAATTAAATAATATTTAATTGGAATTGAATTGATATTGATTTTTGGGTTTATCGTGAACAGTGTTTTAAATAACACTTGTTCTTTAACCTGATAATTAATGGAATGTGATTTTGGGTTTATCGTGAATCGTGTTTTTAAATGACACTGATTCTTTAACCCAGATAACGATTAAAACTAAGTGGAGTTTTAATGAATCTTTAATTAGATTGAAAAGATCGAGAATGGAGTATCACCAGTTTTACTCCAGGCGATAGTTAAATCTTTAATTAGATTTGAAAGTGAAATGGTAATTGAATTACCGATAACACTGTGGTGTTAGATATGAAGTACTACCAGTTTTACTTCATGGGATGAATAGGTTGGGATTGGGAAATAAAATAAATGATTACTTCGGTGTGGTTCGCTAATCCCGACTAGTTTGAATTGATATTCAAAGGAGATTAAAGAATAAATTTAAAGAATTTATCTTGGATAAAATTAATGGGAACTTTTCCCAAAGTATAGGAATATTTGAATAAAAGAATATTCTGAATTGGAATGAGGCGTATGTCGTGTTTGTGTAACACTTTTATAATATATACGCGAGTTATTCAGAAAGACCGGGTTGATCCCATTCTGAATAACTGATTCGACGTGGTGTCGAAGATGAAGACGATGGTCGAAGACCGGAAGTCTTCACGTCGTTTGGGCAATTAGTGATGATCTTGATTGGGCTGTAAACCCAAGAAGATGGAAACAGTTGGTGATCGTCCAGACATACTTGGAGATCGATGGATATGCGGGGTACTAGGTGCCTCCGGTTTCGTTCAGACCCAGAACGGACTTGTAAATGGACTGTGTGTCTGACATTGGATTTTAGTCCGTGTGATTGATCTCTATTAAATATATATCTGTTTGGCGGTGGAGAATTTATTCTCTTGCTTAACGCCCTTCTCTGAGACGTACGAGCTCAGGGGTTATATATTGATGGATATCAAACGCATGGAGTGAATTGCCTGTGTGGCATGCCTAAGTGGCAATTGATCGAGGCTTCTGTTGAAAAGCAAAGTCTTGTGGTGATGACCAAAGCACAGCCTGTGTGGCACAGCTTTGTGTAACGTGAATTCGCGAGTTTTGCACCCCGGTTGTGAACCAAAAACGGGAGAGGACCTCAGGGAGGGCATGCGTTTCTTTCTAGCTAGGGTGGTGTCAGTGACCTACCAGCCCTGACATTTATATACTTTTCACCTGTGTGGTTGTTGCTGTTGCGAGGCGCCTCGGTTTGATCGGACGATCCGGGTCCGATGGAGTCATTCGTTGGCTCATTTACGCCCCAAAGGGCGGGGAAACGTATTGTTCAGGCACTATAATCCACATCGGTGGACCGACCCTGTCGCTCCAAGGGGCAGTTGCGGCTGTTCCGGTGGCTCGGGCTAGAGAGTCACGAATCGGTAGAGGACGATCCCTGGCCTCGGTTCATAGACGGAAATCCAATTTCCAAATACGTGACATTTGCGGTTTTAATTGTAGAACTAGTATGGCGACATGATATATGGTACCCATGCCGCCTAGGATTGATACTTATGATTTGAAGTTGTTTTATACACTATGCACTTATTATAGTATCAAATGATTTGTTTTAAACGTATCAAGCATTCTTTGGCTGTTATAAGGGAAAACCCTATCCTCGGCTGCGTTGCATTGTGTGATGGGACCTGGGTCTTATAACAGCTTCATTTTTCTTTATTTAGCATTGCGCTGTTTGTTTTATGCACTGGTATTCTTGGGAGGAAACCCGTTCCGTGTTATACGGCGTGGTCCCCTGATTTACCTAACTTTAAAATAAAGATTAACTGTTTTAGTTCTCACACCAGTCACATGACTGACCTGGAGTTTATTGTTTTAACCTAAACTCTGGGTGCCCCTATTTTGACACGGGCAGCTAGTAGTTTTGGTTTTGCAGATTTATATTCACATGATCCTGGTTTACAGCTGGAACAATATCCGGAAAGCTTTGTATCCGTATATCTCTTCTAGTTGTGTATTGTATTATTTTCCGCTGCTATGTATTTAAATGTAATTTAAATCTCTGATATTTCTGCGTAATATTCATTTATACTCTGTATATTCTTGTATTCTGGTGCATTGTTGTAAAATAACAGTGAAATGTTCTTCTGTATGCGTTCTGTTTTGTCGTGTTCTCAAACGATAGGGCGTTTCGAACGGTCTGGGTCGGTTTAGCGACTGGTTCGGACCGAGCGAAATTCCTTGCCGTCACACATCTCTTCCAAGTGAATCTGAAAAATCCCGACTACTTGACTGCCCGTACAAATTTGGGCACCCAAGAGTTTAGGGGAAACAAAAACAAAATAAACTTTGGGTCAGTCATAGGACTGGTGTGAGTAAACTCCAATCATTTGTTTAACTTAAAAAATCCTTTCGAAAGAAATGATAATCGTAAGACCGATCCACACATAAACACGGATGGTTTTTACCTGACAATAACCCAAAATAATTTTGATATCAAATCCAGTGATATTATAATAATGTCTATATCAAATAAATAGAATCTAGAGGAACGATTGCATCTCACGCTCCATATATAATATAAAATCAAAAACCGCAGGGCGTTTATTGGAGATTGGATTTCCAACATGACAAGGTATGGAACCACCTTCCGATAGTGTATCTCTAGAGGGGAATACACTGGGTTCAACAAGAACATCTTGCAACCCGACCCACACATGACCGACCACTCATTTCGCTTGAGTGTATCGAATGTATATCACCAATGGTTGGGATCAGCAACCGTTTCCCGAATGGGACAACATCGAATATATTAAAGAATGAAATGAATATCTCTAGATAGGTGATTATACACCCTAATGGAAGCGACCCACATAGCCATGCCGCCTGCCCGATTTTTGTCATTTCCCGGCTGTTGAGGCCTGAGGCTATGATTTCTTATCATTCATTGATAGCACAATCACTTTGAATGCCACATTGTCAGATCCTTAAATCATTAATTGATTTGCACAAATTTATTCTGGATATTATGCTAAGAGAATAAATTCTCCACCACCATATATATTTATACAGACCAACATATGTGATCATTGGAAATACTCTGTCAGACATTCGTCCATTTATGTTCGTTCTGGGATTGAACGAAACCGAAGGCACAATTTCCATAAATAGAAAAAGTCCTAGCACTTTACTCTATTATCGATTACTTCAAAAATTCTGACTCGCAACGCTACTGCCAATACGGAGTGGTTCACGGATAATATTCCAACCGGTCTTTCCATACTGTCAACGATATTGGCAAACACTTCGATAGTCGGTTATTTAACTATCGAAGAAAAACAAACATCCATTCAAAGCATTAAACAAATCACGGGGCCTTTTAATTAATATTTCATTAATTAAATTACTTCTCCATTTCGTTATCAATATCTGTTAACTCGATATTTTCCCTAATCATCTTCTTGGCCTCTTACGTTATTTGGAAAACATTTCCATATATCGCCTTCTTTAATTTTCTATATATAGAAAATATATTCTACATATAATTGGAAAAAATTTCAATTTCTTATCTCTTTCATGACCGTTCATTTATTTCTATACTCAGGAAATATTTATTATTATATTTCTAAATTTCCACTTACTTGGGTTAAAACGAATGTTGTGTAAAACATCGTTACAACAACCCAAAACACTGCATTCAACTAACTCTTATTCAAACATTTCTCTTCGAGACTGGATCTTGCTATTTATTGGTTAAAAATGAAATCAACCAAGTTGAGGTATAACTACCTCTCAGACCTTGACTGAATAACATCTTTAACTTCAAAACAGACAAGACCACTTGTCTCAAATCATCAACACCATAAAAACCACTTATTCATTTTTAAAACGTACATATATATTTCTCTTTCTATTACCAGATTTTCGATTTCCTTTTGTTTATAATATTCTATTTTTAAGTTCGTTTCCTTACCGGATTCTATATATATATATATTGATATATAGATTTCAAATTATCAAATTGTCTTAAAAATATTCTAACTCCTTGAATTCCCGGAAAATTTCGCCAAAACCTCCATTGTACCGGTCGATAGTTCAAACCTCAACTCGCCTCTCTAGGCCCTTTCCATTCAAAAAGAAAATCAAAAAACCCAGTGGCTTGCCGATTCGGTGCATAAAATCTCATATGGAATTTAAACGTGTACCTTTTTGTCGGGAACACAAATTATAACCTTCTTACACTTAATCCCATACCTGTCTAACCCATATAAGTCCATTTACATTTTATTCCAACTCAATCTAGCCATTTAATTCAATTCGCTAATTAATTTTCTAATTAGCTCTTTTGCCTATTCTACTTTCTGTTTGAACATATCAGTTCCAATACAAATATTTACTTGCTTATAAACCCATTTGAATTCCATTTTCAATTCAATTTCCATATTCAATTTCGAATATGAATTACAAACCCCATTCACTTATCCATTGTCCAATTCAACCCAAAGGTTCATTAATTAATTTTTCTTCTAATTAGTTAATTC